>CM039733.1:61763043-62963043 GCA_022539455.1 Dendrobium nobile | reverse complement strand
CGAGATTTTACCGTCCGATCTTCAAATCTTTGACACGGTTGAGCTTGTAGACTGTCCTCGTAAGTTTTCCTTCTTGAATCCTCGATCAAACGAACTACGGATCGGCTGGATCGAAACTCCAAACGTTCAAGCCTTTAGATCGCCGGAATCTCGCCGCCGGCGAGCTTTGACCGTCGGGATTCGGTTGGGAAAGGTGGAGGGAAGATCCAGGAGCTCTCTCACGAAAGGGTTTCGGTCGGGAGCTCTTGGATTCCGAGAATTTGGAAAAAGATCCCCCACAAGACCTAATTTTTTTGTATTTAAAGCCCTAGGGTTCATTTCAACGGCCAAGATTGAATCATTAAGTAAATAGGAGGGAAATTAGTCTAATTAAGCCGTGATTTTGAATTCAAATCCAAAGGAGAGGAGTTAATGCACTTAATGGCTCTTAATGGGCTCTAAATAGGTTGATTTAACCTATTAATGACTAGATTTGACCAAGTCAAAATTTGACTTGGTCAAACCAGTCAATTGAGTCAATGGAGTGAGGGGTTTGAGCCGTGCAAGAGTTGGAATTTGATTTGGGCTTGATTTGGGCTCAAAAGGCCTTAATGGGTCAAAATTGACCCAATAAGCTTTGGGTTGACCAAGTCAACAGTTGACCTGGTCAACCTAGTCCCTCATGCCCAATGGTTTGACAAAATCGAGGTCAACAAACGGACCCCCAACAGGAGTGGCGAACAACTAGTGAACCGCTCGTGTTGGCGTTGACCGACTAAGCCACCGAAAGGAGAGTGAAAATCATGAGTATCAAAAAGAGGGGAGAAAAGTAGAGAATTCTTCTCCTGGCCTTACCCTACAGCGAGGATAGAGCCTAGGATAGAGTGAAAAGCAGCAGTGCACAAGCAAGGATCACAAAAATGGTGAGCCAGTAGTGTGGTTTTCTCCTGGCCTTACCCTTTGACAAGGGTAGAGCCAAGGATGGAACCAACAGTAAGGATCACCCAAGAGGTGAAAACAAGGTAAGGGGATTCTCCCATGGCCTTGCCCCATAGTGGGGGCAGAGCAGAAAAGAGAACCAAAAGTAAGGTAGTAAAAACATACCAACTGTCTGTCTGATTATATCGAATCAGCAGAGTAGGAGGTGGAAGGGTCCCAAAAGGTGGAAGAAAGGTAGGAAACTCATCCCCTGGCCTTATCCTATAACGAGGGTAGAGCTTAGGGGAGAGTGAAAACAGCAGTGCGCAGGCAAGGTATCACTGAAGCAGTGAACCAGTAGAATGGCCTCCTCCCGGCCTTACCTCTGAACAAGGGTAGAGCCAAGGATAAAACCAACAGTAAAGATCACCTAAAAAGGTGAAAACAAAGCAAGTGGGTTCTCCTATGGCCTTGCCCTATAGTGCGGGCAGAGCGAACAGAAGGGTCAAAGGTACAGTCACCACAAAGGTGAAAAAGGTAGGAGAATTCTTCTCTAGCCTCACCCCATAGCAGGGGCAGAGCCAAGAGAAGACTCAAAAGTAAGGTAGTAGAAGTATACCAACTATCTGTCCGACTGTATCGAGCCGGCTGAATAGAAGGTAAAAGGATCCCACATCCTCCTGCACGTCTCGTAGCAGTGGACTGGGGTGACTCAGTATCTGCTTGACCAAATCAAGTCAGCAAATAAAAGAATCACAAAAGCCTGGTGTCGGCCTAACCGGAACAAGACACTCAGGGCAAAAGGTAGCGAGGAGTTCCTGGCAGGTGCTCTGCCAGGCCCTCTCTACCAAGTAAACCAACTCCCTGTCTGTTCATTTCAAACAGCAGGATAGAAGGTGAAAAGATCCCATCTCCTCCTGCCTATTTCAGGACAGTGGATTGGGGTGACTCAGTATTTCCCCGGCCCACTCAGGGCGGCAAATAAAGAAAGCCACGAAGTCTGGTGTCTGTTTGATCAGAACAGGACACTCAAAGAAAAGGCGAGGAGTTCCTGCCAGGTGCGCTGTCAGGCCCTCTCTACCAAGTAAACCAACTTCCTGCCTGTTCATTTCAAACAGCAGGACAGAAGGTGAAAAGATCCCGCCCCTCCTATTCTTCTCAGAACAGTGGATTGGGGTGACTCAATACTTCTGCCTGACCTCAGCAAAAAGTAAAGAAGACACGAAATGGAAGCCTGCGTAGTCTTTTACAGGACATCCGAGTAAATGGGTGTTGAGGAATTGCGCCTCCCAGGGACTCTGTCGGGCTCACTCAACGGTAAAGTAAAGACCAACTACCAGGCTGACCGCATCTGGACAGCGGGTAGAAGGTAAAAGGATCCCGCCCCTCCTGCTCTTCTCAGAACAGTGGATTGGGGTGGCCACTACTTCTGCCTGACCTCAGCAAGAAGCTCATGAACCACGAAATGGAAGCCTGCTTAGTCTTTTACAGGACATCCGAAGTAAGGGGGTGTTGAGGAATTGCGCCTCCCAGGGACTCTGTCGGGCTCACTCAACGGTAAAGTAAAACCAACTACCAGGCTGACAGTATCTGGTCAGCGGGTAGAAGGTGAAAGGATCCCGCCCCTCCTGCTCCTTCCGGAACAGTGGATTGGGGTGGCCACTACTTCTGCCTGACCTCAGCAAGAAGCTCATGAACCACGAAATGGAAGCCTGCTTAGTCTTTTACAGGACATCCGAAGTAAGGGGTTGTTGAGGAATTGCGCCTCCCAGGGACTCTGTCGGGCTCACTCAACGGTAAAGTAAAACCAACTACCAGGCTGACCGTATCTGGAAAGCGGGTAGAAGGTAAAAAAAGGTCCCGCCCCTCCTGCTCCTTTCGGAACAGTGGATTGGGGTGGCCACTACTTCTGCCTGACCTCAGCAAGAAGCTCATGAACCACGAAATGGAAGCCTGCTTAGTCTTTTACAGGGCATCCGAGGTAAAAGAAAGAAACGTTGAGGAATTGCGCCTCCCAGGGACTCTGTCGGGCTCACTCAACGGGTAAGCTTCAACATCTACTGCAGCCAGTGCGGTCTTGCAGATGAAGAAGGGCTCAATACCCACCCAGTCATTTCAACTGAGTGAATAAAGAGTCAAGCTCTGATGCCTGCCTGATCAGGACAGGGCAAACGAGAGCGTGACGAGGAGTACCTGCCAGGTGCTCTGTCAGGTCCTCTCTACCAGGTAAACTCGACTATCTGTGTGTTCATTTCAAACAGCAGAATAGAAGGTCAAAAGTCACCTCGACATCAGCCCAACACGCATCTGTGTAGGGATGTGAGGGAAAAAGAGGTAAGTAAATAGGACAATTTTGAGGGCAGAGCCACCTAGGGAACCCTTTCTAGCAACCTGGTAACCACATGGTAGAGGACAAATCGTCGTGGCCATGAGTATCCAAATGCTGTCAGGATCTCCTAGAGAACCCTAACCCTACAGAAGGGGGGGAGGAGACATCAGAACGACATCCCTCCAGAAGGCTGGAAGAGATGTACCCGCTGTAAAGTGTGTAAAGGGGCGATCTCATTCCAAAGGAGTAAAAAGAACTCGAGTAGCGAGGGGGCACCTCAACTACAGAAGGCAGGACTATGCCTGGTAAAAACAATCCTCAAAGAGGCTACAGTGGTGGACCCATACTAACTGATGGGAACCCTGTAAGGGGTAGAAACAAGATCAAAACATCCAAAGGACCTCTCCGGTAGCTAGGAGTCGGATCTCGATGGGAAAACAAGTGGTAAGAGCACCTGAAAGAGCCGACTCTCTACTAGAGGATCAAAACTCAAGGAGAAGGTGGTGGTAGCATCTAAGGTGTGATGCTCCGTATCACTAGGTAGGAAAAAGAGCCAAAGTAGCGAGGGATCATCCTCTCTATCAAGGACAGCAACTCTGAGTAAGTAAAACCTCACAGTGGTAACATCCACACAAACTAGTGGGACCCTATGGGAAGTGAAGGTGACCTCAACACATTCATAGGACGGCTCTGACAACCGAGTCTAGAGTATGAATGGTAACACGGGTCACAAAAAAGTAGTAAAAGAACTGATCTTCTGCTAAAAGATCAAAGTTCTCAAAGTGGTGATGTTAGTATCCTTGGCAAGGTATACTACACCACGAGGAGAAAAGTAGCTCTAGGTAGTGAATGGGACACACCTACCACCTGAGTATGGTAATCATGTGTAGAAGTGAAGTATCACCGGAAGGATCACAGTGGTAGCACCTACCCTGATCGGGCAGGACCCTGTGGGGAGAAAAAGCAACGACACAACATCCATAGGGCTACTCTAGCAGCTAGGAGTAGAGTATGAATGTGGAGAGTAGGGGTGCAAAGAAACTCAGGAGCTGATCTTCTACTGGAGAATCAAAGCTCCTAAAGTCGTGGTGCTAACACCTGAGAATAGGTGTACCACACTACAACTAAGAAAACAACTCTAGGTAGTCAGGAGACATCCTCACTACCGAGGATAGTAATCAAATCAATGATTACTATAAGGGTCACAGTGGTAATACCTACCCCTAATTGGGTAGGACCCTGCGAGAAGTGAAAACAACCAAACAAAATCCATATGGCTACTCTAGCAGCTAAGAGTAGGGAACGAATGCTAAAGTAAGCAGGTGAAAGAAACCAAGGAGTCGATCTTCCAATGGGAAACCGGAGCTCCTGAAACTGTGGTGTTTACACCTGAAAACAGATGTACTACATCACAGCACAACTCTGAGGTGACAAGGGAGCACTCCTGACACCTAATCTGACAATCATGAGCGAGCTCTCTGATTATCATAAGACCACAGTGGTAACACCTACCCTGATCAGGTAGGACCCTGTGCGAGGTGAAAGTAACACTATCACATTCATAGAACCACTCTGGCAGCTCAGAGCAGTGTATAATGGGAAGGTAGGCTGCCAAAAGAGGGCAGCAGGGGGGCGATCTTTTCTCAAAAAGACCTAAGCCCGGAAGATAGTGATGTTTTCATCTAAAATACAGTGTAGTACATCACTATCAAAGAGAGACATTTTTAATCACATAGACTTATAACCAACTAATTGAGAGCTCAACCTTGAGGAGATCACCAAAGTGCTTTCAAGGGAGAAGAAAGAAATTTTGGGGAATTTGGGCTCTTAGGGAGTTTTACCGGGTTCCTCCTGTGACAAGGGCAACCGGGTTTTTGTTCTCCTACGAGCTTCCCTCTTTTTATCACACGATTTTTTTTTTTATTTTTTTTTTATCCAGGTCACATTCAAATCATCTGAATGAGCTGGCGAGCACAATCATATCGAAATAACAAAGATCAACATCAAGATAGAGGATCAACACTACCACACCTGACTAGCATAGGATGGTGTGGACCCAGTATCGTACCTCCAAAAGAGTCTAAACTAATGACTCATGCATCCCTGATCACATTCAACCCATATGAATGAACCAGGTGCTACATCTATCAGATCAAGACTGATAGGAAGAAGAGAATCTCATAGGGATAGAGGATCAATATCACCCCACCTAACTAACATAGGTGGATATGGACCCAATATCCTCTCTCAAAAGAGTGTAATCTAAAAAGACTATGACATTCCCGATCAAATTCAACTCATGTGAATAGACTGGGGGCTTCAACTATCAGAGCGGGGCTGATAGGAAGAAGAGAATCTCATTCTAGTAGAGGATCAACATCACCAATCCTAACAAAAGTAGAAGGGTGTGGACCCAGTATCACATCTCTCAATGGTCTAAATCAATGATTTAGACATCCCCTATCACATTCATCTCAAATGAATGGACTGAGGCATTCAACTATCAGAGCAGGACTGATAGGAAGAAGCCATTCACTTTCTAATAAAGGATCAACATCACCGATCCTAACAAGTATAGGAGGGTGTGGACCCAGTCAAAAGTGATAAGTGAGCACATATTTCAAAGGAGTTTAGTACTTAACTCCCTCTAATTTTAAAAGGAACCTCAATTTAAATTTACTAACTCAGATCAAGCTCCATACTAGCTAAATCATGACATTTCACTTATATGAGTATTTTTCTCTCTTGAATTTAAATATAATCCAAAAAGTAATTTAAATTAGAGAAAGAAATTTAATTTTCTTTATTTCTTGTATGAGAATACATTTCCACATCTTATAGGATATCAATGTATAATGATGATTTTAAAATCATAATTTTCAGAATCAAGTATCAAAAATATCAAGAGGATATAGATTTTCTGAGATTTAGAGATTTACTAGAAAGGGAAGCCATTTACTTATAACTTTTGGGCTCTTTGAGCCACTTTCTCAACTTTCATGTGCTTTGCACAACTCTCAATTGCTTGATACACTTTGTGTATCTTTCACTTTTGGCGCTTTGCGCATCTTTTCACTTTTTGTAACTGGCTTCCTTTTCCAAACCTCTAAAAGCAAACTATTTCTCAGTTGTAAGATCATCTTCCAAGTATAAGAGAAGAAGACTTACTTCTCTTGGACAGGGAAGCATGATCTACAAAACAAATCATATCATCTGATAAGAATGAATAGCATGATTAAGAAAATTATGAAGTTTCATTCATCAATATACTATAGTTATCTATGAGATAGAGAATCACAAGATAATAGAGAAAATTTTCACTTCTAAATCTAATTTCAATTTGAAAAAGATTTTAGTTCAAAAGAAGAAATCTCTCCACCCCTAAGGTGAGATAGAGAGATTATACTGTTTCATGAGTCATCACTACAAAGCTAGTAGAACTAAAAGAAGTGAGAGAGTCATCATAATTGCAAATCATCATTTTTTTATTGATTAATCATCAAAATAAGGGAGAACGAGGTCCTCCAGCCCAAGTGCTGGAAGGGGGCCTGTCTTCCCTTTTGAGGTTACAATCATTTTTTTTTTCTAATACAAGTGAAAGCAAAAAGAAAATGTGCTCATCTAGCACTACAATAGAAGAAAGAAAAGTAAAACAAGTGCTAACAAAGAAGCTGGAGTGACAACTGTCAATTTGGCCTTGGGAGGCCTCCTCTCAACTGCCCCTGAACTTTCTACAGCTTACTCATCTGCTAGGTCTTCTAGGAGAGTGCTAGCTGACACTCTCCCTCAGAACTCTGGGGAACGATCTGCCACTACTGCCCTGACTGTAACTCTGACTGTCACTGTGGCTGGAATCTGAAATCCTCTGCCCTATCTGAGTAGCCCTGCCCAAAGGCTATACTAAGTTACTGTGTTGGAGCTGGATCTTCCCACTACCTATAAGGCTCTCCACTCTGTCCTTAAACACAAAACAATCTTCAAGTGTATGTCCAATACATCGGTGAAATGGGCAATATAGTGGATGTTCTGTTTGTCCTTCTTCATTTTTTCTCTTATTAAATGGGAATGTCAAAATATCTTTCTGAGCCAAGCATTCGAATATTTTCCTTATGCTTTCTCTTTTAAAGGGATATTCTTTATTAAGTCTTTCCTGTAAAGATGGCTGACTCTGGATAACTGAAGGTGCTGCAGGCACTGCTTTCTGGACCCTGTCTACTCTCAGGGGGTCTAGTGTAACTGGAGGCACAACCGACTGATCTCTAGAAGTACTAGCAACGACTGCACCTGCCACATGGGGCATCGCCCCCAAAGCTGTCAACTGTGCTGTCATGGCCGCCATGGCCCTGGCCATCTCTGTCATCTGTGCTTGGAGGTGTAAAACGGTAGCATCTGTATCAACTGACCTGGGAGATCCACCCACCTCAGGGTGTCCCTGCTCGTCCTGGTCCTCGGCTCTCTCTCATCCGAGTGACCTCGCCGGGTAATCACACAAACCCGGTCTACCGGTATATCCTCATCGGTATCCACTAGGGTATCATCATCATCTAAAAAGGCTCGTCGCATTGCCTCTATGTACGGGCTCATAGGAGAAGTGATCCTATGAGTGCTAGGGGCTAACTCTGTCTCGATCCGTACTGGCGATCTGTCTGGGGTAGAAACTGAACCATCATCGACTGCCATCGGGACTGCCTCAGACCCGGAAGGAACTGTCAAATCCATCTGACCAACTACCTCATCTGGCTGCTCTGTCTCTGCCAGTGGTGCTGACTCAACTAACTGAACAAGGTCGACAGGGGTGTCCACCTGTCGACGTCTCCAAACCCATCTGGCACGACGGGGTGCTACACTAGCGACTGGCTGCTCTGGGGCTGCCACCTCTGAACTGACCTGAGGCCGGGCAGGCCTCCGCTGCTGTCTCCGTCCTCGACGACGTGGGCGCCGTCCTGCAGCAGGAGTAACCGCCGGGGGTCTGACTACTGGAACTGTATCTGCAGGCTGCTGAGCTGTCTGTCCCCTCCGCCAACTGTAAAGCCTCCTAGCAGTCTGTCCTCGCAACTGCAAGGTGGCCCGAGAAATCTGACGGAGTATCTTCTGCCGATCGACAGGACCCCTACTACCTGCTAGGCGGACGATGTTTCGAATCCTCTGGGTGAGGGCTCGAACACCAGCGTCCCTAGGGATCCTAGCACGGGGTAGGGTAGTGGTAACAGGAGGAGCCGCCGCAATGCGGGCAACGTCCTCCTCGTCTCCACTATGTGTCAACGGGGAAAAGCGTCCTCCCTGAACTGCCTCTATCTCGGGGCCACTACAACCTCTGGAACTGGCACAACTGTAACTCGTCGTGGCCTCCGCTGCCCGGGAGCCACTGTCCTCTCAACTAGCTCCTGGTGAGCTATAGCATCAGCCATCTGCTGCCTCTCTGCCTCTGACGCAGCTAAACGAAGTCTCCTGTTCCTATTCCTCCTGGCCCTTCTCCCAAGGCCGGAGGTGGAAGAGGAAGGAACATCAGGACCGGGAACAGGAACAACGGGAGGTGTCGGGGTCTGCCCAACAACCTCGGGGTGAGAAAGTCGGGCGAAAACAGAAACCCGACCAGTGGAAGGCGAAGGCACCTCGGTCTGGGCACCCCTCTTCCTGGTGGAAGTGGGAGGGGGAACCCGAACAGGAGGTACTTCCGCTGGAAGAACGGGAGTAACAGTAGCAGCAGGCTGCCGGCGCTGAGGGGCCGGAGCAACCTGTGCTGCAGGAGCGGCAGGCACTGGACACCGGACCGCTGGTCGAACGGGGGGAACTACAGCAGGCTGCCGGCGCTGAGGGGCTGGGGCAACCTGTGCAGCAGGAGCGACAGGCACTGGACGCCTGACCGCTGGAACAGGAAGTGGCCTAGGCACTGGTCGCCTAGCCACAGGGCGCACTGGCTGCGCAAGAACAGGAACAGGACGTGGTGCTCGGACTGGGCGCCGAGCAGCAGGACGTTCAAACGGGCGCATGACTGCGCGTCCTCTCCTCTGGGGAGGAGAGAATGCAGCAGCCTCCGCCGGGGTCGGCCCGCCAAGGGTGACAAAAGCCAAGTCAGTGAAGGAACCAAAAGTGATTCCTCCAGCTGGCGGACTAGCGAGCAGGGACTCAGGGAGAGTCACCCGCGCGTCCGAACCGAAAGCAAAAGTAACGGAAGGGGCTGAACGAGCCATGGCACTGCTGCCAAGAAAAGAAAGTGAAAAGAATTAGTTAGAATTGAAATCACAAAAGAATAAAGGATTTGATAAAGATTTGATGAAGATAGATAGGAATTGATAAAGGGTAGAATAGCCTGTAAGGCTGGAAAGAAGTAGAGTAGGGAAACCCTAGCTAAAAGGAAGGAACCCTAACTAAGGAAAGACCCTACCTAAGAGTGGGACGGACCTAATCTAAGGAGTACCAATCCCGGAGTACACACAAGAAAAGATAATATAGAATCCAAAGATGGAGAGAGAAACTGGTCCCACCGTGGTCGCCAGAAACCTGTGGACCTCCGAAAGAGCACCGCGCGAACGGGTCGATTGGAAGGGCAGATTGGATCGTGCATACGACTGACCATTGGGGATTGAGGCTTTCACCAACACATCCCCGATGGGTAGCAATATACACGACCTAGTCACGGGTTTCCCCCACCCGAAAAAGTTCGAATGGGGTTTAGTAGATTGTGGGAACCAAGTTTCCCACGGGCGCAAGCCCCCGTGGTTAATTACATCTCAGGCCGGAGCCTGAGAAAACTCTCGATTAAGGATCATATATTATCCCTTCCTAAAATGGGATTGACATAGGGGTATAGACTAAGAAGTCCTACTCAAAAGAAAAGAGGGGTCTCAAAGGGGTGAATCAAACATACATGGCTCATACCAGCATTCGGAGGCTCTAGGGTACTAAATAGAAACTGGAGAAAATCAAAGTCAGGCATCCGATCACATGCGTGAGAGAGAAGATGGAGGTGGCGTCATCCTATGACGCAGATAAGTAGGATTTAAGGTCCTTGAAAAGAAGGGACCTACCTACTATTTTAGGCATACTACGAGACCGAATGTAGTAGCCTCGAATCCTAAATCTAGTTTGGACTTAGTGTTCGACACACACTAAGACCAGTGTCCTAGCTAGTGCAATGCAAAGATCTGGACTTATCCCGGCCTGGATGGGGGAGCCAGCTAACCACCTAATCGATTTAAAACCATGCTGTCAAGTCAATGATGAAAGATGGGTGGGTGGTACAGTTGTTGGAAATAGGACCGACATCTAGAGAATTTCCTAATTGGCCCTGGACTTATGTAGGTCAGATGCTCCTAGCTAATGCAATTAAATTTTAATTAGTTAGTTACTAATGCAATGCATGCTAGTTGAATTGTCAGCTCATGAATGCTATAGAACTTTAAAAACAGGCTTATAAAAAAATAGTTTTTTGAAAAGACTGGGTCTCCCTAGGTCCGGCACTTCATCCTCATAGGCCAGATTATCCGGACTCTACCCGCAGGCAGGGAGATGTCTTATAGCAAGGAAAGAGAAAATGCAGTAATATGCATGCGACCCCGGACGATTCCGGCAGTTCCCTAGGTTCGTTAAATTTCTATGTTATTTAGAATCCTAAAATTTTAGATATTAATTACGAGTAAAAGAATTTTATGGTCCTTAATGAGCCTAATACGATCCAGGCGAAAGCAAAAACGACATGCAAGAAAGAAACCTAGAAAAAGCAGGTAATTTCTAATGCGCAATCAGGTAAACACATCAATATAAATCCAACAAATCAAGTAAATGTCCATAGGCCAACTGCCCTTTAATTACAACCCAGGGTATGCAGAAAATAAAGTGGCCGGGCACCACTGCCAACAACCCGGATTTCTAAGCCTATGACAGACGCCAACAACTTTGAGTGGGATATTGGGTCTTCAATCTTTAGTCTCTTGGATATCTTCTCCCTGGGCTTCTTGGATCACTCCTCCTTGGACTCCTTGGATCCGTCGTGGCTTGAATATCCAAACGAAGAGACAATTCCCCCTTTAGGGGGGGTATTGCCTTTTCTCTTTGGATATCTAAAGCCATCCAACTCAGTCTTCCAAATGGAAGAAGACTCTCCCCTTTAGGGATGCCTTCTTCTTTTGGAGTCTGAGTTGGATAAGAATATCCCGACTCATAGTTGCTTTCACAACTCTTAACAATTATTACATACAAATTACATTAATTGAAAAAAAAACAGTAAATCTAAGAATCCCTGCAAGGTTATCCTAGTAAAAATCATCCCAAGCAGTTTATATGGAAATAAAAATGCTAACACCATTGACCCTGTGCCAAGCCATGCTCTTAATTTTGAGGGCTAAGCAGCTCCACCTGTGCAGTTATAATTATTAATTTAGCCCTCATTTATTCAGGGGGGGGGGGGCTGAGCAAGCACCTGCATAAGACAACATTAGAAAATATAATGGTGCCCCCCTTTTATTAGCATTGAGCATGGCCACCTGCACGGAAGAACAGTATATATATATATCGTTCCTAACCTAGGGGTAAGTCTAGCGCTCATCACATCACAGAGTGCAATAAATGTAAGCAAACACAGCAATTCAATTTTCAAACAGCATGCAGTGAAAACCACGGAAAGCTCCGGCACACAGCAGAAAAATAAAACCCAGCGGCCTAACCTAGGTCTAGAAGTGGTGCCCTAGCAAACAATTCTATGTGTGTGTAAGGCTGGTGTGGTTTGGATAGGTCCTAATATGGGTAGTTAGTTAAAATTGTCTAAAGTTCAGGTCTGTTGTAGGCCAGAAAAGGAAATTTTAATTGAAATTCAAATATTAGTGAATCAGGTCCATTTTAATTATTTCAGTTTGTTGATCAGTTTTAAGAGCTTAGAACACTGACATTTAAAGTTTAAGTGAAATTAGCCAGTTTTAGAAAGTTCTAGGTTCTCTTAGGAACTAAACTAGGGTCCAAAAAGTCACTATGGGAAAAAGGCTAAGTTCAGATATCCTACCACCTTAGGAAAATACTAGACCTTAATACGAGTAGTTAGACAGGTAGTACACTGAAATCGGAGCTTCCTATCCAAAGTTATGAATTTTCTAAGTTTCGGGCCCTAAATGAACTTGGGTTGACCAAAAAGTTGACTTTCTAATTTATGTGAGTTTCTGGACATATAACATTTTTAATAAATACTAGACCCTAATTGGAGTCTAATGCAAGTGAGTTTGCCTAATTTGGATTTTTCTACAATTAGTTATGAATTTTCTAAATCTGGGGTATTTATGGAAATTTCTAAATTAATTAGAAGAAGGCCCTATTTTGCAATTTTGGCCCAAATCAGCCCCAAACTGAGTCGAATCACTCCCAAAAGTCAGGGATGACTTGAGAAAGTGACTCTCTAGGGTTTGGAGAAGATTTGGGATTTTTAATAATTTTTAATAATTTATTAGGGGCAAAAAGGTAATTTCCACCTATGGTCAAATTAGGGATCAATCTGAAGTCAAACTAGGGAGCCCTATTTATCTAAGGTCAAGGGTCAGATCCTGGTCAATTTGAGGTATTACGGGTAATTTTCTGACCTAAGGTGTATTTATTGTAATTTCCGGAAGGTCTCGGGGTCTTATTTAGCAGATTAATTAGGGTTGGTTAATTCAGGGCTCTAAAAGCTCCTAATAATTTCCAGAAAATTGTGGAGTGTTTTAGATGTCACTAAGTTTAAATGTTGAAGTTTTCATGTCGTTCTGGGATCTATCCTATCTCCTAGAAAACTTCTAAGTTCGCTAGACGGGTCCTTAATTATTGTCCTTAAGGTGTCACTACGTTGTAGGAGTTTAAAGTGCTGTTTTGTCTAACCCTCAAGGTAATAAATGCATGGGAGTACAAAAATGAAATAAACACACAATGTCCTTAAATCTAGGAGAGCCTAGGCTAAGTGCTCGTGGTGCAATCCTATACATGCATTCTACGCAAAAATAAAAGGACAGACACCTAATGAAGGGATTAGTGAATGATTGGAACTCAATCATTCACTAACCCACTCCCCCATGATTGCTCTTCATTCATAGAACCCATGTTTAAAGTTTCATTGAAACAGCAGGTCTCCCAAAATTAGGATTTATATATAAGTAGTTTAAAAATAGTTTTAAAGTACTTAAATACATATATATAAATTTTGGAAATTAAGATAATTAAAAATAAGTCAAATTATAGTAAATAGGTATATGGGAGACCCACGACTACCCTGACGAAGTCCCAAACGACTTGAAAATAGTTTGTATCCTGAAAATAATTATCATATTAATATGTAAATATCAAAGTCCCCAAATAGTTGAATCGAAACAGGAATCTATTCATACAGCCAAAATCAGAGGCTGGAAATGGTCTCAAAACATAAAGCTCGTCTTTCTGAAAAGAACGAGGGGTTATACGTCAAAATCCGACTTAAAACGACGAAGATACGAATTTTACAAGTTCAAATACAATAAAATAATATTTTAAAATAGTGTACTTTTGCTGTTTTGAAATAACAGAAAATACAGACAAGATTTTCACCTGAAAATAGTTTCAAAATATGCAGAATTCAGAGTACATACAAAACAAGGTGCTGTGCGTCGACAGCGGATTTAAAACGACAAAGTTATGTAATTTCGAAGTTTAAAGGCAATAAATAAATAATTTTAAAATAGTACAGCTGGCTGTTTTGAAAATAACTATGCACAGACCCAAAAATTTCAAGTAAACCCAGTTCCAGAATGTGCAGAAATCAAATACGATCAAAACAAGGGGTTGTGCGTCAAAATCGGATTAAAAACGAGAAAGATATGGATTTTGGAAGTTTAAAGCTATAAAAGATATTTTCAAATAAACAATTATTGGAAAATAGTAAAATATAATTAAAACTAATCTCATAAATAATTAATAATAATAATGATTATAAAATAAAACTTAAACAGCAAAATCATGACTTAAACTAATAGTAATTAACATAAATAATCATTAAATAACAATATAATAACAATTATACAAAAATAATAATTTAAATAAAATAAAAATAAGGTTATTTTACTGTTTTAATAATAATTAAAAATATATACATTATTTTTATAAAAAGAAAATTTCCTAGTGTAGAGAATGAAAATACGAACAAAACAAGGTATTACACGCGAAAATCGGACGAAAAACGAATTTTCTACGCATTTTTGAAGTTAAAACAGTTTTAAAATAATTAAATAATTATTAATAATATTTGAAATCGGCGGCGGCGGCGGTCAGACACGTGTCGGGCTCGGATTCGTCCCGCGGTTGCGGCGCAATCATTGCGGCGGCGGCCCCGTCCGACTTAACCACGTCGGACGGCGCTCACAGCCGTCCGATCCTCCGCGGTCGAGATCGACGGCCTGGATGGGGCCACGTGGCCCGCGGAACCGCGGGACCGTCCGCGCGGTCAGCGCCTAGCCGCTGGCTGACGCGATCTGGACCGCTGATCGCGGATCAGACGGTCACGATCGCTCCCTCGCACGCAGGCGACCCGACCGAACCCTAATTCCGTTTTTTCTCTTTTTCTCTCAATTCGCTCGATGGATTTCTACGAAATTTTAAACCTAGGATCTAGGGGTGTACAGAAATCATGGGGAAGTGTTGGTTCGATCCGAAACACAGTACATAGAGCTCTATTTAGATCTAAGTGTGTAGCCTATTCTAAGAGATTGCGCGAGATTTTACCGTCCGATCTTCAAATCTTTGACACGGTTGAGCTTGTAGACTGTCCTCGTAAGTTTTCCTTCTTGAATCCTCGATCAAACGAACTACGGATCGGCTGGATCGAAACTCCAAACGTTCAAGCCTTTAGATCGCCGGAATCTCGCCGCCGGCGAGCTTTGACCGTCGGGATTCGGTTGGGAAAGGTGGAGGGAAGATCCAGGAGCTCTCTCACGAAAGGGTTTCGGTCGGGAGCTCTTGGATTCCGAGAATTTGGAAAAAGATCCCCCACAAGACCTAATTTTTTTGTATTTAAAGCCCTAGGGTTCATTTCAACGGCCAAGATTGAATCATTAAGTAAATAGGAGGGAAATTAGTCTAATTAAGCCGTGATTTTGAATTCAAATCCAAAGGAGAGGAGTTAATGCACTTAATGGCTCTTAATGGGCTCTAAATAGGTTGATTTAACCTATTAATGACTAGATTTGACCAAGTCAAAATTTGACTTGGTCAAACCAGTCAATTGAGTCAATGGAGTGAGGGGTTTGAGCCGTGCAAGAGTTGGAATTTGATTTGGGCTTGATTTGGGCTCAAAAGGCCTTAATGGGTCAAAATTGACCCAATAAGCTTTGGGTTGACCAAGTCAACAGTTGACCTGGTCAACCTAGTCCCTCATGCCCAATGGTTTGACAAAATCGAGGTCAACACCCTCAAATTAAGCATTCTGTGATTGAATGTTTAATTTGGTTCTTAGTTCAGTAAACCGAGTACAGGAGAACAGTTTTGTCAAGATGTCGGCAATTTGATCATTGGAGGCGATGTGAATGAGCTGAATGGCATTGGAGTCGATATGCTGCCGGATGAAGTGATAATCGATCTCTATGTGTTTAGTCCGTGCGTGAAATACCAGGTTTTTGGCGATGGCTATGGCCGAGGTGTTATCACAGTAAATTGGAGTTGGAGAGAGTTGTGGAATGTGGAGTTCCTCGGCAAGACGACGAAGCCATATGACTTTTGATGTTGCGGCGGAGAGAGCACGGTATTCTGCTTCGGTGGAAGATTTTGCTACGGTAGCTTGCTTCTTAACCGTCCATGA
This sequence comes from Dendrobium nobile, assembly GCA_022539455.1. Lineage (NCBI taxonomy): Eukaryota > Viridiplantae > Streptophyta > Magnoliopsida > Asparagales > Orchidaceae > Dendrobium > Dendrobium nobile. The sequence goes on along the minus strand of CM039733.1, from coordinate 62,947,039 downwards.
GATTAGATTGGGACCGAGAAAGGAGCAGTAGCCGGAGATCGATTTTCGGTCGGACGAGTCAGACGCCCAATCGGCATCAGTGTAAGTTCGTAGTTCCAGCGGGCCGGTGTTGATCGGCAACCCATAGGTGATCGTTCCTTTGATATAGCGTAATAACCGTTTGAGAGCTTTGAAGTCCTGATCCGTTGGGTGTTGCATGTGCTGGCAGACAACGTTAGTAGCGAAAGCTATGTCCGGCCTTGTTATGGTCAGATATTGTAGGGAGCCGGCGAGTTTGCGGTAGAGAGTCGGATCATGAAATGGTGTGCTTACCGTGTGATCCGTTTTGGACGAGGGTGTTACCGGAGTAGGTGCCAGATTGCAATCGGCATAGCCTGCATCATGTAAAAGTTTTGTAGCGTAGTGTTGTTGTGATAGAAAGTAGCCATTTGTGGATTGAAGGACCTGTATGCCTAGGAAGAGTGAAATCTGTCCTAGCTTCTTGAGTGCGAATTGAGCTTGTAGCTGTCCGAGAAGTTGTTTGATTGCTGAGGCGTTATTACCTGTGACAAGGAAATCATCGACATAGATTAGGAAGTATATTTGAATGTTATCTTTGTGAAAGATTAAAAGAGAGGGATCGGAACGACTAAACCAGAATCCGTGAGTCTGAAGAAATGTCGTGAGTTTATTCAACCATTGCCTTGGGGCTTGTTTAAGCCCATAGAGTGACTTCTGCAATTTACAGCCGGCATCGGGTTGTTTAGGGTCGGTGAAACCGGGAGGCTGCCACATGTAGATGTCGTCGTGGAGATCTCTGTGTAGGAAGGCGTTGGATACATCCAATTGGTACATCGGCCATTGACGGTTTACGGCAATAGTTAGGAGAAGACGAATCGTTGGCATTTTTGCAACCGGGCTGAAGGTTTCAGTGTAATTTATTCCAAATTGTTGATTGTAGCCGAGTGCGACAAGCCGAGCTTTGTATCGATCGACTTGTCCATTTGGTAATAGCTTTGTCTTGAAAGTCCATCTACAACCCAAGATTGGTTTGTTCGCTGGTTTAGGAACCAAGGACCAAGTCTTTTGATTTTTCAGTGCCGTGTATTCCTCTGACATAGCCCGTGTCCGGTGCTCGAATTTGGACTCCTGATTGTACATGGAGGGTGTCGCGTTCGGTGTGGATTGAGCGAGGAGATTAAAAATTTGTTTCAGTTTGGTAATTCCAGACTTTAGTCTGGTCTGCATTTGGTGAGTTTGTTTGGGTGGTTGTATGAGAGGCCGAATCAGAGGTGCAGTGATTGGTGAAACAGTGGGTGATCAGTTGTGGGAAGAATTTGGAATGTTCGTGTTTTGTTGTGTGATGTGGGCTCGGGATGGTGGGTTGGTATGAGTAGAAGTAGTCGAGATGGGTGAGTTGGTAGTGGGCGGTAGAAGCAGCGGTGAGTTGACAGTAGGCTGAGTTTGGACGGGCAGAGGTGTGGATAAGCTGCTTGCCTTGTAGGGAAAAATGTTCTCGTAAAAGACCACGTGCCGAGAGGTATATAGACGATCGTTCTTGATGTCGTAGCATTTGTACCCTTTGTGATTTGATGAATAGCCGAGAAAGACACATTCTATGGATCGAGGTGATAATTTGTTGGCTGCATAAGGCTTGAGCCACGGGAAGCAGAGACAACCGAAGGTTCGAAGGTGAGTATAGGTTGGTGATTTTCCCTGCAGACATTGTGAAGGAATTTTAAGATTTATAGCTTTTGAAGGTAAATGATTTACCAAGTAATGTGCAGTAGACAGAGCGTCCTCCCAAAATTTGTGCGGAACATTGAACGCGTGAAGAAGAGCCCGGGTTAGCTCAAGAAGGTGTCGATGTTTGCGTTCCGCGAGTCCATTCTGCTACGGTGTATGGGGACACGATAGCTGTTGCTGGATGCCATTTTCTTGAAGAAAAATTTTGAACGAGGTACTCGTGAATTCCCCGCCTCCGTCGGATCGGAGAGTCTGAGGAGTCTTGTTGTACTGCGTTTTAATAAGAGAACAAAAAGATTTAAATTTGTTAAGAGCCTCATGTTTGGTATGCATAAGGTAGAGCCATGAGTAACGGGTGTGATCGTCAATAAAAATAATTTAGTAACGGTAACCATCGGTCGAAAGTTGCGGGGCAGGACCCCAGACGTCAGTGTGAATGAGTTCAAACGGGTGACTAGTAATAGAATCATTTTTATTAAAAACCTGTTTATGGCTCTTGGCCAAATTACAAGAGATACAGTTGAAAGAATGAGTTACATTTTGAATTTCAGGAAATTGTTTAGCTAGAGCGGAAATAACGGTGGAGTTTGGGTGACCGAGGCGAGCATGCCAGAAGTGAGGCGTCGGATTTGTTGCCGTGAAAGCACTGTGTGTGGCTGCCGAAGGATGATGGATTTTGTACAAACCGTTAAGAAGACGCCCATGAAGAAGTGGACGCCGGTCCTGGAGATCCTTAATAACAAATCCGTTAGCATCAAAAGAAATCGAAATGGAGTTATCTTTAGTTAATTTGGAAACCGAGAGAAGGTTGTGTGTAAGAGCTGGCACATGAAGGAGATTCTGTAGGAAAAGCTTACGAGCATTGTTGGGTAGAGGAAGAAGACCTTGCCCGGAGTTGTGGATCGGCAGCGACGTACCGTTTGCGGTTGACACTAAGCCTGATTCGGTGTAGGCCGTGGGGTAGAAAAGATTGTTTGCATCTGGAGTGAGATGCGTAGATGCGCCGGAGTCAAGAACCCATTCTTGAGTTGAGTTGGCTGTCGGATTGGCAAGGAGAGCTCTTCGTTGACGCGTGTCGGTTAGAGCGTATTTGAAGTTGCACCGATGCCAGCAGTTGATGGCGATGTGTCCGAGTTTGCCACAAATTTGGCAGGTCGGGCGTGATGAATTTGGCACGTTGACAGTAGTAGATTGAGTAGTTTGAGACGGGTTTTGCACATTCTTGTTCTTGATGAATCGCTTGCTGGGACGACCACGAGATTGGCTGTTCGGAGCCGCATAGAGAGCTGTTGGAGAGGCGGTCTGAAGAGTGTCCAGCTGTTGTTCTTGCTGTAAGTGAATCTCTTCATTGCAGAGAAGAGAGTAAAACGTGTCAAGATCAATCAGAAGCAGAGATTTTCGTATTGTGGATTTGAAGGAGTTGAACGTTGGAGGAAGGCCATTAAGTATGTGAAGCATAACATCTTCCGATTCTACTTTGGATCCAGAGGCAGAGATATTATCAACGATTGATTTGATCCGGTTCAAGTATTGCTGAAGAGATTGATCTTTCATAATGATTCTGTAGAGTTCGTTCTTGAGTTGCATGACTCGGGAACGACTGGTCGGTTGAAGACGCCGTTCAAGAACGGTCCAGGTGTCATGGGTTGTGACGGATGTGATGATGTAAGGAAGAATGGATTGTGAAATTGTAGAAAATAGGGCTGAGAGGAGATTATTGTCGGCGGTTTTCCAGCGAATGTAGGCGTCGGATGTGGTGTCGTCGGGAGCCTGGATTGTTCCGGTGAGATAACCGGAGTAACCATTGGCAGCAAACTGTTGAAGAATTTGCATACGCCAAATCGGGTAATTATCCGTCGTGAGAGGGTGAGGAGCTAAGTTCTTGATGTTAGACACAAGAAATTTTAGAGGTTGAGGTATGATAATGGAGTCGGCGGAAATTTTGGGTTGAGTGATGGTGGAGGAGGAGGCCGGAGGAACAGAATTGGTAGAGGTTTGATCTCCCATACCTGTGTCTGATACCATGAGAGAAAAGATTCAAGAAGAGGAAAGGAGAGAGACGTGCGGAGGAAGAAGAATAGTAAGAGATAAAATTGTATTCATAATCGATGTGGCTGCACAGGAGTTACAAGTATATAAGGAAATAACTGTGGCAGAGAAGTAAATTAATACAAAGTTATATTCAGCTTTGGTTAATCACGGCTTTGCTAATATTGCTAACCCCTTATAATTTTTCTTCCGCCTTTTTAATAGAAATATTGGCTCTTAGCGGACTTTAAAATTTTGTGTTGCCTTTGAGTTTACTAATTTTGGGATCTAAATGGATGCTTTTTTAGACAATGAGCATATTAAACAAAAAAGAGAAGAAGAAGAAGGAGAATAATAGGTATGTTGCTTCATTTTATATACGCAAAAGGACTTATCATTTTTGAGTATGTTTACTACTTGACCTCTCATAAATTTATGGAAGAAAACTCATGTTTTGCCAATTTAGTTCATTTTAATACATATTTTACTAATAGTATGGATTGGCTGACCATTCTCAATCTCTCAAAAAAAAAAAAAATCATGCAAATAAAGTGGGCTTGTAGGATTTCAAAGGAGATGAATAATTTTCTCTAATAAGTTTGGATGTTGATCAGTCTGATTGAATCATTATGTGGTTTTACTTATGAGACCTCCAGGATTATTGTACAATTCAAACTAATTTGACTAGAGTGAAAAAGGTAAATATTTGAAATTTTATATTTTGAACCAATTTGCATGTGTTTGGGAGTATTTTTGGTGCATGAAAATTGTTGAATGTGTTCTAAAATGAGTCCCAAGGGTCTAAAGTGAATTTTAATAAAATATGAAAAATGTTACTTTTTGAGCGCCACAATGTTGGGTGTCTGAATGCCTTGGCGCTCCAGCAACGCCAATGTGCCAAATAGTGACATTGCCCGCTCTAAGTTCTGGAATTTAGAATTCTGAACCAGTATCACAGTGCTAGATGGTAGAGCCATAGCACTAGGTCACTAATTACACATTAAAAAATATTTCAAATTAACTATTCCACTCATTCGAACATCACACCAACCGAAGTAGGAGATAGGTTTTAGTGAGAGAAAGTTTATTTTGAGCCACAAATAGTCATTTTTAACCATCGGACTAGTTGGAAAAGTTATCTTCATCAATGTAAGTTAAATTTTGCCTATCTCAATTTTTAATATTAATTTGATGTTTTTAAGATTTTTTTTTATAAAATTGATATTTTTGTTATGGAAAAATAAGGATAACTTTTTATTGGTAGAACTTTCACTTTCTAACTTTTATTTGTTAGCGAGACTGAGATTCTGAACACGTTAAATATTTTCTAGAAAATTTTCACTTAGTGTTTTGAAATTTAAACGATTTTTATTAAAAATAAAATAAATTGGACTTTAAAAAATAGTATCATAGTATGATTAAAGTCTAAAAATGGTGTTTTATACAATCTCCAGTAATTTAGTTATAATACTTTGAAACTATGCATTTTTGCTCAGTAGTGTTTATGTTGCCTACCGTTGAGGCTCTTTTATATATTTTAAATTTAGTCTTATACTACTTTAATTAATAAAATGCATTATATATATCACTACGAGAAAACCCGTCATTACCGGCGGATAATATATGCCGCTCATACAAGATTTCCGTCGGAATTATAGGTTTCCGGCGCACTTTCTGACAGAATTCCCTGCGCCGGTTTGGAGCGCGTCGATAAAAGTCTTTCGGCGCATAAACCTAATCTGATATTTATTGGTTCTACCGCGAATGTGGGATGTGTACGATCAAAGTGCCTCCAAGCCTCTGCTTTTGTTGGATGTGTGATAACACCTTCTTGTAGAAAGTGATTATTATGCCATCTCATATGTGCAGCAGATCTCATGGATGCATATAGCAGTTGTAGTCTCAGAATTATTAAAAAGTAGAACATCCTACTAACAGGCACATCCTTCTGCTTCATTCTATTTCTAGATTTTGGTTTAAATCTTGGTGCATTGCAATGACGGCATGCAATTTCTGAGATATCTTCTTTAAAGTATAACATGCATCCATTCACACAACAATCTATCTTTGTGTATGTCAAACCAAGTTTGTAAACTAACTTCTTTGTCCGATATAGATCTGTATGAATTAAATTATCTGTCGGATTGCTTTCCTTAAGCAGCCCAATGAATTGATTAAAACATTCACAAGCAATATTATATTCAGTCTTGATGGTTAACATCTTCACAGCAACAGATAATTCTGAGTGAGTCGTGCACCCTTTCCAAATTGGTTGCTGGGCAGCATGCAATAAATCATAAAAATTTTGTGCCTCCGTATTCGGTAACTCTTTTGTATTTTGTTCAATTTGTATTCTAGTTGCATCATGAACTAATTCCTCAAGATTTGGTCGGATATTTTCAGCCTCAGCAATATTACTACTTGTAGAAGGATCACAATGATAATCAAATTGTGGCTCATACTCACCATGACAAGTCCAATACCAATACCGTGGCATGAATCCTCTACGATATAGATCAACAGTTACATCATCTGATTCTAGGTGCATAGATTTTTGTGTTTAGAGCATGGATATCGAAACTTTCCTTCTGATAAAAAGCTGGGTAGTCGCTTCGCTTGCTGAATGAAAAAGTTCACCCCATTAATGAATTCATCTGTTAATGTCTTCCGACCTTGAGATAATCGGTTATACATCAAACTTCTTTGATTTCTAATATCCATAACCTACATATAAGAGAAAATAAGTAATGGATTATCGCGCTTAAGTAGATCTAAAACTGATTATATAGAGATGTAAAAAGATAGGGTGCTTGTAGAAAATTATGATCATTTAGCATTGTCTCTAAGAGTAAAGACACTCATTCACGTACATGAGCATCCTCATCTCTGCAATACTTTTATATCAATCACACAATAGGCCTGAAGCATTCCTCCACTATATATCACACAATAGGCCTGAAGCATTGTCTCCATTTAGCATTGTCTCTAAGAGTAAAGACACTCAGCCACTTGAGCATCCTCATCTCTACAATACTCAACTTAATTTTTTACTTCTCTTTTAATGGCCAACATTATGTGACATAAAGCATTGCAGGTCTCACCATCATTTATAGAATTTTCTCTTAAGTTTGAGTGGTCCTTTTCTATCACACAACAGGTTTGATGTATTCCTCCACTTTAACCAACCAACTTGAATTCTACTAATAACATGTTTTCTTATTAATGACTTGATCGCCCAAAGCACTTCTCCATAGCATATGTAAATCCTTTCTTTTCTAAAATTAACTCTCCATAGCACTTCTCTTTGAACTTTATCATATGTTTTTTTCTAATTCAATAAGTATCATATGTAAATCCTTCTTATTCACTCTATATTTCACCATGGATAAAGAAAAAAGATATGGGCTATGATCCTTGATGTAATCCAACTGAAATAGAAAATATTTGGTCAAAGCATGCACATGCATGCAATGTGTTTAAACACAATATATGTATATCCTCCTTACTCTCTCTATAAGTGTCCATAATAGACACTTATTCTCAAAAAATGTATAGCTTTCATAATAGACACTTATTCTCAATATGATTAAGCATTCCAAAGGCTAGTACTACCTTCCCACTACCTAAATCAACACTTGGAGATATCAAGACCATCTATCTTGGAAATATATGGTAAGAACATCCATGGCTAAAGCAAAAAGCATACAATAGGGTACATCCTCTTGCAAATGTATGGTAAGAACATCCATGGCTAAAGCAAAAAAGATATGTTCTTAAACCTAATCTATATAATCCAACTGAAATAGGAAAAAATTTCGTCAAAAGAAATGAAAAAACAAAACCTTCCGTCAGCGAAGATGAACGACCGTCAGTGGTGAAGTGACCATAAAAGTTATGAGACTCGTCGGCAAATTCCTCTGACTGTCGGTGAAGACGATCTACGGGCGAGCGACGGCGATCTACGGGAGAGCGACGGAGGGCGACGACGATCTACGGGCGAGGTGAGAGAACGGAAGGAAAGAAGTGACGGGCCAGAGGGGCTCGGTTTCGGAAAATAGGGTTTTCTCCGACGGATTGTCCGGCGGATAAAACACCGGAGATTTTTCCGGCGCAACATGCGCCGGTTTTGTTTCGTTGAGTTTAAATACCCAGGCGCAATATCCGTCGGTAATGGCGCCGGTGATTTTTTGCCGTAAAGTATGACGAAAATAGTGAGATATTGGTTTATTCTGACGCATATACCGGCGCAAAAATCGTCGGAACTTTTTCGGAGTCGTTTGCGCCGGAAAGTCTGTCGTAGATTTTCCGACGCAATAATACGCCGTTACCAGCGCCGTGCTTACCGGCGCAAAAATATCCGCCGGAAATTCCTACGGTAATCGCGTGTTTTCCCGTAGTATATATATATATATATATATATATATATATATATATATATATATATATATATATATATATATATATATATATATATATATATATATATATATATATATATATAATTATGAAAGAAATGTGAGATGATTTGATGCGATGTAATGTTATGTTAGAGTCAATAGGCTACCGAGGAGAGATTCTATTATGCTGGAGCCAGTGGGCTACGAGGTGGCATTATGTTATGTCAGAGCTTATGGGCTATCGAGGTTGGATTTTGTTATGGTAGAGCTAATGTACTATTGAGGTTGGATTCTTCTATATTGGAGTCAGTGGGCTATCGAGGTACGATTCTATTATGCCAAAGGCAGGAGGCTAACAATATGGGATTCTATTACGCTAGAGCTAGTTGCCTACATAGGTTGGATTCTATTATATTGGAGCTAGTGGGACACTGAGATGAGATTTTGTTATTTCAAAACCAGTGGGCTATCGAGGTGGGATTCTATTATATCAGAGCCAGTGAGCTACCTAGGTGGGATGTTATTAATGAGCATATATAAAATTTGGGCTTGAAATCCATTATAATAATCACTATGAAATATTTATTTTTGATTCAAACACTTTTAATAAATGTTTACATGAAGTTTAGTTTCAAAGTTTATTTCAGTTTTAGTTTTAGCTTCCCGTAAACAATTCAATAATTATTTCAGCATTTTCAATTTTTATTGGTTTGGGTTATTGATTCTATTTTAGGCTATGATAGCCTACTGAGCCATGTTAGCTCATCCTACTTTTTCTTCCATTTTTTAGGCAAGGAAGAAGGTAAAGAGTGAGTTGAGTTGCTTTGGATATTGGGCTTAGATTTGTGTTGTATGTGTGCCTTGTGATTTGGTTAGTTTTATGTTGTAGGCTTTGCTTTTATTTGGTAATATTATCTATTGTGAAGCATTATTGTAGTACCTTATATTGTATATGTATTTCTGGAAGATATATAAAAATCAATTTTGAGATTCAGTAGTCTTTCAATTTATATTGCATTTAATAGTGGCTATGGGTAGTATATAAATTAGATATTTTTTTTTAGTATTTCTCTACTGGATCTTAGGTCAGTCTTGCCATAATTCGGCACAATATGATTGGTGTGATATCAGGTTATATCAGGTTGGGTTGTGACATTAGTGCTAGCTTGAAAAACTATTAGGATAAGTGATTAAAATTATATTTGTTATTTTATACCTAATGTGATCTCGATTGTTGCTTTCGTCGCTTGATCAATCATTTTTTCCTTTGGCTTCGGTTATTTGTAGCCATATAATAGGCCAAGTTATTTGTTTTTGAAATTATTTATTCCTTCCAAGTTTAATATCTGAGGATGGTATTGATATCTTAATGTAAGTTTATTATCCTTATTTGAGCTTGAGCTTTGCAAGGTTAAATAAGTCAGACTTTTATTTATTTTTAAAATTATAATACCATGGCATAGTTTTCTTCTAGGAGTTTATTTTATAAATTAGGCTATTACTATCATCTGTTTGGTATTTATTTGCTAGATAGAGATTATATTATACTTAAATGTAGTATTAGGTTATTTTTTGATTGTATTATTATTCATTTAACTTCTTGTTTGTTTGATGAGTGCTATTATTCATCATGGGATATTGTAATGGTGGCTAGCTAACTTCACTACAGGAAATTCTTCAAATACCGGCGGCCTGTATCGGCGGTTGTCTAACCGCCGGTCCTAACGGCGGTTTACCCTGCCGGCGGTTTACCCTGTCGGCGGTTAGGCCGCCTATTAATTAATACCGGTGGCCAAACTGACGATTTTGCAAGTTCATGCCTCCAGAAATACCGGCAGGCACCAAACCGTCGGGTTTACCGTCGGCCCTTAAACTTACCGGCATTATACCGGTGGCTAAAACCGCCGGTGTTAAGTGATTTTAGCACCGGAGTTTTAGCCGCCGGAACACCGCCGGTAAAAGCCCAAAAATTAACCCGCCCTAGCCTCCGACTTCATTTCATCTCGTGCGCTCTCTCTCTTTGGCTGCGCTCACCCCTCTCCTCTGCCCTCCCTCAAACGCGACTGAGATAATTTAGGCCGCCGACGAGCCATCTCCAGTTGCCGACGAGGTCCCTACGGCCGCCGACGAAGTCCCCGCTACAAGGCCGAAGTTCTCTCCCAAGAACCAACCCCATGCGCGACGCTTCCTCCGAGGTGAGCTTTTTGTATGCTTTTTTAAGATTTTTTGTTATTACAGTTGGTTTACATCAAGGACAAGTCTAAGCCCATATATTTTTGCTTTAGTCATGAATGTTCTCACAAGACATTTGCTAGAGGATGTACCTTGTTGTATGCTTTTTGTTGATGATATTTTGCTTGTTGAATTTTGTTATTTGGGTTAGATTACATCAAGGATCAGTCTTGGTTCAATATCTTTTTGCTTTAGTCATTGATGTTCTCACTAGACATTTGCGAGAGAAATGAACACAATATTTTTTTGTCTTTAATCATGAATTTTCTCACTAGACATTTGCGAGAGGATATACCTAGTTGTATGTTTTTTGTTGATGATATTTTGCTTGTTAAATTTTGTTATTTGGGTTTGATTACATCAAGGATCAGTCTTGATTCAATATCTTTTTGCTTTAGTCATGGATGTTCTCACTAGACATTTGCGAGAGGAATGAACACAATATTTTTTTGTCTTTAATCATGAATTTTCTCACTAGACATTTGCGAGAGGATGTACCTAGTTATATGCTTTTTGTTGATGATATTTTGCCTGTTGAATTTTGTTATTTGGGTTTGATTACATCAAGGATCAGTCTTGATTCAATATATTTTTTCTTTAGTCATGGATGTTCTCACTAGACATTTGCGAGAGGAATGAAAACAATATTTTTTTGCTTTAGTAATGAATTTTCTAAGTAGACCTTTGCGAGAGGATGTACCTAGTTGTATGCTTTTTGTTGATGATATTCTACATGCTGATAAGACTAGAGAGGGAGTTGAAGGTAAACTTGAATTATGGAGGTCAATTATAGAGTCTAAAGGTTTTCGCTTAAGTAGATCTAAAACTTAATATATGGGTGAGCATATACGTGATAAGGTTGGATGAAGGTAAACATTCGACACCATAAAATTTTAAACTTATTTTTGCTTGGGTGGATGAGTGGCTTGACCCTTAAAAATAGGATTCGGAGTGAGCATATACGTGATAAGATTGGAGTAGCTCCAGTGGAAGATAAGATTAAAGAGACTTGCTTTACATGGTTTTGCCACATTTAACGGAGGCCTTCTGATGACTCTGTAAGGAAAGTTGAGGTATTAGATTTGACTTATGTTAATAAAGGTAAAGCTAGACCTAAGCATCCTCATCTCTATAACACTTAGTATTATGCTTCTCAACAACGCTTTACCCTGAGAGGATAGAATATGGAATGAGCATATACATAAAAATGGTGGAGTATCTCCAGTGGATGATGAGATTAGAGAGTGTCGCCTTAGATGGTTTGTTCACATAAAACGACAGCCTTTAGATGACCCGGTTAGGAAAGTAGAAGTATTAGATTTGACTTATGTTAAGAAAGATAGAGATAGACCTAAGCATCCTCATCTCTGCAACACTTAACTTAATATTATGCTTCTCTTTTAATGTCCATCATTCGGCACCATATCATATGAGATGGTTGTGAGACCTACAATGCATTCCAATTCAAGTAAAATATACTTCTTTGAAAGTATAACAACTACACTTGTTAAGGTTTACACATGTGTTATAATAAATATTTTTATAACTATGTAGGGGGACGTTTGCTTCAACGTCCAAATGATTATCCAAGAAGAGAGACATTGGATGTATAACAGATTGTTGCCAGGTCGAAAAGGATTGACAGATGAATTTATACAGGGAGTTGAAACTTTTATTAAAGTTGCATCTCAACTTCTTCCTTTCAGTTTGATAAAATATTTAGATGTCCATGTTCGAAGCATAAAAATCAAGCATTCCTCAAGCCCGATGATGTGAAGCTTGATTTATATCATAGGGGATTTCTTCCAAACTACTGGATTTTGATATCACATGCCGAGTACGAGCTACACAGAGATGCTCATGCCGGTTCATCTACAACTTATAAAATATTTGATGAAGATCAAATGAGTAGACCCTATGAAAAACTTATTTTTGATGTAGCAGGTCCTAATTTAAGAGCTAGTGTGGAAGAGCCACCAAATGCAGAAACCCAAAAATTCTTTGAGTTATTACATGCAGCTTAAAAACCAATTTGGGACGGTTGTAGTACCCATTTAAAATTATCCATTGCAGTTAGGATGCTAAGAATTAAAACTGAGTATAATATTCTCCGTGATTATTTCAATGACATTATTGGTCTTCTCAAGAAAACTAATCTAACGGATAATTTAATTCCCTCAGACTTGTACCGAACGAAGAAATTAGTATCCAAGTTGGGTCTCACTGCTATTAAAATTGATTGTTATATCAATGGATGTATGTTATACTATAAGGATGATGCAACAGAAGTTTATTATCACACCTTCAATGCTCCTCGGTTTAAGCCAAACTCAAAAAAACAACGTCGTCAAAAGAAAGATGTTTCATATTCTCGTTTATTTTATTTACCAATCATTCCAAGACTTCAACGACTCTATGCATCAATGAGTTCAACAGGTCATATGAGATGGCATAAGAAGAAAATAATAAAAAGTGGTGTTCTTTCTCATCCATCAGATGCTGAAGCGTGAAAATATTTTGATCGAGTGCATGCTTCATTTGCTGCTGAACTCCGTAACATAAGATTGAGAATATGTGCCGATGGTTTTACCCCATATAGTCAAATATTTTTTTTATTAAGTCTCCAAAATTTTTGAATAAGTTAAGATAACATATTTTTATTAACTTGATAATTATAATTGTTTAATAGATATTTGAATAAGTTGAAGAAATATGTTAAGAATACAGCACGACCAGAAGGATTGATATTGTGGACCTCCGAAAGAGCACAGCTCGTGGGGTACGAACACAGAGGGTACGGCCGCACTATCACGTAGGACAAAACGATCGTAGGCCTCTACACTTGACACGAATGGGTCGATGGAAGGGCAGATTGGATCGTGCATACGACTAACCATTGGGGATAGAGGTTTTCACCAACACACCTCGATGGATAGTAATATACACGACCTAGTCATGGGTTTCCCCCACCTAAAAAAGTTTGAATGGGGTTTAGTAGATTGTGGGAACCAAGTTTCCCACAGGCGCAAGCCCCCGTGGTTAATTACATCCCAGACTAGAGCCTGAGAAAACTCTCAATTAAGGATCATATATTATCCTCTCATAAAGTGGGACTAAGAAGTTCTACTCAAAAGGGAAGAAGAGTCCCAAAGGGCTGAATCAGATATGCGTGGCTCATACCAGCATTCGGAGGCTCTAGGGCACTAAACAGAAACTGGAGAAAATATATCAAGCACTCGATCACATGCGTGAGAGAAAAGATGGAGGTGGCGTCATCCTGTGACGCAGATAAGTAGGATTTAGGGTCCCTGAAAAGAAGGGAACTACCTACTATTTAAGGCATACTACAAGACCGAATGTAGTAGCCTCAAACCCTAAATCTAGATTGGACTTAGTGTTCGACACACACTAAGACTAGTGTCCTAGCTAATGCGATGCAAAGATCTGTACTTATCCCGGCTTGGATGGGGGAGCCAGCTAACCACCTAATCGATTTAAAATCATGCTGTCAAGTCAATTATGAAAGATGGGTGGGTGGTACAGTTATTGGAAATAGGACCGACATCTAGAAAATTTCCTAATTGGTCCTGGACTTATGTAGGTTAGATGCTCCTAGCTAATGCAATTAAATTTTAATTAGTTGGTTACTAATGCAATGCATGCTAGTTGAAATGTCAGCTCATGAATGCTATAAAACTTTAAAAACAGGTTTATAAAAAATATTCTTTTTGAAAAGACTGTGTCTCCCTAGGTCCGGCACTTCATCCTCATAGGACAGATTATCCGGACTCTACCCGCAGGCAGGGAGATGTCTTATAAGAAGGAGAGAAGGATGCAGTAATATGCATGCGACCCCGGACGGTCCCGGCAGTTCCCTAAGTTCGTTAAGTTTCTATGTTGTTTAAAACTTAAAATTTTGAGAATTAGTTATGAGTAGAAAATTTTTTTATAATCCTTAAAAGAGCCTAGCGCGATCCAGGCTAAAAAAAAATCGGCATGCAAGAAAGAAACCTAGAAAAAGCAGATATTTCTAAGCGCAATCAGGTAAGAACATCAATATAAATCCACAAAAATAATCAACTAAATGTCCATAGGCAAACTGCCCTTATTACAACCCAGGGTATGCAGAAAATAAAGTGGCCAGGCACCACTGCCAACAACCCGGATTTCTAAGCCTATGACAGATGCCAACAACTTTGAGTGGAAAATTGGGTCTTCAATCTTTAGCTTTCTGGATGTCTTCTCCTTAGACTCCTTGGATCAGTCCTCCTTGGACTCCTTGGATCTCTCCTCCTTGGACTCCTTGGATTCGTCGTGGCTTGAATATCCAAACGAAGAGACAATTCCCCCAGTATGGGGGTATTGCCTTTTCTCTTTGGATATCTACAGCCATCCAGCTCGATCTTCCAAATGGAAGAAGACTCTCCCCTTAGGGATGCCTTCTTCTGTTAGAATCCGAACTGGATAAGAATATCCCAACTCAGAGTTGTTTTCACAACTCTTAACAATTATTACAAATAAATTTTACATCAAATGGAAAGCAGTAAATACTAAAGCCCTACAAGGTTATCCTAATAAAAATCTCAAGCAGATTATATGAAAATGAAAGTGCTAACACCATTGACCATGTGCCAAGCCATGCTCTTAATTTTGAGGGCTAAGCGCTCCACCTGTGCAGTTATAATCAATTTAGCCCTCATTTTATTTAGGGTGAGCTAAGCAAGTACCTGCTTAAAATATTATTAGAAATCATGACATTGCTCCCCCCTTTTATTAGCTTGAGCATGGCCACATGCACGAAAGAACAGTATATATATGGCGCTCCTAACCTATGGATAAGTCTAGCGTTCACATCCTGAGTGCAGAAAAAGTAAGCAAACATACCAATCATTTTTCAAACAGCATGTAATGAAATCCACGAAAGCTCCGGCACACAGCAGAAAAGTAAAATCCAGCGGCCTAACCTAGGTCTAGAAGTGGTGCCCTAGAAAATATTTCTATGTGTGTGTAAGGCTAGTGTGGTTTGGATAAGTCCTAAGCTGGGTAGTTAGTTAAAGTTATCTAGAGTTCAGGTATGTTATAGGCTAGAAAGGGAGATTTTAGTTGAAATTCAAATATTAATGGATTAGGATCTATTTTAATTATTTCAGTTTGTTGATCAGTTTTAAGAGCTTAGGATATTCATATTTGAAGTTTAAATTGTATTAGCCAATTTTGGAAAATCTCGGGTCCTCTTAGGAACTAAGTTAAGGGTCCAAAAAGTCACTATGGGGGATAGGCTATGTTTGGGGCTCCTATCACCTTAAGAAAATACTAGATCTTAATACGAGTAATTAGATAGGTAGTAGGCTGAAATCGGAGTTTCCTATCCAAAGTTATGAATCTTCTAAGTTTCGGGCCCTAAATGAACTACGGTTGACCAAAAAGTTGACTTTCTAATCTAGGCCAATTTCTGAAATCCTGATATTTTTAAAAAATACTAGACCCTAATTGGAGTATAATGCAAGTGAGTTTACCTAATTTAGAATTTTTTACAATTAGTTATGAGTTTTCTAAATCCATGGCATTTAAGGGAATTTCTAAATTAACTGGGGAAAGGCCAATTTTACTGTTTTGATTCAAATGAGCTCCAAACTGATTGGAATCACTCCCAAAGGTCAGGGATGACCTGAGAAAGTGATCCCAAGTGTTTGGGGAAAATTTGGGATTTTTAATAATTTTTAATAATTTATTAGGGGAAAAAAGGTAATTTCCACCTATGGTCAGATTAAGGGTCACCCTAGAGTCAAACTAGGGAGCCCTGTTTATCTAAGGTCAAGGGTCAGATTCTAAACAATTCAAGGTATGGTGGGTAATTTTCTGACCTAATATGTATTTATTATATTTTTTGGAAGGTCTCGGGGCCTTACTTAACCAGTTAATTAGGGTTAGTTAACTAAGGGGTCTAAAGACTCCTAAAAAAAAAATCCTAGAAAATTCTGATAAGTTTATGATGTCACTAAGTTTAGGTATTGAAGTTTTCATGTCAATCCGGGATCTATCCTAGCTCCTAGAAAACTTCTAAGTTCACTAGACGGGTCCTTAATTATTGTCCTTAGGATGTCACTACGTTGTCAAGGTTTAAAATGATGTTTTGTCTAACCCTCAAGGTAATAAATGCATGGGAGTACAAAAATGAAATAAACACGCCATGTCCTTAGATCTAGGAGAGCCTAAACTAAGTGGTGGTGCATCCTACGCATGCAAACTACGAAAAATAAAAGGACAGACACCTAATGAAGGGATTAGTGAATGATTGGAACTCAATCACCCACTAATCCTCTCCCCCATGATTGCTCTTCATATTTAGAACCCATGTTTAAAATTTCATGCAATAGCGAATCTCCCGGAATTAAGAGATTTAATATATAAATAGTTTCAAAAATAGTTTTAAAATACTTAAATACATATATATAAATTTTGGAAATTAAGATAATAAAAAATAAGTCAAATTATAGTAAATAGGTATATGGGAGACCAACTGACCACCCAATCAAAGTTTCAAAAAGGTTTGAAAATAATTTGTATCCTGAAAATACTATTATATTAATTAAGTAAATAATAATTAACTAACCAAATAGTACTCCAAGACAGAAAATTGCCAAAACAGCCAAAATCAGTAATTGGAAATGGTCTCAAATTAAAATACACATTTTTCTGAAAAGATCAAGGGGTTATACGCAAAAATCCGATTTAAAACGACGAAGATATGAATTTCCGAAGTTTAAATACAATAATATAATAATTTAAAATAGTGTCATTTCACTGTTTTGGAGATATCAGAAAACCTAAATAAAATTTTCACCCAGAAGTGATTTCATACTGTACAGAATTCCAAATACACCCAAAACAAGGTGCTGTGCGTCAAAATCCGACTTAAGACGAGAAAGTTACGCAATTTCGAAGTTTAAAGGCAATAATTAAATAATTTTAAAATATTATAGCTGGCTGTTTTGAAAATAACTGCTTACAGACTCAAAGATCTTATGTAAAACTAGCTCCGGAATACGCAGAATTAAAAATACACCCAAAACGAGGTGCTGTGCGTCGACAGCGGATTTAAAACAAGAAAGTTATGGATTTTTAAAGTTTTAAGAGCAATAAAAAGCTAATTTTAAAATAGTTTTGAAATAATAATGTTTAAAAATAATTATCAAATATAATTAATTTAAAATCAGAACACCTCTGAAGTAATTTGAAATATAATAATAATAACAGTAATTATAATAATAATAATAATAATAACAGTAAATAGTTTTCAAAATAATAATAAAGGATAATAATTGTAATAATAATAATGATGATAATAATAATAATAATAATAATAATAATAATAATATAATACTAATAAAAATAATAATGATGCCGAATCAGTAACATAACATAATAAAAATATTTGAAAAAAAATAATAATTAAAAAAAAATAATATATAAAAGCTAAATAAATAATAATAATAAAATGAATATTCACTGTTTTTAAATAATTAAGTAAATAAAAATAATTTTTAAATAAAATTAATTTTAAAATATCGGGGACGAAAATACGATCGATTCGAGGTATTGTGCGCAAAAATCGGATCAAAAATGAATTTTCTATGATTTTTTAAGTAAAAATAGGCTTAAAAGTATTTAAAATAAATAAAAACTCCAGAAAAGCTCTCGGCACGACAAGTGGCGGAATCGGATTGGTCCCGCAATCATTGCCACTTATAAAAGATCAGGATCCGATGTTCGGCCCAAACACAGAACGTCGAGATCGCAGCCGTTGATCTCAAAATCAACGGCTGCAATTTCATACAGTTCAATAGGGAGAACCGAAACCCTAGAATAGAAAAAACGTCTCGTTCTCTCAAAATACTCGACGAAACTTCACGAAATTTTAAACACAACTCCTATACATGAACAGAAATCATGAGAAAGTGTCCGTTTGGAAAATAATCAGCTTTTCGAAAAGCTATTTTACCCTATATGTTGTGATCTATTCTAAGGATTTTGAGAGATCTAACCGTCCAATTTTTGCGTTCTTAGGCTCGTTGGATTTGTTGAAATGGCAGAAATATTTCTCCTGTTGAACTCAAGATCTGAATCTCCTTGGATTGGGCGGTAAAAGGCCCGAAAGTTTCATGGGGCTCAGTTTCGCCAGAGTTCTCGCCGCCGGCGACTCGAACTCATGGGATCTTGGTTGGGGAAGATGGTGGGGAACTCCAAGAACTCTCACAAGAAATTTCAGAGCTTGTGGAGGTCTGGAGAGAGAGTAATGGCAAAAAGATCCTTTTCAAAACCTATTTTTTGGCTATTTAAGGCTCCTCCTCTATCTTGAACGGCCTAGATTCGATCATGATATTATTTGGAGGGAAATATCAGTGATTAGGTCGTGGATTTGAATTCCAAAATGTTTGGAATTGATTAAGGCATTAAATGAGGCTTTAATGGGCTCTAAATAGGTGATTTTCACCTATTTAAGACTTGGTTTGACCAAGTCAACGATTGACTTGGTCAAACCAGTCAAGGGAGTCAAGGGGGTGGGGCTCGAGCTTAAGAAACCATGAAAATAAATTTAAAATTGATTTTAGGTCTAAAAGGTCCAAATTGGTCAACTCTGGTTGACTTGGTCAACCGGGTTGACCCAGGGTCCAAGCTCGGGCTCGACAGACTCGACTCGACCCACTGAACCCAATGGGGAGGGCCATAGGGTCTGGCTTGGTCAATTTGACCAAGTCAACTGTTCGGGCCCAAATCTGGGCAAAATCGAGGTCAACAAACGGACCCCCAACAGGAGTGGCGAACAACTAGTGAACCGCTCGTGTTGGCGTTGACCGACTAAGCCATAGAAAGTAGAGTAAAGAGCCCAAGTGAGAGAGTGAAAGAAAACTGACAAAGGTGGAAGAAGGTAGAAAACTCATCCTCTGGCCTTATCCTACAACGGGGATAGAGCCTAGTGGGGAGTGAAAACAGCAATGCACATGCAAAGTATCACCAAAATGGTGAACAAGTAGAAGGGCCTTCTCTTGACCTCACCCTTAGACCAGGGTAGAGCCGAGGATAGAACCAAAGGTAAAGATTACCTAGAAATGTCAAAACAAAGTAAGGGGATTCTCCCATAACCTTGCCCTATAGCAAGGGCATAGCAGAAAGGAGAATCAAAAGTGAAGGTCACCACTAGGGTGAAAAGGGTAAAGAAATTCTCTCTTGACCTTGCCCTATAGTGGGGGCAGAGCCAAAGAGAGGATCAAGGGTACATATCACCACAAAGGTGAAAAAGGTAGACGGATTATCTTCTGGCCTCACTCCGTAGCAGGAGCGGAGCCAAGAGAAGAATCAAAAGTAAGGTAGTGAGAGTAGACCGACTATCTGTCCGACTGTAGTGAGTCAGCAGAATAGAAGGTGAAAGGATCCCATATCCTCCTGCCCATCTCGTAGCAGTGGACCAGGATGACTCAGTATCTACTTGACCAAATCAAGTCAGCAAACCAAAGAATCACGAAACCTGGTGTCGGCCTAACCAGAACAAGACACTCAGGAAAAAAAAAAGGTGGCGAGGAGTTTCTAGCAGGTACTCTGCCAGGCCTTCTCTATCAAGTAAACCAACTCCCTACCTGTTCATTTCAAACAGTGGGATAGAAGGTGAAAAGATCCCATCTCCTCCTGCCTATTTCAGGACAGTGGATTGGGGTGACTCAGTATTTGCCTGGCCCACTCAGGGTGACAAATAAAGGGAGCCACGAAGTCTGGTGCCTGTTTAATCAGAACAGGACACTCAAAGAAAAAAGGCGAGAAGTTCCTGCCAGGTGCTCTGTTAGGCCCTCTCTACCAAGTAAACCAGCTTCCTGTCTGTTCATTTAAAACAGCAGGACAGAAGGTGAAAAGATCCTGCCCCTCCTGCTCTTCTCAAAACGGTGGATTGGGGTGACTCAATACTTCTGCCTGACCTCAGCAAAAAGTAAAGAAGACACGAAATGGAAACCTGCGTAGTCTTTTACATGACATCCAGAGTAAAAGTTGTTGAGGATGGCCTCCCAGAGACTCTGTCAGGCTCGCTCAACTGGTAAAGTAAGACCAACCACATGTTTGTCCCTATCCGGGCAGCAAGATGGAAGGTGAAAAAGATCCCGCCCCTCCCGCTCTTCTCAGAGCAGTGGACTGGGGTGGCCACTACTTCTGCCTGACCTCAGCAAGAAGCTCATGAACCACGAAATGGAAGCCTGCTTGGTCTTTTACAGGACATCCGAAGTAAAGGGGTGGTGAGGAATGCCTCCCAGGGACTCTGTCGGGCTCTCTCAACCAGGTAGGTAAAACCGACTATCAGGCTGACTGTATCTGGTCAGCGGGTAGAAAGTGAAAGGATCCCGCCCCTACTGCTCCTTCCAGAACAGTGGATTGGGGTGCCCACTACTTCTGCCTAACCTCAGCAGAAAGCTCATGAACCACGAAATGGAAGCCTGCTTAGTCTTTTACAGGACATCCGGAGTAAGAGGTTGTTGAGGAATTATGCCTCCCAGGGACTCTATCGGGCTCACTCAACGGAAAAGTAAAACCAACTAACATGCTGGCTGTATCTGGACAGCAGGTAGAAGTTGAAAGGATCCCACCCCTCCTGCTCCTTCTAGAACAGTGGATTGGGGTGGTCACTACTTCCGCCTGACCTCAGCGAGAAGCTCGTAAACCACGAAATAGAAGCCTGCTTAGTCTTTTACAGGGCATCCGAGGTAAAAGAAAGAAACGTTGAGGAATTGCGCCTCCCAGGGACTCTGTCGGGCTCACTCAACGGGTAAGCTTCAACATCTGCTGCAGCTAGCTTGGTCTTGCAGATGAAGAAGGGCTCAATACCCACTCAGTCATTTCAACTGAGTGAATAAAGAGTCAAGCTCCGATGCCTGTCTGATCAGAACAGGGCAATCAAAAGTGTGGCGAGGAGTACCTGCCAGGTGCTCTGTCAGGTCCTCTCTACCAGGTAAACTCAACTATCTGTCTGTTCATTTCAAACAGCAGAATAGAAGGTCAAAAGTCACCTCGACATCAGCCTAACACGCATCTGTGTAGGGATGTGAGGGAAAAGGAGGTAAGTAAATGAGATAATTTTGAGGGCAGAGCCACCTAGGGAACCCTTTCTAGCAATCTGGTAACCACATGGTAGAGGACAAATCGTCGTGGCCATGAGTATCCAAATGCTATCAGGATCTCCTAAAGAACCCTAACCCTACACAAAGGGGGAGAAGATATCAGAACGATATCTCTTAAGAAAACTGGAAGAGATATACCCGCTGTAAAGTGTGTAAAGGGGCGATTCTCATTCCAAAGGAGTAAAAAGAACTCAAGTAGCGAGGGGACACCTCAACTACAGAAGGCAGGACTACGCCTGATAAAACAATCATCAAAGATGCTACAGTGGTGAACCCATACTAACTGATGGGGACCCTGTAAGAGGTAGAAACAAGATCAAAACATCCAAAGGACCTCTCCGGCAGCTAGGAGTCGGATCTCAATAGGAAAATAATTGGTAAAAGTATCTAAAAGAGATGACTCTCTACTAGAGGATCAAAACTCAGGGAAAAGGTGGTGGTAGCATCTAAGGTGTGATGCTCCATATCACCAGGTAAGAAAAAGAGCCAAAGTAGCGAGGGATCATCCTCCCTACCAAGGGCAACAACTCTGAGTAAGTAAAATCTCACAGTAGTAACACCCCCACAAACTAATGGGACTCTGTGAAAAATGAAAGTGACCTCGACGCATTCATAGGACCAATCCGACGACTGAGCCTAGAGTATGAATGGTAAAAATGGGTCACGAAAGGTAGTAAAAGAACTGATCTTCTGCTAAAAGATCAAGGTTCTCAAAGTGGTGATATTATTATCTGGGACAAGGTATACTACACCACAAGGGGGAAAGCAACTCTAGGTAGTGAATGGGACACACCTACTACCTGAGGACGGTAATCATGTATAGAAGTGAAGTATCATCAGAAGGCTCACAGTGGTAGCACCTACCCTGATCTGGTAGGACCCTGTGGGGAGAAAAAAACAACAACACAACATTCATAGGGCTACTCTAGCAGCTAGGAGTAGGGTATGAATGTAGAGAGCAGGGGAGTAAAAAAAACCTAGGAGTTGATTTTCTACTGGAAAATCAAAGCTCCTGAAGTCGCGGTGCTAACACCTAAGGATAGATGTACCACACCACAACTAAGGAAGTAACTCTAGGTAGTAAGAAGACATCCCCACTACCGAGGGTAGTAATCATGAATAAAATTAATGATTACTAGAAGGGTCATAGTGGAAATAATTACCCCTAACTGGGTAGGACCCTGCGAGAAGTGAAGACAACCAAACAATATCCATATGGCTACTCTAGCAGCTAAGAGTAGGGAACGAATGCTAAAGTAAGCTGGTGAAAGAAACTAAGAGTCGGTCTTCCAATGAAAAACCGGAGCTGCTGAAACTGTGGTGCTAACACCTGAGGACAGATGTACTACATCACAGCACCACTCTAAGGTGACAAGGGAGCACTCCTGACACCTAATATGATAATCATGAGTGAGATCTATGACTATCGGCAGGTCATAGTGGTAACCCCTACCTTAATCAGGTAGGACCCTGTGAGAAGTGAAAGTAACACAACAACATTCATAGGACCACTCTGGCAATTCAAAGTAGTGTATGAGTGGGAGAGTAGGCTGCCCAAAGAGGGCAGCGGTGGGGCGATCTTTTCTCAAAAAGACCTAAGCCCGGAAGGTAGTGATGTTGTCATCTAAAATACAGTGTAGTACATCACTATCAAAGAGAGACATTTTTAATCACATAGACTTATAACCAACTAATCGAGAGCTCAACCTTGAAGAGACCACCAAAGTGCTTTCAAGGGAGAAGAAAGAAATTTTGGGGAATTTAGGCTCTTAAAGAGTTTTACCGGGTTCCTCCTGTGACAAGGGAAACCGGTTTTGCTCTATCGAGAGCTTCCCTCTTTTTATCACATGTATATATATACATATGTTTTTTTCTTTTTATTCCAGGTCGCATTCAAATCATCTGAATGAGCTGGCGAGCACAATCATATCGAAATAACAAAGATCAACATCAAGATAGAGGATCAACACTACCACACCTAACTAGCATAGGATGGTGTGGACCCAATATCGTACCTCCAAAAGAGTCTAAATTAATGACTCTGGCATCTCTGATCACATTTAACCCATATGAGTGGACCGGGGGCTACATCTATCAAATCCAGACTGATAAGAAGAAGAGAATCTCATAGGGATAAAGAATCAATATCACCCCACCTAACTAACATAGGTGGATATGAACCCAATATCCTCTCTCAAAAGAGTGTAATCTAAAAGGACTACTACATTCCCGATCAAATTCAACTCATGTGAATAGACTGGGGGCTTCAACTATCAGAGCAGGACTAATAGGAAGAAGAGAATCTCTTTCAAGTAGAGGATCATCATCACCAAACCTAACAAACGCACAAGGATGTGGACTCAGTATCACATCTTTAAATGATATAAATAAAAAATTTAGACATTTCCTATCACATTCATCTCAAATAAATGGACTGAGGCCTTCAACTATCAGAGCAGGACTGATAGGAAGAAGTCATTCACTTTCTAATAAAGGATCAACATCACCGATCCTAATAAGTATAGGAGGGTGTGGACCCAGTCAAAAGTGATAAGTGAGCACATATTCCAAAGGAGTTTAATACTTAAATCCCTCTAATTTTAAAAGGAACCTCAATTTAAATTTACTAACTCAGATCAAGCTCCATACTAGCGAAATCATGACATCTCACTTATATGAGTATTTTTCTCTCTTGAATTGAAATCTAATCCAAAAAGAAATTTAAATTAGAGAAAGAAATTTAATTTTCTTTATTTCTTGTATGAGAATACACTTCCACATCTTATAGGATATCAATGTATAATGATGATTTTAAAATCATAATTTTCAGAATCAAGTATCAAAAATATCAAAAGGATATAGATTTTCTGAGATTTAGAGATTTACTAGAAAGGGAAGCCATTTACTTATAACTCTTGGGCTCTTTGAGCCACTTTCTCAACTTTCATATGCTTTGCACAAATTTCAATCACTTGACCCACTTTGTGTATCTTTCACTTTTGGCGCTTTGTGCATCTTTTCATTTTTTTTGTAACTGGCTTCCTTTTCCAAATCTCTAAAAGAAAACTATTTCTCAGTTGTAAGATCATCTTCCAAGTACAAGAGAAGAAGACTTACTTCTCTTGGACAGGGAAGCATGATCTACAAAATAAATCCTATCCTCTGATAAGAATGAATAGCATGATTAAGAAAATTATGAAGTTTTATGCATCAATATACTATAGTTATCTATGAGATAGAGAATCACAAGATAATAGAGAAAATTTTCACTTCTAAATCCAATTTCAATTTAAAAAAGATTTTAGTTCAAAAGAAGAAATCTCTCCACCCCTAGAATGAGATAGAGAGATCATACTCTTTCATGAGTCATCACTACAAACTAGTAGAGCTAGAGAAATCAAATGAGTCAAAATAAATGAGAAAATCATTCTCTTTTTCTTTTATTAATTAATCATCGATAGAAGGGAGAACAAGGTTCTTCAGCCTAAGTGCTGGAAGGGGGCCTGTCTTCCCTACTGAGGTTACAACCATCATTTTTTTTATCTCTCTAATACAAGTGAAAGCAAAAAGAAAATGTGTTCATCTAGCACTACAACAGAAGAAAGAAAAGTAAAACAAGTGCTAACAAAGAAGCTGGAGTGACAACTGTCAATTTGGCCTTGGGAGGCCTCCTCTCAATTGTCTCTGAACTCTCTACAGCTTACCCATCTGCTAGGTCTTCTTGGAGAGTACTAGCTGCCACTCTCCCTCAGAACTGTGGAGTGATCTGTCACTACTGCCCTGACTGTAAGTCTGACTATCACCGTGGCTGGAGTCTGAAATCCTCTGTACTGTCTGAGTAGCCCTGCCCAAAGGCTGTACTAAGTCACTGTCCTGGAGATGGATCTTCCCACTACCCATAAGGCTATCCACTCTGTCCTTGAACACAAAACAATCTTCAAGTGTATGTCCAATACATCGGTGAAAGGGGCAATAGAGTGGATGTTCTGTTTGTCCTTCTTCATTTTTTCTTTTATTAAATAGGAATGTCAAAATATCTTTCTCAACTAAGCATTTGAATATTTTCCTTATGCTTTCTCTTTTAAAGGGATATTTTTTATTAAGTCTCTTCTGTAAAGATGGCTGACTCTATATAACTGAAGGTGCTGCAGGCACTGCTCTCTAAATCCTATCCACTCTCAGGGGGTCTAGTGTAACTGGAGGCACAACTGGCTGATCTTTAGAAGTACTGGCAGCGGCTACCCCTGCCACTTGGGGCATCGCCCCCAAGGCTGTCAACTGTGCTGTCATGGCTGTCATAGTTCTTGTCATCTCTGCCATTTGTGCCTGAAGGTTCATAACCGTAACATCCGTATCAATTGATCTGGGAGATCCACCCACCTCGGGCTCTCCCTGCTCATCCTGGTCCTTAGACTCTCTCTCATCCGAGTGACCTCTACGGGTAACCACACAAATTCGGTGTACCGGTGCATCCTCATCGGTATCCACTAGTGTATTCTCATCGTATAAAAAGGCTTGTCGCATCGCCTCTATGTACGGGCTCATAGGAGAAGTGATCCTATGAGTGCTAGGGGCTAACTCTATCTCGATCCGTACTGGCGATCTGTCTGGGGTAGAAACTGAACCATCATCAACTGCCATCGGGACTGCCTCAGACCCAGAAGGAACTTCCAAATCCATCTGATCAACTGCCTTCTCTGGCTGCTCTGTCTCTGCCAGTGGCGCTAACTCAACTAACTGAACGGGGTCGACAGGGGTGTCCGCCTGTCGACGTCTCCAAACCCATCTGGTACGATGGGGTACTGCACTAGCAACTGGCTGCTCTGGGACTACCACCTCTGAACTGACCTGAGGCCGGGCAGGCTTCTGCTGCTGTCTCCGTTCTCGATGACGTGGGCGTCGTCCTATCGCAGGAGCAACTGCTGGCGGCCTAACCACTGGAACTGCAGGCTGCTGGGGTGTCTGCCCCCTCTGCCAACTGTAAAGTCTCCTCGCAGTCTGTCGTCTCAACTGGAAGGTAGCACGAGAAATCTGATGGAGTAAGCCCTCCTGACTGATGGCCTCCACTGCCTGGGAGCCACTCTCATCTGCCTCTGAACTATCTCATCGTGAACGACGGCATCTGCCATCCGCTGCCTCTCTGCCTCTGATGCAGCTAGACGGAGCCTCCTATTCCTATTCCTCTGGGCCCTTCTCCTAAGGCCGGAGGTGGAGGTGGAAGGGACATCTGAACCCACTACCTGGGTGGCAGGGGGAATAGGAACGACTGGAAGTGCCGGGGTCTGCCCGGTAGTCTCAGGGTGAGAAAGTCGAGCAAAAATAGAAACCCGGCCAGAAGTGGGCGAAGGAGCCTCAGTCTAGGCACTCCTCTTCCTAGTGGAAGTGGGAGGGGAAACCCGAACGCGAGGTACTTCCGCTGGAACAACGGGAGTAACAACGGCAGTAGGCTGCCGGCGCTGAGGGGCCGAGGCAACCTGTGCAACAGGAGCGGAAGGCGCAGGTCGCCTGACCGCTGCACGAACAGGTGGAATAACTGCAGCAGGCTGCCGGCGCTGAGGGGCCGGAGCAACCTGAGCAGTAAGAGCGGTAGGCACTGGATGCCTAACCACAGGATGAACTGGAATCGGATGTAGCCTAGGCGCTGGTCGCCTAGCCACAGGGCGCACTGGCTGCGCAGGAACATGAACAGGACGTGGTGCTCGGACTGGGCTCCGAGCAGCAGGACGTTCAAACGGGCGCAAGGCTGCGCGTCCTCTCCTCTGAGGAGGAGAGAATGCAGCAGCCTCAGCCGGGGTCGGCCCGCCAAGAGTGACGAAGGTCGAGTCAGTGAAGGAACCAAAAGTGATTCCTCTCACTGGCGGACTAGTGAGCAGGGACTCAGGGAGAGTCACCCGCGCGTCCGAACCAAAAGCAAAGGTAACGGAAGGGGCTGAACGAGCCATGACACTGCTGCCAAGAAAAGAAATTTGAAAGGTTAGAAATCAGAATGAAAATCAGGAAATAAGGAATGAGTATGGATTTGATAGGAAAGATAGGAATAGATAAAGGACGGAATAGCCTGCTAGGCTGAAAAGAAGTAGAGTAGGGAAAATCCTAGCTAAGGAGAAGGAACCCTAACTAAGGAAAGACCCTAACTAAGAGTGGGACGGACCTGATCTAAGGAGTACCAATCCCGGAGTACACACAAGAAAAGATAATATAAAATTCAAAGATAGAGAGAGAAACTGGTCCCACCGTGGTCGCCAGAAACCTGTGGACCTCCAAAAGAGCACCGCTCGTGGGGTACGAACGCAAAGGGTACGGCCGCACTATCCCGTAGGACAAAACGATCGTAGGCCTCTACACTTGACACGAATGGGTCGATGGAAGGGCAGATTGGATCGTTCATACGAAACCATTGGGGATAGAGGTTTTCACAAACACACCTCGATGGGTAGTAATATACACGACCTAGTCACGGGTTTCCTCCACCCAAAAAAGTTTGAATGGGGTTTAGTAGATTGTGGGAACCAAGTTTCCCACGGGCGCAAGCCCCCGTGGTTAATTACATCCCAGGCCAGAGCCTAAAAAAACTCTCGATTAAGGATCATACATTATCCTCTCAAAAAATGGGATTGGCATGAGGGGGTAGACTAAGAAGTCCTACTCAAAAGGGAAGAAGAGTCCCAAAGGGCTGAATCAGACATGCGTGGCTCATACCAGCATTCAGAGGCTCTAGGGCACTAAACAAAAACTGGAGAAAATAAATCAAGCACTCGATCACATGCGTGAGAGAAAAGATGGAGGTGGCGTCATCCTGAGACACAGATAAGTAGGATTTAGGGTCCCTGAAAAGAAGGGAACTACCTACTATTTAAGGCATACTACAAGACCGAATGTAGTAGCCTCGAATCCTAAATCTAGATTGGACTTAGTATTCGACACACACTAAGACCAGTGTCCTAACTAATGCGATGCAAAGATCTGTACTTATCTCGACCTGGATGGGGGAGCCAGCTAACCACCTAATCGATTTAAAACCATGCTGTCAAGTCAATTATGAAAGATGGGTGGGTGGTACAGTTATTGGAAATAGGACCGACATCTAGAAAATTTCCTAATTGGTCCTGGACTTATGTAGGTTAGATGCTCCTAGCTAATGCAATTAAATTTTAATTAGTTGGTTACTAATGCAATGCATGCTAGTTGAAATGTCAGCTCATGAATGCTATAAAACTTTAAAAACAGGTTTATAAAAAATATTCTTTTTGAAAAGACTGTGTCTCCCTAGGTCCGGCACTTCATCCTCATAGGCCAGATTATCCGGACTCTACCCGCAGGCAGGGAGATGTCTTATAAGAAGGAGAGAAGGATGCAGTAATATGCATGCGACCCCGGACGGTCCCGGCAGTTCCCTAAGTTCGTTAAGTTTCTATGTTGTTTAAAACTTAAAATTTTGAGAATTAGTTATGAGTAGAAAAATTTTTTATAATCCTTAAAAGAGCCTAGCGCGATCCAGGCTAAAAAAAATCGGCATGCAAGAAAGAAACCTAGAAAAAGCAGATATTTCTAAGCGCAATCAGGTAAGCACATCAATATAAATCCACAAAAATAATCAACTAAATGTCCATAGGCAAACTGCCCTTATTACAACCCAGGGTAGCAGAAAATAAAGTGGCCGGGCACCACTGCCAACAACCCGGATTTCTAAGCCTATGACAGATGCCAACAACTTTGAGTGGAAAATTGGGTCTTCAATCTTTAGCTTTCTGGATGTCTTCTCCTTAGACTCCTTGGATCAGTCCTCCTTGGACTCCTTGGATCTCTTCTCCTTGGACTCATTGGATTCGTCGTGGCTTGAATATCCAAACGAAGAGACAATTCCCCCAGTATGGGGGTATTGCCTTTTCTCTTTGGATATCTAAAGCCGTCCAGCTCGATCTTCCAAATAGAAGAAGACTCTCCCCTTAGGGATGCCTTCTTCTTTTAGAATCTGAGCTGGATAAGAATATCCCAACTCAGAGTTTTTTTCAGAACTCTTAACAATTATTAAAAATAAATTTTACATCAAATGGAAAAGCAGTAAATTCTAAAGCCCTACAAGGTTATCCTAATAAAAATCTCAAGCAGTTTATATGAAAATGAAAGTGCTAACACCATTGACCCTGTGCCAAGCGCTCCACCTGCACGAAAGAACAGTATATATATGGCGCTCCTAACCTATGGATAAGTCTAGTGTTCACATCCATAGTGCAGAAAAAGTAAGCAAACACACCAATCATTTTTCAAACGGCATGTAATGAAATCCACGAAAGCTCCGGCACACAGCAGAAAAGTAAAATCCAGCGGCCTAACCTAGGTCTAGAAGTGGCGCCCTAGCAAACATTTCTATGTGTGTGTAAGGCTAGTGTGGTTTGGATAAGTCCTAAGCTGGGTAGTTAGTTAAAGTTATCTAGAGTTCAGGTATGTTATAGATCAGAAAGGGAGATTTTAGTTGAAATTCAAATATTAATGGATTAGGATCTATTTTAATTATTTCAGATTGTTGATCAGTTTTAAGAGCTTAGGATATTCATATTTGAAGTTTAAATTGCATTAGCCAATTTTGAAAAAACTCGGGTCCTCTTAGGAACTGAGCTAAGGGTCCAAAAAGTCACTATGGGGGATAGGCTATATTTGGGGCTCCTATCACCTTAAGAAAATACTAGACCTTAATACGAGTAATTAGACAGGTAGTAGGTTGAAATCGGAGTTTCCTATCCAAAGTTATGAATCTTCTAAGTTTTGGGCCCTAAATGAACTATGGTTGACCAAAAAGTTGACTTTCTAATCTAGGCCAATTTCTGAAATCCTGATATTTTTAATAAATACTAGACCCTAATTGGAGTCTAGTGCAAGTGAGTTTACCTAATTTGTAATTTTCTACAATTAGTTATAAGTTTTCTAAATCCATGACATTTAAGAGAATTTCTAAATTAACTAGGGAAGGGCCAATTTTACTGTTTTGATCCAAATGAGCTCCAAACTGATTGGAATCACTCCCAAAGGTCAGGGATGACCTTAGAAAGTGATCCCAAGTGTTTGGGGAAAATTTGGGATTTTTAATAATTTTTAATAATTTATTAGGGGCAAAAAGGTAATTTCCACCTATGGTCAGATTAAGGGTTACCCTAGAGTCAAACTAGGGAGCCCTGTTTATCTAAGGTCAAGGGTAAGATTCTAAACAATTCAAGATATGGTGGGTAATTTTCTGACCTAATATGTATTTATTGTATTTTTCGGAAGGTCTCGGGGCCTTACTTAACCAGTTAATTAGGGTTAGTTAACTAAGGGGTCTAAAGACTCCTAAAAAAAATCCTAGAAAATTCTGATAAGTTTATGATGTCACTAAGTTTAGGTATTGAAGTTTTCATGTCAATCCGAGATCTATCCTAGCTCCTAGAAAACTTCTAAGTTCGCTAGACGGATCCTTAATTATTGTCCTTAGGATGTCACTACGTTGTCAAGGTTTAAAATAATGTTTTGTCTAACCCTCAAGGTAATAAATGCATGGGAGTACAAAAATGAAATAAACACGCCATGTCCTTTGATCTAGGAGAGCCTAAACTAAGTGGTGGTGCATCCTACGCATGCAAACTACGAAAAATAAAAGGACAGACACCTAATGAAGGGATTAGTGAATGATTGGAACTCAATCACCCACTAATCCTCTCCCCCCTGATTGCTTTTCATATCTAGAACCCATGTTTAAAATTTCATGCAATAGCGGATCTCCCGGAATTAAGAGATTTAATATATAAATAGTTTCAAAAATAGTTTTAAAATACTTAAATACATATATATAAATTTTGGAAATTAAGATAATAAAAAATAAGTCAAATTATAGTAAATAGGTATATGGGAGACCCACTGACCACCCAATCGAAGTTTCAAAAAGGTTTGAAAATAATTTGTATCCTGAAAATACTATTATATTAATTAAGTAAATAATAATTAACTAACCAAATAGTGCTCCAAGACAGAAAACTATCAGAATAGCCAAAATTAGTAACTGTAAGTGGTCTCAAATTAAAATACACATTTTTCTGAAAAGATCAAGGGGTTATACGCAAAAATCCGATTTAAAACGACGAAGATATGAATTTCTGAAGTTTAAATACAATAATATAATGTTTTAAAATAGTGTCATTTCACTGTTTTGGAGATATCAGAAAATCTAAACATCATTTTCACCCACAAGTGATTGCAGACTGTACAGAATTCCAAATACACCCAAAACAAGGTGCTGTGCGTCAAAATCCGACTTAAGACGAGAAAGTTACGCAATTTCGAAGTTTAAAGGCAATAATTAAATAATTTTAAAATATTATAGCTGGCTGTTTTGAAAATAACTGCTTACAGACTCAAAGATCTTATGTAAAACTAGCTCCGGAATACGCAGAATTAAAAATACACCCAAAACGAGGTGCTGTGCGTCGACAGCGGATTTAAAACAAGAAAGTTATGGATTTTTAAAGTTTTAAGAGCAATAAAAAGCTAATTTTAAAATAGTTTTGAAATAATAATGTTTAAAAATAATTATCAAATATAATTAATTTAAAATCAGAACACCTCTGAAATTTTGAAATAATTTGAAATATAATAATAATAATAGTAATAATAATAATAATAATAATAATAACAGTAAATAGTTTTCAAAATAATAATAAAGGATAATAATTGTAATAATAGTAATGATAATATTAATAATAATAATAATAATAATAATAATAATATAATACTAATAAAAATAATAATGATGCCGAATCAGTAACATAACATAATAAAAATATTTGAAAAAAATAATAATTTAAAAAAATATATATATAAAAGCTAAATAAATAAATAAATAATAATAATAATAATAAAATGAATATTCACTTTTTTTAAAGAATTAAATAAATAAAAATAATTTTTAAATGAAATTAATTTTAAAATATCGGGGACAAAAATACGATCGATTCGAGGTATTGTGCGCAAAAATTGGATCAAAAATGAATTTTCTATGATTTTTTAAGTAAAAATAGGCTTAAAAGTATTTAAAATAAATAAAAACTCCAGAAAAACTCTCGGCGCGACAAGTGGTGGAATCGGATTGGTCTCGCAATCATTGCCACTTATCCACGTAGGCAAAGATCAGGATCCGATGTTCGGCCCAAACACAGAACGGCGAGATCGCAGCCGTTGATCTCAAAATCAACGGCTGCAATTTCATACAGTTCAATAGAGAGAACCGAAACCCTAGAATAGAAAAACGTCTCGTTCTCTCAAAATACTCGACGAAACTTCACGAAATTTTAAACACAACTTCTATACATGAACAGAAATCTTAGGGAAGTGTCCGTTTGGAAAATAATCAGCTTTTCGAAAAGCTATTTTATCCTATGTGTTATGAGCTATTCTAAGGATTTTGAGAGATCTAACCGTCCGATTTTCGCGTTCTTAGGCTCGTTGGATTCGTTGAAATGGAAGAAATATTTCTCTTGTTGAACTCAAGATCTGAATCTCCTTGGATTGGGCGGTAGAAGGCCTGAAAGTTTCATGGGGCTCGGTTTCGCCGGAGTTCTCGCCGCCGGCGACTCGAACTCGTGGGATCTTGGTTGGGGAAGATGGTGGGGAACTCCAGGAACTCTCACAAGAAATTTCAGAGCTTGTGGAGATCTGGAGAGAGAGCAATGGCAAAAAGATCCTTTCCAAAACCTATTTTTTGGCTATTTAAGGCTCCTCCTCTATCTTGAACGGCCTAGATTCGATCATGATATGATTTGGAGGGAAATATCAGTGATTAGGTCGTGGATTTGAATTCCAAAATGTTTGGAATTGATTAAGGCATTAAATGAGGCTTTAATGGGCTCTAAATAGGTGATTTTCACCTATTTAAGACTTGGTTTGACCAAGTCAACGATTGACTTGGTCAAACCAGTCAAGGGAGTCAAGGGGGTGGGGCTCGAGCTCAAGAAACCATGAAAATAAATTTAAAATTGAGTTTAGGTCTAAAAGGTCCAAATTGGTCAACTCTGGTTGACTTGGTCAACCGGGTTGACCCAGGGTCCAAGCTCGGGCTCGACAGACTCGACTCGATCCACTGAACCCAATGGGAAGGGCCATAGGGTCTGGCTTGGTCAGTTTGACCAAGTCAACTGTTCGGGCCCAAATCTGGGCAAAATCGAGGTCAACAGATTTGTGAAGCATATTTGCCTCAAGAAACCACTCACTTTTGCTCATATTACTTTGAGCCTCATGTAAGGAGTACAAGAATAAAGATTGGTCGTAACATAGACTTTGATGTAGAAGAACAATCACATGTTGCACTCTCAGTATTACCCATATCCAGTGCAGCCAGAACACGGTGGACCATCTAGACTAGCAGAGGTTGGCGCTGGGGATCATGCAGCTGCAGTAGATAAGCGTCAATACATTGAGCCTAAGGGCGATAAGTAAGTTCAGTTTATGTTAATAAGTTGATTGTATTTTTATATATTATATGTTATTGACAAAAAAATTAACCTGCAGATTCAATCCTTCAAGGCTACTTATACACAAGATTCGGGATATTATAAAGAACAAATATGATGCTCCTTACTTATCCTGGAAGAAGATCCCAAAGGAGTTTAGGGATATATGGTTTGGAGAATTTCAGGTAATATTATTTGATATGAATTCAAATATTTGATTTAATTTGTACTAATCTTTTTGGTTATGCCTAAATTTTTACATAAAAAATTTAGGTGGTTGCCTGAGCATAACATGAGGATCAGAACCAATTTTGAGAGGAGAGGAGCAACCCATCTCAAGTAAATGTTCATGGACATTAAAAAGTCCAGACAGCATCCAATATGGATTGAAGAGGGAGTTGTGATGCCCCGAGATCTAACTTGGAAGAATTATTCAGTCGATCCTTTAAACTGTCAACTAGCATAACTATCTATAATTATCAATCAATAATAAACAATCTAACAAAATCAATAATTTAAAACATCAAGTAAACATTTTTATTCGTTCCCAAAAGTTCATTTATAATACTCAAGGTCTTCAACAATGATCACAAATCCATTTAGTCCTAAGTACAAAAGAATAATTATAACAATAGGAACAAAAACCTAAAGATCTTAGATCAACCTCACACTCCTGCTTCCTTGCCCTGACCTGAAATTATTAATCACATATAATGAGCTTTAAAAAGCCCAACAGGTCACCAAAAACCTACAATTGAAATCAAAGTACGGTACATAAATAATATGCATGTCAATAAATCAAATTAATATCATTCACTTATACATGATCATCGAGTCAATGTAGAATAAAAAATCGTGCAGAAATAATAATCAATACAGAAACGGTAGTAAATACAGAAACATGTGAATCCATAATCATCAGTAGAATAATCAATAAACAGTATAAAAGTTCGTAAAGCTCAATGAATCAGTACGTGTGTCAAATCTCTATGGTAATCATCGTATCTATAACATTAGTCAATTCGGTAGAGAAATCATCGTATCTAAAATCTCAGTCAAATCATTAAAGAAATCTTCGTATCAGTAATATCAATCAAATTAGTCAATAAATCATCGTGTCAATAATATCAATCGTATAAAGAGAAGTTATCGGTTCAATAATATCAGTTGGTATAAAACGTCAAATCAATACTATCATTCGTAACTGTTGAAATCAAACAAATACAGTAAAACCGTATCAAAATGTACACTTGCAATTTCAGTTATTCAATATCACGTGCTCAATGAATCACACGTAATCTAGTAATATATATCACGTGTTCAGTGAATCATATGTCACTTGCTTAGTATCACATGCATGATGTCAGTACAGTGAATTAGTAGTATCAATACCTATATCAGTATCAATAACAATCCAGTCACATGAACGATAATGCTATAAATCCGTATAGTAATGATAAATCTGTACAGTAACGATAAATTCTCAATAAATGCGTCAGTATCAGTAAATCCATCAAATCAATATCGTATTAATAACATCAATCAGTCATATCAATAAAATCAATCAGATCATTAAATAAAGATATTAATTTTGGTCAATAATATCAATTAGTATGGAATCACATAAAATAATCAAATCAATACATCGTTAAGAACAGTTGAAATCAATCAATGAAGTAAAATTATACACTATATCACGTGCTCGGTATATCACATGAAATACAGTTAATCTATATCACTTGTTCGATGAATCACATGTTATCAGTCTTATCAGTATATCATTTGTATCAGTCAGTATTTGGTGCATCACATGTTATATGATCAGTACAATGAATCAGTAGTATCGGTGAATTAGTAGTAGAATATGTAAATAATATGCAATATTAATGAAATGGTGCAGTGACAGTAAACTCATAAATCCCTCAGTAAATCCATTCAATATCAATAAATCAATTCAATATCAATAAATCAATTTAATATCGGTAAATCCATAAAGAAATTATAAGCATAATACTTTACACATGCATTCTAGTACAGTAGTCTTACTTAACAAGTACAATCACTGGCTATTAAGACATTTTTCAGTATTAGTATCGATGTTAGTAATTCGTTAGCTCAGTAAATAGAGTCGTCACCCTTTGCCTGTCGGCATAGTAATCTCCTTATAACTTTCATCAGTAATCACATGATCAGTAGAGGATAACACCAAACCCTTTTTAAAGGAAAGCCGGTTGGCCCACCATCCTATACAGGTCAATCTTCAACCAACTGTTCAACCAGTCTTTACTTATTTTTCAGTAATATAATAGTAGAAGATTCAATCATATATCCACATTCATATATACATCTCATTAATGCATTGAAATCAACAAGCATGATTAGCTCAAATGAAGATAATTCTTAAAATATCGTACAGGCGACAGAAATCCCAAATAGAATCAAAATACACAGTTTTAGAAAACTATCAAATTACCAGAAATTGGATAAAACATAATTTCAAAGCTTTACTTGTACTGAAGAAATTTTTTCGACATCCAGATATATTTCTATTTGGTGAAAAATTCAGAATACCTGATGAAAAATTCCAGAAAATACTCAAAACATGTAAAATCATCATGTCTACAACATATCAAAAGTTACGCGATAAAAAGTTCGTCAATACAAAGATATCACGGTTTTTCGGTAACATAAAGACAAAATTGAGCAGAAAAATATCAAAAATTGAAATCTTCGAAATCAGAAATAGTTCTTCTAACCGCAGCGTCGGATGAAAATCGCACTGCGGCCTCCAAAACCATACTTTTTTCCTTCCTTTTCCTTCTCTTTCTCTCTCCAGCTTTCTCTCAGTTCAAAATATCTCAAATCGTCTATTTAATGAACTCAATCATCCAGACGATGTTCTCCATTCATTCCGGGACAAAACTCTATGGACACGATCGTACAAATGATGTCTAATTTCATCCTTAGACGATGCTCTCGGGAAAAAATTTTGTTCACTTTGTCCCGACGAATTCAGGTTCGTACAGACGAACCTGCACTTTACTCAGTTCGTACAGACTAACCATACAGATTTTCAACAGTTCGTCCGTACTAAGGGCACTTCGTACAGACTAACTACACCAAAAAAAATGAAATCTGGAGGGGTTTTACAAGCGTATGGGCTGATCTGAGTAGAGCTTGGGCGACCTCTGAGTTCACAAAAATAAGAGAGCAGAATAAGCATAACAGAGCCTCTAATTGTGGGGGTTTAGGAAGCTCTTCATATTGGTGGATCTGTTCCTCATATGGAACATAAACGATGACTGGTAAGAGTTTTAAATTAATTTATTAAATATATTTATGTTATTATAACTCTATCTTATATTTTCAGAAAGAGTACCTTGGTCGGGACCCAACACCGCTGGAGTTGCATACAAGAACTCATTAACATCAAGCTGACCATCAGTGGGTTGATGAAAAGGCTAAGAAAGCTCATGTGAGTATAATTTTTTAGAGTTTGAGAATAGAAATTTATTTTAATAAAATTAATTGTAATATCAATATATTTTATAGATTTATTCTCGCAGGATGATTTTGTACGAGCTCGGGAAAGTCGACAGTCCACTGGTGAAGGATCATCTTCAGGATCGACCCAGATTTTTGAGTATCATACATGGTCAGATGTTGTTGGTGGAAGACAGAGGGGGAGGGTATATGGCTTGGGTTCACAGGGCTATGCTTATGAGAGCAGTTCATCCACCTCAGCATTTTATGATCTAAGTGGAGCTGAAGAAACTATAAGTCAGAGGGTTGCAGCGCTAACTAGAGAGATTGAAGAGATGAGAAATGTTCAAAATGAAATGCAAGCAGTGCTGCAATCCTACAAGGATGAAAATCAGAGGAAGAAAGAGCAAGAGACAGAGCAGACACATGCATCTCCAGACAACTAGGATACAGCTGAAGATTAGCACTTTTTTTTGTTTGATGAACTTATGATGAATTGATTATAAACTTATTTGGTTGAACTTATTGAACTTAGAAATTTGGTTTGATGAACTCTGGTTGAATTAAGAACTCTAATTGTATTTATTGATTTGTTTGATTGAATTTATGATACATTTTTGATAATTGCTGTGATGGATTATAGTGGCGTGTTGCTCAAAATTATGTTATTATTTTCTGTGCAGGTTTAGAGTTTAGGGTGAACCTCCCTCAAATAGAGGGAAGGCTGTCAATTTTTTTTCTGTTGCTACAATTTTCGGTGGCTAACCGGCGGTTTGGCCACCAGAAACAATGATACGGGATGGCTGATTGACACCGCTGGAAATCACTTTTAACCGCCGGTATTTTACTGGTGGTTTACCGACGTTGTTCGGTGACACACCGGTGGCTTCAACCGTCGGCAATGCCTTCGGCTCTGACCGCCGGTTAGCCGCCAGTATTGTACCAACAGTTTACCGATGCTGGCCGGCGGTTGTTCGGCGACATGCTGGCGGCTACAACCGCCGACAATGCCGTTGGTACTGACCGCCGGTGAGCCGCCGGCATGTTTTCCGGCAGTTGGACACCCGGAACACCGCCGGTAATAACTCCGTTGATAACTGGTGGCATAGGCCGCCGAAAAGCCGTCGGGGGAATAAACCGCCGGAAAAACACCACCGGCAACAGTTTCCGATGCCGTACACATATATTCGCCTAAATCAAGATGTTTAAATCAATATGAGAATTTCAACTGGGTTTACCTATTCACTAAAGCTCTTCAATTGTTGTAACTTCAAGGGTTTAATCATGTCCTTACATTTGGTAAGATAGTGATGATAGTATGATAAGTGCCTTAAGTTTCTCATTAAATCTTCTCAGAAAGTCTCTTCTAATTCTCTAGAGATACTTAATTTGAAATAATCGCTCCATCTAGAGGATTCCTCCCCAGGCACCCTTAGTAGATCCCCCTCAACTTCAATAAGATTTAAATTGAACTTGGGGAGAATCCAATCTAGCAACTAAATAAGATACATGGAGATTCTAAGAAGCAAGCAGTCATATTAATAACGTCATTTAAAATTGCAACCAATTTTTACCAAAATATGTTCCATTGTGCCCCAAGTCTCTCACAATATCATATAATGTCTAAAACCTCAACACTAAAGCAATAGTTGTATCATCACATTAATAACTACAATTAATGTTGCTAAAACAACTTATCTAACTGAATTTCACACCGAAAACCTTATAAGTCCTAGGAAATGATCAAATATCAAGGTTAAAGTAATTATAGGGTTTATAGAGTTTTATTAAATCACCAATCCTATAAAAACTCCTAAGAAGATCGTGGGAAACCTCACTAATTTATGGCTATCTCTCTGTCCCTTTCTCTCTAAAAATATGAAAGATTTTAGACTCACAAAACATCGAGCAAGTTGAAACCTACAAAAGACATCAGCCTTAGGAGATCTTAAGCATCATTGGTTTCCTCTCAAGCTCTCCTTTAATGGCAAATTAATCTATAAAATGAAAGAAAGAATAATTAAACTCCAACCATTGCTTCACCGGAATGAATGAAGGTCAAGGAAATTGAACATCCCTTAAAAAATATTTCTTATACTTTATACTCCAAAATATTTTTTTCCTTTGATCTCTTCTTTTTCCCTCATAATTTTAATTGAGTTACTCTAGTTTTAGCAAATTCTTCTCATCCATCATGACCTCGATGGAAATCCATCTTGCCATCCTGGAAAGCCTACCTTTGCATTAAAAATTACCAACATTATGACAAGCTAATATTTCACAATTATAAAAAGATAGTTTGCAAGAGATGAGGAACCAAATGTAACCAATATTCCATTTAGCTCCGGAAGCTCACTAGATGGTTTCTTTGAGGACATGTAAGGTTAGATTCTCAACCCCATGTAACTCATTGAGTCTACTCTCTTGTATTAACCACTATAGATGACTTTGCATTACACTCCTTCACTCCTTCACTCCTTCTACCTTGAAGAAAGAATGTTGTAATCAATTCCACCTCGACTTCATTACATATCTTTGTTTCTTCTCCTATGTCTAGATGATCTTTTTCACTTCAAAAATCCCAAGGAAAATTTTACCTAACAAATTCATTTTTTTAGCCCTTAAGTCCTCCGAGGGGATGAGGGACTAAAATGATCACAATAGAAAATGTAAAAAAAGTAGTGCCCTCATAAATCTCAAAAAAAAAAAAAAAAAAAAAAAAGTGGTATAGCTTCTCCAATACTTTAATAAATGATACACAAATATTATTCATTTCTTTGCCTCCTTATAACATCAACTTTTTTAAGGCCTTCTATTACTTATTTGTTTCATAGTTCATAGCTATGATAAGTATAGCAAAGGATTCTTAACCTCACATATATTTTATAGAAGGAAGTGGAATCATTTTGAGACAACCAATATTTTCTTAATAGGGTGACCAATGAGGACACCTACAATGATATGAATCTGATAAGTGTCTCCTTCTCCATATTTCTTCAACTTAATACTTCTAAATTATCCTTGATAAAAAAATTATTTTAGCACCATGGTAGAATTACTCTAAATTAAAATGCTACAAAGTTCGTTGATTATGAGGTGTACATGACCCTAATTAAGTTTTTTGTGTCAAAATTTATTTAGATCGAGAAGGTTTGAACATCACTAGATAATCATCCTAGCTTGGGTTATCTCAATAGAAGATTTAAAAAAAATGAATTTTCAAAATGATGTACATCAAAACTCTAATACCCTGAGAAGATTTCTAAAAAAAATTATAATAAGAGTTTTATAAATTTGTGCTTCAACCATTGAACTAACCTCTCCCCATCATCATGGAAATTATATAGAATAGATAATATTTCAAATGATCCACACCATGAAAGAATGGTGGTATTCATGAACAATCAATATCTTGTAAGCACCATAATGAACATGGTTATAACATTGAGGATTGTTGAGTCCTATAATCCCTAATAGAGAGACTAAATAAAGAAGGACACTTCAAGGAGCTTCTCCCCCATTATAATGCTCTCATTGAGGAAAACAAAGTAAAAGAACCATTGAGAAGAGAGATGTGGTCTAAATCATCAATAACATATATCTAATCAATCAGGGAGAGTGTGCCAAGGTTTATTTCCGGTGTATTCTTAAATGCCTTTTGGGTGAAGAGCTAGGTGGTTACATTGAAAAAATAAAAATAAAAAGAAGGGGATCTAAAAAGAAAAAAGAAAGGAATACTTTCAAGTCCTTGCCATTACTCCTCTGTAATATTGTAATATTAAGAAAGTTATGCTTTTATCTTATCTTATTTGTGTACTTCCTAAAATAATAATAACACTTATTTGTCTTTCTTATATTTATCCTAGAACTCCTTAATAATTTTACAGTTAACACATTTTTGCTCATTTTCCATGGTCAAATGTGTCACTTGCCTATATATGTTCATCTTTAGGATACATTTTCCAATTATATTCTTAATAAGCCATCCTTTAGGATCTCACCACAAAACATATGTCCATTGGACTCCTTTGTATAGTCCATATCATGATGGTCCTAAGACAACACAATATTAATGCTCAAGGCTTATTAATGCTATGACACCCTAGGCGTTTATAGTGAAAGGATTCTTCGACATTCTTGATCAACCATCTCGTCTTGCTCCCTTGCTCTGACCTGAAATTATTAACCACATATAATGAGCTTAAATAGCTCAGCAGGTCACCAAAGCCTACAACTGAAATCAAAGCACGGTACGGAAGCAATATGCATGTAAATCAATCAAATCAAAATCAGTCACTTGCACATGATCATTGAATCGATGTAGGTATGGAGATCAATACAGAAACAGTAATCAATGTAGTAACGAAAATCAAGGTAATAACATTATCAATACAGCAACAATAGTCAATGCATAATCCTCAATCGATAGTAGAAGAATCAGTAAACAATATAAAAATCCATAAAGCTCAATGACACTACGTGCGTTAGTAGTTGTCGTATGCATCACATCAGTCTATAATATCAGTCGAATCATTGTAATAGAATCGTATCACAGCATACCAACATACACTTGCAAATTTCAGTTATTTATCACTTGCTCAATAAATCATATGCAATCCAGTAATCTATATCACGTATATAATGTCAGTACAGTGAATCAATGGTAGCAGCGCATGTATCAATATCAATAATAATCCTGTGACGACATGAACAATTATGCTATAACAGTGGAATCGTGTAGTAACAATAAATCCGTACAATAAAGATAAATCATAATTTAGTAAAGAAAATATCGTATCTAAAATATCCGTCAAATCAATATCACATCAATCACAACAATAAAATTAATCAGATTATTAAATAAAGAGATCAATTTCAGTCAATAATATCAGTCAGTATGAAATCATATAAAACGATCAATTCAATACATCATAAGGACAGTTGAAATCAAATCGATAAATCAATAATAACCATTAAAATCAATCAATACAATAAAAATCATATTCTATATCACGTGGTCAGTGTATCATATATATCACATGTATCGATCAGTATTTGATGTATCACGTGCTATAAGATCAGTACAATGAATCAATGTATCAGTGGATCAGTAGTATCGGTATTGGTATTTGTAGTATCAATAGTATCAATGAATCAATGAATCCATTATATCGATGAATCAATAATATCGGTGTCTGTATCCATGAATCAATGCAATATCAATGAAATCGATGAAATTGTACGGCGACAGTAAACTCATAAATCCATAGAGTAAATCATTTCAATATCTATAAATCAATTCAATATCAATAAATCTGACGATAACAATAAATCAGTAAATCCATAATGAGATCATAAGATCAGTTCTGTACACATGCAATACAATACAGTAGTCTTACTTAACAAGTACAATCGCTGGCTATTAAGGCATTTTTCAAGGTTAGTTTTGATGTTAGTAATCCGTTGGCTCAGTAGAGTCGTCACTCTTTGCCCGTCGGCCGCCCGTCGGCATAATCTCCTTATGACTCCCAATCGTTATATCAATGATCAATAGAGGATATCGCCAAACCCTTTTTAAAGGAAAACCCGTCGGCCCACCATCCTGTACAGGTCAAGTCAATCTCAAACCAACGGTTCAACCAGTCTTTACTTGTCTTTCAGTAATATAACAGTATTTCAACCATATCCACATTCATATACATCTCATTAATACATAACAATCAACAAACACAATTTAACTCAATTGAAGAAAACCCTTAAAATATCGTATAGTCGACAGAAATCCCAAACATAGTCAAAACACACAGTTTCAGAAACTTACCAAATTATTAGAAATCGTATAAAACAACGTTTCAAAGCTTTACTTGTACTGAAGCAATATTTTCCGACATCCAGATAAATTCCTATTCAATAAAAAGCGCACATAACTCAAAATATTATGTAAAAACTTTCCAGAAAATACTCAAATCGTAAAAAAAAAACATCTCAGAAACATACCAAAAGTTACGCGGTAAAAGTTTCGTCAATACAAAGATATGCATGTTTTTCGGTAACGGAAACACAAAACTGAGCAGAAAAATACCAAAACTCGAAATCTTTGAAATTAGAAATAGGATTCAGAGTCCTTACTATGAGATAAACAATTCTTCTAACTGCGACGACGGACGAAAAGCGCTCCGCGAGCTCCAAAACCCAGTCTTTTCCTTCCTTTTCCTTCTCTTTCTCTCTCCTGCTTTTTCTCTCTTCAAAATATCTCAAATCCTCTATTTAAATCAAGCAGGATCGTCCCGGACGATTCCCATTCGTCCCAGGACGAGTTGCTCTCGGGACAAATTTCGTACGTACGTGTACAGTTTTCGTCCCTGGACGACTTGCTCTCTTGACGAATTTCGTCCCGACTCTTATAGGTTCGTACAGACGATCCATATAGATTCTTCACAATTTTCTTCAGTTCGTCTCGTACTAAAGTCAGTTCGTACGGACTAACTGCACTAAAAAAAATCAGCTTCAGAGGGGTTTTACAAATGCTACCCTACCCCTTATGTAATAATCCACTATAAGGTTATACAAAATCGATCAATAATTATAAAAGATTAAAAAAGGCCAAAAGATCATGGAAGAAAATATAAAAAATTCTTTACTCATTCCTTCCTTTATCTTCCATCTAGTTGTCTTTACTCAGTTAGGAGGAGGGCTTG
The DNA here is from genome assembly GCA_022539455.1 of Dendrobium nobile. NCBI lineage: Eukaryota > Viridiplantae > Streptophyta > Magnoliopsida > Asparagales > Orchidaceae > Dendrobium > Dendrobium nobile. Next base: position 62,902,844 of record CM039733.1, on the reverse strand, counting down.
ATAACATATGCTTGATGAACTTTAGTAAGGATTGCTTCCTTCCATAACTAGTAAGAACATGTATATATTTACTCCTACATGTTGCTTGCTCAACTAGAATCTACCTTCGACAAAACATCTTCATATAAAAGACTCATTTGAAAAATTCCCTTGAATTTTAACTACAGAGATCCCATAAAGACTCAACTATAAAATAATGTTTCCCTCCTCTTATTCTAGGCTTTAAGAGAAAATTGTAGTCATAAAATGATTTCTCCAAGGGACCATGAAAGAGTGAAAATCTTGACTCACATGAAAAGGCTATCAATTGGTAAGATTAGGTGGAACTTTCGTTGAGTCGCCCTTTAATTAGTTTGATAACCCATGCTGCCATTATCTGTCACACTAAATTTTTTTTCTCATTTCAATCAATTATATTCTTTCTTAATCTATAAGATGAACAATCCTTTCTTATTTTGTTACCATTAGCATCTAACTCTATTATATAAAGGCACCTTTCAACTACTAGAGTCTAATTAATCCATCAATGATTACTTTTTATTTTGATAGAGTGGATATTGCTCATTAAATGGCTTGATAGAAGCATCTAATCATCAAATGCCCATAACATAATTGATTTTATTTCCTTTGATTAAAGAATTAGTTAATTTCATTGACTATGAATTCTTATATGAAAAACACAACTTAAATTTAGTAAATAAGCTTAAAATGATCTTAAAAAAAAAAAGAATGATAACTTATTTTGATTTTGCGCAATCATAAGGCTTGCATGTTCAATCTGAGGGATTTCATATCATGGGTTCTCATACTAAGAAAGTCAAAGTCATAGGAAAGCACTCCAAGTTGTGGAAGCTCTTTGCTAATCAGGTAAGTCCTTATTTTGTAAAGGAGAGTTATGGAATTGGAACATATTACCTTCAAAATTAGTACGACAATGTAATTTTATACCTAATACAAAAGGGGCATCACTAAGATCTTTCATTTTAATTTTTGATAAACAAATTTATTTTCATGAAACAAGCTTATATCATTACTAGCAAGCAGTATGCAATCCACATATAGTTCTAAAAAAATATCTGTAATCCCACTAAACATATAATATACAATAAGATCAACTACATTCATCTTCAAACAAAATAAGGTTATTACTTAATGAAAATTATAATACCATTGATGAGAATCTTTCTTGGGCTCATAGATGAATTTCTCTAATTTGCTAACCTTCTTCTTTGGGTATCCTGACAGAAATTTTTTTGGTTGCATCATATATATCATTTCATCAATGACACTATTTAGAATTACATTATTTACATTCATCTAATGCAACTCAATATAAAAACGTGCCATAGGTGTTATTATAATCCTAATGATTCTTTCATTAAAACATGAGAAAAAGTCTCTTTAAAATCAATTCTTCTTTTGAGTAAAGCCTTATGTAAAATGATGAGCCATATATCTATTCTGATCACCCTAGAAATTCCTCTTAGTTTTATATATCCATTTACAACTAAAATGCTTTAGTCCTTCAAGAAATCAAATAAGATCCCAAATATCATTATCTTTTATATGCTTAATCTCTTCATTTATGGCATTAATCCACTTCTGAGAATTATAACTTTGTATTGTTTTATGGAAGTTTATTGGATCATCTAACACCAATCTAATGCCATCTTGATTTTAAAATCATTTGAAATTCTATTTCTAATTTCTCTTGTGGATCTTCTTGATTGCACTTTCTCTTGAGGTTATTAAGTTTGCCATTAAAAAATAATTAGTTCATTTTGTGTATGGAGTTGCTTAATATTATCTTGAAGTTTTGGACTTCCTTTTTAATTAATATCAAGAATAGAAACCTAAATATTATCAAAAGTAATAATAGGGATAGTAATGAATTCCTTTTCAAGACAATGCATCTAACCTTATTTCTAAACCTAGGCTCAATATCCTTAAAAAATTTCCTATTATAAAGTTACATTAAATTATTATTTTTTTCAATAGAAACCTCATAAGGGATTTTGAATACCATCTTAGTTAGTAATCTATTGAGAATATAAGCTATAGTTTTTAGTTCTTCTTCATAGAGAGATTTGGTGAGTTAAAATGACTAATCATAATGCTTAACATACCCTTATGAGTCTTATTTCATATCTTAATAACATCACTCATATTACAGGATCTTGGCATGGTGTACTATGGGGCTATTCTACATTCCTTAGGAATTTAACAAAGGATCATGGATGTTGTTCATCAAATCTATAATATCTTCCATAATACTCAACATAAAGTTTGATATAATATTTTTATTTCTTTTGTTGAGTGTTATATAAGCCTTACATGTCACATCCCAACCCGACTAGGACAAGTCCTATCATGTTGAGCTGTGATAGGCAAATCCTAAGATCTAGTTTGTAATTATTTCAGATTTTTCTATCAATATTCATTGAAATAAATCACATACTACAAAGCTACTAAAATATCAAGATCTAGTTTGTAATTATTTCAAATTTTTCTATCAATATTCATTGAAATAAATGGCATACTACAAAGCTACTAAAATATCCAAATACTAAAAATAAACTCATCCACTAGATTTCTTTCATTACATTAAAATAAATATTTACACTACAATACATCACTACAAGCAAGAGTTAAAGAATTGAAAATTTAACTAGTTATAACTACATAAAAAATAAAATAGTAAAATACATATGATCACGAATCTAATCCTGAACTACTAGTTCATAATCTCTTTCCTCTTCCTATATCCTAAAAATTAGAAGCAAAACCATAGTGAGCTATAATAGCTCTACAAGCCATAAAAATCAATTTAAATTTTTAAATATTTTATTATCAAATATTTTATTGAATATTTAAAGTATTTAAATACAATATAAATAAACCACTATATTGAGAGATGTATTAAAAATAGTTATTCACTAATTTAAATAACAATACTGAATAAGTAAATAAATTTAAATTCATATCACAAAGCAATTCATATCACATTTCACCAAACCCAAATAGAACCTCAAAGGATTATGAACACCCTATAACTCCCTTTTTGTTTAAGCTTATAATATCAAAATATATCACATATACATATCTCAAACAAAATCTCAAAGAATTTTGACCCCTTATAACTCCTAGCAATTTCTTGACACATATAAAATCTCACGGGATTCTGACCCCTTTTAACTTCCAACATATATAATTTAATCACATATGCATATATATTATCTCATTATAACAATTTAAGAGTAATTGAATATGTATCAAAATATAATAATATTGTTTAATAGTAGAGAACAAAAAATCCTATTAGGTAAAAATGCATATTTTTAGAAAATTATAAAATTAATAGGGATTATGTAAAATAATATTTTAAGACTTTTATTGTACTACACTATTTTTAAACATCCAAAAAACTTTCTATTCAATAAAAACCTCACAAATTTGAAAACCCCCATTGTTAAATTTCAAAAAAAATATTTAAAATATGCATAATCATAATTTTTATAATATATAAAATGTTACGCGGTGAAAATTTTACCCGTGCAAAGTTATTCGCTTTTTTCACTAACGGATACAAAATTTTAATAAAAAAATTTGGTAAAAATTACACATCTTTTAAAATATATATGGGCATAATGTGACTTATAATCTCAAGAAAAACAAGTTTTTTAACTGGACCGACATACGAAAATGACTCGAAGTCACCCAAAATCAAAACTTTCTACTTCTCTCTCCTCTTTTTTTTCCTATGTTCCCTAAGCACTTCTCTATTTGGTGAAAACGATTCATTAAAAGGAAAATATCATTAATAAAGTCATGATGGCTAATTAGATATTTTTCTTTTTTTATTATTGAATAATATATAATAATATTATTATAATTAATTTTCAATAGAAACTTCATAAAAATTCTTTTAGGGATTCTAAAAATTACAAAAAAAAAAACATATTCATAAAGTAGCTCATTTTATTTAGAAAATTCTAGTGAAATTGGTTCTCAAAATGGACAACTGATGGTTCCAAAATCTCACTTGTATCGATAGGTGCTGATTTCTTAAAAATTTTTAATAATGTCAAAAAATTATGGAAAAAAAGGTAATTAAAGCACTACACCATTAATGTTCTGCCGAAGATAGTTTGTGATTTATACTTATAATGACTCGTGAAATAATTATTGACTGGTCTAGGTTAACAACAAAAAAAAGTCTTGAAAATTTAAGGCTTTCACATTACCTACATGTAGTGACTAGGACTTCTCATGAATGCAATACAAATAGCCCTAATTTGATAACTCATATATAAACAAAATGAAAAATTAATGATTGTTCCATGAAGTTGAACAGAATGGTCCATAATAAATTAATAACCATGTGGCTTAGTTCTAAGGCATTTGAAGCTCTATTTGCGCCTAATCCCAATATCTTTGCTTGATTATTTTTTCTTAATTTAACGAGCATTAACTCCAAAGTTTATGAAATCAATATAATTAAGAAGCTCATCTGACAGAAGCCTCTCAATTTTATTTTTAGAGATATAAACTAAGCACTTGTACCATAATGAAGCAAAATTTTCATGAGTTAATTTGCATTTTAAACCATGCAAACTCATATTTTAGATTTCATTAAATGTAGGTTATCATGACAATATAAAAAATCGATACCAATAATATTATAATTTCAAGAAAGATTAAGCTCATAATGTGCAAATGAACAAGAATAGCTAAATTTGTCCAAAGCAAAAATAGAAATTAAATTTCATCTAAATAATCGTGCAACTTAAATCTCTTTTAAAATTAAATAGTTTCTTATCTATAATAATATCCCAAAATCCCCTATAACCTCAACCTATATCACTTTTCTGTAAACCACATAGATGAATCGTTTAGCATCATTTAGCTTTCAGCAACGCAAGCAGCCCGACATAGTCACTTAGTGGAACTCTTGTCTATAAGACCAGTGAGTCATTCAATCCTAGAGATTATTATGTGCGGATACCTGACACAGTTTATCATCTAGAGACTAATCAGGTCCAGCCATGTCATTCAGTATCGAGCAGTATCGAGCCGAGGTACCGAGTAGGGGTGACGTGTCACATTTTTATTGAGCTCTGGATGACGTTCAGTTTCCGCACCTAATAATTTCACCATTCAATCCTTAATTAAAGCAAGGTCAAGATCGATACAACCAAGAATAATCATAACATTTTCTTTTCATTTCTTGAAGTTGGTCCCATTTAACATAGGAATGGAATTATTAATGATAGCAAATATTGTAGAAGAAGATGTATTAGCTAAACAGAGAATAAAATAAATAACTAATTAATGCCCACATATAAGATTGATATCAATTAATCAATTAAATTCAAATAATAATTAGTTCTATCACAACATATCAAGTACAACATTAATATTTAGGCTTCGTTTGGGACGACTTTGTTACTACTTCTTAAAGCATTTTAATTTTTACAATAGAAAGTTATTCTTAGAAGCAGGAAGAAAGTCATCCCAAACAAAGTCTTAAGCTTCGTTTGAGACAACTTTCTTATTGCTTCTCAAAGCAGTTTTTTAGTACAAAAATTTTCTTTTTTTTACTAAAAAATTGTTTTAAGAAGCAAAAAAAAAAGCTGTCCCAAATGAAGTCTTAGAAATATCAACTTGTAAGTGTTACTCTGTCTGTTGGTTTTTCTCTGTCTGCTGGTTTTTTTCTCCCTTGCTGGCGGTTGTGATCTTTTCTGTCATTTTTTGGGTGGAGATTTGTGGGTTGTTTTGTTGTGCTCTCCTCCTGTGTGGTTATTTCCTTGGTTACAGGTCTATGGTTGTGCTGTTGTTCCTTTATTGCTGGCGAGGTTATTGTGCTTTGCGGCTGCTAGAACATTGGACCTGTTTTTGTTTATTGCCTTCAAGCTCTTTAGTTTTTCTATTCCTGGAGATACTAATATGTTTGTTTCCCTTAATTTTTTCTGGTTGTTTTCAGGGTTTCTCAGTATGACTGGATTGGTAAGGGTGTGGGTTGTTATGGAGTTGACTTCTCGGAATGTCATGTTGATGAAGGGATTCATGTTTTCTGTTTCCTTTTTCTTTCTTTTGTTTTTTGGCAAGGAAGTCTGGGCTGATTGGAGATCTTTAGTGCTTTCTTATTTTTGGGCATTCCTTCTGTGTCGTCTTAGAATGTTACTAGGCAATTTTGTATTCCATATAGGTGGGGATAATCGGCCCTTAGGTTTTTTTGTCTTTTTGATTAAATGTAGCTCTTCGAGCAGTAAAGGGCTGATGGTCTCCTTAAAGACTTGTAATTTTTCCTTATATCAATGCGTAGGCCCCTTCGTGAGTTTAAACTAAAAAAAAAAACTTGTAAGTGTTACTCTGTGCAATAATCAAATATTCACAATAAAGTATGTCAAACAATAAGCTTATCTTTGGAGTTACTTATTATTCATACAAAACACCTTACAATTGTCTCATATTTACCATCATATGCATGGATATAATTTGGCTAAATATTTAACTTTCTCTATCTGTGCTCTCTGCGCCGATCAATATATATATATATATTTATATATATATATATATATATATATATATATATATATATATATATATATATATATATATATATATATATATATATTAATTAGATTAACATAATTTTCTTAATATTCCAAATAAATGATTTACTCAAGAGATATTACTTAAGTAACATATTACTTCAATTATTACATTTAAGAATATTAGATATTCGAAAAAAAATACAATTGAATTTAATTAAATATTTTGATCATTTATTTGATAGCCTAACAAAATAATTATATATCATATTATCAAAAAAGATATTTTTTTAATTAATTATTTGCAAAAACCACTCATATATTTAATTATTTTTCTACAACGGAGAGTGTTAATGAGAAATATTTATTTCAAATGCAATGTTTTATGAAATAGTGTTATCAATAACAATTATTTATTGCACCAAGTATTTTGACGAACTAATTAATTCTTACTGTATTAAGTCATCAAAATTTATTAATTTTTTTGTGAAATATATAAAGGCTTTTATTAGCATAATTTATGTGAAACAAAAATTTTATTTTTTTTTTCACATAGGATTTGTTCTTCTTTGTAAATAAATTAAAATATTTATGGTGTCATGCAAAATGTACAAGTAAAAAAAATTATTTTCTTAAGTATTTTTTTAATAAGCTTATGTTTAATAATAATAATAATAATAATTGTTGCGTCCAGGAGTATTCGCGGCGGTAGAGAAATATAAAGTTTATCGTCTTAGCGTTGGACGAAAATCCGGCACGCAATCAGATAAGAGAGAGGGTCTAGCATTTATGAGACACCAAGATTTTTACGTGGAAAACCCCTGTAAAAAAGGGGGAAAAACCACGGGGCCTAGCCCAGTTTGAACGAATCCACTAGTATTGCAGTCGATTACAAATGAGGCCCTTCCTTTGTGGAAGGTCTTAGCTTGATGTAAATCTTATGGAGTACATTACATGATGTAAATACAAAGAGCTACTATCGACGTATTCGCTTTGTTAGAAGGACTGCAGTCGGCGTGCGACGTAAGTCAGGAGGACCGTAGTCGGCTGGCGACGGAGGTCGGAAGGACTGTAGTCTGACGACGAAGATCAGTAGGACAGCGTCAGGTAGAAGTCCAGTAATGGAAAGAAATGCATCTTTGCATAGACGTCCAATGAAGTCCGATAACCGGTAGAAGTCCGGCGTCGGGTAGAAACTTGGTGAAGAGTGAAGGTCCGACATCGGGTAGAAGTCCGCGTCTTTGATGGCAGAGGAGAACTCCGGCTTCACTTGGGCAGAGTTTCGGCGCCAGGAGGGAACTCTATTGTTAATTGGGAAGGATTTCAGCATCACGTGGAAGTTGTGCAGAATTCAAGTGTTTCCTGAAAATCCGGCAGAATTCCGGCGTCTTCAGGCGGCAGGAAGAGCTCCGGCGGTGGTCGAGGAGGTGAGGAATCTCCTTTTCCCCTTTCTCCTCTTCTTCTTCTCTCTCTTCCCTTGAGTCCCCTTGGTGTAGAATGAGGGCTCTATTTATAGTTTTTCTGGAGTGGCATAGCCTGTAAATAGGCGTGAGATCAAGGGCGAACAGGGAGTGGTTTGAATGGACGGCCGATATCGAATCCTTTGATCATGCACCGTTCATTGGACATTTGAAGGCCTTAATGATGTCGGAATTCAATGATCTTGGGCTCGTTGGATTTGTCTCGTCGAGCCGTTCGATTCGAGTATAAGCTCGTTAAAATCAGAGACCGTTTGGTAACTCAAATTGCTTTTTGAACCTTCCAACAGCGCTTTGAACCCTTGATTCGGACTCATTTGGGCTTGGATTGGGTTGATCTTGGTGTCGTTGGGTTTGTATTTCCGAGACACTCAGTTTGACTGTATGCTAGCTGAAATCGGAGTTCATCTGCTCCCGAAATTTATTTTTGAAGTTTCCAACTAGTTTTTGCCTCGAGATTCATGCCCGATCAAGATGATTTTGCGATGTCGTATCAGTTGCCCCCCTATTTTCGGACGTCGAAGCACCAGGAGTCCGAAAATACATGCGTCGTCAATTTGCATTGGTCTAAACACCAAAAAATACGTTCCAAAAATTAACATTTTGCTCGAACTTCACCATAGAGGCCCCGTTGAGTTCTGAAAGTGTCGTAATCGAGTCCGTAACATCGAAAAACGTGTTCGGGGACCCCAAAAACGTTCGAATCGGACTGTCCGGGCCAAAAATCGGGTCCGGACACGCATAGGCGGCCAAACCAGCCGGCCGGCCGGCCGGCCGCCGCTCGCCGGCAGCAGCTCCCGCGGAACCGCGCGGAAGGAAGGAACCGCGCGGCCCGCGCGGTTCTTTGACCGCGGGCTGGCTTTGCTGCGCGGTCTTTGACCGGTGGCTGGCTGAAGGAAAAACGCGCGGAACAGGATCCGGTTTCGCGGATCGCCGGCTGCACCCGGATTCGCACGCGCCCGCGCTGGGCTTGCCGCGCCTGGCCTGTGCCGTGGCCTGTCGCAATCCGCCCCTTCAGGCCGCCGATTGGTGAGCTGGCTGCGCGAAACGGTGCGGCCGGTTGGCTGCACCGCCAATGCGGGCCCCACAAACGTGAAATTAGTCGTTTTTTGTCCTTTTTGGGTCCAAAAAATTGCAAAAAATTTCTAAAAAAGAAAAATTCCGAAATTGGCAGTAACTTCCCCCCTTTCTCTCCAAAACCTATAAATAGGCCTCTTAAGCCTTTGAAGAATTTGCAACTTCTCTTTCTTTCTCCCTCCGGTTCTCTGGCGGCTGAGGCTTCCGCTATTTGCGAGTTGGGATACTCGAATAGCGCCCCTCTTCGCGCGCAGAAACCTACGGGATCTCCCCCTCCGGCTTACTGACGGCTGAGGCTTCCGTTATTTGCGAGTTTGGAATTTTTTCCTACTCAAATAACGCCCCTCGTCGCGTGCAGAAGCCTACGGGATTTCAATGCCATTTGGGCGGAAATTTGCTGGCGAGTAGTAGTCCGCCGACGAGGAGAAGTCCGACGACATGGAGAAGTCCGACATCGCGCAGAAGTTCAACTTCGGGTAGAAGACCGACGAAGATTCGTCGACGAGCAGAAGTCCGATGACGAGTAGAAGTCCGCTGACGAGCAGAAATTCGATGACAAGGAGAAGTATGACGTCAGGTAGAAGTTCAACTTCGGGTAGAAGACCGACGAAGATTCGTCGACGAGCAGAAGTCTGACGACGAGTAGAAGTCTGCTGGCGAGCAGATGTCCGACGATGCGTAGGAGTCTTCCTACGAGCAGGAGTCTGACGACAGGGAGGAGTCCGACGTCGGGTAGAAGTTCAACTTCGGGTAGAAGACCGACGAAGATTCGTCGACGAGCAGAAGTCCGACGACGAGTAGAAGTCTGCTGGCGAGCAGAAATCCGACGATGCGTAAGAGTCTTCCTACGAGCAAGAGTCTGACGAAAGGGAGGAGTCCGACGTTGGGTCGAAGTTCAACATCAGGAAGAAGACCGACGAAAGTTCGTCGACGAGCAGAAGTTCGGCGACGAGTAGGAGTCCGCTAACGAGCAGAAGTCCGACGTTGGGTAGAAGTCCGCTGACGAGCAGAAGTCTGATGTCGGGTAGAAGTTTAACGTCGGGAAGAAGACCGACGAAAGTTCGTCGACGAGCAGAAGTCCGGCGACGAGTAGGAGTCCGCTAACGAGCAGAAGTCCGACGTCGGGTAGGAGTCCGCTAACGAGCAGAAGTCCGACGTCGGGTAGAAGTTCAACATCGGGTAGAAGACCGATGAAAGTTCGTCGAAGAGCAGAAGTTCGGCGACGAGTAGGAGTCCGCTAACGAGCAGAAGTCCGACGTTAGGTAGAAGTCCGCTGACGAGCAGAAGTCTGATGTTGGGTAGAAGTTTAACGTCGGGAAGAAGACCGACGAAAGTTCGTCGACGAGCAGAAGTCCGGCGACGAGTAGAAGTCTGCTGGCGAGCAGATGTCCGACGATGCGTAGGAGTCTTCCTACGAGCAGGAGTCTGACGACAGGGAGGAGTCCGACGTCGGGTAGAAGTTCAACTTCGGGTAGAAGACCGACGAAGATTCGTCGACGAGCAGAAGTCCGACGACGAGTAGAAGTCTGCTGGCGAGCAGAAATCCGACGATGCGTAAGAGTCTTCCTACGAGCAGGAGTCTGACGAAAGGGAGGAGTCCGACGTCGGGAAGAAGTTCAACATCGGGTAGAAGACCGACGAAAGTTCGTCGACGAGCAGAAGTTCGGCGACGAGTAGGAGTCCGCTAACGAGCAGAAGTCCGACGTCGGGTAGAAGTCCGCTGACGAGCAGAAGTCCGACGTCGGGTAGAAGTTTAACGTCGGGTGGAAGACTGACGGGAATTCGTCGACGAGCAGAAGTTCAAAGAAAGTCCTGCAAGGCAAAAATTCAGCAACAAGAGGAAATTCAACATCGGGTAAAAATTTAACTTTATGAAGAAGTTAAATAGAAGTCCCTTGACGTCATTCTGGCGACGTTAACCAAGGATGTAAGACCAATCCAATGTTGTATGTTAGAGCATTTGCTCGATGATGTTAACCGATATTGGATCCACCAATGATGTAAGACCTATCCGAGGTTGCATGTCAGAGCCTTTGCTTGACGACGTTAACATGTATGGAAGAGGTCGGGAGAATCCGCCAAGGATGTAAGACCTTTCCGATGTTGTATGTCGGAGCCTTTGCTCAACGACGTTAACCTGTGTGGAAGAGGTAGGGAGAATCCACCAATGATGTAAGACCTTTCCGAGGTTGTATATCGGAGCCTTTGCTCGACGATGTTAACCTGTGTGGAAGAGGTCGGGAGAATCCGCCAAGGATGTAAGACCTTTCCGAGGTTGTATGTCGGAGCCTTTGCTCGACGATGTTAACCTGTGTGGAAGAGGTCGGGAGAATCCACCAAGGATGTAAGACCTTTCCGAGGTTGTATATCGGAGCCTTTGCTCGACGACGTTAACCTGTGTGGAAGAGGTCGAGAGAATCCACCAAGGATGTGAGACCTTTCTGAGGTTGTATGTAGGAGCCTTTGCTCGATGACGTTAACCTGTGTGGAAGAGGTCGAGAGAATCCACCAAGGATGTGAGACCTTTCTGAGGTTGTATGTCGGAGCCTTTGCTCGACGACGTTAACCTGTGTGGAAGAGGTCGAGAGAATCCACCAAGGATGTGAAACCTTTCCGAGGTTGTATGTCGGAGCCTTTGCTCGACGACGTTAACCTGTGTGGAAGAGGTCGAGAGAATCCACCAAGGATGTGAAACCTTTCCGAGGTTGTATGTCGGAGCCTTTGCTCGACGACGTTAACCTGTGTGGAAGAGGTCGAATCGAATCCCCCTGGGATTGATTTTGCTTTGATTGGGAGAGGGCGAACGCCGCGTATATCCCGAATCAGAAGTGAAGAAGGTCTATCTTTAGATTGTTACTGCCTTTTTGAGGTCAAGGTTAAGACCTTGCTCAAGGAGTAGAAGTCCAACAAGGGACTGTATAAAGCTTGCAATTGATTTGAAGTATCCTTACATTTGCTCGGATATTCCTGAAATATTAACTTGATGTTGAAGGTATTGGAGGATCTATTTGACCATGGTTTGAGTCAAAATTGCCCCCCAATCCGCATCTGCTTCTTATGTTATTGATGCTATAAGTGAACTTTTGAGATTGAAGCAAAAGTTGCCCCCAAGTCGGGAACCACGTTCCCACAGACGGCGCCAAACTGTTGCGTCCAGGAGTATTCGCGGCGGTAGAGAAATATAAAGTTTATCGTCTTAGCGTTGGACGAAAATCCGGCACGCAATCAGATAAGAGAGAGGGTCTAGCATTTATGAGACACCAAGATTTTTACGTGGAAAACCCCTGTAAAAAAGGGGGAAAAACCACGGGGCCTAGCCCAGTTTGAACGAATCCACTAGTATTGCAGTCGATTACAAATGAGGCCCTTCCTTTGTGGAAGGTCTTAGCTTGATGTACATCTTATGGAGTACATTACATGATGTAAATACAAAGAGCTACTATCGACGTATTCGCTTTGTTAGAAGGACTGCAGTCGGCGTGCGACGTAAGTCAGGAGGACCGTAGTCGGCTGGCGACGGAGGTCGGAAGGACTGTAGTCTGACGACGAAGATCAGTAGGACAGCGTCAGGTAGAATTCCAGCAATGGAAAGAAATGCATCTTTGCATAGACGTCCAATGAAGTCCGATAACCGGTAGAAGTCCGGCGTCGGGTAGAAACTTGGTGAAGAGTGAAGGTCCGACATCGGGTAGAAGTCCGCGTCTTTGATGGCAGAGGAGAACTCCGGCTTCACTTGGGCAGAGTTTCGGCGCCAGGAGGGAACTCTATTGTTAATTGGGAAGGATTTCAGCATCACGTGGAAGTTGTGCAGAATTCAAGTGTTTCCTGAAAATCCGGCAGAATTCCGGCGTCTTCAGCGGCAGGAAGAGCTCCGGCGGTGGTCGAGGAGGTGAGGAATCTCCTTTTCCCCTTTCTCCTCTTCTTCTTCTCTCTCTTCCCTTGAGTCCCCTTGGTGTAGAATGAGGGCTCTATTTATAGTTTTTCTGGAGTGGCATAGCCCGTAAATAGGCGTGAGATCAAGGGCGAACAGGGAGTGGTTTGAATGGACGGCCGATATCGAATCCTTTGATCATGCACCGTTCATTGGACATTTGAAGGCCTTAATGATGTCGGAATTCAATGATCTTGGGCTCGTTGGATTTTTCTCGTCGAGCCGTTCGATTCGAGTATAAGCTCGTTAAAATCAGAGACTGTTTGGTAACTCAAATTGCTTTTTGAACCTTCCAACAGCGCTTTGAACCCTTGATTCGGACTCATTTGGGCTTGGATTGGGTTGATCTTGGTGTCGTTGGGTTTGTATTTCTGAGACGCTCAGTTTGACTGTATGCTAGCTGAAATCGGAGTTCATCTGCTCCCGAAATTTATTTTTGAAGTTTCCACCTAGTTTTTGCCTCGAGATTCGTGCCCGATCAAGATGATTTTGCGATGTCGTATCAGTTGCCCCCCTATTTTCTGCACAACTTCCACGTGATGCTGAAATCCTTCCCAATTAACAACAGAGTTCCCTCCTGGCGCCGAAACTCTGCCTAAGTGAAGCCGGAGTTCTCCTCTGCCATCAAAGACGCGGACTTCTACCCGATGTCGGACCTTCACTCTTCACCAAGTTTCTACCCGACGCCGGACTTCTACCGGTTATCGGACTTCATTGGACGTCTATGCAAAGATGCATTTCTTTCCATTGCTGGACTTCTACCTGACGCTGTCCTACTGATCTTCGTCGTCAGACTACAGTCCTTCCGACCTCCGTCGCCAGCCGACTACGGTCCTCCTGACTTACGTCGCACGCCGACTGCAGTCCTTCTAACAAAGCGAATACGTCGATAGTAGCTTTTTGTATTTACATCATGTAATGTACTCCATAAGATGTACATCAAGCTAAGACCTTCCACAAAGGAAGGGCCTCATTTGTAATCGACTGCAATACTAGTGGATTCGTTCAAACTGGGCTAGGCCCCGTGGTTTTTCCCCCTTTTTTACAGGGGTTTTCCACGTAAAAATCTTGGTGTCTCATAAATGCTAGACCCTCTCTCTTATCTGATTGCGTGCCGGATTTTCGTCCAACGCTAAGACGATAAACTTTATATTTCTCTACCGCCACGAATACTCCTGGACGCAACAATAATAATAATAATAATAATAATAATAAGTAATAACGTAGAATCAATTGAATTTTATGAATAGCTGCAAAACAAAACAGCATTGGAGTACAATGTGACCAGAACCTTGTGATGATGGGTAAGCAAAGTTATTCATCTCAGTCATTAAAATTATTTAATTAGAAAATTTTGAAGAAAAAAAAAATATATTAATTTGATTATTTAAAATAATTTAAAGAATAAGAAAAGTAACTATATAAGATATAACAATCATAATAGTTCAAAATAGAGGTGTAAACGAGTCAAACTAAGCTCAAGTAACCTCTAATTCTAGCTTATGCTTGATTAGTTAATCAAATTCGAGCTTGAGCTTAATTCTACGAGTTCCAGCCAGCACACGAGCTGACTCGTTTATTATGAAAGATAAAAGAATTATGATTTAAATAATTATAATAATAAATAATAAAAAAGAGAAATTAGAAAAAATAATTAAAAAATTATTTTGTACTTAAAATTTAAAATACTAATATATTCTTAATATCTTCTATATTAATATTTTTTGAAGAAACCGTCACATAAGCTAACAAGTCGAGTAAGGACTAATTCAAACTTAACTCATTAACTAAAAAAAAAACTCATTAGCTCATCAATCCGACTCGAAATAAGTCGAACTCGATATAGCTCACGTGTCTATTTGACTTATTTACGCTCCTAAATCCAAGCATGAGAGAATCCAAAATGAAAGTTTTGAATAGCTTTTTGATAAAGCTAATGAAATTGGCTGTCGTATGATTTGATGGTGACGTTGTTCATGAGTTGCAGGCAGGGCCTGCTTCTCAGTTTTAGACAAATGGCTTTGTTGCAGAGGAGAGACTAAGCTTTTATTATTATTTTCATTGTCAAATAATAATATTATAAGTCCTCTTTAGAATACAACTGAGAATTTGTGCTTTGTTTGCACTATGTGTGGATCATCCTCTATGCCTAATTATTGGCTTTTGGAAACGTGTAAAATGGAGAGAGATTATTATTAAAAATAGTAGAGCAAATAAGAATATGTGTCTTCCATGAGCATGATAAAAATGTATAATGAAACCTAGACTTTTGGACTTAGATTTATGGAATAAATACAATATTAAATTATTTGAAAGACATACATTAGATGTATACTCATAGATATTCATATTGGTAGTTAAATTTTTATCAAGGAACTTGATTAGGGAGATCACATGGTTAAAGAGATACACGCGCGACTGAAGGAAGTGTGTCCAAGCAAATTAATAGTTGACGTGGCTCGTGGTCAAATAACCAAACTTCCCTATAGAGATCACATCGTATAGACGCCGCTTGGGAGCAAACTAGGGGTGTTTTCAGTCTCAATAAGCTCCTCCACAGTGCTCACTCACACCAACCCATACCCTGAAGATCATTTGTCTTAATCGATTGTGCTCATACATATCAACAATCACCTGCTTATTGCAGACATCCCTACCAAAGTAATATAAAGCGTACAACTTTAAAGCTTATAACTATACTCTATTGACTAAACTCATCTTCAGCTTATAAACATTGCAACTAGAAGACTCACCCCTCGCTCTTTGGGATTCAATGTTCATTCCTAAGAACTTCACTATAGGAAATTCAGGTATTACCGGCGGCCATTACCGACGGTCATATAGCCGCCGGTAATACCAGCAGTTATTTAATTAACCGTTGCCGAAATTAGCAGCGATCTAATAACCAGTTGTTAGGGTACAGGTTTTATTTTTTACTGGTGCTTTACCGGCGGCTAAGATTACCGATTTTAAGTTCTTGACCAGGAGTCGACACCACTGGAGTTGCATACAAGGACTCACGAACATCAAGTTGACCATCAGTGGATTGATGAAAAAGCTAAAAAAGCTTATGTGAGTATAATTTTTTTAGAGTTTGGGAATATAAATTTAATATAAAAAATCTTATTCAAATATCAATATATTTTATAGATTTATTCTTGCAGGATGATTTTGTATGAGTTTGAAAAATTTGTCAGTCTACTGGTGAGGGATCATCTTCGGGATCATCCCAATATTCTGAGTATCAAACATGGCAAATGTTGTTAGAGGAAGGAAGAGGGGGAGGGTATATGGCTTGGGTTTGCAAGGCTATGCTTATGAGGGCAGTTCATCCACATTAGCATTTTATAATCATAGTGGACCTAAAGAAATTGTAAGCCAGAGGGTTACAACCCTGACGAGAGAGATAGAAGAGATAAGAAAGGTTCAAAATGAGATGCAGGCAAAGCTGCGATCCTATAGAGATGAAATTCAAAAGAAGAAAGAGCAAGAGCAGACACATGCATCACCAGATAGCAAGGATATAGAGGATGAGTAGTACTTTTATTTGTTTGATAAACTTTTGGTTTAAACATTTGGTTTGATGAACTTGTTGTGTGAAAGCGATGACATGGACATGTTATTGTGGATTTATATGTTATTAAACTTTATTTATTTATTTGGTTTGATGAGTTTATTTATTTTGATGAATTTTGTAGACTTTATTTGTTTATTATGGATTTCATTTCAATGCTATATATGTAGATTTTAGATTATAGTTATGATTGAATATAATGACGTGTTGCCCATATTTGTGATAATTGTTATCTATTCTATGCAGGTTTGTGTAAAATTGAGTAAATATAGAGGGGAGACTATCAATTTTTTTTTAAATGCTACAGGTTTTCGGCGGCCAACCAGTGGTTTGGCCGTCAGAAACTTCGATACATAATGACTTATTATAGCTGCCGAAAGTTCAATAAAGTCGTCGGTAATACCAGCCGTCTAGGCTGCCAAAAAGACGTCGGTGATTATAACCACTGGAAATTGTTTCCTACGCGGTTTATTCCGGCGATTTTCGAACTGTCGGTATTTTACAAAACTGCCAGAAAAAACTGTCGTAATACCTGAATTTCTTGTAGTGTTTGTCTCATATTTCTATGGACTCTCCTTCACATAACCAAAGGTGACCCAAGATAAGGGCACTTAGACCAACACCTAACACTTACCATAGCATTAGTTACATTCGTAATGAAAAATATAATCCAGTGCTACGTACCGTGTTTAGATGATTAGTGCTATGGCAATCTTTTTCCTAAACTTCAGTGTTAAGTTTGTTAATTTACGACATAGTGGAATTGACCTTGGATCCTTTGAGGCACTACTTTTCCTTAAAATCCTGAGAGGTCAACACTGTAATGTTAGAAATAGGCACGAGGGCATTAAATATGGCCATGATGTGGCATTGTATCTATGTGCACTGTGGTACTCATTCAACTGTTGTGAATTCTTGTCTTTTCCTGAATATTTTCTACACAACACAATTAAAATAACACATTTTCACTAAATTTAAACACAATAAAAAGTATACAATTACACTTAATAATTATCCACCACTTCAAAAAGTTATTCAACACGTTAACTGATCCATAACACACCTTACATAAGATCCACTTCAATCTACTATTCTGCCCCATCTTGTTGGCTCCCTTACAATTTATTATTAGGCAATCTTATTGGGAATTACGAAGTCATCTCCGAATACTCAAAGTTTTATATTCGAAGCGAGTTTTCAAGAAACTACTCGAGTTTTAGCAAAATTTATTCTACGATGTCATATTGATTGGTTGAAAGGCTTGAAAGAGAATGTTGTTCTAGGGGGATTATATCGGTTGATACCAAATTCAAAAAATTTGTACATCGTTCAAAGCAAGACAAAAACATTCATTTGAAAATCAAAAGGAAGAATCTATTCGAGTTGGAAATGGGAGATATTTTGTTACACCATAGAGAATTATTTTGTTCTTGTGCCCCAAACACTTTCCATGAGACATCAGACCAATCATTTACGTAATGTAATTTACTAATTCCTAACAAGAGGTTCTAGTGTCTCATGATGAGATTAAAAATGTTATTTTCTCTATTCCCCAACCCTTTGTCTCCTAGTCCTGATATCTTCACATTCAAATTTTATAAATGAGCTCCACATGTTATTAGGCCACAGGTTTAAAAAACAGACATTTTCTTCTTTCAAAATTGATATTTAACTAGAAGGGTCAATGCCACACTTATAGCCTTAATCTCAAAAACTATTCATGCTAACTTTATATTAGATTTTAGGCCAATTTACCTTTATCTTTTATAAATTTATTACAAACATTTTGGCTAATAGAATGAAACCCCATATGCCTTACATCATTCATCCTAGTTAATCTAACTTCATCAAACAAAGAATTTCTTATGACAACATTATCCTACCATCTGAGCTTTTGGGGGAGTTCAATCATTCTACTTCATATACATTATTTTGAGCCAACTTTGATATCTACAAAGCCTTTGACACAATTTTTAAGGGACTTTTTCTAAAGAGGATAGAATAAATGATTTTTCCTCATATTTTTATTTATTGGATAAAAGCATGCATTGACTAGGTATGTTATTTTATTTATGTCAATAGGAGTCTTGAAAGGTTTTTTAACTCCTCATCTGGTTTGATACAAAGATTCCCTCTTTCTCCATATTTATTTTACATTATGATGGACTCCCTCTCTAATCCTTTTGATAGCTCCATTAAGGATCAATTATTTGATAGTAGATTATTGACTCGCCTCTTTTATGCAAATGATATCTCTTTATGTTTGGTAAGGATAATGTTCATAATGCAAATGCCCTTAATAACATAATGTGTCACTTTTAAATCTTGACTAGTCTTCATGTCAATCAAACCAAAAGCTCCATAATCTTGTCTCCCATACCTCTAATGCCACACATATCTCATATAAAACCCTCATCACACTGGTTCTCAACTCCCTAACTTACCTAGGGCTACCTATGACCACTAAAAGAACACATATAACTTATTTTCAATCCCCAAAACAAAAATATTCTCTTCTTCATGACGAGTGGAATGCCAAGTTGTTATCATTTGTTGGAAAGCTCCAATATGTGTGATTTATCATTTGAAACATTATTTCTTATTGGATTAGAGGTACAATTCTACCTAAAAGCTATTGTAAATCTATTAACAATTTTTTTGCTAGATTCCTCTACCATGAAAACATCAATGAACAAAATCACACCTCATCTCTTAAAAAAAAATACTTGCTTACAAAAAAAATATTTGGTGGTTTTGGTGTTCCTGGCCACTCCCTCCTATTATGATGCATACAACTACTCTCTCATTACCCTCCCGCATAATACTTACAACCCCTTACCAACTAGTATAGATTCAAATACTATTATCTATAAAAACCTCCTTCCTCTAAACATTCAGTATTTTGGAAATCTATGAGATCTAGTGCTATGAAAACTAAAATGAATTTCCTTTTTTACATCATGCCAACCTTATCTCTTTCCATGCTTTGGGATCACTAATGCAATGGGCAATCTCTTATGTAGATGATAGACTCTAAGATTTCTAACATGTTTATATGTTCCTCATCCCCTATTACTATTATATTCTTAGTACTATTTGGAACATTCCCCCTACCTTCCCCACTCAAATTCAAGAAGCCATTTCTTCCACCAAGATCCTCACTTCCTTTTCTTCTTGCATCAAATGGTCTGATGTTGACAATCTTGACTTCTAGGCTTATTTATATGGCTCTATATTAAAATCAAGCATGTTTCATCGTAAAAATTTGTCTGGCGCAAGTATTACTCTCTTAGTTTTTTTGCTCTTACTTAGATAACTATAGTTAGGTGTCTTAAAACTGTTGACTTTCTAATTAAAAGAACCATTCATACTTATGTTTTGTTCAATCTTTATAATGAGTTTCCCAAGACACTTCACAATTGTTCTTTGAGTGTGACTTCTCTTATTCTATCATCTATTCATTGATGCCATGGTTAAATAGCTTTCTTATAAGACTGCATTTATTACAAAAATTTTAGCATATTTCTTGCATGAAATAGGCCCCTAAAATCTGAAAAAACTTCTATCTTTTTCATTAATTCCTACTCTATGTATCACGTGTGGAAAGATACAAATAGTAGAATATTTGACTTTAATATTGATAGTATATCTACTATATGTTACAAAATTAAAAAAGTCATTCTTCTTAAAACTTCAAGGTTGAAAAAATCAAAGGAGGTCATCCATTTGTTCTCCCAATATCTTATATTCTCATTCTTGTGGATCTATTTTCACTCTTTGAATATGAGATTATTTTGATGCTTTCCGCTTGGAATTCATTTTGCTTCTCTTGTGAAGTTTGAGTCTCTAAATCGGCTGGTGCTCTACTTCTGATTTTGGTTGATTTATACAGTTGCATCAGTTATTTTCTACTGATAGCCCTGTGACTATATCATATTTGCGTTATTGCGAGCATTCTAGTCTGGCGGGATTTTTTGCCACCTGCTGATCTACGAGAAATGATATTACAATCAGACCTCTTGCCCTTAGATGATCATAATTGGCACCTCTTCACCAAGAAACGGCGAAGCCAAAAAGTTTTTGTAGCAAAGACCCTATTTTTTTTTTTTTTTTTTTAATTTCCCTCAACTATTTTCATCGAAGTTTGTAGTCAGAGTAGTAGTTTAAAATTTTTGTTTCTGAATTTATTATTCTAATTAAAAATATAAAATACTAAATATAAAATGATAAAAATAATATTTTTTAACATTTAGTTTTCATATTTTCATATACAAACATGTCAATGTAGCTAATATTATTTGCTTGATTTTGATAGTTCATCCATGCAAGGATGCTCCAAGTCTCCAACAGTATTTTTACGTGCCACCTTTCCGAACAAGCAAAGTTGGACCCTGCTGCATCTACATTTTGTGTGACCACTAATGATCAAAGCAATTAATTATGAGACATCCCTTTCTCATGAACAAAAGTTTAATAGTATGTAAGGGATACATAAAAAAGTAATTTATTAACTTAATATTAAGTTTTTTTTTAATAAATTACCAGATTAGTTTATTTATTTATGTTATAATAATATTATTTAAAATTTAACGAAATAAAAATAGAGGTTAAAATCTTATTTTCTTTTTTTTTAATTTTGATAATATTATAATAAATGAACATAATGAAATATCAGTTTTATAAATATGTGAAAATTTTTTTATTAATTATTCAGATTTTTACTCTCCAAAAAAATTAATATGGGCTAGTACTATAATAAGTTTTTTTTTTTTTTTTTTTTGGAGTAATTACTATAATAAGTTCACCTTTCATAGCACTCGACATACTATAATCAATCATACAGACGGGACAGTTCAAGTCAATTATTGTAAGCAATAATCCCGCCAATTATTGTAT
The DNA here is from genome assembly GCA_022539455.1 of Dendrobium nobile. Classification (NCBI taxonomy): domain Eukaryota; kingdom Viridiplantae; phylum Streptophyta; class Magnoliopsida; order Asparagales; family Orchidaceae; genus Dendrobium; species Dendrobium nobile. The sequence goes on along the minus strand of CM039733.1, from coordinate 62,881,334 downwards.
CAATATTTCTCAACTTTTTAATCGATAAGATTGAATTATTGATATTTTTTTAACCGATCAATAATTTACATTAGAATATATATATATATATATATATATATATATATATATATATATATATATATATATATATATGGGCGGAAATAACCATAGTTTTTAAGGGAGTCAAATTTATAAGTAAATGTTAGCAGATATGTAGGAGATCCAAGGGGCAGCGTCTCTTTGCGGAGTTCGACCTGAGCTCAATGGGTTTCCGCCCCTGGAAATTTTGATTTACTATTTCTTTTTGTATTTGGTTCATCATTTCCTAACAATAACAATTATACACAATGTGTTTAATTATATTGTGGGCAATTGGCTAAAGATCATAGTATGCTAAAACTTTTAGGTGTGGCAATTGCCTAAAAATCCTTGTAATAAAAATTAAAACCAAGATGGAGGGGAACAAATTACCTAAAGAATCATATAATAGTTTTTTTTTTAAGGGAGGCAATTGCCCTCCTGAGCTCAAGGGGGTTCCGCCCTCTTATACAGGATATTATATCATATCATATCTCATTCATCCTAAATCTTATATTATCCAACATTTCTTACATATAGAGATTTCATAACATATGAGATTTCTGATTTAGATTGATTTAGAATAAATTTTGATTCAATGTTCTTGACCTCACATAAAAATGAGGTCACAATATGATGGACCTGTCTGACTATAATGACTAAAATTATTTGCACGTAATCCTAATCTTGTGTTGCATGGTTTAGAAAAAAAAAATAAGGATGTATTCAGTTGAATTACTTTCAGGCCTCAACATTTGATGGAAGATCCAGAACACCTAGTTGAGAAATTTTTTTTTTTTTTTTTTTTCATTTTGCCGTCTCAAATGCCTAGCGGAGCTCGTTGATGTATGCAATCATTGAAGCCTCAAAATGACGGGTAAATCAAATAATCAACTTAATGGAACACCCTTATATTTGTGTTGCTTCTCATTTTTTTGTTTGAATTATGCTGCATTGTAATGACGACATGTCGTTTTTTATCAAATCATCATTGTAGTATAACATGCACCATTAATACAATAATCTATTTTTCCAACACCCAAATTCAATTTTGATACTAACTTCTTCATCTTTCTATGTTAGTTATAATTAAATTGTTTATATGATTGCTTTCTTTTTGTAGACTAATAAATTAATTGAAATATTCACAAGGAATATTATATTTTATCTCAATATTAAGCATCTTAACAACAACTAATAACTAAAAATGAGTGATGCACCCATTCCATATTGGATGTTGAGCTACACATATTAATTCATAGAAGTTTTATTCATCAATAAATGGCTGATCTTTTGTATATTCTATAAATTGGGGGCCTGCTGCATTGAATTCCATCTCTTCATTCGACCTTATATTTTCTTCCTCTATAATTCTGGAACTTATTGAAGGACCATAATAAGAATCAAATATATGGTTTGTACTCTCCATATGAATTCAAGAATCACTAACTTTATAGGAATTCTCTATGATATAAATGTAGCGCAATCTCATTGGGTGTAAGGTACACTTAATTGTTATGAATTGAGCAAGGACAACTAAACTTTCCATCTGATAAAAAAGAAGGTAGTTGACATGCCACATGAATAAAATATTCTTCTCCCTTGATGAATTCATTTGTTAGTATTTTTCATCCATATAACAATCTATTATGCATCCATAATCTTTAGCTTCTAATATTGAAGCAAAACTAAATCTAATAAGCTTAAGCACAAAATATAAATGGGTCAATATGAGAATGATAAATAAAACATTCATAATCAACTAATTTTGTTACAATTATGGCTCATTTAATTATACAATGAGTTATGAAGATTGAGAATAGAATGAAAGAAAAACTTTCAATGAGGTGTCACCAAGACATTAATTGTGGTAGAGAATATAATAATGTTGACCGTTGTTATCCAACCTACCTCCATTGCATTATTTTCCTATAATATTTATGACCAAGGAAGATTGAAGGAATGAAATAAGCTTGGGATAGCTTTTTGACTCATTAAAAGCATGTTCCTCTTTGCCCCAAGGCTTTCCCAAGGGCGAGGGAAACATATATTATATTGAGTTTCATCATGGATCTAAAATAATTGTGAAGGATCATATGCTAATTTTTTAAGAATTCTACAAGAATATATATATTAATTAAGGAGTCCTCTTTCTAATGACATTAAAGACATTAACAAACTCGCTAGTTTAATGTTCTTAGAATTTTCTTCATAGTTTCTATCAAAAAAGGGTTATCAGATTTTTTCCCAAAAATTTAAGGACTATAAATTTTTTTTAAAAAAACTATCATCAAAATATAATTTAAAAAAAAATATTTAAAAAAGTGCGATTATAGCTAAAACTCTTTTTGGTGTTTTGAAAAAATAGAAGGCATTTTAGCACCAAGCATCATACATCTTTTAAAATATGATAAGAAATGTTGATTCACTCCAACTAAATCCCTTTGAATTTATTTAGTTCTCTCATTCCCTAGAATAAAATATTGAATCCTCATACTTGTTTTTTCCTAAAATTAATAGTATATTACATTATTTTTCCTTCAAAGCCTATAGATATGAACAACCACAAAGTTGATATAATATAAGAGTCTAAAGAAAGTCTCAAACTTCAAATCTATTAAAAAAAATCTAATGGATGAAATTTTAAAGTGATTGAAAGTATTAAAAGAGATAAATATTTATCTTTAGATTCCCAAAGAAATGAAGAAAATCATTGGAGAAATAGCTATGAATAAGTATGTTGGACAATGGCAACAACAATGAAAATGGTTTTTTGTGATGTTTCATATGAAATGGGAGGGGGAAGGAGCATTTGTGGGTATAAGAGCTTTTTCTGGTGGAATTTCTAACAATTTTGTGGTCAATATTTTCATCTGTTTCAGTTCCGCTAGAAAAGTGCCATAAGTTTAGATTTTTCCAGTAGAGAAATATAAAGATATTACTTATATGAAGTCAGGTGTGAAGTTTTTAAGGATCACAAAAGTCTAATTTATATATCTAATCATAAGGAACTCCATTAAGGCAAAGATGATTGTTAGAGCTTATCAAAAAAAATTATCTAAATATATAGTTAAAAAGTAAATATTACTATCGATGCACTGAGTAAAAGAAAATTCAAGTAATTCAAATTAGTTATTCAACAAAAATGATTAATTAAAGATATGGATAGATTAAAATTATCAGTGTAAATTCTAATGATATCAATTTTATATTATTGAATCAGCCGATAGTTCAAAGATGGAATATATAAATCATTATCTCAAGATATTGGTTTTTGAAAAACTCTAAATATGATAAAATCATATTATTTTGAAACTTAAGAAATTGATGAATATAAGTTATTAAAATATAAAGGCAAAATTTCCATATGTTGATAATCAAATGAAGAAATTTTATATAAAGCACATTTTTTTAGATATACAATCCACCTAAGAAGCAACAAAATATATAATCCGAGCTCAAAAAATTATTTTGCTAGCTAAGATTGAAAAAAAGTGTTGTAGAATACATAAATAGAAAAAAATTAAGGGTTGGCTTCACGCTCAGTAGTTCTTTTTCGCTCTGCTAGGGTTTACCCCTCGCGGCGCCGTGCCGCTCTCCAGTAGGGCGGGCTGGCTTCTGGCTTCCAGGGAAGTTCTTCCATTATACTTTCTCCTGGTTTTTGTTCTTGTTTCTGAGATTTTGTTGGTGGTTTTCTTTCCGGCGTGTGTCGTATGGCCCCGAAACTTGTAAACCCTGGTTTTTTAGGGGTTTCGAGTTCTTCTCACTCTTTTCTTCAAGCTCTTTCAGGATCTTCTACTTATAATGAGTTTCCTAAACTTAAGGTGTCTTCTTTCCGTAGTATGCCTTCACTGTGGATTTCGGATGAAGAAATCAAGGCTTTGGCTGTGCCTTTTAAATTTGCTCTAGTTAGTTTTTTTCCTACTAAGCGACCGTCTCTTGACTCTATTCGTAAATTCTTTTTTAATCTCAAGCTAAATGGCGATGTCACGGTTACTTTGCTGGATTCGTCCCATGTTCTGATCAAATTGGAAAATGATCTTGATTATTGTCGCATTTTCTGTCATAGATCTTATTTGGCCTTTAATTGCTTTATGAAACTAACGAAATGGTCGCCTTCTGTTGATATCGGGGTTAAATCACCAGAGATCCCGATCTGGGTTTCTTTCCCCTCTTTGCGGCCGCATCTGTTTTCACCTAAAATTCTTCATGGCTTGGCATCCATTTTTGGCAAGCCTCTAAAAATTGATACGGCCACGTCTTTGGGTTCTAGACCGTCTTTAGCTAGGGTGTTAGTTGAGCTTAATATCACTAAATCCTATCCTGATCGTATTTGGCTAGGTTCCGAAAAACTTGGATATGTCCAGCATGTCGTGATGGATGATTTTCCTTCTTTTTGTGGTGCTTATCGTTGTTTCGGTCATGCTGTGGGTGAATGACGGTCTAAAATTGTTGTTTTGTAATCGCATGTTTTACCTAAAATTGTAGAACCTAATGCTAAAATTGTTCCCCATGTTATTGTGGAATCGGTTGCTGGAGCTCAGGATGATTTGATTGTGTCTGCTTTGGGGTTTCTGGTTTACCTAGGGAGGAAATTGGCATGCCAGACGTTGGCGGTGTTAACTCTGAACTTGTTACTAATGCTTTATCTCCTAATGCATTACCTTTTTTTTTCCCCTGTTTTTGTGAATGCTAATACTGAGGGTTTGCCGGGTAACCCTTTGAATATTTCTTCTCTTTTAGAAGAACTTGCTGCTATGAATCCTGGTGTGATTCCGTGTGAGGATTCTATGTGTTTGGTGGCTCCTCTGGTTGCAACTTCTTTGCTGAGTAATGAGGTTTTGCAACCTGGTGTTTCGATTAATCCAATTAGTGTTGTAGTTCCTGTTGTGGCTGAGGCTGTAATTTCTTCGCCTGGTGCCGAGTGTGTGCAGGTGGAAAATAATGCTGTATGTGTGGAAAACTTGAGGGATTCTCCGGTACTTTCTAACAATTTCATTGATGTCCCTGTAAATTTGATCGATACGCATACTTTGGTCAATCATCTAGGGGAAAATTCTGGGTTTGACATGAGGAACCATATGGATTGGCTGAATGGTTCGTCTGAGTTTGAATCAGAATCTGATTTCTTGGATTGTGGCTTGGTTTCTCAGGACATTTGCGGTGGATCTGACCCTGGCAACAACTTTAATTTAGTTCGTGATAGGCCTGTAGTTTCGGTCGCCCCTCGTGGAAGATTTCGTGGGAGGGGACGAAGGAGAAGATAAGCTGTCTGTTTGCTGTTTGGTCCATTTGTTTTGTGCGGTTGGTTTTTTGCGATTGGTGATGAGATGGTTTATAGGGCTATGATGTGGCTAGGGCTCGTATCCCTTTCGCCTCGTTGGTGACAACCATTGGTTCAGTTCTTTGAGTTGGTGGTTTTTGGGCGATGCTGTCTCCTTTTGGATGGTCCGTGCGACGCTTCTTGGATGCTGGGAGCCTCGCCATTAATTACTGAGCCCGTTTTTTATTGTAATTTATTTTCCTTTTTTCTTTTGATTTGAGCATTTGCTGTTGTAACTATTTTTTATCTTTATTAATATATTTGGATGTTAAAAAAAAAAAGTGTTGTAGAATATATAGCTGAGTATACTACATGTCTAAGGGTTAAAGCAGAATGCCATAAACTATGTGAACATCTGCAACCTTTAACGATATCTAAGTGAAAATGAGATGAGACAAAAATGAATTTTCTGATTAGATTATTTAGATTGAGACATAGTCATGATGTTATATATGTTACTATAAACACATTGACAAAGCCTGGCCATTTCTTTCCAGCTAAACAAACTACTTATGTGGAGAAATTATCAAAATTGTATGTGGATGGAACTATAAGATTAAATGTGTATTAAAAACTATGTTACTTGATAAAGATGATAGGTTTTTGTCCATATTATGGAAGAAGTTTTGAGAACCTAACTAACGTTCAATACTACATTTCACTCTCAAACAAATGGGCAATTCGAAAGATTAATATAAACTTCGAAAAACTTACTGAGATTATGAATGTTAAATTTTTGTGGAGGTTAGGAATCACATCTATCATTAATAGAATTTACTTATAAAAGAAAATTTTCAATCAAGCTTCAGAATAGCACTTATGAAGCTCTTTATTAAAGATAACATATGACACTTATGTTCCATACAATCAGAAGATAGAAAAATAATTAATATTTATTTAGTAGATGATGTTACTGAAATGATTAAAATGATTTGGGAAAGATTAAAGGATGTACAAGATAGTTAAATGGTTTCAGTTCAATGGTTTTTAAAATTTGGAGTAGAATTGAATTATATATGTTTTAAATTGAGATGGAAAATTAGTGGATCTTTGTTTATTTTTAATGATTGTTTATTAGTTTTTATACTTTGCTTTGAAAATAATATAACAATCGTCCAACTGATTTTTCCTAACTTGGTATTGCAAGTGCTCGAGTTGAGCTATTATAGGAGCATAGTCAGTTGATGGTGGTCAGCATACTATGATCGAGTGATGATGGTTGGATTATCATAATCAAAATTGATGAATGGTGGTCGAATATTTGTAGTTGGGCAACGGTAGCCAAAGGACCATAGCCGAGTGACAATAATCAAAGGTCCAACAATATTGGTGGGGCAGTGGTCTAACGGTGGTGCTCAAGTTGAGCTCCAGTATTCTTCAAATCTCTAAGCTATTTTATATCTCAAGCCAAGAGTCTAAAAGCCCCTTCAAAAAGAAAATAGAGTCATATTTATAGAGTTTTTAGAATGACATATCTCATAAAAATAACCATAATCTAGAACACCTCATTGGATGAGCTGCATTGGTTCATTTTATCATAGATAGTACCATAATGATGTCAGATTAGCAAAATTTGTGCTTGTTAGATTCATCTCATCAAGGCACTCGATTTGGCTATAAGCATGTGAGATTTGGAGATTGTTAAGTTCTCCAATTAACATCTTAAATTATCTAATTGCACTACAAGTGCTTGATTAGAGCTCTTTAGACTCAAATCAGATTACTTTTGATATTGATAGGTTATTCTAGTTGAAACATTTGAGTTCAACAATAAGCTTCTTGAAATAAAAGTTAAGATGATTTTTGACACGTCATCATAAAATTATCTTGATTGGGCACGAATCTCGAGGCAAAAACCACTCCATATTTGCCCCTGATCTCTCATCTATTTACGGGTCATGCCACTCCAGAAAATCTATAAATAGACCCCTCATTCTTCATTGAGGGGAACCGAAGTGAGAGGAAGAAGAGAAGGAGGAGAGAAGAGAAGAAGATTAGGAGGGAAGAGACTCCTCCTCGACCACCGCCGGAGTTCCGGTTGAACTCCAAATGACGCCGGAATTCTGCCTGGTCCCGAGTTTGAGATTTTGATGATGCCAAATAATGAGTGACTTGGAACTGCTTTTCATTGCTTATTATTTTATTTGTTATTTTCCTTGAGCACTAACATTTCAGGAAGATCACAAGTGACTCAGGAAGAAAGGAAGACTCAAGACCGGGTAGATTAGGAGTACGAGTCAAACATTGTATTTTTCCATTTATTGTATTTTTTACTTTATTGAGTCTGGCCACAAAATGCGAAAGAGTAAGAGCAACCATGCACACACACAGGGGGAGAATTTTTTTTTTTAACTGAAAATATAAGTAAAATTCTTCTCTGGAGATCGTACTGTACGATGTTATTTCGTACCGTACGATCCAAGCTATGTGGGCAAATCTGTGAATAGATCGTACTGTACGACGTACTTCGTACTGTACGATATGTTCAGATCCAAAAACCCTAGCCGTGTCTTAATTTGAGGAAGTGATTTTTGCGCCGTTCGTACTATACGAACTTGTTCGTACTGTACGATTTGTATTAAATACTTACTTAAATTAACACGTGATTAGTGCACGTAATCAAGGCCTAATTGAGATTTGAACATCGTACTGTACGAATATGTTCGTACTGTACGATGGGTTTTAAATACTTACTTAAATTAACCCGTGATTAGTGCACGTAATCAAGGCCTAATTGAAATTTGAACATCGTACTGTACGAACTTGATCGTACCATACGATGAACAGAGACGAAGTATGATCGTCCCGGATATCGTCCGGTACGATCTCTTGGTTTTTGTCACATCGTACTGTACGATGTCAATCGTACCATACGATGAACAGAGACGACATCCGATCGTCCAGACCATCGTCCTGTACGAATAGTATGTTGTTGAATCGTACCGTACGATATTGTATCGTACAGTACGAATTGTTTTTGTACTGTTCGTACACCTTCGTACCAGGACGACGGCTGTTTATGAAGATCGTACTGTACGATGATGAATCGTACTGTACGAACAGTAACGGCTAATTTTGAATTCAGAGGTTTTTGGAGCCTTTTTTAGATGCCAATCAAGTTCTTTTTGAAAAAGTTTTGTTAGAGAGGGTGAACGTGATTAGAGAGGGGATTCCAAGGGAGAAAACTCAAGAGAAATTCTTGAGGGTTGAAAGGTAGGAGGAGGTGAGCGTTGTGAGGGAGAAGAGGTGTGAGGGAGATCACACGGTTGCTCCAAGCTCGCTGCATCTTGCTCCTCCTGTGGCCCGAGAAGGATTTGAGGGAGGATCTCCAAGGGAAAGGCCTGTCTGCATCCGTTACCTCGAGGTTCTCTGCCTTCTCCAGGAGGGAGAAAAACGAGAAGGTTCTCTGCCGTCGCCAGGAGGGCGAAAACAGAGTTTGGTCTTCCGCCACGCCGGGTTGGTGAAAGGGAGGTTTGTACAGGCTTCTCCGCCTTGCCAAGGGGGGCAAAAGGAGAACTATTTTTATAGTGAAAATCCCGGAGTGGAGGACTCCGGGGAGTGGACGTAGGTCATATTTTGACCGAACCACTATAAAAATCTTGGTGTGTTCTTTCTTTATCATTGTTTACTTTTTGCTTGCACTTTAATTTTTCATATCTATTGCACGTGGTTTTTTGGTCAAGTAAAATTGCATTGATCTTTATTTTAATATTTCAAAAACCAACAAAAATTAGAACTCTTGTTTAGGGTTTATTTTTTATTAAGAGAAAACTTTTTACAATTCACCCCCCCTCTTGTCGTTTAGTAATTTCAATTGGTATCAGAGCTTGTTTTTCAAAAATAGTGTTTTAGAAAACCTTGAAAAAACGATCATGTCGAATTTTGGTAATCGTAACACTGCGGAGGGTTATTCAATAACTCGTCCACCACTTTTTGATAACATACCGTTTGATTTTTGGAAAATTAGAATGTCTACATTTTTGCAATCTATAGATTACCGCATGTGGATGTTAGTTAATGATGGGTATGTTGCACCGTTTAAAACTGTTAATGGTTTGAAAACCCCTGTACCGTTTAATGAATGGAGCAATGAGGATAGGGAATTAGCCCAACTGAATGCTAAGTGCTTAAACTGTTTCTTTTGTGCATTGAAATCTGAGGATTATATGAGAGTATCTACTTGTGCTTCTGGTAAGGAGATTTGGGATAGACTGTGCATTACATACGAAGGAACAAACGAAGTAAAACAGTCTAGGCTTAACATTTTACTGCATGATTATGAATTATTCCGTATGAAACCTAGCGAAACAATTTCTGACATGTACACTAGGTTCACCCAAATTGTGACATCCTTGCATGCTTTAGGTAGAGAAATTTCAAATTCTGAGAAAGTAAATAAAATTCTTAGATGTCTGCCTAGTTCCTATGATGCTAAGATAACTGCTATCACTGAGTCCAAAGATCTTAATGTTTATTCTATTGATAACCTCCTCGGGTCACTCATTGCATACGAGCAAGGAGTGAGCCAAAGGCAAAGTGATGCAGGTGAAAAGAAAAAGGAGCGGACGGTGGCATTAAAAGCTAGCAACTCAGAAAGTGAAAGCTCTGCAGGGGAGGAAGACGATGAAATAGCATTGATGACCCGACAGTTCAAAAATTTTCTGAAGAGAAAACAGAAGCGTCATCAAAACAGCTGGAATAAAGGTAAGAGCTCAAGGTCCAATAAGGTTTCATCTGATACAATTTGCTTTGAGTGCAGGAAGCCAGGTCACCTACGAGCCGATTGTCCTAATCTGAAAAGTCAACCAGCAAAGGAGAAAGGAGATGACAAAGGTAAATACAAGAGAGGAAAGACCAAGACACAGAAAGCTTTTTGGGCCGACTCTGCCTCAGAATCATCAGAAGAAGAAGCAGAGGAGGAGGTAACAAATCTGTGTCTTATGGCTAATGATAACCTTGATCATTTGGATCAAGATGAGGTATGTCAACTCTCTTATGATGAATTATTGCTTATTTCTGAGAATATTCATGACTCTTATAGAAAACTGAAGAAAATGCATGCTAAACTTAATATTGAATTTAGTTCCTTACAAATTGAGCATGCTAACTTAGTTAAAGAAAATTCTGATTTAGATAAAGATCACATGTCACTTCTTGATGAGTATGATGCATTAAATAAGAAGCATATTGATCTAATTGAAGCGCATGAATCCTTGAAAACATCACATATTGAACTAGATGTAGAGTATGAAAAACTAACTGCACTTGCATTAGAAGTAGACCATAGTGAGCACTTGCTATTGATAGAAGTTGATGGATTGACCGCTCAAAATAAAACGTATAGTGAAAAGATAAAAGAACTAGAAAATGAAATTGCATCACTCACAGTAGGCCATCCTAGAAAACCTCCAACACAGCATACATCACAAAACCTTAGGAAGAGGCACCATCACACTCATAGATTAGTGAACCCATTTCCTGGTGTTAGGTGCTTCTCTTGTGGCATGTTAGGTCACATAGCCCGCACATGCACAATTCACCATAGGACACACTTAGTGTGGAGACCTAAATTGCATCCATCACAGCATAACATGCATACATCTCATTCATACAAGCATAAGGTGGAACCCAAACTCACTTGGGTTCCCAAATCTAATCTTTGAATGAAATTGTAGGGATGCTCTCACAAAAGACCTAGTGAGAGCATGTGGTACCTGGATAGTGGCTGCTCGCGTCACATGACTGGAGATATGAAGAAGTTCATCCTATTGGAGACCAAAACTGGAGGCAAAGTAACGTTGGGAGACAACACTACCAGGAAGGTGATAGGCTCAGGTATCGTTGGTAATGCTAAGAACTTTATAATTGAAAATGTTTTACTAGTTGATGGTTTGAAACATAATTTACTTAGCATTAGTCAACTGTGTGACAAAGGTTTTGATGTTAAATTTTTTACTGATAAATGCCTGATTAGTTTATTTGGTGAAACAATTTTAGAAGGAAAATGAATGAACAATGTTTACATGTTAGACCTTGATCGTGTAGATAACTCAAAATCATTTTGCTTGAAAACAATAGTTGATGATTCGTGGCTATGGCATAGGAGACTGTGCCATGCTAGTATGAAAACTCTTAGAAACATCACTCAGAAAAACCTAGTTAGAGGTGTACCTAAATTAGAATTCACCAAGGATCACTTATGTGATGCTTGCCAACAAGGAAAACAAGTCAAATCATCCTTTCACTCAATTAGAGACGTGATCACCTCTAGGCCACTAGAAATTCTACACATGGACTTATTTGGACCCGTTAGTACAGCCAGTCTAGGTGGAAAGAATTATGGGTTTGTGATTGTAGATGACTTCACTAGATTTACTTGGGTAAGATTCTTAGCACACAAGAATGAGTCTTTTGAGGAATTTAAAATTTTCTCCACATGGATACAACGAAAATTAGGTTGTGAGATATCAACAATCCATAGCGATCATGGTGGAGAGTTCCAAAATGAAAGATTTGAGTCATTCTGCCAAGAGATAGGAATAGAGCATAATTTCTCAGCTCCAAGAACACCCCAACAGAATGGCGTAGCAGAAAGGAAAAATAGAACCTTGGTAGAAGCTGCTAGGGCAATGTTAGCGGAGTATACCCTTCCTAGATATTTTTGGGCAGAAGCAGTCAACACAGCCTGTTATGTTTTGAACAGAGTAAACATTAGATCGAAGCTGAATAAAACTCCGTATGAACTCCTTAAGGGTAGGACACCAAACCTTTCACATTTACATGTCTTTGGGTGTAAGTGCTTCATCTTAAATAATGGTAAACATCCCTTAGGAAAATTCGATCCCAAATCTGATGAGGGTGTCTTCTTAGGCTATTCTTCTGTAGGTAAGGCCTATAGAATTTTTAACAAGAGAACCCTGGTAGTAGAAGAATCCACACATGTGGTATTTGATGAATCTGATATGCCCTCAGAAACTAAAATTGAAGATGATGAAATAGAGGCAATTCAAGGAGTAGAGACTATGACCTTAGAAGAGAGGGTCGAATCTCAGGAAGACTTGCCTAGAGAATGGAGATATTCTTCTAGTCATCCTAAAGAGTTAATTTTAGGTGACCCTTCAGAAGGTGTAAGAACTAGGCATGGACTTAGGAAAGAGGTTAGTCACTCAGCTTTCATCTCTATGATAGAACCTACAAGTATAGATCAAGCCTTAGGAGATGAATTTTGGATTCTAGCAATGCAAGAAGAGCTGAACCAATTCACCAGGAATGATGTTTGGGAGTTAGTTAAGAGACCTAAGGAGCAGAGTGTTGTTGGAACAAAATGGGTCTTCAAGAATAAGGTGAATGATTCAGGAACAATAATAAGGAATAAAGCAAGGCTAGTAGCTAAGGGGTACAACCAAATTGAGGGAATAGACTTTGAAGAAACCTTTGCCCCGGTTGCTAGACTAGAAGCCATAAGAGTGCTCTTAGCTTTTGCTTGCTTCAAGAACTTTAAGTTATATCAAATGGATGTAAAGAGTGCTTTTTTGAACGGGGTAATTAAGGAAGATGTTTACGTTGAGCAACCCCCGGATTTGAAAGCTCACAATTTCCAAACCATGTATACAAATTAAAAAAGGCACTATATGGATTAAAGCAAGCACCTAGAGCATGGTATGAAAGACTTAGCTCATTTCTTTTGGATAGAGGTTTTCAAAAGGGTAGTGTAGATACTACTCTCTTTTTACAAAAAGTTAAAGAAGAAATTCTCATTGTTCAAATATATGTGGATGACATCCTGTTTGGATCCTCGGATAAAAATTTATGCGATGAATTTTCAAAAACAATGAGTAATGAGTTTGAAATGAGCATGATGGGAGAGCTTAACTACTTTCTTGGCTTTAGTGTGAAACAAATGGAAAATGGAACCTTTCTTAGCCAATCAAAGTACATTAAGGATATTTTAAAGAAATATGAAATGGATAGTGCAAAACCATGAACACCCCAATGAGTTCGACAATCCAATTAGATAAGGATCCTAGTGGAAAATCAGTAGATCAGAAAAAATATAGAGGAATGATTGGATCACTTCTTTACTTGACTGCCAGTAGACCGGACATCATGTTTAGTGTATGCCTTTGTGCCCGTTTCCAAGCCGATCCTAAAGAGTCTCACCTAACTGCTGTTAAAAGGATTCTTAGATATCTACTAGGCACACCAAACTTAGGAATTTGGTATCCCAGACACAGCACTTCCTTTGAAATCCTTGGGTACTCAGACTCTGACTTTGCAGGATGTAGGATAGATAGAAAGAGCACCTCTGGTACCTGTCAATTCATCGGACAATCATTAGTTTCTTGGTCCAGTAGGAAGCAAAACTCAGTAGCACTTTCCACAGCCGAGGCAGAATATATTGCAGTAGGAAGTTGTGTTGCACAGGTACTATGGTTTAAATAACAAATTCTTGATCTTGGACTACCTGTTGGAACCATCTCGATCATGTGTGACAACACAAGTGCAATTTGTATCTCGAAGAACCCAATTCAGCACTCCCGAACAAAACACATAGACATTAGACATCATTTCATTAGAGATCACGTCGCTAAGGGAGATATAGAATTACATCACGTCGCTACAGAAGATCAATTGGCAGACATATTCACAAAACCATTAGCGTTTGACACCTTTAGCACCTTGAGGACTAGATTAGGTGTCATAGATATAAATGCATAATATATAAATAAAAAAAAAAAAAAAAAAAAAAATCTTTAGGGCTGCTCCTGATCACCACACACTCACCACACCAAAATTCACACTGACTGTTCATCGTACTGTACGATCTATATCGTACTGTACGACGTATCACAAATCTAGCGTCCACCAATAGGCAGAATTCAGCTCTGTTGATCGTACTATACGATACCCATCGTACTGTACGATTATCGTCCCGCAATATTACCTACCGTACTGTACGATACCTCCCCTTCGTACAATACGATCCACGTCAGCAACGGATTGGGACGAATTAAAGACGTTTGGTACGACATTATTGCGTATCGTACCGTACGATCCACGTATTCGTACTGTACGATCCACATCAGCACAACGGACAAATTCGAGTTAAAGCGCGCTGGTACGATATTTATTATGTATCGTACTGTACGATCCACGTATTCGTACAGTACGAAACTTTTGGTCAAAAGTCGTACTGAGAACCTCGGGACGATCGATATTCGTCTGATCGTACTGTACGATAACTATCGTACTGGACGATTTGACCTCTTTTTCCGAAACGACCGGTCAGGATATTAATTGTATTTCGTACTGTACGATCTCCTGTTCGTACTGTACGATCTCCGGAAAATTCTATATAAACCCTTGCATAGGCTGTTAAATTCATTCACCTATCTTCCCTCTCAGCCTTCCACTAGTTTTCGTGCCTTCCTACAATGTCTAAGCGAGGTCGGATGACTGCCGGAAGCTCATCCTCATCTAGTCGTCAACCCGATCGCTTTCTGAATAGCGAAAATGAGGAAGCCTACTACCGCTACAAGGCTTGCAAAATCTCGCCCTCGAAAATGCTAAATCAAGCCGCTCTAAATTTCGAGGTAATGGGCCTCTTTGCCTCCACTACCTTTCAATTCCTACTTACCCTTGCGTTCCCTTACAACTCTGAACTCCTTTTTGAATTCCTCGCAAATCTCACCTACACAGTAGATAACACCACTTTTCACTCCCTTGTTTGTGGCCGCCCTGTGGAAATAACTAGAGCCGACATCGCCCAACATATTGGGCTGTCCACTGAAGGACCTATGGTTCGCTCGTTTCTAACTGATGATTTTGATTGGAGCGATGTAAATAGAGTCCTTAGGAACACTGTTTTTCATCAACACCAGCCCCTAGTCCATTCCTTAAACCGCAATGCCCGTATAATTCAACATGTCCTTCGAACCTCTATCATACCCAAAGGTGGCGACCGCATCAATCTGACCCTACCCTGTCAGTCGCTACCTACCTCATTATGTCCAATATTAAGTTTGATGAGGTCGATTTGATCAGCAACTATATTAGGCACATGACTTTTGTTCGTCTTCCCACCACTCGACGGAAACAAAATCTGGCTCTTGGTCACCTCATAGGATATATCCTCTACCATAAATATCAATTAACCTATCCTGCTGAACCCGATATGCTTCCTATTTTCTATACGGATGCTTCCTTCCGTATCCTCTTTCATCGGGGACATGAGCCTGAAGAACCCGTCTTTGACGAAGAAGAAGGAGAAGATGCACCAGCCGCAGCTCCAGCTCGACCCCGACGCCATGCTGCACCCCGAGCACCTGCACCAGCACCAGCTCCTCCACTCCCAAATGATGATCTAGTCGCCCGCTTCGACCAGCTGCAGACCCGCCTCGACATGTACATTCAGGAACAACATCAGCAACACGAGGCTGATATGCGATGGTTTGGCGAGCGTTTTACTGCGATTGATCACCGCTTCGACACTTTATTTCAATACTTTCAGCCAAATCCACCTCCACCTCCACCTGATCAGGACCCGTCTGACTAGATTGTCTATGTATGCATTGTAGTCTTTTCTATTTTTTCTGCTTTTGAGCTTTTAGTGGCTCCTCCTTTTTGTGCTGTCAAAAGGGGGAGAAGTTTGTTGTAATGCCTTTTTATCTAAATACAGTTTCTTTTGTGTTGTTTCCTACCTGCTTGTAGTTTTTTTTTTTTTTTCCTTCTTCCCTTCTTGTGTTTAATTTTTTTAAAAAAAAAATAATAAAAAAAAAAAAACAAAAAATAAAAAAAAAACACAAAAAAAAATATTTATCTTTCTTACTTGCAACAAATTGTTTGACATCATCAAAAAGGGGGAGATTGTTGCAACCCATGGTCCCGAGTTTGAGATTTTGATGATGCCAAATAATGAGTGACTTGAAACTGCTTTTCATTGCTTATTATTTTATTTGTTATTTTCCTTGAGCACTAACATTTCAGGAAGATCACAAGTGACTCAGGAAGAAAGGAAGACTCAAGACCGGGTAGATTAGGAGTACGAGTCAAACATTGTATTTTTCCATTTATTGTATTTTTTACTTTATTGAGTCTGGCCACAAAATGCGAAAGAGTAAGAGCAACCATGCACACACACAGGGGGAGAATTTTTTTTTAACTGAAAATATAAGTAAAATTCTTCTCTGGAGATCGTACTGTACGATGTTATTTCGTACCGTACGATCCAAGCTATGTGGGCAAATCTGTGAATAGATCGTACTGTACGACGTACTTCGTACTGTACGATATGTTCAGATCCAAAAACCCTAGCCGTGTCTTAATTTGAGGAAGTGATTTTTGCGCCGTTCGTACTATACGAACTTGTTCGTACTGTACGATCTGTATTAAATACTTACTTAAATTAACACGTGATTAGTGCACGTAATCAAGGCCTAATTGAGATTTGAACATCGTACTGTACGAATATGTTCGTACTGTACGATGGGTTTCAAATACTTACTTAAATTAACCCGTGATTAGTGCACGTAATCAAGGCCTAATTGAAATTTGAACATCGTACTGTACGAACTTGATCGTACCATACGATGAACAGAGACGAAGTATGATCGTCCGGATATCGTCCGGTACGATCTCTTGGTTTTTGTCACATCGTACTGTACGATGTCAATCGTACCATACGATGAACAGAGACGACATCCGATCGTCCAGACCATCGTCCTGTACGAATAGTATGTTGTTGAATCGTACCGTACGATATTGTATCGTACAGTACGAATTGTTTTTGTACTGTTCGTACACCTTCGTACCAGGACGACGGCTGTTTATGAAGATCGTACTGTACGATGATGAATCGTACTGTACGAACAGTAACGGCTAATTTTGAATTCAGAGGTTTTTGGAGCCTTTTTTAGATGCCAATCAAGTTCTTTTTGAAAAAGTTTTGTTAGAGAGGGTGAACGTGATTAGAGAGGGGATTCCAAGGGAGAAAACTCAAGAGAAATTCTTGAGGGTTGAAAGGTAGGAGGAGGTGAGCGTTGTGAGGGAGAAGAGGTGTGAGGGAGATCACACGGTTGCTCCAAGCTCGCTGCATCTTGCTCCTCCTGTGGCCCGAGAAGGATTTGAGGGAGGATCTCCAAGGGAAAGGCCTGTCTGCATCCGTTACCTCGAGGTTCTCTGCCTTCTCCAGGAGGGAGAAAAACGAGAAGGTTCTCTGCCGTCGCCAGGAGGGCGAAAACAGAGTTTGGTCTTCCGCCACGCCGGGTTGGTGAAAGGGAGGTTTGTACAGGCTTCTCCGCCTTGCCAAGGGGGGCAAAAGGAGAACTATTTTTATAGTGAAAATCCCGGAGTGGAGGACTCCGGGGAGTGGACGTAGGTCATATTTTGACCGAACCACTATAAAAATCTTGGTGTGTTCTTTTTTATCATTGTTTACTTTTTGCTTGCACTTTAATTTTTCATATCTATTGCACGTGGTTTTTTGGTCAAGTAAAATTGCATTGATCTTTATTTTAATATTTCAAAAACCAACAAAAATTAGAACTCTTGTTTAGGGTTTATTTTTTATTAAGAGAAAACTTTTTACAATTCACCCCCCCTCTTGTCGTTTAGTAATTTCAGAAAATTATGCCCAACTTCATCGGGACGCCAGAATTCTGCCCGACTTCCACGAGATGCTGAAATTCTGCCCAAGTAACGACATAGTTCCCCCCCTGATGCCGAAACTCCGCCCAAGTGATACCGGAGTTCTCCTCGGCCACCAACAGACGTCGGACTTCTACCCGACGCCAGACCTTTACTCATTGCCAAGTTTCTACCCTACGCCAGACTTCTACCGGTTATCGGACTTTCGCTGGACATCTATCCGAAAATGAATTTCTTTCTATTATTAGACTTCTACCTGACGCCGTCCTTCTGACCTTCATCGTCAGACCACAGTCCTTCCGACCTCCATCGCACGCCGACTACGGCCTTTTTGACTTACGTCGCCCGCCGACTACAGTTCTTCTGACCTCCGTCACCAGCCGATTATGGTCCTCCTGATTTACATCGTCTGTAGACTACAGTCTTTCTGACATCCGTCACTAGACTATGGTCCTCCCGACCAAACAAACACGACAATAATGACTCTTTGTATTCACATCATGTAATGTACTCTATAAAATGTACATCAAGCTAAGTTCTTCTCTCAAGGAAGGGACTCATTTGTAATCAACTACAATACTAGTGGATTCATTCAAATTGGGCTGGGCCCCGTGGTTTTCCCCTCTTTTTTTAGGGGTTTTCCGCGTAAAAACCTTGATGTCTCATAATTGTTGGACCCTCTCTCTTTTTATCTGATTGCGTACCGGATTTTTGTACAATACTAAGACGCTAAATTTTATATTTCTCTACTGCAGCGAATACTCTAGGACGCAACAATTTTAAATCTAATTTAAATGTGCATTGAGATTCATGATTATATATATATATATATATATATATATATATATATATATATATATATATATATATATATATATATATATATATATTAAAAAAGTAAATATTAAATGTTTATGAAATTTTAGCGAAGAACCATCGTTTTGCTGAGCTCATGCAACCCGTCCGCAAATAATGCCACCCGCTCTGCAATTAGTTATCAGCCTAGGGTTGCAAATATGGAACCCTCTCCCTCCCTCTCCCTCTCCCTCTCCCTCTCCCTCTCTTCTCGAGTTTTTTTTTTTTTATTATTATTATTATTTATAAATCGCTTGCTCTTTGATATGTCTACGCGGGGCAGCTGAGATAAAGGAGCTTAAGCTGAGGCAAGCTCGATCGGATCCGTATCGACCCCAGGGAGATTTCCTTATTTCTGTGTATATATCGTTTTCTTTTGGGTGTTTACTGGACGCAGCGGTTTATCGATCTTTTCCTGGCCTTGTTGTTTCTGATTTTGGGGGAGTTCTCAGATAGGAAAGAGTGCGAGGTTACAAAGCGAGAATCGATCGATAAACCTCTGCATCCGGCTCCCACCTTCTATAATATCAGGAGTTCATTGATAATATCTTCAGTTTATTTTTAAAAATTTCTTCTCCTCCACGAATTGAGCTGCAGATGAGTGCTAAGCTGATTGCTTGCGCCCTGAATACTAGGCTTTTTATCATTTTGCCCTGAATCTGAGCCTTGATAGCTTTTGAAGTGATCGTGGAGCGGTTGTGCTTAGGGAATGGGAGCATGCTGGGAAGTTCTGTAGCGCTAAATTTGTTTGATTCAGCTACTTCATACATCCTCTTCTAAATTTTAATTTCGAAAAAAAATTTTAATTTGGGATTATGTGACAGATTTTGCAGTTGTGTAATTTGATAGTTGGTACACATGAAATTATTCTGTTCGTAGTCTGAATGCAGAGGATCGTTCGGATGCTGCATATGTACTGTGTATTTGTTGCGTATACACTGCTTATTTACTGTGTATTTATAGATATGCAGGTATTTAGTGAGTATTGTTGATTTGCTGCTTATTGACTGCTTATTTTCTCATATCTAAAAATACGCAGTAAATAAGCTGTGTATATGCAACACATGCACGCAGCACATGCACTTGCATACGCAGCATCCGAAAGATGCGTTACCTTCGGACTCCGCACAGAATAATTTTCCTTGGTACACAGACAATGGATTTGACACAATTTTTGTTACCATATAATTGGTCAAAATAGGCCTCCAGAGTGGTTAGATGGATGACATGTGGCATGTCTACATCACATTCATTCATCCATCTAATGAAATAATGCAGTGGAAGAGGAATTCTTGGTGTAGGAATTTGTTGAGCTATTGTTAGGTGGATCTCTTACAGAAAATGATAGAAAAATATTTTTTGTGTTTCACTACAATTTGGTAATGGTATTATTATTTGTTGAATTTGCCATATTTTTCCGATTATTAATATTTGTGCATGTCTTCAAAGCTGAGGTTATTTCTACTCAATCTCTTATCAGTTTCTGTGGTTGATAGCCTTTGAACCTGGTTTTAACTCTATTGCTTAAGTACGTAGTAAGTCTCCATCCAGCATTCTATTTCTTTTGACCAGAAACTGCTACAGTATGCTTTAGTTGAACACTTATCTCTCTATCTTGAGAACAAATCTACTAACTTTTGATCTCAGTAACCTGCTAAGTTTGAAATATATTCTCTTCTTAGGCTTCGTTTGGGACGACTTTTCTGTTGCTTCTTAAAGCAGCTTTTTAAATTAACTAAAAGCTGTTTTAAAAAGCAACAAAAAAATCCATCCTAAACGAAGCCTTAATATACTTGAGTTTCTTTAGATTTGTTGTCTCTTATGAGCTTTTGAAAATATAGTCTTATCTAGAATATTTATTTCCATTAATATATCTTTGTTGTTAAAGTACCTCTTTTATTTTTTATTGTTTACCTGTTCTCATTTAATTGTCTATAATTATTAGTTGAATTTGTCATCCTCAACCATATGTCTGCCCTATAATTTTTTTTCTTGAACTTATGGATTTATTTTTAGTTTCTTACATAGGATGATCTATTCCTTGGCTTATGATACTGGTTCAAACATGGAACATCCTTTTTTAATAGTTGTGAGCATTTACATATTAAATTCTTAATACATAGGGCACAGTGCTCTTAACCACTTATAGTTCACCTCTGTCGCAGTCTACTCACCTATTCTTTAAAAATAGGAACATAACTCACCTGTGATTTGGGTTAAAATGTATTAGCTTATGCTTTTAACCGAATTGTCAAAAAAATTCGTTTCAAATACACCATTATTTATATAAAACAAATTGGAGGTTATCATTTTGTTCTTTTCGTGACATGCTAAATCCCATTAAGGTCATTTTTATTACCATTTGCATTATCATAAGATGCCAAATTTGTTACCCATATGTAAGTTATGTGCCTATTTTTAAAGAATTACGGGGGTAAGTTGAAATAATTTAAACTATAAGGAGTTGAGTGTGTTTTTTTTTTTATGCTTCATCCTATGTCTTCTATGTCTTCTATCCTTTTTTTTTTTGGTGAATCCTAGTTTTTACTTTCTTACTCTTACCATGTGAGCAGAGTAAGCTTACAAGTTATAAGAAAATCCATTCATAGTTAGTTTATCTTCATAAACTACTGTGGTTTCATGTTATGACTCATAGCAACCACCCTCTCACTTTACCTAGGGGCAAGTTGGTAGTGTTGAGTGGGCACAAGAGAGTCTGGTAGTGCCTAGTGGGCATGGGCTAGTTTGCTAGCGAGCTCTGAGTAGGGAAGGCTTATGAATGGTCAATGCTCTCGAGTCATTAGCGACATGTTTCCTGGAGATTGGTATCGCCTACGAGAGAAAGGCGAGCGAGCTGATGTTGTGGGGAAGGTGAGCTCCATAGTCTAAATGTCGGGGAGGAACGGGATGAGAACTCCTAGGGAAGATACTTTCTTGTAGCTAAGGAGGCAAGTAGAAGCGGTAGGGTACCTCTGGGAATGGTGATGAGCAGCTCAAGTGGATAGCCAGTGGTTTGAGGTGAGTGGTGAGTCTCATGTTCAGCAAAGACCCTTGATTGCCCTTACAGGGCGCAACTCCTTTCTCATTTTCCTGGTGAATAAGACCCAATACTCCCTAGCGAGTTCCTTTATATAACCCATTGGGGGTGAGTTCCCTTGCCCCAACCCGTGAACTACCTGTTAGATACCTAAGAAGGCATATGAGAGTTAACACTAATAATTTTCTTACTAATTCACTACATTAGGTTAATATTAGTGACCACTCCACTGTTATTTCATGAAGGTATTTTATCCCTTCATCTGCAAATACATATGTGCAGGAGTTCATCTACATTGTCTGCAAGCATGAGCATAAATTGTCTGCTTTTTAGGCATTGATGACTAATCTGTTTATTTTTTAGCTATAAAAACAGCATTGTACACATAAGTAGGCTTTCAATGGAATTAAATGGAGAATGAGAATTTTTAAAGCCAGTCCAAAATAGATGGCATTAAGATAGAGCTATATGATGATGTAGATGCCATTACAAGATTCTCTTTCAGTAAGAACTTCTTTCCTAAGAGTTAGAGACTTGATTGTGCTGCCACTACTTGTATCTGTGCCAATATATTTGCAGTTATATTTAACTCTTTTATTTTCTTTAAAGTTTAACTCGGCTATTTTATTTTCATTTATTAGAGCATGAAACCTGCTTGTGGACTAATGCTTTTCCATTACTTTTAGATTTTGTTGACTAAGCTTCAGATTAACAGATTGCTCAGTGAAAACTAACAAATTCTGTTTTTAACATTCCTTTTTTTTTTTTGTGTGTTTTTTGAGGATATGAGTTAATCTAAGGGATGGTAACTTGCTTTGCTCAATTAATTCACACACTAAAAAAGGATTTTGTAATAACATGTTAAAAGAAAAAACATGAAGATTTAAGTGAGGTTTTCTTTTACTATTCTGAGTAGAAAATACTTCTATGAAGTTTTTTTATTATTTATTTATTTTTTCGATGCTACTTGTTATATATGTGATATGATTCATTTATGATTTCGTTTGGGATGACTTCCTTACCGCTTCCTAAAACAACTTTTTAGTACAAAAATTTTAATTTTGTACTAAAAAGTTGCTTTAATAACCAGTAAGAAAGCAATCCTAAATGAAGTCTATATTGCCATAAGTGTTGCTAGAGGTGTAAATAACTCGAGATGAGTTCGAGTCACTCGTAATTTGAGTTTGAGTTTGAATTTGATGAATTATGTGAGTTAGAGCTTGAGCTTTGGTTTAATTCTATGAGTTCAAGTAAGATCATGAGCTTAGCTCGTTTGGTATGAAAGAGAGAAAATAATTGTTATTCAAGTAATTATTATAATAATATTATAAAAGGAAAAAAATTATAAAGAAGATAATAAAGAATCACTTTATATAAAAAAATGAGATGATTTTTAAATCTTTTTTTTTTAATTATACTTGAATTTTCTAATTTTAATATATTTTAAATATATTTTATATTAATAGGCTTTTAAATGAGCAGGGTTGTGATCTAAGGAGTTGAGTTAGGTTGACTTAAATTTGGTTCATTAACTCAAGTTGAATTTGCTGTCTTACGAGTCGGCTTAACTGACACACTTAGGCTTTGCTAAGGGGCTTGCTTACTTTTGGCATGTATTTTTCATTTAAGTTGATGATATTCTTCAGTTTTGATAAAATCAAAGTTATAATGTTTTAATTTTATATATTTTCTATAGCTACCACAAATAGTAATGGACCAATGGTGGTTCTAGATACAATTAGTGTCATAGGGATGGTCGATATTTTATTTTTATTTATTCAATTTGCAAATACAGAACTTCTATATAATGTGAGTTTTCCGTTGTTTTTTATTTTATTTTTTATCATTTATGGATATTTTAGGGATATTTTTTGGCACAAGATAGTCTGATTTAAATTTAATTAAAATTATTTTTTTTGCTTATTGAATTTATTTTAAATAAACATAATTAATAGTTCTACGATAATAACAATATCAAGTTTTTAGCATGGTATTGAACTTTGTTATGTGAATTATTTTTCTTCATTATGTTCTATTAAGAGTTAAATTATCAATTAAATTTAATAAAAATATTATTTTTAATACTTTCTAATCAAGTATTTTTTGGTTTACTTTTGCATTTCTTAACATAAATACAATCTAATTGTGGCTCTTTCATGGTTTCAATTGTGGTTAGTCAAGCCATAAGATAGCTCATTGTGCCCAGAGAAGGAGAGGAAGGGGGGTCAAAGGTTAGAGGAGACTAGAGGTCTAACAAGCAGTCAGGGGTAAATCCACCAAGGGCTTTGAGTGAGGGATCATCTAACATAAGTGATGGAAGATTTGCTTGGAGCTGGTCAAGTAGGGCTCAGAGAGATATCAGTGTAGTAATTACTCTAGCTCAACCTTGGGTTTATAATTTGACCCAGTAAGAAGTCAAGGATGCACTGAATATGGTAATAGGTGTAGCTCTTATCTTTACACAATCCTATAGTACTTCATTTGATTCTAGAGCATGTCACTCTTTTCTATCTGAGAAATTTTTTTGGATTGTTTGAGTTTGGTCCCTATTACCCTATTGTCTAGTTCATATGTTTTATTGCTTGCTAGAGGATATTTGATTGCTAGTCAAGTCTGACTGTGTGAAATTGAAAATTCAAGTAAGAAGTTGGAATCTAATCTGATTGTGTTGCCCTTAATGGAATTTGATATAATTTTTTATATGGATTGGTTAAGTATGGATCTCATATTGATTGCAATTGAAAAAGGGTAACATTGTGTGTGTATATAGAGAGATGCTTCATTTCTTGGGTGCTAGAGGTGTATTATCATCTATAATATCATCTTTGCAAGGTAATAGATTGTGGAAGAAAGGGAGTCTCCTATTTCTTATGTATGTTAGAAATGGAAGTAAATCTGTTGGGGTGATTAATGATGTTCCTGTGTTCCAAGAGTTCCCTAATATATTTCCTAAGGAGTTGATGAGTCTACATCCTAAGAGAGAGTAATGTATTGAAGGGGTGTCTTATATGTCCCTTATTTCAAAGGCTCCTATTAGCATGAGACTTAAAGAATTAAATGTTAATTTATAAGAGATGTTGATTAGAGGATTTATTCAATCTAGTGTATCCCCATGGGGTGCATTGATATTGTTTGCGAGGAAGAAGGATGGATAAATGAGGATGTGTATTGATTATAGGGAGTTGAATAAGATGACAATTAAGAATTAATATCTATTACTTAGAATTGATGATTTAGTTGAACAATTAGAAGATACATATGTGTTCTCAAAAATAGATTTGAGATATGGATATCACTATTAAGAGTAAAGGTAGTAGATATAGCGAAGATATGACAAATATAGATTTAAGGAGTGAATTGAAGGCATGCTTCCTTACACAGATTTCAGAAAGTTAGAGTATTCTTCAAATTCATTGATGTCATGGAAGATAACTCATTTTATGATAGGGTAGTTGCTTTGCACTATAACTCAAATTTTATCATGCAATTCAGCTTGAAGGAAATCAATAAACGTTAAAAGAGACAATACATAGAAATAGGAGAATAAGAGTATCTTCTCTGTCAACAATAGCAAGAGCAACAACAAATGAACAGCATGACTACTCCAAAGTCCAAACTCAACCATTGTAGCAGCAGATGAATAGCATGAACTGAATTTACAAAATATGACAAAAATGAAGCTGGATATATGCAAAAAAAAAAAAAAAAAAATTGAAGCTAATGCCTAGAATGATAATTGAATTTTTTTTTTTTTTCAATTTGTTAGGTTCAGAGAAAGAGTCATAACTCCCCTGGTTGCCTAAATTGACCATCAAAGGGGAGTCGGTGTGGAAATTTAAGGGAAGGTCATATTTGTCCAAGGCATAACAAGAATCCCACCATACCAATTAAAGCATCAACATGTTGGTAAACCACAGAAATTCCAACCATACCAAATGAAATAAATTAACATAGCATAACATGCCAAGGACCAAAATGTTAACTGCATGTAAACAACAGAAATTCAACTTGAGAAATATCAAGTCAACTTCCAAAAATGCTAAAATAAAATTAGTCGTCAGTTTCATCATAAAACCACCACTTTCAAATGTTCCCAAATTCATCATTTTTAAAACTAGAGAAGAAGCACAACAAAGAAGCATCATTCGTTGAAAAAGTAACTTTTATGTTGTATTCCTCATATAACATGAAAAGTTGCAAAAGGTAGAACGAATTGAGGAATTCTAATTACCGTATAGCATATAAACTAGAAATTACAATAAATAATGACGGAAGAACGAAAAAATGCACAGCGTAGCAACAAAATGTGACCTGCATATGCATATTGGTTCAACTTAACATGAAGTTCTTGTGATTATAAATAAGACACAAAATCTATTTCTTAAAGATCCCAATAAACTTTATCATCAATTATTTAATAGTTCAACATAAAATCTCTAAACCTCTATCGAAGAAAAATCTTCTACTTGTAAGCCAATTTTTCCTGAGAACATGATGTTTACTACTAACAGAACAAAGAGGAATTGAATTAAAATTTCACTAGTAAAACTTTGTGTATATGATGTTAAAATAGCATATAGAAACAATAAGAAATAATTGTAATAGAAATTTAACATCATTTTGAATAGAAGAATTTGCTTAAAAAATTTAGTGTAGGACGATTAAGGGTGTAATGTTACCAATACGACCTAAAATGCATAGCAATAGAATATGAGTATCTTCTCTGTCAAAAGCAGCAACATATGAATAGTATGATTGCTCCAAAGTTCAAAAATGCCTTAATAAAATTAGCAATCAGCTTCATCATAAAGCCATCACTTTTAAATGTTCCCAATTTCACTATTTTTAAAGCTAGAGAAGAAGCACAACAAAGAAGCGTAGCGGTGCATATTATATGGTTTAAGGAGATTGACAATAGCGCTTCATATTGCATCATTAATTAACTTTTAAGAAGTTGTTCTAAAAATGCATTAGAACAAGGTTAACATCATCCAAACTTATAAAATGTATTACAATCACAAAAAAGTTGCACAAAAATAATGTGTGAACACATATTTTTAAAACCAATGAGATTTCCTTTGTTTCCTCTTTACAATGCAAAACACAATACATAAAATAAGTAATAGGCCCATTGGATTGAAAACTTTAAAGTGCTTATAAAAGCAAAGTTTACATTACTTTTCCTCTTTATTCCAACAAATTTTGATACTAGCCACTTCCACAATTAAGTGTTGCACTGTATCTATCACCAGAGATGATTTGTACTGATCAATCACTCTTCTACCAACGCTAAATGTGGCTTCTGAGGATGCAATGGTAACTAGAATGGATAGAATATCACAATCCATTCTGGAGAAAAAAATGATATTTCAAACGGTTCATCTTCCACCACTCCAAATTGTTAAATCATGAAATTGGATTCTCAACCTCAATGAAAACGCCATCATCCAAATATACATCTAGCTCCAACTTCACGGTGTTGATAGTATAATCTATTCTAATATAAGTTTCATTTTTTTCTTACCATATATTCGCTTTCCTTTGGTGATACAATACATAAAGAGTTTACTATTTGATTCTACCTCAAATGATACATTTTCATTATTAGTGCTTTTGTGTTATTTAATATATTAGTTTTAAATCTCATACAAACTCTAACAAACATCATTAATGTGCATTTGCGCTATATCCTTATTAAACTAAAAGAGAAGTGTATCATCTTCATTTTATTTTTGGGGTCCATTACTAAACTGAGTGAGATTAATAGATTACAATTGCCCCAATATTTGTCAAACTTATGTTTCATTTTCCTAGCCATCTCTCTAATGTGTGGATGTTCACCTAGACAATTGTCGTCTAACATCTCCTTTATTTCCCAAAGCTTAGACATAAAAAGGTTAGATGTAAGATACTCAAAACCTACACAAACAAACAAAGTTATTAAAATTTTCCTAAGGTGAGAAGCAAATGAATATGAAAGTTTTCATTGTGAACTTGAAATTAATTTAATTGCTTGGCTAAACACTTCAAGAAAGGAACATACATCCTCCAACTTCCTCCACTCATCCTTAGTTGGGCAATTAGTGTAACAAGAATCCCTATATTGAAATCAAGGAAAAATCTCTTTAAATACTAATGCAGTGGACAACATCGCATAGGTGGCATTCCACCAAGTAACACAACCCAGTATCAACTTCTTTTTAGGCAGGCGCAGTTGTTGTTTTATTTCACTAAACAATATAATACGTTGTTGAGAAGCTGCTACATATTTCACACTATCCCTAACCACATCAATTATACCCCTTATCTCATGAATACAATCTTGAACTAATAAATTTAGAATATGGGGACAACATCGCACATGAAATATTCTCCCGCCAAGAGAAAGCATTTTGTGAAACTCAATACTAGTTACCAACATGTTGACTGCAAATGTATTATATGTTGCATTGTCTACAATAATGATGGCAACCTTGTTCTCAATTCCCCAATCCTTTAAAAATTTATATAAGATGTCATGTATGTTCATAGCCTTATGTTATGGAGGAACATCAACAAAACAAAGCACTCTTTTCTAAAATTTCAAATCAATATCAATAAAATGGCAAGTAAGGAGACCATGTAATGAATGTCGTGACCAGACAGACTTCCACAAATAAGTGGTAAAACTAACTCTACTAAGTGTGTAGAAAAGTTTTCAACCTCTTCTTCCCAGTCTCATAGGCACTTACACAATCACCCATCAACATTGTTCTCGATATTTTCTCATAATGTGGGCTAAAAACTTTCATTAAGATGTTAAACATCCATAGTCAACAAAATTAAATGGTAATTCATGTACCATAATTATATGTGATATCAACTCCCTCATTCTTCCTTGGTCGTATTTCCAGTTGACAACTGTATTATTGCTATCATGATCAAACTTGTTTGATGACAAAGGAGGATGGACATAAACTTCAGTCGGCCCTTACAATCCATAACAGTCAACTAAGTGACATTGGTATTGTGTAGTTGCACCTCATTTATTTTTAGTGAGCTTCACTTTACAATGATTGCACTGTACTTTCTCACTGCCATCACTTAATTTTACAATTGTGAACTCCTGCCATACTGAGGATGTCTTCTTCCTCGTTTTTTTATCAAAAAAGATTTTAGTTTGATCCTCTATAACTGCAATAGTTGGGCTTGAAGATGACCCAACACTAAATTGACAATCATGCATTGGTGATTATGGAGTATTGGGCATTGCCTCTATAGAATTACTTGTTGTGACAAATTTTATGACATATCTTTCAAAGAAATTATTGTTAGTGAGTAATCAAATATCATTACAAAATAACATTACAAGGAGGAGAAACTACACATTACCAACACCATTACAAAATCATAATACATTCTCTTACTAGAAACTTATGCAAACAACAAGATGATGTAGGAAATAGTTATCCTAAAAAGCTTTTGACAATATATTAATGGATCATCATAACAAATTCAAAGTGTAATATTACTATTTGAAAATATAGCTTTTCTTGCAAAGCTTTGATTGTGAAATCCACATTTCCTTATCCCAAACTCAAAACTCTAAAGGACAAACTGATAGGAAAACGAAAGCTTTGATCGAAAGATGCGAACAGCCAATATACCATGATGGTATCTAGTTATTTATTTCAATACAATCCGACGACACTTCATAGGAACAAGTGAAAAAAAATTGAAAGAAAACCCCAAAAAAATTTTAAAAAAAATGCGAGATATGCTCGAGGATTCCAAGCACGGGAAAAAAATATCGAATGTTGGAACTACCATGATACGTGATTTAGATTCAAAGAGAGGAACCACCAAAAAAAGAGAAACAAATGCAAAAAAAAAAAGAAAAAAAGATGGAATAAATATGCGAGATGCCTGCCAGATGTTTTGGATGATTTAAGGGAGGTAGGAGAGAAAACGACGAAGACGAATCTATACGTCCGTTGATATTGGGCAAGAACGAGTTCAAGGACGAATGACGTAGGGGAAGAGAAAGGTTTGGAGCACGGGAAGAAAGAGGGTTTCGGAGCGGCGTAAGAACAAATAAAGTTAGGGCAATTGAGAGTATGAAGCGATATATTATCTTTGTTTGCGCGTGGTGGAGTGGTGTAAGTCTTATGATCTCGATATAATGTTGTCCTCCTGTCCATCCAATTGCACAAATAAAAAATTTAGATAATTATTAATTAGTAATTGAATGATATATAAGAACATAATGTCATTATATATATATTATAATATTAATGAGAATTAATCGATCTTGATATCAAACATTAATTGAGTTTTTAATGAGCTTTCTCACGAGCTTCATATTGAGTGTGTTCACGAGCTTCCTATTGAACTTCATATTGAGCATGTTACGAGCTTTAAACAATCTTGTTCAAGAACATAATTGAGCCAGATGCATAGTTGTTCGAGCTTGTTTATTAACACATCGAGTATTACTAAAAAGTTCAAGCTTGTTCAACTAACTAATTAAACAATCACAAACAAGCTTTTTTCGAGCCGAGCCTCGAGCAGCTCATCAAACAATCCGTTTGCTTTTATTTGATAAGCTGAAATAAATAAAATGATGTTGAACATATTTATTTCTATTGTTTAGATGTTTTAAGTTGGCTCTAAATGTTGATTATTGATGAAATAAAGTAAACATTAGGTCGAGGCAACTAGGATTCTTATTGAATGTATTAAGAATAGTTGATAGCGAGAAGGCTCCAGATACAAAATTCATTTATGAATCTATGAACAATGAAAAAAAAATAGTAAGAGATTTAGAGATATAAGAAACTACTTATAAAAAAATATGGAAAATTAAAGATAAAAACTTATGATCATTAGCTACATCAACATTTGCATACTACTACATAATATTTGAAACTCCAATTTCATTATGATAAGATATTCTATGTGGATAAAGAGGTTAAAACTAGTTTATATGCATACATGAATAAACTTGTACATGAGGCTTACTATCTTAAAGCTAATAATCAACTTGAAGATTTTTACTTAAAGAATGAAATATTCGAATTTCGAGCAGCTCAATCATGCTTTAACATACACTCTCATGATAAATTTGCATTCAATTAGAATTTTATTTTTATAAGTTTATGTTTAAGCTTCAAACCTTAATATATATTAATCATTTCATTTTTATTATATTCCAGAATGTTTGCGAATGTAATTTAGAAATGATGTGTCTTAGCTTTAAAGAATTTGCGGTGAAAATTTTCGATCTTACTTGTTCATCTTATGAATGTGAATGTAATTGAAGCACATTTAACCAACCACATACAAAGAGAAGGAATTGATTGGTTGCAGCACAAATGAATAAGTTGGATTACATTATATTTAATAAAAAAATTGAGAGATATATGCCTCAAATTATAGAGATAAAGAAATGGTGATTATGGAATGGATCCTTTGGTTGTTAATGATGTACTATCTAGTGATAAATGGATAATGACAAAAAATAGTAAAGGATTTCAAATTGATGATGAAAAAATTGCCTTTAATGAAGTCAATAATTAATATATTAATGCTAATATTGAAAGGGTTATTAAATTAAAAGAAGTTATACTTCACAATCATTTAAAATAAAGAAGCAAAATAAGATTGGGTCTTAAAAACATTCAAAAAGGTAATGTATGTATAGTGGATTACCTATTTTAAATTATATTGAATCAAATGTTAACTAATATAGATAGTAAGATAAAATATAATAATTTAAGAAAATTTTGAAGAAGAAGAGAGGTAAAATCCAAGAATGATGGAATGATATAATTATGATACATGATGACTCTTCCGAAATTGATAATAGCAAGGATGAGGTCAATGTGGATCTTGATCCTAATGACGGAGTGTTTAGCTTGAATCTCCTATTAAACTTGCATTTTATAATAACAATTAGGATTGAAATTTGTGATTCATATCCTTATGATGATGAACTAAATAAATATGTTGATAATTTTTCATATTTATGAATTACTTATAATTTTATGATTTTCTTAGGCTTACATTTCACCTCACTAGAAAAATGCCTCACTTTTCAATTTCACCTTTTTAGACATTGATGCAAAGAATTAAGCTTTAGATAATTATTAAACAATAAGCTATATCTACCATTCTCTCGCATGTTGAGAATTGAGCCTTAGATAGTTAGTGAGTTTTATGCTTTGTCTACTCTTCCATGTATATAAAGAATTGGGGATTAAAGTGGGACTTATAACTTTGAAAGGCTCATAAGTCAAGACGTACATATGACCCTCCCCTAAAAAACTACGTTGAGTCGCTTTTTTTTTTCTTTCAATACAGATAATTATTGAAATGTCGGCACAAATAACTCTACAACCACAAGTAGAGGCAAAAATGGGTTGAGTTTCAACAAGCTTGTTGAATGTTTGTATTCTTTTCATTCAATTTTTTATTTATTTGAAATCGACTTGTGTTTGAAATTGTTAATGAATAGTGTATTCATATTTAACTCGTTCGAATTCAAGCCAAACACAAGTTAATTTTGAATAATAGAAAATAAATAATAACAAGCCATATAAGATTACGGATTTTAAATTACATAGAATCAAATGTTAACTAATATAAGTACTAAGATAAAAAATATATAATAATTAAAAAAAATGGAGAAGATGATGGGTGGAATCCTAATATGATAGAATTATTACAAATGACAACTCTTCTGAAAATGATTAAAGTGAGGATGAGGCCAATGTAGATCTTGATTCTCATGAAGTATTTAAAATTTAAGTGCTCACCTTGAATCTCATTTCAAACTTTTATTTTATAATAACATTGAGAATTGAAATTTGTGGTTTATATCTTTATAATGATGAACTCAATAATAATGATGGTAGTTTATATCATATTTATAAATTATTTGTAATTTTAAGAGTTTTTTTTTAAGGCTTATGTCTCACCTCATTAATAATAATACCTCACTTTTTGATGTCGCCTTTTAAACATTGATGCATAGAATTAGGCTTTAGATAATTATTAAACAATAAGCCCCATCTTCCATACATATGTATACTGAGAATTGAGCCTTAGATAGTTACTGAGCTTTAGACTTTATCTACTCCACCATGTATATAAAGAATTGGGAATTAAAGTAGGACTTGCACTTTGAGAGGCCCATAAGCCCGGACTTATGGCCCTCCCATAAAAATCTATAGTGTTCAAAAAATATATATTTTTTTCCTTTTCAATATAGATAGTCATTGAAACACGGGCACAAACAACTCCACAATCACAAATAGAGGTGTAAATGAGCTGAGCTTTGATGAGCTTGTTGTATGTTCGTATTAGACTCATTCGATGAAATTGAGTCAAATATGAAATTGTTCATGAATAGTTTATTCGTATTTGACTCATTCAAATTCAAGCTGAAGCCAAGCTGATTTTGAACAATAGAAAAAAAAATAATGATGATCAAGCTAAACAAGATGTAAAAATTCTACTTATGTATAACCACTTAATAAATATGTAAAATCTAAAATTAATAATTTATTATTTTTATTATTAATATATCATCAAAAATTATCTTGATGGGGGCAATTTCAAAATTAAATTCAAAATTTTATGAACTCTAATTTCATCAAACTTCTAATCGAACTGAACTTCTCAACAAGACAAGCTCAAAGATCCAAAAAAATGATCCAATTTGAGTCTGAATGAGACCAAATCAAGGGCCTGAAACACAATTGGAACCTTTAGAATATTAAATGGATAACCACATGATCTCCACATTTGGTATGGCAAATCGAGCAGCTCGATGAAATGAAGCCAATGAGCCAGATATTGCTTAATTCTGACATCATTTTAGCACTTAAATACTGAAGAAATAATATATGATCAAGGGAATTAAAATGAGTTACCTAATAGAGTGCTCCAGATGTTTTTCTTACTTATGGGGTATGCCACTCCCAAAAATCTATAAATAGCTCCACCTACTCCCTATATGAAGGGGATTCTTGGCAAGAGATACAAGAGAGCTATGAGGCTTGAAGAATATTGGAGTCCAATACAACAACACCGCCAACAAACCCTCGCCAGTCGACCGGCGCAAGACTTTTGCTTCCCAACCGCCATTCTTGGACCTCTATCGAACTGCTACTGCCAAACCTTTGCCAAACCACCACCTCAAACCTCCTCCTAACTGGCTTTAACAACCCAAAAGATTTTAATAAACTTATTTGAAAAAAGTATGAAAAATCTATATGGAGAGTTATGGCGTTAGTCTTGAAAGTGCAGCAGTGGTGGCTATAAAGTAACTCTCGCCGCTTGGAAACCGATGTTGGATCTGCACCCAGCCTTCACCGCCAAGCCTCTGCTCGTAAGCCACCATTAGACCTCCATCTGGGTGCCTCCATCAAACTTTCGCCGCTTGACAGCTTCCATCAGGCCTCCACACGGTGACCACACCAAACCTTTATCCATCTGCCAATCTAGAACCTTTACTCGACCACTGGACCTTTGTAAAGTAGTCGTTGTCAGACCTTCACCAGTTGATCGTCATCGTCAAACATCCTCCCAGCAACCATCACAGAACCTTTGACCATTAGCCACCGTCGAATATCCGCCCAATACTCGAACCTCTATCTGACTCTCGACACTGAATATTTTCCCAATCACCTCTATCGGACCTCTACCAAGCATCCACTACCTAACCATCATCAACCAACCATCACCATCGAACCTCCACATACATCAGACCTTTCATTGAAAGACAACTGCTAATGAACCTTCGCCGCTTGACTGACAAACCACCATTGACGAAGCTCCACCATTGATGAACATCTGCCGCGTGACCTTTCGTTGATAGATTGCCAACATCAGACAATTCACTGACAGATCACCATCATCAAACTCGTGCTCACTCAGCCCCAAACATCCAGATAGAGCTTTACCATATTTTTCGCACATTCTCCAAATTACTAGAATTTTACAAGTTCCAAGTTAAATGAAAGGTCAATCATACATAGTGGAATTATTTCACCCGCACAAGGCCCAATGATATTTCTCTTTTCAAAATTTTCACATAAAAATCTATGATGTTATCCGCTATTCGTGCACTATACATTCATGCAAAGTTAGGATGCAAAAGTCCCCCTCTACCACCATGAATTTTCTAGCTGGTGCAATATAATCAAACATGATTGAATAATGCTCTACTTATGTTCGATTTGTTAAGAAAATGAACTCAACATAGTCGTTCAATATCAACTTGCTTGCTTAACGAATAAATTGGACATCAACTTCTTACCAAATCAAACCCGAGTTGTTTATTAACGATGAGCTTTTTTAACAGACCTGCTCACAATAGGAGGTTTAGGCCCATATTTTCCTCTTATATATTTATTTCCAAGAAAAATACTATATGCCTCATTTCAAAATTACCAATCCAATTTGATGCGCAAAATGTCAAAAACTCATTAGAGAAGGCAGAAGGGCATGAATAAAATCACGTTACACACTTCTGCACACCTAATGATTCATTATAATATGAATGTTTTTGAAATACTATATCGCACACTTTTTGATGTGCCATTCTGAATTACACCATGTTGTATGCTTTTCATCATGTTTTTTTTTTTAATTCATATCAAAGCAATTTTTTATATTTTCTTGTGTTTGCATGATTTAACAAGTCGTTTTTATAGACTTTCTCACTCTTTTTAGTCATCTCATTTCATCTTGAAAGTAAAAAATATAATAGTCAAAAACTATCACAAACAAAACCTAAGCATGACAGATGGATATAGAGCGCAATTTTTTTGAAATGAAGACAGAGTTTGTTCATGAAATGAGAGAAAATGCAGAGGGTGGCATTGATTAGCAACCCCGCCCCCTGTTATTTATTAAATTAACAAAAGGCTTTCAATTGTTTATTTTTTAGAGATTTCTTTATTTATTTCTATTTTATTATTATTTATCATTGCATAATTTTTTTCAAACCCATTTTTCATATTATTTTGAATTATTTCTTTTTTATATATGTGCTTGGGATAACTCCCCACAAATTTCCCTCACCTCTCAATGTGCATGCAAATTATTTCCTTCATGTCCCAAACCAAGCAATACAGTTTATTTCCTTTATTGGACCATTTCGCCATCTTAGGTTTCATTTGGAACAGCTTTTTTACTGCTTCATAAAACAGTTTTTTAGTAAAAAAAATTAAAAAATTTATACTAAAAAGCTGTTTTAAGAAGCAGTAAGAAAGCCGTCTCAAACGAAGCCTTAAACGCATTAGGATAATCTGCTTGGTAAAATGGACAATAGATAAGGCTCTTTTCATACAAATGGGATGTTCCATGTAATTCTTATATAAAATGGGGAATGTCTGTTTGCCATTGTTGTTGTACTCATTTTCTTTCAATGTTTGTGTGCGTCTGAGTCGCTAGTTGATTTTCCCAGCCATAGTTTTGATGATTTCGACCCTAAGGTGAAATTTCATACAAACTGAATATTTTGAGTTAATATCTGATTATTTCCATCCATATTTTTGATCCAATAGCTTCTAAATCACATATAAAGATCAACACAAAAGAAAATATTGCTCCCTATCTCATTAAAAAGAAACTCTAAGGTTTCGTTTGGGATAACTTTTTTATTGTTTCTTATAGCAACATTTTACTACAAAAATTTTTTACTAGAATTTTGCTTTAAGAAACAGTAAGAAAGCCGTCTCAAACGAAATCTAAATCTCTCAGAACTACAAATGGTCGAATAACAAAAATATTACGCAATTTAAAAAGAGGATCATCCCAACTCTCTATAAAATCATCAAAAAATTTTCTAACACAACCAAACCTTCAATTCATAAAGATTGTACTCTATAATCATATACATCAATTTCTTTCTTCTTCCTTTCATTTATTTCTTATTCTCTTTTACTTTTTCTCCAATTATCAAAAAGATGTTGCAATTCTATTTCCCTGAAAACAGCCACAATCCCTCTCCTAAGAAAAAAAAAAAGACTCGAGATATTCTAATCAAATTTTGTTAGATAGTATATCCTTATTTGTTGATCAAACTTTAGCACTGCCAGTGAGGCCAAGGTTTTGATTTGGCTGCCATTAATAACTATTTTTCAGGGATAGAATCGGGCAACACATCCATATCCCATTTATTGTTCGTAGACGATATGCTAGTCTTTGTTAGAGCCAATACCAGAAATGCTCACACGTTCAACACCACTATGCAGCAATTTGCTACTGTTTTGAGGCTCCATGTTAACCCTCTTAAGAGCACTATCCTGTTCTCTAAAGATACTCCCCAGGCCCCCCAAATTTGTGCCATCCTTAAAGCCAAACACATTTTTGCCTATCAAATACATAGGTCTGCCTATCTTTTATAGGAAGTTGAAGTCTGCGAACTTCCAACCACTGCTCCAAAGAATTTAGATGGCTGGAGAGCCAAAGTCCTCTCCTTTGCCAACAGAATTCAATTCCTTAAATTTACTATTAGTAACACATTGGCTTATTGGATTAGAGGCTCTATCCTACCTAAAGGCTGCTGCAAACTTATTTAATCGGATGTGCTCTAGATTTCTATATTTTGGTAATGTCACCTAAGTAAACTCCATACTATTGCATGGAAAGACACTTGTAAACCGAAATCACAGGGAGGTATGGGCATTCCCTCTATTGACTCTCTCTACTACACTTTCTCTGCTTCGCTCATTTGGAAGTTCCTTAACTCCAATAATTTGCTCTTTGACTGGTGGCATTCTAAGTATCATTCTCTGTAGAAACCACTGATGGCTCACATGTTGTATTACTGGAAGCCTTTATGCAATGTTGTTGGTAACATTAGACACTATATATCACTATATGTTCATCCCTACTATAAGCTGTCTCTTTTATGGGACTCGTGGTGCAATGGGTCTTTGATTGCTAATATGTTGAGTAACCCCTTGTCAATTAATTGCTAGTCTTCTTTTGCTGCCTGGGAGGTTTCTATGGTTATTGTTGGTGATTGTTGGACTCTCCCTGATTGCTTCACACCACTATTGTAAGGAGGATTCAAACTACCCCCATTGATCTCCATCACGCGAACTATCATTGGCTAGGATCTCATAATCCTAATTTCAAGTGCTTTCTAACACATTTCTTCTCCTCCCCAGATGTCGTCTCTTGGCACAAATTGGTTTGGCATAATAGATCGGCTCTTCTTTTTTCCACTTTTGCCTAGTTGGCTTTTAAAGGTGATCTTAAAACTGTGGATATTCTGACTATTCGTGGAATTCAAACTTCGAGTTTCTGATATATATATATATATATATTTTAATGAACATGAGTCTCATACACATCTCTTTTTTTAATGTCATTTCACTTTCAACATCATTAAGTACTTTCTCCCTTGGTTGGGTTATCTCCTTATGAGGCTAAACATTCATTAGGCTTTTGGTAGCATACTCGAGCAAGGGGTGATTGGAAGTTGGCTTAGTTACTATATGCTTTCTTATTGTCTCATTATCTATCATATTTGTAGATATAGGAATGATAGAATTTTTTTGTGGGTCTTATGATTGTCAAGCCTCGTTGATTGCTAAAATTAAGAAGGCCGTTTTGCGCAAGATTTCTACATGGAAAGATCATCAAGCTATTTTGCAATTGCTCTAGTTAGGTCTGATGCGGGTGGTCATTTTTCTTTTTTCCAAACCCTCGTGGAGATCGTATCGTGCCTCGTTGCCTCGGTTGTCTTTTTTTTTTTTTTGGAAGGACAATGATAAATGCCGATCTCCTTCAACTAGGGGCCTTAGCTCATGTGCTGACATTTTGAGTTTCTTTCACCTGAGCATCCTAAGTCCTTCAATTCATTCCATGCAAATGTTGTTTTATTTTGCTCTTTGCTGGCACTTCTCTTTTGCTTTCTTGGACCTCTTTTTGTTGTTGAGTTCTTAGATTTTTTGACTTTTCTCTTTACAATTTTCACACTTATAATTTCTTTCTTTTACCGATCATACGGGCTCTGCCACAAAAAATTCCCCAAAAAAATAAATTTGGACACTAAGGCTTTGTTTGGGCAACTTTTTTACTTCTTTTTAAAATAATTTTTTAGTACAAAAATTTCAATTAAAGATTTTTTTATGATATAGAATTACTTAAAAACAATAAGAAAATTGTCTCAAAAGATGCCTAAGATTTCATTTAAGATAATTTTTTTAATATATTCTAAAATAACTTCCCAATAAAAAAAATTTCTTTAAAATAATAAAAAAAATAATGATAAAAAATTATCCCAAACAAAATGTGAGCAAAGCAGATGGATATAGAGCACAATTTTTTTGTGAAATGATGGCATAGTTTATTCATGAAATGAGAGAAAATGCAGAGAGGGGGCATTGATTAGCAACCCCGCCCCCTATTATTTATTAAATTAAAAAAAAAACTTTCTATTTTTTATTTTTTACTATTTTACTATTATTTATCATTGCATTATTTTTTTCAAACCCCTTTTTTATATTATTTTGAATTATTATTTTTTAAATATGTGCTTGTTATAACTCCCCACAAATTTCCCTCACCTCTCAATGTGCATGCAAATTATTTCTTTTAAATCCCAAACCAAGTAATACATGAGGGCCTTATTGGACCATTTCGGCATCTTAGGCTTCATTTAGAACGGCTTTTTTACTGCATCTGAAAATAGTTTTTAATAAAAAAATTAAAAAATTTATACTAAAAAGTTGTTTTAAGAAGCAGTAAGAAAGCCATACCAAATGAAGCCTTAGACGCATTAGGATAATCTGCTCGGTAAAATGGACAACAGATGAGGCTCTTTTCATGCAATGGGATGTTCAGGGTCATTCTTATATAAAAAGGGGAATGTCTGGAAGAGCTTAGTCTGTTTGTAGGATATTGAAAGCCTCCCCAAGACAAAAAAAGAAAAAAGAGGCTCAGAAGCTTTCTAGCAGAATTGAACCAAAGAAATGGATACTAGGCAAAAGAAATTGGAGTTATCTTCCATGGAAACTAAAATACATAAAATGCCATGAAATACGAGATGGATCAAAAGGAGATTTTTATGAAAACAATCACATGGAGGGCTAAGATATAGAGAACAAATGCAGACCTCAGAAGCATAAGCTTTTGTAGGCTTTCAGTTGTGATGCCTGCAATGGAAGGCCTGCTGTAGGCGTCTCCAGCATAATCAGCATAAGCTGCAGCCGACCCAGCCATGCCTCTACTAAAGCGATTTCTTGTGGGGTTTGCATCTGCGGAACTAATTTCAAGCTTCTTTTGTATGTTGTTGAGATTCTCTAGCTCCTTTTCCTTGCTGCGTATCTCGCTCATCAGATTCTCTGCTTGTGCCTGAAAGAAAAAAATAGACATTATTTAAGTGTATATGGCTTTTCTCGTCATAGGAGAATGAATATTTTCCTTGAATTTTGATGTTTCCATCTATCGCTTTGTTCAACCTTCAAAGTCAAGATCACATAATTATTACTGCGTGTTTCATAACAAAAGAATAATGTGGATCACATTTCATCAATTTCATGATGGTTTCATTATTTATTAGGCATAAGAAAAGATAAAGATGATCAAAAGATATGTTGAAGATCTAACTAGTATATTTCGCCAATCAATATGGTTCAATATAAGCAATGTTTCATTAAAAAAAAAAAAACTCATATATTTGATTCCAAACTATTTGAAAAACTTTACATTTTAAAATCATAATTAACTTTTCATGCAATCAAAGCCGCCTATTATTAAAATTTGTATGCATCAGATTGATAATCAAATGATCTAAAAGTTTCTTGAAAACAAGCAGACAACTAGTTTCAATAATGTCGAAAAGGCTGAATGGTTTTTATCTTGCATTAGAAGGTCAGTAGATCGACTTTGAATAACGAAGAAAATAGCGTTCCCTTCCTAGGGGGAAAATGCCTATTCTCCTTCAAATTTTGATTTTGTATCTAACATTGCATATAATTTCCAAACTTAAGATCACACCATTAATTGTGATCTAAGAACTATGAATTATCTATGGGCCAAGCTTATCAATTTTTGGATAATTTAATCATCAAGTAAGAAAATGATAAATACAAAGATGATTGGATGGTACATAAGTCCTTCGAAAATTGAACATTTACTTGTAAGATATCTTAAAGGCACATGCATTTCATTCCAAGCCATTTGAAAGTATTTACATACACTTTAAAATCACAATCACCTTATCATGAAAAGGTAGCCCCCATTCATTGTGTTTATCCGTCTACTTGATGATTG
The DNA here is from genome assembly GCA_022539455.1 of Dendrobium nobile. NCBI lineage: Eukaryota > Viridiplantae > Streptophyta > Magnoliopsida > Asparagales > Orchidaceae > Dendrobium > Dendrobium nobile. The sequence continues at coordinate 62,840,136 of CM039733.1, read as the reverse complement.
AATCATCTAAAAAAAATCTTAAAAATTCTGTCACTAGTTTTATTAACATAAAAGAGCATAGACAATTTTCAATTTTGATCTTGCACTTGAAGGCCATAATATCAAAATCTACTGACTAAAAGATAGCGACTCTCCTCTTGGATAATAATAAATATTTTTCTCATAATTTAATTTATGCATCTACTAATAAATATATAATCTTAAAACTAAATATCACACCATTGATAGTGATGTGCAACAAAAAAATTTTTTTGCATCGGTAGTTTAATTAGTTCCATAATTCAATTTTGGTTATCATTTCAGTCATTATTTTATTATAAAATATTATACAAAATATATTTAATGTATGACATAAAGAGCATTATCCAGTTGAGCTTGAAGTTATAATAATATGAAATTTAATAGGACCATAAGGACAAAATTATAGTACAACTTTAATGATTAATCATGACGTTTTGTGAAGTTTCATTAAAAAAGATTTCCAGGTGAAACATCACTGAAGCTCTTGACTTCCGATCAAGAGTCATAAAGATTTGAAGCCAAAACTAATAGTAAGTTTCATATCGATTTCAAACAAAACCACCAAGACTTAAGATCATGATAAGCATTATATGTGGATCTAGTTTCATCAATTTTCATAATGACTTAACCCCAAGTATAAGAAAAATACATGAATAATCAGTCATATAGAAGTTGTATAATTTACCCATACAATTAAAACAGTCCAATAATGCAAAATATCATCAATCAACCATATATTTCATTTGAAATCAATTGAAAATCTTTAAACCTTGAAATCACAATTACTTCTAATGCAATTGAAGCCATCCATTATAAAAAATTTATTACATCTAATTGGTAATAAAATATTCTTAAAAATTCTTGTGATCACGCATGCCACTAATTTTAATGAACATAAAGAGAATGATATAATATTTAAATAGTATAACATCAAAATGTAATTTAAGTGGAAAATAGCATTTCTCCTCCAACAAGGAGAAAAATCCTATATATATATATATGAATAATGAAGTTGAAACTTACTTGCTTTGCAGTCAGTTGTTCAATCAGACTATGGAGTTGCTTTTCCAGTGCCTTCTCCCTTTGAGCTGCATATGTGGAAAGAAACATTCCTAAGTTTACTCATGAATTGTTCAGGAAAGCTCAAGCTAAGTGTCTGATTTAAGCCAGAATTATTATTAAATGCGCGTTCATATTAAATTGAATTAAAGCACTATGGAACCACCGGCCAGTCCACTTTAACACACGAGTATGACCTCTGATCACACACGAAGCCAGTCCACTTGACATAGTTGACTATTTTTATTTCACAAGTAAGATGATAAAAGCAAATATAATGGCAACATTGGTAAAACTTCAGTAACAATGGAAAGCTAGTAGTGTTCATTATGTTTATACTAAACTAAACTTTTCAAGTTCAATAAATTTGAAAGTCAAATATAATTTATTTATACTGCCTAGCACTTGAAAAACAAACATAACGGAGATTCGGAAAAAAGAACTATGGATGTTTAAGAGGATGCTAGATGCCACATTGTCGGTCAAAGCAAATATAAGAAAGTTTGGGAGTTGATGTTAACCTAATAGTCTAGCATAAAAACTATGTCAAATAAAATGAAATGAAGTATTATTTAAAGTTTGCTGAGTGCTAAATTGTTCCAATATGCGACTCTCTATGGTATAAACTGTGGGCTCCGAAAATTCGGCCCCGGCCTCCGCTCGCTTTTCTTATTCGGCGAGGGAGTTTTAACGAATAAGTTCCGAGGTAAATTTTGGAAGGCAGATGGGTTTGTAGATAAGACACTACCCAGAGATTTCGCCCTCATTTTGCGAGGACTTTATGATCTGAGTTCTGGTTTCCTATAGGCGCAAGCCCCTATAGTTAATTACCCCTCCCGATCACGAGAGAACTTTCGATTAAGGCTAGTCGTCAATCAGATACGTAGAGAATACGTGTTATCTGGCATATAGTAGCAGCAATAGGTTTGGAATTTGGGATTTGGAAGTTGGAAATTTGGTTTGGATTTTGGGAAATTGTGTTTGAATCTGGGTATTTGGAAAGTTTGGAAGTTTTGAATATTGAAAATTTTGATATTTAAAATATAAACTTCACCATCTTGCACTTAAAGCGGATGGTGGGGGAATGGATGATAGACCCGATCAAGATCCCATGGTTCCGTCGTCCCGGGCCATCGTGGTCCCTGGTCTACTTAGTCAGAGGAGGTAGTCGACCCAACCTGACAGAAGGATCCTTGTCGGCAGCCATGGGTTGCTTCGTCCAAGGGGACCTTGTAGACCTGGGTTGAATGTTTGTCTAAGGGGACAAATTTGAATCCACCTTAGCTTACAGAGGGCTTTGTGCCCTATCGATCATATCCTATTGATTCATATCTCAAGGATTTAACGCCATTAAGGAGCGTATTGGCTCTGGCCATAACCGGTATCTGTGGTGCCATTTGGCGGCAAAACCACTCGGTTCAGAGGGCCCCAGGTCATAACCGTTTACCTGCAGTGCCATTTGGCGGCGAAACTGCCGGTTAGAGGACACGTACCACGTCCTTACTGGCAAAAGATTGTTTGAGAATGGATCCTAGTGATATTTTTGACTAGGCATTTGGCTCTTTGTGAGCTAGAGTTTATTTTAATTTTGTCCGCCTCGACAAACTGTTGCGGAGAGCGGATGGATTTTGCTTTAAGTATTTGATGGATTTATTTCATTTTAAAATATTTTTGGAGATTTTGGGATTTTTGGGTTTCGATTTTGTGGATTTTGGATTTTCGGGTATTTGAGTGGAGCTTTGGATTTTGTGTGGACTTTTGAGAGATATTTAAAAATAATTGGGAACCCCTCCGGTTGAGATCTGCATTCAACACGGCCATCATCGGGGTGTTTGGGGGTCATTTCTTTTTATGGATTGAACCTTGTCACTCTGTCGGGCTGTCGATAGAGGATCGGGTTTCGTAGGCTTTATACCCTTTGATAGTGAATTCTCATTGTTGTAGGCCTTGAAGGCCTAATATGAATGTATTAAGACAAATATTCTGGTCGCGCCACAACCGTATATTTGTTTGAGAATTCGAACCTTGTCGACTCCTATTGACCCGTATAGGAGGATCGGGTTCGAACTAGAATTCACTTGTCAGCCCGCGCAGCATCCCTAGACGTCACGTGTGTACCAATAACACGCTCGCCGGGGCCCATGCGGGTTGAGAATATATTTTCTCTTTTTAGTGTACCTACGTGTATACAATTTATAGTGCACGTGCAGGGGGTATTTTTGGAATATACGCCTTCTGTCTGCTTGTACGGAGGTTGCAGATCCGGTGGCGTAGCAGCTTTCTGAACAAAATTGTTCGCTGCTTCGTACAGGTAGACTGTCGTGCACTATTTGTTGATTTTCGTAGGCGGGTCATAGTGCACTAACGAATCTCCTGCCTTAGCCGTAGGGTTTGCACTTGTTGAAGTCTTTTGGCATCCTGCTCGTGGTTCATGTGCATCATACTCACCTCGTCCCCACAAATGAGTCTGTGTCCTCATGAAAATTTTGTGTTCAATGCTCATCAACAATCACATCCAACAATAGTTCTCCCTTTTAATGCTTTTAAGTTCTTCTAACATAGACTTGTGAGTTGATCGATATGAATACCACTAATTTCATATTATTTCTATGTGGACTAGAGGTTCTGCAACATTTCTTACAATCAAGTTGTATGTTCATATTGCTCGTGATCACACCTTCTTGGAATTGAATTGTTGTTGATAAGAGACATGGCATTGCATCCTTTCATTCAATTGAGATGATTGTTGTAGGCTAATTATGATTGCTCAAATAAGCTTTTTATCAAAGCTTGTAGCGACTTTGCGTGTGAGTCTTTGCTTGAAAATAAGTTGAACCACAAGCTCATTTAGCACTATTTGATTGTATTTTCATTTGATTCTTGCTTGAACATTGACCAAGCTTGGATGCTATCCTTCACAAGTCCCTTGTCATATGTTAAGATTTGTTCTAAAATTCTCCACAAATCTATTTGGCATTTGCTTACAAATTGAAATGATTCTTTCTTAATCTTTATTAAAAAAAACTTAGTGATATGATTCAAATTCAAGTCTCATTCGGATCGTTGCTTGAATTCAAATAGTAAGCTCAAGTCGTATATCTCCTGTAGCCCTTTGCAAACTCAAGTTCAAATTTTCATTTTATTTAGGTTTGAATTCAGTCAAGTCCTTGTAGTCTTTTTAAGTTCGAACGAAAATCCAAGTTAAGTCAACTTGAGTTCAACTCAAGTCTTGCACAAATTCTTGTTTGAGATCAAGTTCAAATATATTGAGTTATTGTTCATGTCTTCTTTGTAGTCCTTTGAGTTCATGTTCATAGGTCCTCTGTTCTTGTTCGAGTACAAGTTCTATGTCCTTGCTCAAATTGTTCAAGTCAAGTCCTTCACATGAGTTCGAGTCCGAGTCCAAAATGAGTTCAATTAAGTTCTAAGTCCTCACTTGGTTCAAACCAAGTTCATGAGTTTCAAGGGAGCTTGTTCAACTCAAGTTCAAAATATATGTCCACAAGTCTTTTGTCTGAGTTCAATGTCAAAGTTCATCTTGTTTATTTCAATTAGAATTGAATTCATTTGGGTTCAAGTTCAATTAGATAGATTGAAACAAGTCCACAAGTCCAAATGGTTCCAAGTCCTTGTCTGTATTTCAGACAAAATTTTGGCAGCCTCCCGGCGTCTCCCCCGTTTAGGGGAAAAATCAAGAGACCGCCTACCCGCCACGTCAACAAAGACGTGCACGGTTGGTGTTGGTGAGACACCGCGGCAGTGATTTTTTTGTTTTTTTTTTCTCCCACCACGGCCAACAAAGGCGTGCATGGGGTTTTTGAAAAGCATTTTTTTATGAAAAGAGGCAGTTTTGCTTTCCCCCCGCTTGGGGGTACTTATAAGTGACCCCGCTTCGCCACACGTGCCGCACCGGGGTTCCATCCTACCACGGCCAACAAAGGCGTGCATAGGACAGTTCTCCGATTTGCCACGAATATTGAAGTAGGGTTTTGAGTTTAGAAAGATTCATACCTCCGCTGGGTTGTAGGGGTTGACACGTGGATCGAGGGGTCACTCGCCTACTTCGTCGTAGGTGTCGCACCGGGTTCCCTCCTACCACGGCCAACAAAGGCGTGCTTAGGTGGTTTGCCGGTCCGACGCGAACGTCGAGGTAAGAGGGTGGGGGGAAAGCATAATTAATTAGAATTAATAATAATTAGTTATAATTAAATTCAATTAATTATAACAAATTATGATTAATGCTAATTAATTATAATTAGGAGAAACTAATTTATAATTATCTTAAATTAATTACAACTAATAATAATTAATTTAATATTAAAGATAATTACTTATAATTAACCTTAATTAATTATAATTAATTATATTATTATTAATTAATTAAAATTAATTATATTTTAATTTAAAATTGATCATAAATCAATTAATTTTAATTTATAATTTATTATAAATTAATTATAATTAATTATAATCAAGTTATAACTAATTATAATTAACAAAAGATAAATTATATATTATATACTTTTAATTTATAATTAATTATAGATTAATTATAATTAATTATATTTAAAATATAATTAATTATATTAAATCCTAAAATTAATTATAAATTAATTAATCATAAGTAGGGCTTGAGCATGATAAAACAGAGAATTAAACTCTCTGTTAACAGAGAGTTTAATTCTCTGTTTTAAGGGATTTGGCCGAAGAAGCACGCGGATGGGAGTGAGTTACCTACAGGGAGCTCCTGTCGCTACTTCCGATCGAAATGTTATAACTTCCGATCCCAACAGGGAAGGAAAGTCGTCGTTGGAGACAAGCCGAACAGCCACGGCGAGCTCAGAGAAGTAGAGGGCGGCGGGTAGGTAGGAAAAGCTTCTTATTGCTCTCACTCTCACTCTCCTTCTCTCTCTCTCTCTCTTTCTCTCACGAGATCTGGTCGAAGGGGTGCGAGAGGCAGTGACGGGTAGAGGAGACGGGTTCGGCCGACTGGAGGTTCAGTCGTGCGGGAGGTGTTCGGCTGAGTGGGGATCGACCTCGGACAGGGAGGTCGGTCGGGAGAGAGCAGCAGTGGGAGAGGAAGACGGGATTCTCGTGTGGAGTCGAGCGTGGAGAGCGTCGTGTGTTGAGAGAGCGAAAGGCTTCGTTTGGGTCGGTATTTAACGACGCGAATGGGGCAGCGATCGAGAGCCGATTTCACGCAGGAAGTGCGGAGAAGTGATCGATTCGGCGCTGATGTACAGTACCTCGGCGGAATTTCGGGGATTTGGGCGGCTTCTCGACGGATACGAGGATTCCAACCGGGATTTCTTGCGGTATTTCTGGATCCAACGGCCAAGAGGTTTATACGTTGGCCTCTTCTTTTTGTTCTATCAGTCAATACTTAAGGGTCAACAAATGCCCCCTAACAAATGTGATACGCGTTTAGAGCGAATCATGTTTGTTGTAAGCTGTGTGGTCTTGTGGATCTCCAAAAGTTTGTTTGGATGTCACACTATGACTTTCATTTAGTGGATCTCCAAAAAAAAAAATTTACTTGGATGTCACACTAAACTGATTATTTAGTGGATCTCCAAAATTTTGCTTGGATGTCACACTAAGATTTTCCTTCTCCATAGATCTCTTGGATGTATCAATAGATGGTTGAGATAGTGATTTCTTTTGGTCCTGTGCTTTGTGCTGTAGACATTGATAGAGAATTATCTGATTTATCTTTATTAACTTGTCAGGTGATTTTTTATACCTTCGGCCCTGTGCTTCTAGCTTCGGCGGGCTTGTTGAAGGAGTAGATGCCGGTGACCTAAACCCTTAGGTTTGTATTAGGTCGATGGCGAAAAGTAATCGGTCCAGAGCTTTGTGCATAACGGACTTGTTGATGACAGAATCCTCTTAGTTCAGCCTTTGGCTTTTGTGAACTTTGGGATAATTTTCTTCGGTCCTTTGCTTTGTGCTTTGGCGGACTTGTTGAAGAAAAATTCCTTCGATCATCGCTTTGTGTTTTACGGATTTGTTGAAGGATTTGCAGGTTCTGGATTCAGATGATAGTACCGAACGTAGGTAGTATCGTGATCCTTAACCACTTGAGAAGACTTTCATCTGAATCACTTGAGTTCATCAGATCGGGAGAGCTGGGATTTGACAGCTCTTCGTCCTCTAGTTACTGAGATGGGGGTTCCTCTACTGCGGCCTTTCTTATGGCTTGTTGAGTAGATGGAGCTGCCAGCGATCCGGCAATATTTGGGCTTGTTGGATCCGACCTTTTACACCCATTCAGGCTTCAGACTCGAGCTATGGGAATTGCGCTCCCCAATGCTGATTTTGCTGAAGTTGGTAGATTTGGAGTCTATCTTTCGTGGTTGAAGATTTTGGAGCCTACGAACATTCAGTGGTTGTTCGAGATTCACCCTTCTACCGGAACTTTGATTCTCCAGTCATTTGGGAGAAATTTTGCGGACTACGATCACTTGAACTGGTCGAGTCAAATCTGCCTTCGTGCTTCCTACAGTCCCTACTGACGGGTTGACGAAGTGGGGGTTCTGCTACTACGGCCTTTCTTTATGGCTTGTTGAGTAGACGGAGCTGCCAGCGATCCGGCCATATTTGGGCGTGTTGGATCCGACCTCTTACACCCATTCGAACCTTAAGCTTCAGGATGTTGGAAGACTTCAAGCTTTTCTGGCTCAATTTTGTAGGAGTGTGTAGCCACAAAAGTCTCTTTCTTGACTTTTGAGTCTTTGTTTGTTGTAGAAGGTGTTGTCTCTATCTTTTAAAAGATCACCTGCATAGACTTTGAAAAAGAAATCTCTGTATTCTTTAGCACAAAATAACATTTGGATTGATAATTTTAAATATTTATTCGGGGATCTCGGCATGCAGCGCGATGTCGACCCGAATAAATATTTAAAATGCCCCCTGTCTCACAGGGACATTCTAGAATTGAATAGATTTGGAATATAAGATTTTAAATATTCATTTGGGGATCTCGGCGTATAGCACGATGTCGACCCAAATGAATATTTAAAATGCCCCCTGTCTCGCAGGGACATTTTAGATAGGCTTTTGTATCTTTGAGATTTTAAATATTTATTTGGGGATTTCGGCACGCAGCGCGATGTCGACCCAAATAAATATTTAAAATGCCCCCAGTCTGATTGGGGGATTTTGAAATGCGTTCTTGCTATACAAGAGAATTTCAAAATATAAGCAAACATGCATTGATAAATATGCATATAAAATTTTGATCGCATAAAATACAACAGTCATGAAATTTTTATGCATGATATTTCTTTAAATGTCGACCGTTGATTGGCGGCATGGGTCTCTGACCGTTCAGATCGATCAACTGATATGCTCCTCCTTGGTACACTTTCTCGATGACGAAGGGGCCTTCCCAATTGGATACGAACTTGCCACCAATTTTTCTGTGTGGAATGATTGGTCTTCTCAGCACCAGGACCAATTCCCCTTCTTGAAATGATCGAGGACGCACCATTCGATCAAAAGATTTTGCCATTCTTCCTCGGTAGATTTCTAGATTTTGTTGAGCTTGTAACCTTAGTTCATCAAGTGCATCGAGCTCTTCCATTCTGAGGCGGGCATTTTGCTCTTGAGTGAGATCGTTCTGAATTGCTACCCGGAGTGACGGTAGTTCAATCTCCAATGGTAATACAGCTTCGACTCCGAACACTAGAGAGTAAGGAGTGGCTTTGGTCGGTGTCTTGTAGGTTGTACGGTATGCCCATAGCGCTTCTGCCATTTTCGTATGCCACTCTCTTTTGTTCTTGGTAAGGATCTTCTTCAATAATTTCACCAACGTCTTATTGAAGGCTTCTGCCAATCCATTTGCCCTTGGATTGTATATGGATGAATACCGCCAATCGATTTTGTGCCGATCAACGAACTTGTGGATTTTTGTGCTTTTGAATGCAGTACCATTATCTGAGATTATGCGTCGTGGCACACCGAATCTGTAGACGACATTATGGGTAAAGAAATTAATCACATGCTCCGATGTGACCTCTCTGAATGGAGCCGCTTCCGCCCACTTTGAAAAGTAATCCGTAGCTGCTAGAATGAAGCGATGTCCCGCTGAAGATGGTGGATCTATCGGTCCGATAATATCGGTACCCCAGCATTCAAATGGCCAGGATGCTATTGTTGGGTGCAGTGGATTTGGTGGTTGATGTATAACATCACCGTGGATTTGACACTCGTGACACCTCTTTGCGTGATCAATACAATCTCTGACCATGGTCGGCCAATAATAACCCATTCTTTTGATTTTAGCAGCCATTTTAGGACCTGACTGATGTGCTCCGCAAAGCCCCTCGTGAACTTCTGTCACCACTTTATCAGCTTCATTAGTCCCTAGGCACCTTAGCCACATTTGATCAAAAGCTCGTCTGTACAACATGTCATTGACAAATGCATATCGCAGCGCCCTTTTTCGAATTTGTGCGGCCGTAGACTTTTCTGTCGGGAATTTGTTTTCCTTGAAGTAGTCAATGAATGGCTGCCTCCAATCATTTTCAACTTCAATATCTAAACAATGCCACCACGATTCTGAAGCTTGACTAGCTTTATGTCTCTTGGCTGTATGATATCCTTCCGGATAATTTTCCATAATGATTTGATGGAGAAGTTTAGGGTCAACTGGAGTTTCATCCTGCTGACTTGAATTTGATACTTCTTCTACCATCGGGAATTGTAATAAAGCGGGTTCCAAGACCCTACGGTTGTAAACTCCGATGAATATAGGCTTCTCCTCATTGGAATTTGCCATTTCCTTGGCCAATTTGGCCAAACAGTCTGCTTTGGCATTCTGTCCTCGAGGAATTTGAATTATTTTAACATTCGGCACCTGCTTCAGGAGCTCAATGGTTCGCCGGTGGTAATGAGCCAACTCAACCTTGGAAATCTTGTAGATGCCCAAGACTTGATTTATCACAAGTTGAGAGTCGCCGAAAATTTGAAGATTTTGAATTTTGACGTCAATTGCAATCTCCAGCCCTACTATTAGAGCTTCGTACTCAGCTTCGTTGTTGGTCCGAGGTTCAGTCAGACTGAATGAGAACCTCATTATGCCTCCTTCAGGTGGTATGAGAACAAGACCGATACCGGCTCGGGCTCTTGCAATATTTGGAGGTCGGACAGGTCTAATGGACGATGCCCCGTCGAAGTACATTTCCCAGAATGGTAGCCTTTCATTCTCCTCAACCTGCATTATCTGCTCATCAGGCAAATCATCGTTGAGTAGAGAATCGGCCGGGATCGGATGTGCGGCAAGGAAATCTGCCAAGGCCTGTCCTTTCACCGCCTTTTGTGGCATGTACGTAATTTCAAACTGTAATAACAATACTGCCCACTTGGCCAGACGACCTGTCAACGCTGGTCTTGTCATCAAGAACTTCAGCGGATCGATCTTTGATATCAGTGTGATTTTGTGGGATAACATATAGTGGCGGAGTTTCTGAACTGCAAAAATCAGCGCCAGGCAATGCTTTTCAATAGGAGAATAACGGCTTTCTGCTCCAATCAATCTCCGACTGATATAGTAGAGTGCATTTTCTTTTCCTTCTTCATTATTCTGGGCCAATAGTGCTCCGAGGGACTCTTCTAGTGCAGCTGTATACAGTATAAGAGGCTTCCCCGGAATTGGCGCTGCTAGAATGGGAGGATTTAACAAGTATTTCTTGATGCTATCAAACGCCTCCTGACATTCTGCATCCCATTTGAAACGAACATCTTTCTTCATTAATTTTGAAAATGGCTGGCACCTACCCGATAGATTTGATATGAATCTCCGAATGAAAGCCAGTTGTCCTTGCAGTGAGCGAAGCTGTCGAAGGTTCCTTGGTGGTGGCATCTCCGTTATTGCCTTAATTTTGTTGGGGTCGATCTCTATTCCTTGATGACGAACAACATACCCCAGGAATTTGCCGGAGGAAACCCCAAAAGCACATTTGAGAGGATTCATCTTCAGATCAAACTTTCTGATTCTCTCAAATACGATTCTGAGATCTTTTAAGTGATCATTTCGGCCAAGACTTTTGACAACAAGGTCATCTACATAGCACTCGACCTTCTGATGTATCAAATCATCAAATATATGAGTCATCGCCCGCTGGTAGGTGGCACCAGCGTTCTTCAAGCCAAATGGCATGACTGTGTAACAAAATATGCCGATGGGCGTCCTGAACGATGTATGCTTTTCATCTTCGGGTGCCATCTTGATTTGATTGTATCCTGACGATCCATCCATAAATGAGAACATGTCGTAGTTGGACGTATTGTCCACCAGGAGTTCGGATACAGGAAGTGGAAAATCATCTTTTGGGCACGCCTTATTGAGGTCCCGGAAGTCGATGCAGATACGAATCTGGCCATTCTTCTTCTTCACCGGGACGATATTTGCAATCCAATCGGCGTACTTTTCTTCACGAATAAAGCCCGCATCTATTAATTTCTTTGTTTCAGCAATCACCTGCTCTTCAATCTCCAATCTCATTCTCCTGGGAGCTTGCTTGACGGGCGCTATCTCCGGTTTGATTGCTAATCTGTGAACTGCTACATCAGGGGATAAGCCAGGCATCTCAGCATATGTCCAGGCAAAGCAGTCCCTGAATTCACAGAGGAGCTCTTTTATTTCTTCTATTTGTTCTTCGGGTAGGAGATAACTAATGAAAGTTGGGCGAGGATCTTCTTCGGTCCCCAAGTTGACTTCTTTTAGTTCATCCATGGTAGCTGCCTGTCCGCCATCTTCAAGCTCTTCTGGTGCAGGCTCGGCTTCCAAGGGCTGTTCATCATAATCATCAGCTTCGTATGTTTCTTCAGCACCATCTTCCTCGGATTCAATTTCCATGCATGTGATTGCCCGGCAAATTTCTTTTTGGAGAAATTTTCGCTTGATGAATCCGATACCTCTATATGCATCCGTATCCTTCTGCCGTAGTGGATGCGGATTCCTTCTGTACCAGAGGCCCAGACATGTACGAAGTTGTCCTTTAGTGGTAGGAACATTGATCTGTTTTCGTAACATTCTCCGAATATTCTTGGTATTGAACCTAGGTAGCCTCGTAGGTAGTAACTCTCCGGAGTCAAGAAGCATGCAATCCCAATCATGGTTCTCTTCTTCACGTATTCCTGTAGAATATAGTACATTCCCTGGCACAGTCCCATTTTTGAGGGGAGGAAGATAAAGGGTGGCGAGTTCTTCAACTTTATGCATCTCGCGCGGAATGATTTCTTTGAAGTGTTGCAGAGGAACACGTGTGACTACAAGTACGCTATCAGAAATTGATAGGCTATCAATTCTTCTAGAGAACACATTCTGCACCGTGTTCATGTAGATGGAGTCGTAGTCATAATCATCACTTGAATATTCGACTTGCCTACTCCATTCGTCCGTGGATTGACATACTTTTCGAGATTTGGCAGGAATAACATCGTCTTCATCTGTGTCACTCCCAAGATGAGGTACATGTTTCTTTTCTTTTGGAATGGTCGGTGCTTTGGGAAGAGTCGGCATTGCCTTCTTTCTCCCCACCTGCTTCTTCTCACTTTCTCGTTCAGGTCGCTTTACAGTCTTTGAGTTTGATGCTCTAGCTTCGAGGGAGCTCAAAGATTTTTGCTTCTTTGGCATGAAATATCGTGCATCTTCATAAACTGTTGCTTCATGAACTGTAAAAGGCTGAATATCACCAGAGATCCTGAATTCTTCTCCATCTTTGAGATATTTCATACACTGGTGTAATGTTGACGGGACAATGTCATACTCATGCAACCAGGGACGACCTAGCAGCGCCTTGAACGAAGTATCCGCATCAATCACATGAAATTTAGCTTCTGTATGAAGCTCTCCAAATACAAGAGGAAGCATGAATGACCCGAGGGTTTTCTGCCCTTTTTCATTGAAACCATGCACCATCAACTTATCTGGCCCGAGGTGCTCCACATCAAGGCAGAGAGATCTCAGTGCTTTCAAGCTTATCAGATTTACGGAGGACCCAGGATCAATTAGGATTCGACTGATAATCAGTTTATCGCTCTCTGCAGTAACATACAGAGGACGATTATGGTCTGCAGTTCCGAGCATCATGTCCTCTTCAGAGAAAGTAATGAATGGCTCATTTCGAGCTTGCAGAACCTCAGTCAAATTACGTTCAGCAAAATACGCTTCGTATCTTTCGGGATCTTTGAGAGCCTGAATCAGAGTCTCCCGAAGGTCTTTAGACATCACCAAAGCATCGTATATGCTGAGTTGTGCTGGGATTTTTCTCAGATGAGATAAAATATTATAATCTATCCCATTGGCTGAAGTCTTCTTTTTTTTAGGATCTTCAAGGATAATATCATCGTTGATAACTATCTCTTTCTCCTTATCTTTATTGGAGACCCCTTTCTTCGGTGGAGGCGGCAGTATTTTGCCGCTTCTTAACTGCACTTGAGCAATCTCCTCCGGTTCAGAGTCATTTGACTGTACATTTTCTTCAGAGTCAGCCATCGTTGCATCTAGGGACTCATTTGTTGATCCAGAATCATTACCCAGGTTTACATGTCCCATCCGAGATGCTATGCTAGGATCTGATTCGTCTCTCTCTGGAAAATACAAATCCTCCTCCGAACTGTAATCCATTGGCAAAACCATCATACAGGATTCAGAGGGTACTTCTGTGTATTCCTCTTTTATCGAGGTACTCGGCGCCACTGAGATGACCCGACATACTTCTTTGGGAAGAGAATTCTCATCATCTTCTTCAGCTTCATCAATTTTAAGCTCCGTCATGAAGTCAGCAAGCTTGATAGGTCGCCTCACAGTCTGGTAGTATTCATCCAAACTGTCGATAACCCTCTGAGTTGCGGTCATCTTCTCCTTGGGCTTCTTCAATTTGGTCTTCTTCTTGGATGATTTCTTCTTTCCAGTCTTTGAAGAACCAACTTGGTTGGAGAACTGTTTTGAAGTAGAAGGTCGTACCACCGGCAATGCCTTCAAACTTATCATAGGCTCAACAGGAGACTTCCACTTTACACCTGGAACTTCTTCAAGCTGTTTTAACATTTTCACAGTCTTCTTAGAGACCGCAGTCTCCCACTGTTCTTCTTGAACTTGCTTCTTTTCATTCCTTCTTTCTTCAACCAGAGGTACGGAAGAGGACGTGACCACCCGAGCTGATTCCTTCTTAGGATGAGACAACACATTGTCGGATAATGTTATCTCCCCTTTTTGATATTTTCTTTCAAGCCAATCCTTGAAGATGTAGCAATCTTCAATAGGATGGCTGAGTACCCGATGGTATGGGCAATAATTTGGATCACCAGTGTGCTTCGACTCTTCGGGCCTCTTGCATTCAGGCAGTTCTAAACTCGATCTCGACACTTGTCGAAATAATTTGGCAACACTCTCCCTTTTGAATGAATACTCTTTATTCATTTTATCTTTAAGGGATTGGAACGTTCTATCACCAGTTCCTGTTGTTTGTCTCGGGCGTTCTACACCACCTTGATAAGTTCGTGGCTTATCATTTCCCCCTAATATCAGCTTCGGTTGGGGGTTGGGGTTGTAGACTTGCTTAGGCCTTTCTTGATATTGCATCGGCTGTTTGTCTTTGTCTACGTTGTAAATTAGCTGCTTTTCTCTATCAGCTCTAGAGAAGAACGTAGAGTCGGCCTCACCCCTTCTAGCACCCGGGGCTTTACCCTTTTTGAGCTTATCAGAGTGATTTTCTGATCTGGAGAAATTCAGTTTCTCAAATTTGGCCACTCTGTCGAGCAAGTCTTGAAATGTATTGATTGTAGCCATGCACAGGAAGGGTTGCATCTTGTCATCAATGTTGCCCATTAACAACTGTACTGCGTGTTCTTCTTCTAACTGCTGCTCACATTTCATACTTAGATTTCGCCACCGAGTGATGTATTTGGTCACTGATTCTTCTCTTTTTCTCTTATCAAGAGCGAGGTCAGCGATCGTGATCTTCTCTGTTGCACTAGCAAACCTCTTCACGAACATAGATTCTAATTCTGCGAAGGTTTTCACAGAATCATTTGGCAGTTCAGCGTACCATTCGAAAGCAGTTGCTGTCAAACTACTAACGAATTGTCGGAAGAGTAGGGCGTCATTTCCTCCTGTATTCCCACAGGTGGCTTTAAACTGTGCCAGGTGCTGCCTGGGGTTGTTATTACCGTTGAAAGTGTTGAACTTTGGGACCGAATACCCTTTCGGGTATGGTACTTGGTCGTATTCAGCAGGATACGGACGACCCTTGCCCACCAACTTTTCTGCTTGGTCAATAGCTATAATAGCCCTGATTCTTTCTGTTATTATTCCTTCCAACTGTGCAGCAGTCACGGGCTCGGAAGTACTTGCAATATTCTGCGGAGTGGGCTGACGGGTGACATTATGAGTTTCGCGACCACCTTCAGGATTATCTCGTACTCCCGAGGCTTGAGGCATTTGAAAATTTGGAGGATCCGGAGGAGTATTGGGCATGGCGCCAACAGCGGCAGTTCTCTGCATCATCTGCATCATTGCTCCCATTTGAGTCATCATCTCAGTCATCTTCTCATTTAACTGAGAGATTTCTCTATCTTTGGCTCTCATTTGTCGCCTCATATGTCTTTGCATTTCTGCAAGTGTGACATTCTCGTCAGCGAAGGGATTTTCCTCGGCTTCTTCTCTTTCTTCTTCAGCTTGTGAATGACCACCTCTACCAGTGGTGGACCCAGCTTCACGACGACGTTGATAAACTCGCCTAATTGGCGGTTGTTGATCGTCATCACCTTCATCGTCATCATAGTAGGTTTCGTCATTAGTATTGGCGTGTCTCACCATGTAGACCACCTCCATATCCAAGGTGCCATTTATTTCTTTCAATTCTTCTTCTAAGTTTCCATCCATAAATTCTTCAATATTTTCGTCCCCTTCGAGGTATTCTTCTCCCTCTATATTTTCTTCTTCTCCTATATTTTCTTCTAGTACCTGAATTTCTGAGCGGCGACGCCACTGGATCTCTGGTTCTTGATTAGGCACAGGGACTTCTTCGATCAGTGGGCTGCGATCGAAGTTAGTTTCTTTCTTTGGAGGGGATGGAGGACGACGGGATCCCCTGGAGGATTCTCCAAAGTGTCTACCGTCTGGAGGAATATCATTATGGGTCCTTTTTGGGGCCCACTTCTGACGTTGTTCGTAGATGGGGGCGGATCTCCGGGAAGCCTCACCAGATGTCACGCCCATATCAGTCCTCCTTTCTCTTCTTTGTTCTTCATTTCTTTGAGGCTTTGGCCTCCAGACTTGTTTTCCTCTCCACCGGGACCTTTCGGCGGTGGATCCCTGAACATATGATTCAGGTGTCACACCCCGATGTTCACCACGTGGGGTATATCTTCTTTCTCTTCCTTCTGCAGCAAAGGATAGACGCTCCCTTGGCGGGGTTCTTCTGGCCTCTATCACTAAGGGCCGTTGGAACTTTTTCTTTTTCAGACCTTTCTCCTTTACAGTCTTCAGGACCCGATAGACCCGGGCTGAGAGAGTTTCAGGTTCTTTTCTCTTTGGAGGAGCTGGGACTTCAGGTCGTCGATCCCAGAAAGATTTCTTCAGCTCAACAGTAGAGCTGTTTCTTTTAACCCACTTTAGATTTGCAAACCCATTCCGGGTTGGAATGGTAGATTCTACCTCTTGGGCAGGCAGATTTGATGGGTGGACTGGCAGTAGTTGTTGCTGAGCTCGGAGTTCAGCATTCATCTTCCTTCTCTGTCTTCTTGTAGGCCTTCCTCCAGATGAGGAGGCTTCAGCATCATTCTTTCCGGGTGCAGATAACCCGGTCGGCAGAGTGGTGGTGTTTGTAGTCACCACAGATACTCTTCCACCATTCACAATTCTTCTGGTGGTTGGAGCCTCAGGCTGTGATAGCCTCGCGAATACAGAAATCCTCCCACGAGGATTTTCAACAGCAGGTCGTGGCGCTGGCAGATGCGCACGATGGACAGAAGCTTTAGTAGTTCTTGCAACTACAGCAGGGAAGTCGACGCTACCAAACTGGATGGTAGCTCCAGTATTTCCGGTTTCTATGACAGCATTAGCCAGCTGGATCCTGGCTCCTCGTCCCAGTTGGACGGTCATCGGCGTGTTCTGTAGATCCATCTGCATAGATGAAAGGCAAGGGTTAGTAATCAGAATCTGATACATCACCCCGCACTTTCAAAATGCAGAGACTTGCACAGAACACAAAAACACAAATAGACAAAAATCATTAGCATAAACAAGCAATAAAAATAATTTTAAAATTATGCCGAATGCCGAACGAATTTGTTGAATGATCATTCTTAGGATACTTAAAATTTTAAGTACGGATCGATATGGATGCTACTATAGTATTGAGACGACTAGCCAAAGATGGAAAGAGAACCAAACCCCAGTGGAGTCGCCAGAAATCTGTGGGCTCCGAAAATTCGGCCCCGGCCTCCGCTCGCTTTTCTTATTCGGCGAGGGAGTTTTAACGAATAAGTTCCGAGGTAAATTTTGGAAGGCAGATGGGTTTGTAGATAAGACACTACCCAGAGATTTCGCCCTCATTTTGCGAGGACTTTATGATCTGAGTTCTGGTTTCCTATAGGCGCAAGCCCCTATAGTTAATTACCCCTCCCGATCACGAGAGAGAACTTTCGATTAAGGCTAGTCGTCAATCAGATACGTAGAGAATACGTGTTATCTGGCATATAGTAGCAGCAATAGGTTTGGAATTTGGGATTTGGAAGTTGGAAATTTGGTTTGGATTTTGGGAAATTGTGTTTGAATCTGGGTATTTGGAAAGTTTGGAAGTTTTGAATATTGAAAATTTTGATATTTAAAATATAAACTTCACCATCTTGCACTTAAAGCGGATGGTGGGGGAATGGATGATAGACCCGATCAAGATCCCATGGTTCCGTCGTCCCGGGCCATCGTGGTCCCTGGTCTACTTAGTCAGAGGAGGTAGTCGACCCAACCTGACAGAAGGATCCTTGTCGGCAGCCATGGGTTGCTTCGTCCAAGGGGACCTTGTAGACCTGGGTTGAATGTTTGTCTAAGGGGACAAATTTGAATCCACCTTAGCTTACAGAGGGCTTTGTGCCCTATCGATCATATCCTATTGATTCATATCTCAAGGATTTAACGCCATTAAGGAGCGTATTGGCTCTGGCCATAACCGGTATCTGTGGTGCCATTTGGCGGCAAAACCACTCGGTTCAGAGGGCCCCAGGTCATAACCGTTTACCTGCAGTGCCATTTGGCGGCGAAACTGCCGGTTAGAGGACACGTACCACGTCCTTACTGGCAAAAGATTGTTTGAGAATGGATCCTAGTGATATTTTCGACTAGGCATTTGGCTCTTTGTGAGCTAGAGTTTATTTTAATTTTGTCCGCCTCGACAAACTGTTGCGGAGAGCGGATGGATTTTGCTTTAAGTATTTGATGGATTTATTTCATTTTAAAATATTTTTGGAGATTTTGGGATTTTTGGGTTTCGATTTTGTGGATTTTGGATTTTCGGGTATTTGAGTGGAGCTTTGGATTTTGTGTGGACTTTTGAGAGATATTTAAAAATAATTGGGAACCCCTCCGGTTGAGATCTGCATTCAACACGGCCATCATCGGGGTGTTTGGGGGTCATTTCTTTTTATGGATTGAACCTTGTCACTCTGTCGGGCTGTCGATAGAGGATCGGGTTTCGTAGGCTTTATACCCTTTGATAGTGAATTCTCATTGTTGTAGGCCTTGAAGGCCTAATATGAATGTATTAAGACAAATATTCTGGTCGCGCCACAACCGTATATTTGTTTGAGAATTCGAACCTTGTCGACTCCTATTGACCCGTATAGGAGGATCGGGTTCGAACTAGAATTCACTTGTCAGCCCGCGCAGCATCCCTAGACGTCACGTGTGTACCAATAACACGCTCGCCGGGGCCCATGCGGGTTGAGAATATATTTTCTCTTTTTAGTGTACCTACGTGTATACAATTTATAGTGCACGTGCAGGGGGTATTTTTGGAATATACGCCTTCTGTCTGCTTGTACGGAGGTTGCAGATCCGGTGGCGTAGCAGCTTTCTGAACAAAATTGTTCGCTGCTTCGTACAGGTAGACTGTCGTGCACTATTTGTTGATTTTCGTAGGCGGGTCATAGTGCACTAACGAATCTCCTGCCTTAGCCGTAGGGTTTGCACTTGTTGAAGTCTTTTGGCATCCTGCTCGTGGTTCATGTGCATCATACTCACCTCGTCCCCACAAATGAGTCTGTGTCCTCATGAAAATTTTGTGTTCAATGCTCATCAACAATCACATCCAACAATAGTTCTCCCTTTTAATGCTTTTAAGTTCTTCTAACATAGACTTGTGAGTTGATCGATATGAATACCACTAATTTCATATTATTTCTATGTGGACTAGAGGTTCTGCAACATTTCTTACAATCAAGTTGTATGTTCATATTGCTCGTGATCACACCTTCTTGGAATTGAATTGTTGTTGATAAGAGACATGGCATTGCATCCTTTCATTCAATTGAGATGATTGTTGTAGGCTAATTATGATTGCTCAAATAAGCTTTTTATCAAAGCTTGTAGCGACTTTGCGTGTGAGTCTTTGCTTGAAAATAAGTTGAACCACAAGCTCATTTAGCACTATTTGATTGTATTTTCATTTGATTCTTGCTTGAACATTGACCAAGCTTGGATGCTATCCTTCACAAGTCCCTTGTCATATGTTAAGATTTGTTCTAAAATTCTCCACAAATCTATTTGGCATTTGCTTACAAATTGAAATGATTCTTTCTTAATCTTTATTAAAAAAAACTTAGTGATATGATTCAAATTCAAGTCTCATTCGGATCGTTGCTTGAATTCAAATAGTAAGCTCAAGTCGTATATCTCCTGTAGCCCTTTGCAAACTCAAGTTCAAATTTTCATTTTATTTAGGTTTGAATTCAGTCAAGTCCTTGTAGTCTTTTTAAGTTCGAACGAAAATCCAAGTTAAGTCAACTTGAGTTCAACTCAAGTCTTGCACAAATTCTTGTTTGAGATCAAGTTCAAATATATTGAGTTATTGTTCATGTCTTCTTTGTAGTCCTTTGAGTTCATGTTCATAGGTCCTCTGTTCTTGTTCGAGTACAAGTTCTATGTCCTTGCTCAAATTGTTCAAGTCAAGTCCTTCACATGAGTTCGAGTCCGAGTCCAAAATGAGTTCAATTAAGTTCTAAGTCCTCACTTGGTTCAAACCAAGTTCATGAGTTTCAAGGGAGCTTGTTCAACTCAAGTTCAAAATATATGTCCACAAGTCTTTTGTCTGAGTTCAATGTCAAAGTTCATCTTGTTTATTTCAATTAGAATTGAATTCATTTGGGTTCAAGTTCAATTAGATAGATTGAAACAAGTCCACAAGTCCAAATGGTTCCAAGTCCTTGTCTGTATTTCAGACAAAATTTTGGCAGCCTCCCGGCGTCTCCCCCGTTTAGGGGAAAAATCAAGAGACCGCCTACCCGCCACGTCAACAAAGACGTGCACGGTTGGTGTTGGTGAGACACCGCGGCAGTGATTTTTTTGTTTTTTTTTCTCCCACCACGGCCAACAAAGGCGTGCATGGGGTTTTTGAAAAGCATTTTTTTATGAAAAGAGGCAGTTTTGCTTTCCCCCCGCTTGGGGGTACTTATAAGTGACCCCGCTTCGCCACACGTGCCGCACCGGGATTCCATCCTACCACGGCCAACAAAGGCGTGCATAGGACAGTTCTCCGATTTGCCACGAATATTGAAGTAGGGTTTTGAGTTTAGAAAGATTCATACCTCCGCTGGGTTGTAGGGGTTGACACGTGGATCGAGGGGTCACTCGCCTACTTCGTCGTAGGTGTCGCACCGGGTTCCCTCCTACCACGGCCAACAAAGGCGTGCTTAGGTGGTTTGCCGGTCCGACGCGAACGTCGAGGTAAGAGGGTGGGGGGAAAGCATAATTAATTAGAATTAATAATAATTAGTTATAATTAAATTCAATTAATTATAACAAATTATGATTAATGCTAATTAATTATAATTAGGAGAAACTAATTTATAATTATCTTAAATTAATTACAACTAATAATAATTAATTTAATATTAAAGATAATTACTTATAATTAACCTTAATTAATTATAATTAATTATATTATTATTAATTAATTAAAATTAATTATATTTTAATTTAAAATTGATCATAAATCAATTAATTTTAATTTATAATTTATTATAAATTAATTATAATTAATTATAATCAAGTTATAACTAATTATAATTAACAAAAGATAAATTATATATTATATACTTTTAATTTATAATTAATTATAGATTAATTATAATTAATTATATTTAAAATATAATTAATTATATTAAATCCTAAAATTAATTATAAATTAATTAATCATAAGTAGGGCTTGAGCATGATAAAACAGAGAATTAAACTCTCTGTTAACAGAGAGTTTAATTCTCTGTTTTAAGGGATTTGGCCGAAGAAGCACGCGGATGGGAGTGAGTTACCTACAGGGAGCTCCTGTCGCTACTTCCGATCGAAATGTTATAACTTCCGATCCCAACAGGGAAGGAAAGTCGTCGTTGGAGACAAGCCGAACAGCCACGGCGAGCTCAGAGAAGTAGAGGGCGGCGGGTAGGTAGGAAAAGCTTCTTATTGCTCTCACTCTCACTCTCCTTCTCTCTCTCTCTCTCTTTCTCTCACGAGATCTGGTCGAAGGGGTGCGAGAGGCAGTGACGGGTAGAGGAGACGGGTTCGGCCGACTGGAGGTTCAGTCGTGCGGGAGGTGTTCGGCTGAGTGGGGATCGACCTCGGACAGGGAGGTCGGTCGGGAGAGAGCAGCAGTGGGAGAGGAAGACGGGATTCTCGTGTGGAGTCGAGCGTGGAGAGCGTCGTGTGTTGAGAGAGCGAAAGGCTTCGTTTGGGTCGGTATTTAACGACGCGAATGGGGCAGCGATCGAGAGCCGATTTCACGCAGGAAGTGCGGAGAAGTGATCGATTCGGCGCTGATGTACAGTACCTCGGCGGAATTTCGGGGATTTGGGCGGCTTCTCGACGGATACGAGGATTCCAACCGGGATTTCTTGCGGTATTTCTGGATCCAACGGCCAAGAGGTTTATACGTTGGCCTCTTCTTTTTGTTCTATCAGTCAATACTTAAGGGTCAACATAAACAAATAGCAGTGAGAGGCACTTGTTGATTATGATGACAGTGTCCACATGATATGCATGCATTTAATTAGGCATTTATTTTCATATCAATTATAACAATTGTTCCTATAATTATGTCTACATTTTCAAGATAACTAATTAGCATAATGTAAATAATCATGTATTTGGAAAACAATTATATTCTGCTTTATTAGGATAAATCTAATTGAGAAAAAAATTGGATCATTATCAAGGTTGTGAAAATCAGATCAGACGTCGAACCGAAAAAAATGAGAGATTCAGGGTTTGACAGTTCGATCGAGCGTGAACCGGAGGTTGAACCAATTAATGACATAAATATTAGAACTGTTTAAATAAAAATAAATGGTAAAATAATTATACAATAATATAAATTTGTGATTAAAAAATAAATTTAATTCACATATAAACTTATAAATTTAATATAATTTTTTGATAATTTATATTATATATTTAGATAAAATTTATAACTATTATAAACTTGTAATCTATAAATAATTCATCTTAAACTATTTATAATTAATAAATAGATAAAATTAATATTTAATAATGCATATTTAAAAAATAAAAAGTAAAATAGATAAAAAAAATAAATATAATTAACCAATAAAATAAATATTATTCCCATTACTAAAAAAAATTGTTTAAAATAATATAATGTATGTGTTTTGAAGAGAAAGTTTCAAGCAAGTTATTTAGTCCCATATCACTTTGGAGCTTTGTTTAATTATATAGCTTTTTTTTTTGGTGTTAGAAACTCACTTGAGTGGTGGGACCATGTTGGTATATTTTATTGAAGCTTGGCTGGTAAATGATCATTATAGAAATTTAGTATGTATTTATAAATTAAAATATGTTATAGTTAATTTCATATTTTATATTAAATTAATTTATTTATTATTTAAGGATAGTAATTAAACTGGCCGGTTCTTAAAAACTTGGACCAATTCAACGATTGACTATTTGAAATGGTGGTTCAGACCAGTTCACAATGGTTTGATGCTTGGCTAAATTTTAAGATGGATCAAACTGACCATATAAGCAGTTAACAAAACCGATCGAATTGGTAGGTCCATTTCAATTTTCAATCCCATGATCATTACTTTGCATGTTACCTATTCTTTCCTATATAATGAGTAGAATTTTTTAGAAGAGAGAAAGCAATTCATGCACAATCTTGTTTGAGTGGCATTCCTACAGTCGATGCTAATCAACATGCAAGCAAACGTACCTATGAACACAAGAAAACCAGCATGCAAGTGAAGATAGCAACATGTCAATCAACGTGCGTGGGAAATAGCAATGAATGCAGCTCACCCGATAGCCTACACCAACATATAAACGAACACATTAACTTATCTGCAAACAATGAAGCTTCTTGCAAACATACACAATGCAACATATGATGAATACAAACACACGCTGGCAATGACGAAAGATTTGTCGTATACACAACAGTGTGCCTTCGGGTGATAACCAACAACATGCAATGAATGCTACGACACTCTTGTAGTCAACAACCATTTAATGCCCATTGATCTCTCGCAAGCAAAGGCAGTTGATATGCAACGAATGCAAACACCTACAAGCCGTTGTAGGAGACTCGTCATCCACAAGCAAATACATAAGAGCCGTAATAAAAGCAAACACCTACGAGTAACACTAGAAGAAGTCACCCGTTGTCTCATGCAAGTGGAATGTGGTCAACGTAGATTTTTCCAGTATAGTCTAGAGTAGCTTGCCCGTAGGTAACGACAGAAGGCCCGTAATGCATATAGTGGTCCTGCCTACAAGCAATGACAATGTATGTATTGCAAGTATGATGGATCCCCTACAGGCATAAGGATATTGCATCAAGTGCGACACACTACCTACAGGCAAAACATAATGAGTCTGTGATAAATGCAAGCATCTACAAGCCAGTGTAGAAGATCCTTCATGTACACAGCGATCTGCCTACAAACTATACAGGTGTTTTTTGGATATCTGCTGATAACCTACAAACAAATTCAATAGAACTTGCATGGCATGTGGCTCGCATACAAGAAGCAATGAATGACTCGTAGTCCAATTATGAAACACCTCTAGACTATGCTGGAAAAAATCTACGTTGACCACATTCCACCTGCATGAGACAATGGGTGACTTTTAAATGTCCACAGATGACCTACAAGCAAATTTAACAAAGTTTAGTATTGTACGACAACTCACCTACAAGGAGCAACAAACGACCCGTAGCGCAGCTACGACCCATCTACATTCAACAGCTAGTAGCTCCTAAATGCCTAGTGCTAGAGCACGAACCGTGTTAACAAATCTTGCATTACTCGACAACCTATTTTTATGAAGCAGCAAATGACTCGTAGCATAACACTACGATTCACCTGTAAGAAGCGAAGAATTTGTAGTAAAAATTGCAGACCATTGGTAAACTAAGGCAATAAATTTGTGAGATTGTCACACCAGATAAATTAGCTTACTTGCAAGTGACAAGTTGAAGGATCCTTGATGTGAAGCATACATGCGATAAGAGCTGCTTTGGATTTTAACAAAAAAAATTGAGCATGAACTTTGCTAGCTAAAACTTATGTTTCACTCAAGTCAAATTCTTAGAAATTCCGTTAGAAATTAAGTGATGGCAAGTGATTACAATGTGGTTAGCAAGACAATCAAAATAACAACGAAAACAAGATAATAATATTAATAGCAAATAAACAAGAATCCACGATGTAACATCAAGAAACATACACCATGAGTTCCTTCTCACTCGCTCTTGGGGTTGGGTTCAGCGGAGGAATGGTAGAAGCAATCCCAATGACGCCACCACAAGATAAGTGGCTCGTAAGGTCTTGTTCGTCGGACAAGTAGCTGGAGGAGAAGAAGTTGTTGATTGTCCGATGAGGAGCCAAGCTACTCGGGGCTGTTGGAGTTCAATCGTCTCGACAAGGCAATGAAGGATGCGATTGACGTAGCTTTCCATCGAGTCGTCGTATTCACAATCCAGTTCGTAGAAAGGGGAAAGTAAAATATCAATTTCTCCTTGGGCGTTATAGGTAAGACCGTGGTCGACCTCAGGATCGGTCATACACCAATGGCGAGAGGGAGGGAGGAGCTTGTCTTCTTCTCTTGGCTTCCACGAACATGAGAGAACTAGGGTTTCCAAGCGCGAGGAGGCAAGAGGAGAGGTACGGCCAAGGGGGGAAGAGAGAAGGCGGCTTGATGAGGGAGCTCTAGGTTAGGTTTGAAAAGAAGAGGGAAAGTTTAACCCAAATCTGAAATTAATTTCCTTCGATCCTTTGCTTTGTGCTTTGGTGGACTTCTCTGTTTAAATTTGTGCAATAAGAGGCGCGCCTCTGCGCAATTCTATCCAAAAGCGCCTCGAGGCGCACGCAATTTGGACACTGATTGAGGCGTACGCCTCACCCTGTGTGAGGCGCGCCTCAATTGCGCAATTGCGCAATTATGGGTGAGGCGTACGCCTCATCCAAATGGTCTTACCTACTTAAAATCAACCATTAAAAAAGCGGACGAGGCGTCCGCATTGAGTCGTGTATTCGCGTATAGGATTAGGGCTTCCTGTGAGAATTGAAAGACGAACTAGAGAAGAAGCCGTGAGGGAAATAGACGAAGCTGTGAGGGAAGGAGACGAAGCCGTGAGTGTAGGAGACGAAGCCGGAAGGAGACGACGCAGGGAAAGAAACGAAGCCGAAGTTGTGATTGCTGGAAACGTTCAGGCATCGGTTAGGTCGGAAGAGCAGGTACGCGGTGTTGTGGCCTTGGCTTTGACGTGCAGTAACGAAAGCTTGAATAACTCCTGATTCGGCTTTCTTTCATTCGTCCGCTCAGTACAAGCTCGGTATCGCTCAATACATGCTCGGTACCGCTCAGTACAAGCTCGGTATCGCTCAATACATGCTCGGTACCGCTCAGTACATGCTCGGTACCGAACCAGTACCGCTCGGTACGGAGCGGTACAAGCTCGGTACTGAGCGGTACATGCTCGGTACTGAGCGGTACATGCTCGGTACTGAGCGGTACATGCTCGGTACTGAGCGATACATGCTCGGCACGCTCGGTATTGAGCATATACAATAAAAAGAATTTCAAAATTACTCTTATAATATAATTTTGTTCCGGGGGCAGCACCCCCGCAGGGGCGCTGCCCCTTGACCCCGCGACCTGATCGGGCAGGTCGAACCCCGCTAGGGGGCAGCGCCCCCTTGGACCCCCGGCAGACTGGTATATTTTTGTATTCATGTTTTTTTATTATTGGTAGTACAAATAATTGTTAAAAAATATGTCATATTGTTAGTACAAGGAATTAGGGATCATGATTAGAGGCAAGAAAAAGACGTCTGCGTCATTGCGGAGGGACCCTTCTTGGAAATATAGTGTACAAGTTGACATAGGTGGTGGAGAGAAGAGCTATGTTTATTTGAAATGCAATTTTTGCGAAAAAGTGGTAAAGGGAGGTGTTACCCGCATGAAGGAACACTTATCATGCTCGCATAAAAATGTAGCACCATGTGCAAATGTGCCGGAAAAGGTGAAGGAGGAAATTATTGCTTATATGAAGAAAAGTACCACGGCAAAACACTTGCAACATGAGCAATTTGATGATAGGGTCGAACATGGCGCTTATTTTGGGAGCGAGAGTGGAAAGGGCTCTTCCTCCACTATTCATAACAGAGGTGCACGGGGTCTTATGGATCAGTATATGACTAATCCAGAAGAGGATAGAGGACAAGCACAAATGATGCCTGCGGCCGGTACTAGAGAGGGTCGACGCCAAGTTTGCATAGATATTGGGAGGTTTTTTTTGAAAATGCCATACCTTTTAATGTTGCTACGTCGCCTGCCTACTTCAATATGCTGCGGTCTGTAGGGTTGTATGGGAGAGGGTTGAAGGCACCTTCTATGTATGAGTTGCGAACATGGATTTTAAAGGAGGAGCTGATGAACACAGAGCGTAGCATTGATGAGATTAAAAGGACATTGATTGAGACTGGTGTAACCATTATGTCAGATGGATGGTCTGACATGAAGAGCAGGAGCTTGATTAACATTCTTGTGAACAATCCCTATGGCACTGTGTTTTTACGATCGGTTGAAGCTTCAGATGAGGTGAAAAATACTCATTCATTTTCAATTTACTTGATGGGGTTATTGAGGAGATTGGGGAGCAATTGGTTGTCCAGGTAGTGACTGATAATGCCAGTGCATACAAAGCAGCTGGTTAGATGTTGATGGAGAAGAGGACACACCTATATTGGACACCCTGCGCAGCACATTGTATCGATCTCATTTTGGAGGATCTTGGTAACTTACTTCAGCACAAGAGTGCTCTTTCTAGGGCGAAGAAGATTACAAAGTTTATCTACAATCACTCTTGGGTCTTAAGCTTGATGAGAAAGTTTTCAAATAAAGAAATCATTCGTCCTGCAATCACTAGGTATGTTCTTAATTTTGTACATTGCAAATCATTCCTACTGTATGTTCTTAGTTCTTACATTTGTGCACTGTGAATCTATAGGTTTGCCACATCCTATTTGACACTGCAGAGCTTGATGGAGGTGAGGCAACCTTTGGAAGCAATATTTACATCAACTGAATGGCTTAACTCTGCTTGGGGGAAGAAAAGTGAGGGGAAGGAAATAAGAAAGATAGTTCTGAATGATAAATTTTGGGCTACTGTGACCTATGCCATTTTGAGCACGAGACCCTTAGTGCAAGTACTACGCTTAGTGGATGCAGAGAAGAAACCAGCTATGGGTTTTATTTATAATGCTATGGATGAGGCCAAGGAGTTGATTGCACACAACTTGGGAGGAGAGGAGGCAAGTTATAGGGAGATTTGGGATATCATTGATGCTCGGTGGGAGGTGCAGTTACACCGTCATCTACATGCAGCGGCATATTATCTCAATCCTCAATTTCAATATTCAGAGAATAAATCTTCAAATCCGGAGGTGAAGCTTGGTCTATATCATTGTATGGAAAGACTAATACCGGAGCAGGAAGATAGGGAGCTTGCAGATTTACAACTTGTTCTATTCCGGAATAAAGAGGGTTTTTTTGGTTTGAATGCAGCAAAAGCAACCATTTCCAAACGATCTCCAGGTATAGTTATTTTTGGTAAATGCAAGACACTTTATTCAGTTCTAATTATATTTTTTCTTGAAAACAGTTGAATGGTGGATCCAATTTGGTGATTCCACCCCTGAGTTACAGAGTTTTGCTGTAAGAGTGTTGGGCCTTACTTGTTGTTCTTCTGGGTGTGAGCGAAACTGGAGTACATATAGTCAAGTGCAAACAAAGAGAAAAAATCGGCTATCTACACTCAGAATGAACTCCCTCGTATATATAATGCACAACAAGAGGTTAAAAGATAGGAGGTTGAGGAATAAGGGGTTGAAGGATGATGAGGACCCGTTGGTGTGTGATGATGTGTCATCTGATAATGAGTGGTTCATAGATGATGAGACAAATTTGTCATTATCAGGCTTCCAGCTAGAAGATCTAAATGTTGATGTCTTGAGAAGCAAAGCAGATCAAATGGGCACATCTACTAGTACCACACCACACACATCCACTAGCTCTGCAGCACAACAATCAAGTAAAGGTATTCCACAACTTCTTATATGCTATCGCAGTATATTTATATCAAATGAGCAATTAACATGCTAATGATCTTTTCTCTTATTGAACAGGGAAGAGAAAAGTGAGTCATATTAAAGATGGTGATGACATGACATTCATATATACAATTGGAGAAGAAGATTCCCTTGAAGACCCATTTAGTGATAGGATATGATTGCATTTTATATGTTTTTTGTACTTTGGGAGTTTTGTTAAACTAATATTTTGTGATTTTGTACATTGGGACATGATTTTATTGCATCTACTTTCTTACTTTCCACTATTTTCATATATCATTTAGATGTTTTTATTGTAAGATACAATATTGTCATTATTTTCCTGCTAAAATCCTTAATTTTTCATTTACGCAATTTTGTGTCCGTGAGGCTTACGCCTCAGACCGCCTCGAGGCTTACGCCTCGCCTCACGGACGAAAACCGCCTCGAGGCTTATTTACGCAATTTTAAACCTTGGTGGACTTGTTAAAAAATAATTCCTTTGATCTTCGTTTTGTGCTTTGCGGATTTGTTAAAGGATTTGCAAGTTTTGGATTCGGTTGATAGTACCTAAATGTGGGTAGTATCTTGATCCTTAACCACTTGAGAAGACTTTAATCTGAGTCACTTAAGTTCATCAGATCGGGAGAGTTAGGATTTGATAGATTTTCATCCTCTAGTTGCTGAAATAGGGGTTCCTCTACTACGGCCTTTCTTATGGCGTGTTGAGTAGATGGAGTTGCCAACAATCCGGTCATATTTGGGCTTGTTAGATCAAACCTCTTACACCCATTCAGGCTTCAAACTTGAGCCGCAGGAAATATGCTTCTCAATGTTGAATCTACTGAAGTTGGTAGATCTGGAATCCTCCTTTGTGGTTGAAGATTTAGAGCCTACATACATTCAATGGTTGCTCGAGATCCCTCCTTCCCACTGGAACTTTGATTTTTCAGTCATTTAGGAGAATTTTGTAGACTACGATCACTTGAACTTGTCGAGTCAAATTAGCCTTCGTGCTTCCTACAGTCCCTACTGACGAGTTGACGAAGTGGGGGTTCCACTACTACAGCATTTCTTATGGAGTGTTGAGTAGACTGAACTGCTAGCGATCTGGCTATATTTGGGCATGTTGGATCCGACATTTTACACCCATTCGAACCTTAAGCTTCAGGCTGTTGGAAAACTTTAAGCTATTTCGGCTCAATTTGTTGGAATGTGTTGTCACAAAAGTCTCTTTTTGACTTTTGAAATCTTGGTACGTTGGAGAAGGTGGTGCCTCGAACTTTTAGAATATCATCTGCATATACTTTGAAAAGAATTTATTATATTCTTCAGCATAAAAGAGCATTTGAATTGATAATTTTAAATATTTTTTCGATGAACTCGACGTGCAACGCGATGTCGACCCGAATAAATATTTAAAATGCCCCGTCTCGCAGGGATATTTTAGAATGAAATAAATTTAAAATTTTGAGATTTTAAATATATTTATTTGGAGATCTCGACGCATAGCACGATGACAACCCGAATAAATATTTAAAATGTTTCTAGTCTGACGGGGCAGATTTTGAATAGGCTTTGTATTTTGAGATTTTAAATATTTATTCGGGGATCTCGGCATGCGGCGCGATGTCGACCCGAATAAATATTTAAAATACCCCTAGTCTAATGAGGAATTTTTAAAACGCATTCTTGTAATACAAGAGAATTTCAAAATATGAAATGAGTATGTGATAATTAACATGCACCAAATATGTAATACATGGAACATAGCATTTTCTTGGGCAATTTTCTGTGTGGTATTTCTTTAGATATCGACCGTTGATTGGCGGCATAGGTCTCTAACCTTCAAGAATGATTAACTGATAAGCTCCTCCTTGAAACACCTTCTCGATGACAAAGGGGCCTTCTCAATTGGATACAAATTTGCCACCGATTTTTCGGTGTGAGATGAATGGTCTTCTCAGCACCATGACCAATTCCTCTTTTTAAAATACCCGAGGATGTACCATATGATCGAAGGATTTTGTCATTCTTCCTCGATAGATTTTCAGGTTTTGTTAACCTTGCAATCGTCTAACTTCATCGAGTGCGTCGAGCTCTTCCTTTCTCAAGCGAGCATTTTGCTCTTGAGTGAGATCATTTTGGATTGCTACCTGGAGCGACGGTAGTTCAATCTCCAATGGTAATATGGCTTCAACTCCAAACACCAATGAATAAGGAGGCTTTGATTGGCGTTTTATAAGTAATACGATATGCCCATAGCGCTTCTACCATTTTCGTATGCCACTCTCTTTTGTTCTTGATGAGGATCTTCTTCAACAATTTCATCAACGTCTTGTTGAAGGCCTCCGCCAAGCCATTTGCTCTCGGGTTTTATATAGATGAATACTTCCAATCAATCTTATGTCGATCAACGAATTTGTATATTTTTGTACTTTTGAATGTCATGCCATTATCCGAGATTATGCGGCGTGGCACACAAATCTGCAGACAACATTGTGAGTAAATAAATTGATCACATGCTCGGATATGACCTTTATGAATGGAGCCGCTTCCGCCCACTTTGAGAAGTAGTCTGTTGCTACAAGAATAAAGCGGTGTCCCGCTGACGACGCCGGATCTATTGGCCCGATTATATCCGTGCCCTAGCATTCAAATGGTCAGGAAGCTACTGTAGGGTGGAGAGGATTTGTTGGTTGATGTATGACATCACCTTGGATCTGACATTCGTGGCACCTCTTTGCATTGTCAATACAATCTCTGACCTTGGTCAGCTAATAGTAACTCATTATCTTAATATTAGCTGCATTGGGACTTGACTGATGTACACCACAAAGTCCTTCATAGACTTTTATTACTACTTTATCAGCTTCTTTGATCCCTAGGCACCTTAGCCATATTTGATCAAAAGCTCGTCTGTACAACATGTCATTAACAAATGCATATTGCAATGCCCTCTTTCGAATTTGTGCAGCTATAGATTTATCCTCTGGGAGTTTGCTTTCCTTGAAATAGTCGATGAAGGGTTGCATTCAATCATCTCCTTCCTCAATATCTAAGCAGTGTATCCACAACTCCGAGCATCTGTTGGTTTTACGTCTCTTGACTACATGACGTTTTTCTGGTTGATTTTCAATAATGATTTGTTTGGGAGGTTGAGGATCAACTGGGGTTATATCCTGTTGGTTTAAATCTGGTATTCCCTTTACCTGCGGGAATTGTAAGATTGCCAGCTCTAAGAACCGACGGTCGTGGACCATAATTGGTATAGGCATCTCCTCATCGGTATTCGCCACATCCTTGGCTAATTTGACTAAGCAGTCTGCCTTGGCATTCTGACCTCGAGGAACTCAGGCTATTTTAACATTTGACAATTGCTTCAGAAGCTCAAGAGCTCGCCGGTGGTAATGAGCCAAATCAAGTTTGCCAAACTTGTAAATTCTGAGTACCTGATTTATCACAAGTTGAGAATCACCAAAGATTTTGAGATTTTGGATTCTGACATCAACCGCGATCTCCAGTCTTGCTATTAGAGCTTCATACTCTGCCTCATTATTAGTTCGGGTTTCAGTTAGACTGCACGAAAATCTCATTACCTCATTATTAGTTCGGGTTTCAGTTAGACTGCACGAAAATCTCATTATGCCTTCTCCATGTACTATGAAAATGAGGCTGATGCCTGCTTGAGCCCTAGCAAGATTTGGAAGTCGGGCAGGTTTTATAGATGATGCCCCATCAAAGTACATCTCTAAAAATGATAGCTTTTTATTTTCCTTGATCTGCATGATTTGCTCGTCGGGCAAATCATCATTGAGTGGAGAGTCTGCTAGGATTGGATGTGCGGCAAGAAAATATGTCAATGGTTGTCCCTTTATCGCCTTTTATGGCATATATGTGATATCAAACTGCAGTAATAATACCGCCCACCTGGCAAGGCGACCTGTCAACGATGGTCTTGTCCTCAAGAACTTCAACGGATCAATCTTTGATATTAATATAACTTTGTGAGAGAGCATGTAATGGTTGAGTTTCTAGACTGCGAAAATCAATACTAAGGAATGCTTCTCAATTGAAGAATAGCAGATTTCCGCTCCAATCGACCTCCGATTGATGTAGTAGAGTGCATTCTTCTTGCCTTCTTTATTATGTTAGGTCAATAATGCTTTGAGGGACTCTTCTAGTGTTGTCGTGTACAATATAAGAGGTTTCCCCGGAATTGGCGCAGCAAGAATGGGAGGATTTAACAAGTATCTCTTAATACTGTCAAACACTTCCTGGCATTCTTCATCCCACTTGAAACGAACAGTTTTCTTCATTAATTTGGAGAAGGACTGACACCTACCCGACATATTCGATATGAATCATCGAATGAAAGCAATTGTCCTTGCAAAGAATGAAGTTGGTGGAGATTTTTGGGAGGTGGCTTCTCCGTGATTGTCTTGATCTTATTGCGGTCAATCTCGAATACCTCGATGTCGAATGACATACCCCAGGAATTTGTCGGAGGAGACCCCAAAAGTACACTTGAGAGGATTCATCTTTAGATCGTAATTTATGATCATTTCAAATACAATCATCAAGTCATTCAGGTGGTCTCTTTAGTCCATGCTCTTGACAACAAGGTCATCCACATAACTTGACCTTTTGATGTATTAACTCATCAAAAAGACGTGTCATTGCCCTTTGACAGGTGGCACCAGCATTCTTCTGGAAGAAGGGCATGACCGTGTAGCATAATATGCCGATGGGCGTTCTGAACGATATATGCTTTTCATCCTCTAGCGTCATCTTGATTTGATTGTAGCCCGATGATCCATCCATAAATGAGAACATATCATAGTTGGAAGTGTTGTCCACTAGTAGTTCTAATACAGGGAGTGGAAAATCATCTTTTGGGCACGCCTTGTTGAGGTCTCAAAAATCGATATAAATACGAATCTGACCATTCTTCTTCTTCACCAGGACAATATTGGCGATCCGATCCACATATTTTTCCTCTCGGATGAAGCCTGCTTCTATGAGCTTCATTGTTTTTACAATCACCTGTTCTTCAATCTCTAATATCATTCTCCTTGGAGCTTGCTTGACTGGTGTTGCATCTGATTTGATGGCTAATTTGTGAACTATTACATCAGGGGATAAGCAAGGCATCTTAAAGTATGTCCAGGCCAAGCAATCCATGAATTCCCAGAGAAGCTCTTTTATTTAATCCACTTGCTCTTCGGGCAGAAGAGCACTGATGAAGGTTGGACATAGATCTTCCTTAGTTTGAGAGGATATATTTGAAAAGTGATTGGATTTTTTGAAGGATTATTCAAGGTGTCTACCATCGAGAACATTATCTGTAGGGGCCATCTTTGGGACCCACTTTTGATGAATTTGTTTAATGGCGTATCTCTAGGGGTACGCACTAGATGTCACACCATTCTTTTGTATATTTTTTTTATAGATGTTGGTTTCCATATTTATCTTTTTTTATGTCGGGACCTTTCGACAGTAGATTCTTGAATATGCGTCCAAGTGTCACACTTCGATGCTTACCGTACAAATCTTGATTCTTTCTTTATTTTATCATCATAATAGATGGTTGTTTTTTCGTCTATCGGGACCTTTCAGTGATGACTTTTTGGACATAGAGACCAAATGTCATGTCCTGATGTTCACCATATAAAGCTCGATATTATCATTATTATTATTTTTTGTTGCTACTATAGCACTTAGACAACTAACCAAAGATGGAAAGAGAAACCAATCACCAGTGGAGTCGCTAGAAATTTTGAACTCCTCTCTATCCTTGAGGTACTTCATGCATTGATGTAGTGTTGACGGGATGATGTCATAGTCATGCAATCATGGGCGACCAAGAAGCGCTTTAAATGTGGTATCTGCATCTGTATGAAGTTCTCCAAATGCGAGGGAGAGTGTAAATGATCCTAGGGTCTTTTGCCCCTTCTCATTAAAGTTATGTAACATTAGCTTATCTGACCTAAGATGCTCCATATCGAGGTATAATGATATTAGTGCTTTTAAGCTCATTAGATTTATGGATGACCTTGAATCGATTAGGATTCGACTAATCATCATCCAATCGCTTTCAACAGTAACATACAAAGGGCAATTATTGTTGACGAATATTTTCGCACCGACCCGACCCCGATCGAGCCCGACTAGGCTCGATCGCGCTCGATCAACTCGGTCGATCGACGTCGAGACAAATTCGACTCAAATTGGACTCCAATTTAATTAAATTAAATCAATTTAATTAAATTAAAATTAAATCAAATCAATTCAGACCCCGTCGAGCATCGTCGAACCTAATTCGACGTGACTCGACACCGATTCGAGTTCAATTTTATGGAATTAAGTTGGTCGAACCCAATCGGACCCAAACCGACCCAAATCGGTTCGGGTCGAGTCCAATCTAGACTCAATTTCGACCCTAGCTAATAAGATCATAAGCTGATTTGATTTCCAAAATTAAATTTCTTGATCTAGAGTTGAGATCTCTTCTCAAATCCCACTCAATTTCACCTCATGTGAGCAGAAAATCTACTCGAGTAGATTTTTCTCTCGTTTCTCGCAACGAGGCAGCCAGTGAGATGGGATGTTCCGAGCGGCGGGCTCAGTTCGTGCGTCTCAAGGAGAACGAGAGAGAGTGGGGAGCGGCATTCGGCTCCCCTGTTGCTTTCCCGCTCCTGTCCCGACACAAAGAGAGAAACGAGCGAGAGAGAGAGGAGGACAGGCGGAAGAGCTCCTTCTCGCGTGCGGATCTCCCCTCCGACCCCGCTCGAGGCTTCGACTAAGCCTCTCAGGCGAATCCCCTCCCTCGTGCGACTCTACCAGGCGGAAACCCCGACCGACCTCCCCCTCTCGCGTGCGGAACCCCATTCCGACTCCACCTGGACGGTCGGCCGGACCAATCACGAGCTCCATCCCTCTCATTCGCCAAAGCTTCTGAGATCTCAAGCTTCAGGAAGTCTTTACACCTTCCTTCTTCAACTCCGGCGACTTCGAGGCGACGAAGAACCTATCAGAGACTTCCAAACAGCAAAGGAAGGTTTCTAGCTCTTCCTCTTTCAACTCCGGCGACCTCGAGACGAGTTGGGAGCTGTTTGAAGCCTCCAAACAGCAAAAGGAGGCTCCTAAACCTCCCAAACAGCAGTTTGGAACCTTCAAATCGTTGTGGACAGCAGCGGCGACGTCCGGAACGGCTTGGACAGCGGATTGGAGCTTTGTGCGGAGCTTGGACAGCAATCGGAGCTTGGAGCGGAGCTTGGAGCGGAGCTTGGACAGCAGCTTGGACATTGGTTTGGAGCGCTTGGACAACCCGGGGAAGGTATACCGTTGAACTTAGGCGAAACCTAGGGTCTCCCAAGGCCAATTGATGTGTGGTTGACGCTCCCAAAGCCTTAGGTCCTTAGAAACTTTAATTTTTGATCCCCCAAAACCTTCATGTTGGCTGTCCACTTCGCAAAGACTATGGAAATTGGTCGATTTCCATTAGGTGACTCTTATGTAAGGGTCCGAAGAGGATTTTGATGCGTATGAAGATGTTGGATTGGTATCCAACACCTTTTAAATTGTATGTCTTTGCATTCATGCAACCCTTCCATTACCTATGCTTGAACTATAGGGTAAGCCTTTCTTTTCAACCTAGAAATCAAATGTTAGGATGTACACTTCTCTTTATAGTGTTGCATGCTAGGTTAGGCTCCTTAGGTCGACGCGGTATGGCAAAATTGACATATGTTTAGGGTATGTATGTTTGCTAAAGTTCAATGTTTAATAAATTTGGCGGAAACTTGTGGTGGAGTTTTGATACAAATCGTCGTGAGATTTACTACAAGTCTCCAAAGACTTATGTTGTAAACCTCACGACATTCATAACCAACTAAATTCATGACAAGTCATTCCGTCAAGTTTACTTTGCTTAGAATGATGATTGCCACTTGTTTGGAACAACCCTAACCCCTAGAGGTTTGGAAGGAGAGTAAATGGGTTCATTTAATCCTAGATGATTTTGAGGTTTCATGGGCCTTCACAAGCCCATGAGTGCCCATGCCTAGAATTATCTAATCCCATTTTCGAAACTTCCAAATTGAGGGTTTATAATGAAATTATTGAAATGCATTTATGTGTTAAGGGTTGTTTGCTCGCTTTTCTTTTCTACCCAAAATCTACAAATTTATAGGCATGTTTATTTAATTTCCAAATGCTTCTTGAAGCAAATGTGGTGTATTCCATGACATCCCGATGTTTATGGATCATACTCCACCAAACATTGAAATTACCTAAGCATGATTAATCAAATTTGTAAATTAAGGGACTCAAGTGCAATGATAGTTGAACTTAGCATATATTCATCCCCTTAAACATACAAACGACATTCACGTTTCTAGGTTTCTTAGATGATGTCAAATCCAATCGTAAGACTTCTTAGAAATCGTAGGAGATCAATTCTC
The DNA here is from genome assembly GCA_022539455.1 of Dendrobium nobile. Taxonomy (NCBI): domain Eukaryota; kingdom Viridiplantae; phylum Streptophyta; class Magnoliopsida; order Asparagales; family Orchidaceae; genus Dendrobium; species Dendrobium nobile. The sequence goes on along the minus strand of CM039733.1, from coordinate 62,802,739 downwards.
TCCTCTCCAAATGAATCCAAAATGTTCATTCAAAACTTTGGGGAACTCTCTCCCCTATGTTTTTCCCATTCATACATGATATTTGGAGCATCCCCAAGGCTCCAAATGTTGGATTGTGTGAATCCTAGCTCTAACCTAAGAGCTATAAACCATCCCGTGTCTACTCTTAGGTCCTTCTTAGATCTTGCCAAAATGGATCTCTAGGAGGTTTCTAGAAACTTTCAAATCCTCGAAATCATATCAAGTTTGATTTGGGAAAACCCTTCCACGCATTAGGAAGTTAGCTTTCCCTCTTTCAAGCAAATCCAAAACATTTGTAGGAGAGTGGGAAGTTCTCTTCCTTATGACATGTCCCTTGCACTTAATAGTTGGGACGTTCTCTAAGTCCCAATTATTATAGTACATGAATCAAGGTTTTAGGAAAACAAATCCTAAGCCTCTCTCCCTTTTTTTTTATTTGCCAACAACACAAAGTTAGCAAATAAACACTTCTCCCTTCATAAATGATGATTTGGAATTCTCTAAAATTCCAACATGTCATTATATGAAAATATTATAGCTTGGAACCAACTTCCAAGTTCTCCCTCCTAGTTTGTTGAAGCACCTAATCAACAAACAATTCACTCATGTGTTGTATTTAAAGACTATCGAAGACTCTAAGTGCTCCTCCTACACATGAATCTTTGTAGTTTGGAACCAAACTCTAAACTATCAACCCTTGTGTTGGAACATAGAACCAACCCATCTTTTCCTTCCCTTCGTTTGTTAAGACATACAATTAACAAATGAGTGTTCCACTCCTCCATGTATGATAATTTGAAGTCTCCAAAGGCTCCGATCAATTATCATTACATGATAGTCAAACTTTAGAAACAAATTCTAAGTAATCCTCCATTTGAATGTTGAAACAAAATCAACAATCCTTCTCTCATACATGATTATTTGGGACATCTCAAGTCTCCAAATGTATCATTATATGAATCATCCATACGTTAGGACCAAATCCTAAGTCATTTCTTTACTTGTTGATAACATAAAAGTAACAAGTGAACCTCTCCCATTCAAGTTTCTTAATTATACCAAAGTTGATTTAGGAATCCTTTCCAAGCCTTTAGATGCATCCTTCCCCTCTTCAAATGAGCCCAAAACATTTGTAAGAAGGTAGGAAGCTCTCTTTCTATGACCCAAAGGTGATAGGAAAGATCTCCTCATTCTCCTAACCTAAATTAGGAGAGTGTGCATCATTCTTTGAATGTCAAATGTTCAAGGAACCTTCAAGAGTTTGCAACTCCTAAGTTGCATCTCATTCTTCTCCATCCCTCCAACCCAAATTGGAGGAATGAATCCCCCCTCTTTGGATATCAAACGTTCAAAGGAAATCCTCCGATTTATAATTCCTAAGTTGCATCTTGGACCATTCCTTTTCCTACAAGCCCAAATTGTAGGAAACCCCCAAATTCCCCTTCATTTGCCTAACTTCGCATTAAACAAATGAATTTGTTTCTTTGAACATCGAAATTTAAGAAACAATTAAGGATTTGCAATCTCTAAGCTGCATTTTCTTTCCCTCATTTTCTACAACTCAAAAGTTGTAGGAATTCCTCTCATCCTATTGACTCAAATTGGATGAGTGAATGTCCCTTTCTCTGAACACCAAATGTTCAAAGAAAATCTTCCACTTTGCAACCTTCAGGATGCATTTCTCCCTTTCTTCTCTACAAACCAAATTTGTAGAGAAATTCCTTTCCTTCTACAACTCAAAAGTTGTATGAAAATCTCATTTGTTCAAACTTTATTGAATAAATTAAACCTATAACAAATCGTCTATTTGTTGAATCAAAATCAACGAATAATTTAATCCAAATCATTTATTTGTTGAAACAAATTCAACAAATGATCCCATATCAAGCAAATGAATACCCCTCCTTGAATACAAAATTTAAGGAACCACCTTCTTGATTTGTATCCCTAAAGTTACAAATCCTCTTTCGCTCCTATAGACTCCAAAAGTCTTAAGGAATTCTTTACCTTAGCTCAAAGCCATAGGTTCTTTTACTTTTCCTACAACTCAAAAGTTGTATGAAGCCCACTTTAACTCAACCTATATTGAGTGATCCATTTTTGTCCCAAATTACCTTATTTGTTGAACCAAAAACAACAAGTAACTTTCCCTCAAGCTTAGGATTCAAATCCTATTTCTCTTTGCCCTTCCAAACTCAGGTTGGAAGGGTGCAACCCTCTTTTGAACATCAAAATGTCCAAAGACCTTCATGAATTTGCAACCCAAAAGTTGTATTTTCTCTCAATTCTCCTCCAACCCCAAAGTTGTAGGAGATTTCCCCCTCTCTTTAGCTCCAAATGCTAGAGGGAGTTCTCCTACATTTAGCTCAAAAGCTAAATGTTGGGTCTCTACTTCTTCTTCTTAGCCCCTAAAGCTAAGGAGAATCTCTTCCAACACGTGGCTCCAAAAGCCATATGTTGGATGTTCCTCCCTTAGACCCAAACTCTAGAAGGACTTTTAGTGTGACATACCACACAAGCCTCACACACTTAGGTGCACAGCCCCTTAGGCATGCTAGGACTAGGATTTTTCTTTGTGTGCGCATGTGATTGATGTTGTGGATTGATTGCCCTTGGATTGTCTGCGTGTGGGCACTTGCCCTTAAGTGGTTAGTATAGAGATATAAATGCTTTTCTGTGCAGGTGGCCATATCTAAAAGTGGGGGGGGCGCTCATAAATAATAATAAACTGCTTGCATGACAGGTACTGCTTAAACCCCCCCCCCCCCCCAAAGATGTGGCCAATAGGGTAGAAGCAGGGGGCCTAGTGCTTAGCACTCTAAGTGCTAGGCCAATTTTGAGATGATCATACTCTTGCTATATAAACTGCCTCCTAACTCTGTTTTGCAGGTTTTGAGTCTTTTCTTTTTCATATCATGTATTTGATTAGAAGTAGGATGTGAACTTGTGGGGGTTTGGAGCAAAGGAAGGGAGCAAAGAAGATGAAGCCCAAAAGAACTTTTGTAAAGCTTGAAGACCCCACAAGTAGAGTCTGTAAATATTTGACTGGGTTGTATAATGGCAGGCAACTCAGCTGCCAAACATGTTTGTAATAACTGGGACATTATTTATATTTCTGTCTTTATTTATATACAAAAGCATGTATTGAAGTGTTTACTGGGTGTGCATTAGAAAAGCATGTTTTTCTTAGGTTTCTTCTTTTGTTTCTGTGGGTGTGGCCTGGACTTGATTACGTTAGGCTCTTAGGTTAAAAACTAAATTTTCTACCCCTTAACATGTAAGCAACCTAATAATAAAATCAAATTAGGCTCCATGTTTTTCAAATAAGAAAAATTGCATGGCTCCCTTCAAGGAGCCAAGTTTTCAAAACGAAAATAAACATGCATAGCCAAAAAAATGTGTCACATGTAGAATGCCTCAACTTAAGGACTAGATAATAAAATCTTTTCTTTATGAGTCAACATTTTGCATACCCACATAAAAAGGCATCTTGGCCTCAAAGCCAAGTTGTAAGACCTACCTTCTAAATAAAAACAACCCTACCACTCTACATTTGTATTGAGACCGAATAGCATGGTTTTAAAAGCGATTAGGGGGAGTTTAGCTGGTAGTCCCTTCCAGGCGGGATAATAAATCCAGAGGTCGGGCGGGTTATGCCTCTTGTGAGGTGTAGCTTGTAAGTCCCTCTTTGCACTCGTTAGATCTAGGTTCGAGGCACTACCTCTCGGTAGTCCTCACCTTAGTCTTAGGGTCCAAGGCATGGGTTGATTCCAAATCTCCCTATAAGCCCTCATCTTTCGGGCAATTCCTCCAACAAATGTTGTTGGGATGTAAGCCCCAACATTCTAATAAAAAGTTCAACTTAAATCAAAATTTAGATTGCTAAAATGTAAAGCCCAACATAGGATAGTTTGGGCACCTCTGAGTGTCACCTCAGAATCAAGTGCCCCTACTTCACCTCCTTTGGCTTTCATTCCCGAAAATCTAATCCTTAGTTGATCCACTTCTTGAAATTCCTAAAGGACCAAAACCTTTAAGCAAGACTTTCATGAATTTTTAAAACAAAAATCAAGCTTTAGCCAACATTTAAATGACTTCAAAATGAAGAAAACCACTAGTTTAATCAAAAGTTTTCCCAAATCAAACTCGGGATGTAATTAACCATAGGGGCTTGCCCCTATGGGATGTCTGTACCCCAGAAATAAATAAACCCCACTCAACCAAACATTGAGTGGGGGAATCTCTGTTAAATAATTGTAAATTTTATGATTGAGTCCATAAGGAGATGATATTTTTACCCTTCGGGGTGATATATCATATTCTTATGCCGTATTCGATGATAAAATATGCAATCCGTTTGAGGATACAAAAATTCTCCTACAATTATGATCCGCCGTTCCGAGCATCATATCTTTTTCAGTGAAAGTGATGAACGACTCATTTCGAGATTGCAAGACTTCAATCATTTGAATCAAAGTCTCCCGAAGATCCTTAGACATTATAAGAGCATCGTATATGCTAAGTTGTGAAGGTATTTTTCTCAGATGGGATAAAACATTGTAATCTACCCCCTTGGCTAAAGTATTCTTTTTCTTAGGATTTTTAAGGATAATATCATCGTTAATGACTATCTCTTTCCCATTATATTTATTAGAGATCCCTTTCTTCGGTGGAGGCGGCAATATCTTACCACTCCTTAATTGCACTTGATAGACTTCCTCTGGCTTAAACTCACTTAATGGGGCATTTTTTTCAGAGTCAGCCATTATTACATCCAGGAATTCATCTGTTGATTCAAAGTCACCACCCAAGTTTATATGTCCCATCTGCGACGCTATGTCGGGGTCCGACTCATTTGTCTTTAGAAAATGTAGATCCTCCTCCGAATTGTAATCCATTGGCAACACCATCATACAGGATTCAGATGGTACTTCTTCAGTGTATTCTTCTTTTATCAGCATATTTAGCACCACTGAGATAACCCACATGCTTCTATGGGAAGGGATTCCTTGTTACCTTCTTCAGATTCATCTAGTTTAAGCTCTGACATAAAGTCAGCAAGCTTGATAGGTCGTCTCACAGTCTGGATGTAGTCTGGTAGTATTCATCCAGACTGTCAATAATCCTTTGAGTTGCAGTCATCTTCTCTTTGGGCTTCTTCAACTTGATCTTCTTCTTGGAGGATTTCACCCTTTCAGGCTTCGAGTGCCAGCTTGGTTGAGAAATTGTTTAGAAGTAGAAGGTCATTCCATAGGCAGTGCCTTCAAATCTATCATCGGCTCAATAGGAGACTTCCACTTTACACCTGGAACTCCTTCAAGGTGCTTTAACATTTTCACTATCTTCTTGGAGACTGCAGTCTCCCACTGCTCTTCTTGGAGACTACAGTCTCCCACTGTTGGCTTCTTTACACAACTGGGGGTATGGAAGAGGACGTAATCACCTGAGTTGATTCTTTCCTGGGATGAGTCAACATATTGCCTGACAATGTGAGCTCTCCCTTTTGATATTTTCTTTCAAGCTAATCCTTGAAGATGTGCAATCTTCAATGGGATGACCAAGTACCCGATGGTATGGGCAATAATTTAGATCACCAACATATTTTGACTTCTCGGCCCTCTTGCACTCTGGCAGTTCCAAGCCCGCTTTCACCACCTGTCGAAATAATTTGGCGACTCTCCCTCTTGAATGAATATTCTTTATTCATCTTATCTTTGAGAGATGGGAACGTTCTATCACCAGTTCCCATTGTCTGTCTCGGGCATTTTCCACCACCTTGATAAGTTTATGGCTTATCGTTCCCCCCAAGTATCAACTTCGGTTGGGGGTTAGGGTTGTAAGCTTATTTTGGCTTTTCTTCATATTGAATTGGCTTCTTGTCTTTGTCTACGTTATAAATCGTCCGCTTTTCTCTATCAGCTCTAAAGAAGAACGTAGAGTCGGCCTCACCTCTTTTAGCACCAGAGGCTTTAGCCTTCTTGGGCTTATCAAAGTGACTTTCCGATCTAGATAAGTTTAGTTTCTCAAACTTGGCTACCCTATCCAGCAGATCTTGAAATGTGGTAATTGTAGCCATGCATAAAAAGGGTTGCATCTTATCATCAATGTTGCTCATTAACAACTTGACGGCATGCTCTTCTTCAAGTTGTTGCTCACATTTCATACTCAGGTTGCTCCAGCGAGTGATGTATTTAATCACTGATTCATCTCTTCTTCTCTTATCCAGAGCAAGGTCGGCGATTGTTATCTTCTCGGTTGCACTAGCGAATCTCTTCCCAAACTTAATTTGCAACTCTGTGAAGGACTTAACAGAGTCATTTGGCAGTTCAGCGTACCATTCGAAAGCAGTTGTTGTCAAACTACTAACTAATTGTCGGAAGAGTAGAGCATCGTTTCCTCCTATATTCCCACAAGTTGCCTTAAATTGTGCCAAGTGCTGTCGGGGGTTGTTAGTACCATTGAAAGTATTGAACTTTAGTACATAGTATCCTTTTGGATACGACACTTGGTCGTATTCGGCAGAATACGGACGACCCTTGCCCACTAGTTTCTCCGCCTGATCAACGGCTATAATAGCCTTGATTTTCTCTGTAATTATTCCTTCGAGCTGCGTAGCAATCACAGGCTCAGAGGGAGGAGTGGGTTGGCGGGTGACATTGTGGACTTCATGACAATCTTCAGGAGTGCCCCGTACTCCTCCTGAGACTTGAGGAATTTGAAAGTTTGGAGGATCAGTAGAATGATTAGGCACATCACCGATAACGACAGTCCTTTGCATCATTGTCCCCATCTGAGCCATCTTCTCAGTCATCTTCTCATTCAACTGAGAGATTTTCCTGTCTTTGGCTCTCATCTGTTGCCTCATCTGTCTTTTCATATTGGTGAGTGTGGTATTTTCATCATCAAGGGGATTCCCCTCTACTTCTTCTACTTCGTACTCTCCTTGGGAATGACCACCTCCACTAGTAGTCAACCTAACATCATGGAGATGTCGGTGTGCCTGCCTAGGTGGAGGTTGTCATCGCCTAAACCATCATCGTAGTAGGCCTTATAATTGACGTTGGTGTGTCTCACCATATAGATGATCTCCATGTTTATGGCATCGTTCATTTCTTCTATTTCTTCTTTTTAGGTATTCTTCCATATTTTCTTCAATATTTTCTTCTTTTCCCATGTCTTCTTCTTCTTCTTCCTCTTCCAGTACTTGGATCTCCGAGCGGCGATGCCACTGGATTTCTGGTTCCTGATTTGGCAAGAAAATTTCTTCGACCTGTGAGCTGCGGTCAAAGTTGGCAAACCCTTTGGGTGGAGTTAGTGAGCGACGGGATCCCCTGGAATATTCTCCAAGGTGTCGACCGTCAGGATGGGTGTCATTGTGGATCCTTTTTGTGACTCATTTTTGACATTCTTTGTAGATGGGGGCGGATCTCCGAAAAGTTGTACCGGATGTCACGCCAGATCATTTCTTCTTTCTCTTCTGTCTTCTCTGCAAGGCTTTGGTCTCCAGATTTTTTTCCTTTCCACTGGGACCTTTCGGCGGCGGATCCCTGAATATATGGTTCAGGTGTCGCGCCCCGATGTTCACCGCGTGGGATCTGCTTTATTTCTCTTCTTTCCACCGAAACAGATAAGCATTCTCTTGGTGGAGTTCTCCTAGTCTCGACCATCAGTAGTCGCTGATATTTTCTCTTTTTCAGTCCTCTCTCTTTTATAGTCTTCAAGACTCTGTAGACCTGGGCCGAGAGAGTTTCGGCCTCCTTCCTCTTCTGAGGACCTGGGACTTCAGGCTGCTAGTCCTAAAATTATTTCTTTTTTTTTTTTGGAAATAAAATGATTTCTTCAACTCACCAGTGGAGCTATTTCTCTTCACTCATTTTAAATTGGTGAATCTATTCTGGGTAAGAATGGTTGCTTCTGGCTCTCGATCAGGTAGATTGGATGGGTGCATTGGCAACAATTGTTGCTGGGCTCGTAGCTCAGCATTCATCTTTCTCCTTTGTCTCCTTATAAGGAGGAAGGCCTCAACATAATTCTTCTCGGGTGCAGGTAATCCGGTTGGCAGGGATGTGGTGTTTGCAGTCACCACAAAAATCTTCTCACCAATCACAATTCTTTTGGTGACTGAGGTTTCGGGCTGTGACAGCCTCCGAGGATTTACAGCAGTAGGTCGTGGTGCTGGCAGATACGCACGACACGTGACAGCTTCTACAGGGTGGCCTGCCTTCTAGATTCCTCGTCGTTCAAAGGGATAGCGGTAGTCCTTGCGCAACAATTACCAGGAAGTAGAGGCTACCAAACTGTATGATAGCTCCAGCATTTCCTGTCTCAATAATAGCATTTGCAGTTGGATCCTGACACTTTGTCCCAGTTGGACAATCATTGAAGTATTCTGTAGATCCATCTGCACGAATGAAATATAAGGGTTGGTAATCAGAATCTGATACATCACCACACACTTTCAAAGTGCAGAGACTTGCACAGAACAGAAAATAAAGACAAATAACATTAGCGAGCAATTCAAATAAAACAAATTTTAAAATACTGCTAAATGTGTTATCTTAATGAATTTTTTAAAAGATTATTTTTTAGAATATTCAAATATCTAATTCTTTGAATGATCATTTTAAAAAATTCATAATTTTTAGCTCAAATTGATTTTTGCTGCTACTATAGCGCTGAGATGACTAGCCAAAAATGAAAAGAGAAACCAAACCCCAGTAGAGTCGCCAGAAATCTGTGGGCTCTGAAAATTCGGCCCCAGCCTCAGCCCAACTGTTGTTTTTTCTTTCAGGGGAGAGTTTTAATGGATTAAGTTCCGGGGTAAATTTTGGAAGGCAGATGGGTTTGTAGATAAGACACTACCCAGATATTTCGCCCTCATTTTGCGAGAACTTTATGATCTGAGTTCTAATTTCCTATAGCCGCATGCCCTTATAGTTAATTACCCCTTCCGATAACAAGAGAGAACTTTCGATTAAGACTGGTCGTCAATCAGATACATAGAGATACGTATTATCTGGCATATAGTAACAGAGATGGACATAGGAATGTTGGAAAAATAGTTGGGAATTAAAAAGTTTATAAGTTTGATATTTAAAATAAAAAATTTCACCATCTTGCACTTAAAGCGAATGGTGGGGGAATGGATGATGGACCCGATCAAGATCACATGGTTCCGTCATCCCGGGCCATCGTAGTCCCTGGTCTACTTAGCCAGAGGAGGTAGTCGACCCAACCTGACAGAAGGATCCTTGTCGGCAACCATGGGTTGCTTCGTCCAAGGGTACCTTGTAGACCGGGGTTGGTATTTGTCTAAGGGGATAAATTTGAATCCACCTTAGCTAATAGAGGGCTTTGTGCCCTATCAATTATATCTTATTGATTCGTATCTCAAGGATTTGATGTCACTAAGGAACGTATTGGCTCTGACCATAACCGATATTTCATGGTGCCTTTTGACGGCAAAACCACTCGGTTTAGAGGGCCCCGGATCATAACCGTTTATCCTGCGGTGCCATTTGGTGGCAAAATCGCCGGTTAGAGGACACGTACCACGTCCTTATTGGCAAGAGATTATTTGAAAATGGATCCTACTAATATTTTGACTAGGCATTAGCTCTATATGAGCTGGAGTAAATTTTAATTTATCCACCTCGGCAAACTATTGCGGAGGATGAATGGATTTTGCTTTAAGTATTTAATGGGTAGAATTTAGCTTTAAATATCTTGGTCGACCTCGCAACCGGATACTTATTTAAGGGTTCAAGCCTTGTCGACTCCCACTTACCTGCATAGGAGGATCGGGCTCGAACTTGAATTCACTTATTGACCCGCACAACATCCCTAGACGTCATATGTGTTTCTACAACATACTCGTCGGGGCCCATATGGGGGTGTTTTGGGGAATTTTGTAATTATTTATTGAACCTTGTCGACTCCGTTGAGTTATCGATAGAGGATTGGATTTCATAGGTTTTATGTCATTCTGAGTGAATTCTCTTAATTATAGACCTTGAAGATCTAATATGAATGTATAAAATAAATATACCAGTCAACCTCGCGACCGCATATTTATTTAATGGTTTGAGCCGTGTCAACTCATATATATCCGTATAGAAGGATCAGCCTCAGACTTGAATTCACTTATTAACCCGCATAGCTTCCCTAGATGTCACGTGTAACAATAACATGCTCGTCGGGGCCCATGTGGGTGCTTCATTACATACCCCCTTTTGTGTATCTATCTATATACAAATTACAGTGCATGTGCGGGGGTATTTTGGGATATTTGGCGGGTCTTCTATGACAGCTCGTAGGAGCTTGCATTTGTCGTAGTACTTCCATATTTGTTTGAAGGAGATATGTTGAATGTGTAGCGGATCTCCCACATCAGCTTGTGGCATTTGCATTTCACCAGGCATCATTTACTATTGCTTGTAGGAAACCAGTGAGTTCAGCTGGTAATGGACAATCATTGTAGCATCTTTGTTATAACACTAGTAGGTAGCTTGGGTATGCTACGAACATGTTGCCTTTATATGCATCATAGGGATCAATATATATCTACTAGCCATTTGAACGGTTGTTGATCGTAAGGGTGTTGCAACCTTTACTGTGCATGCTACTGATCATCACCCGTAGTTATATTATTGTGCATATGGAGAATCTTCTATCGTCGCTAGCGAGCATCTACCTTTGCCATGATCTTCTACTTCATGCCTATAGGGGATCCACCATATTGATGATACTTTCACCATTATGCTCAGAGATATGTTCGTTGTATGCATCGCAAGCTTTCTGTCATTGCCTGTAAGCAAGTGGTATTAAATGCCGAGTTTCTACAACGATCTATAGAACCTTACATATATTATAAGTGTGTTGTCATATGCTCGCAAGATTGATATGAATGCCAATATCATTCGCATATGATTTGCAATGCTCATCATACCATTCTTGCACATCTACTTCTAATTAGACCACATATCTTCCTTAATCATCATTGATTGCTATTTATAGATATAGTGTCCTTCATATGGATGATCATCCATCATTGCTTGCAGATATCTATATGCATTGGAGATCTGTCATTTCTGCAACATATCTTCTTTCGTCATCAATATGCCCATCTATGACTTGTCATTGGTCACTAATCGAGTTGTATTTCGCTATGAATTTCTTCATGTATATGTTGTTTGTGTGTCCCTTGTCGTCACCTACCAACAGCTCTTGATGCATGATATAGATCTCTTATCACATAGCCAGTTGGTCTATGATACGAGTGACACTCATTAGTATTATAGTCGATCGTAGATTTGTGCTTTTACTGGAGTAGCTTTCATGGATCAATTACAACATCCATTGGAGCTCTTATACAATAACCATTCAATTGAGGTGATGACTCCTATTGATTGTTATTTGGGGACGAGCCATCTTTAGCATTGCAAAATCACTTATCAGTCTCCAAGGTCTTTTAAGCCATGGTTTTGTAACCACAACATATCTCTCAATATCTTCTTGTTATTTGTAAGTACATCGCACTTGCAAGTCCTTTATCATCAAAGATGGTTCATTGTGTATGATACACTCAACATCACTATTCATTTGCACTCTAATTGAAGCAGTTAATTTGCCAAATCAAAAGTTTATTTTAAATTGTGTTCTAAATCATTTGATTATGTCCCAATTTCTTTTAAGTTCAATGTTATTTATCTGATTCGTCATCACTTGTTAAATGTCAGCACTCATTGTGGTTCAATTAGGCTCAAGTTTAGCGCTTTTTTTTTTTTAGGCTCAAGTTTAGCTTGATGTGCAAGTTCAATTTCAAGTCCAAGTCTCCTGCTGTTAAAGTCTTGTTCAAGTTCCACTTGATGTTATACAGTTCAAGTCCGAATTCAAATTGAGTTCATGTCCGAAAATAGGACTTTTGGAGGGGATTACCCGCCTCGCCACAACCACCGCGACGAACTTCCTCCCACCATGCTAAGAAAAGCGCGCATGTGTGGTTGTTCGCCGCGTTGCAAGCGCCGAGATGGATTTTCCCAAGTTTAGTATGTTATATCTTGGCGACCGGCGAGGTGGTGTGAGCTCGTGGACCGAGGCAAGGGAGCATTTTTCTTTCTTTTTTTATATGAGAATGATAATAAAATAATAATAATAATAATAACATAATTATTATAATCACTAATTATGCAATATAATTATTATTATTAATAATTATTATTATAACATAATTATTATGATTAATAATAAATATAATTATCAAAATTATGATAGCACACTTATTATAATTAATAGTAATTATAATTACTAACAATTATAAAAACATACTTATTATAACTATTAGTAATTATAATAATGTGACTATTATAATTAGCAATAGTTATAATAACTAATCTTACCCATCATTAAATAGGGATTAGGGATTACCTATGTGAGAGAGCAGAAATGGGTCAAGGGAAAATTGAGGATGAGAGCAGGCCTTCGGTGGTTACAGGTAGGGAGAAGTCTCTCTCTCTCTCTCTCTGGTCCGATGGTTTGAAGTGAAACTGAGGGTGTGAACTTAGACGAACTGCTTGGAGATCAGAGATAGGGGTTCAGAACAGAGGGAGATGGGGTCGGTCGGGTCTTGGATCGGGATTGACGGCTTTGATCGCAAGGTCGGGGCGAGTTCAAGAGGAGGGAGAGCGGCGAGCAGGTTGTCCTAAGGAGGTGGCTTTGGTTTCGACTATAGCAAAAGGGGTCGGGATTGAGGTTTTCGTGGCTTGGGCTTGCAAACAGGACAGGGATGGAGTCGTGAGTTCTGCGTGTGGAGAGAGCCTCGGAGGTCTGGAGTTTGCGTATCGAGAGAGAGCGTGAATGAAGTAATCTTCGTTCTCTATTTAACGACGAACAGAGCATCACCTCGAGCAGCATCCGAGGGATGGGCGACTGATTCGACGTCGTTTGCAGAGATCTGAGCGGGACTTGAGCGAGATATTGGCAGGATTTCGATATGGCCTCTCACAAGTAATGATTTCAACTCCTTTTTTATATTTTTTTGTTATCCTGTTACAGAGGACAGCCTTTTGAAAATTTACCTCGGAACCTAAACGCTCGTTGGCACAAAAAAGAAAGGGATCACAGAGAGGCCGGGGTGCGAATTTTTGAAGCCTACATCGTGCAGACTTAGGAGCAGTTTGGTTGCCTGAAAAAAAAAATGCAGTGTAAAGTAAATGTAATGTATTCTGAATACTTTAAGATTGTTTAATTGTCTGCAAAATAAACGCAAGAGAATTGTTTCCCTTGTTTGGTTAGGTAGATTCAGAGTAAAGTAAAAGTAATTTTTTTAAATTAATTTGAAAGAAACCATGGAAACTCATGCATTCATCTATTAGCTTGTTTGAGGATTATTTTTTACCAGCCTTACTAATATCACTAAAATAAGTAAACTAAAAGGGCTTAAAACTGGAATGTACGACAAATATAAAGCATAACAAATACATTTATACCATTATAATGCATAAAGAAAATTTCCCTAAGAAACAAGCTCAATAAAAATAGGTAGTCAATGATCACAATGTAATAGTTTTGTTCTCCTATTTCAACAGCCAAACTTTAGCAGAATCAGCAGCTGTATAGATCTCAACTGCAAAGTGCTTCAAGTACCACTAAACAACCTGAAGAGAGCCTGTTTCAGAAAACTGTATTCATTAACCCAAGTCCTTCAGAAAAAGATGAGCACATCTGGGAAATCAAACTTGAGGCAAAAATACACCCGAAATATCTGAAGTTGAATAGCTCGAGCATATCTATATTATCAAGTTGAAAGCTCATCAAGCAACTTTGTGTTTCCTTCACCATGAGGGAAATCCCACCATACTCTATGGCCTCTTTGATCTTCTAGAGCCACTTTGTCCAACTCCTTTTAGTCCTGCCACCTTCACATCTCGTAGAAGAATTTTACACGGCAATCAACCTTACAACGTGCAAAAAATTGATGATACTAGCATCAATCTAGTTTCAATTGTTTTATATTGAAATCATATCTAACTTTGGAAAGGGTGGCACTTTGTAATTTATATCTACCACTGATGGAAGATATTTAGATTGACCTGGGTGTAGTAGTTTTTCACTTTCGTGGCTTTTCATGTAAGAAATCATTTCCCATACTTGCTTTCTTTTCTAATTATGTATGAGTTGTTATTCATAACCAAGGCGATCAAGATCTCTTTCTCTATTAAAAAAACTTCTAGCACGCAACAAATGTAATGCTCCAACTTAGACAAATGCCAGGTATAATGTGCATTACATAAATCAAAGATAAAGATTCATTTCCATACAATTTTGAAGTAGTAATGAAAACTGAAAACAAACAAGGGAACAGAATTGAATCAGTAAGCCCCCTAAAAGTCATTTCATCACATTCTAAATAAACGGAAAAAGATTTTACCCGTACCGGGATCAAACCGCGACCAGAGTTTGTCCCTTAATTCAGACTCAGCTCCAAGGATCCGAACCCAAACTCCCTCCTGTTTACCATCAGCATCTACCGCGTGCTGAATCGAACCAGCAATTCCAGGAACCAAAAGAACCGGATCAAGATTAGGATTCACAAGGGGTGTCTGCTTCTTAAAAATCCTAAGCCACAGCTCAATCCCCTGCATGAGATCCTCCAATTTCGACATCTTCATGTGTCCAACAAATGAAAATACACTAAGAACAATGCCACTCGCTGGCAAGAACCAGACCAAGTTCAACGAGCTCTACCAGCTAATCCCTAATACAGAACGAATAGGAGGAGATAGAGATCAAGTGAAACGTGACCAAGAAGCCGATCAATCTAGGGTTTCGAACTTGTATCCTGGAGAGAGGAGAGGAGAGGAAAGCAAAGGTTATCCAGAAAATCCCTCACCGTCCACCGCTCCCTTGGATCCATCCTCAAGCACTTATCCAAAAAATCCCTCACCTCCTCCAACACCCAATCTGGAATCTCCGGCACATCGCCAGAGAATCCAATCCGGTGAATCGCCGCAACGACATCATCAATCTCTGGCCATGGTGCCCAGCCAGTGAACATCTCAATCACTGTGCAGCTCAGCGACCATACATCGGCAGACATCCCCTGCTCATCCCCCCTCGCAGCCTCTGGCGCATATGTACATCGGCGTCCCACGTACCTCCGGCACATTCCGTGAAACCATCGCGCGTGAGGCTAGTTCGCATTATTTCGCGCGAGAGAATTTCTAACCCACTCAATTTGAGCGGGTTTCGATGTCGCACGAACGGCCTAATGTAATACATTGTTGATGCTTCAGAGGATTTACGTATGTTCCGCTCAAAATCAACCAAACGACCTAATTTAAGTAATGCGCATAATTAAATTACTTTACCCTCCTAATTCTGCATGCCAAATAGCCCCTTAATGAATTCGCGCAACGTATAATGTGTTTGTATGTCAATATAATGCACTACGACATAGAATGCATTTATATGTTGAATGATGTGCATTTGTGTGATGCATTTTGCACATTGTACAATATATATGCATGTGATGCAATGGATATATACGATATATCTGCATGTCCGCATGCACATTCACGTATTTGCTTGCATGTTGAGATACTTGCATATGCATTTATATGTTTGTATGTGTATCTGCATATTTATTTATGCATTACTTAATGTGTTATATAATATTATTGTATGTTATGTGGTGCATGCATGATATATTTACATTTTGTATTTGGTACAAGCACGATACATTTACATGTTATTTGGTATATGCATGATATATTTACGTATTATCGACATTCATGCACAAGTCATTTGTATGTTGCATAGTATACTCGAGCAATGCATTTGCACATTGTGCGATACACTTGCATGAAGCACTTGCACATTTCAATTACACGTTTGAATGAACATCGGTTCATTTAAAAAATGGGTTTACATAATCGATCATATATGTGCAAGCCACTTAGCATACATGTCAATTGTGCAACACATTTAAATAGCACGTTATATAGTATCATGCATGTGCAATAGCGCATGGCATAAGTCGTAAATGGCGCGCAATATTTTGTAAACATGTTATAAATTTCAAATTATAAATTATAATTAAATTTAAGATTTATGAATTAACATCACAATTAATTATTAATTAATTAAAAATCAAATTAATAAAATATTTAAAAACTTTAAAGTATTAAACTTTTTGTAGAGTTTAAAACTATCATTTTTACTATTTGGCATAATTTATGCTAAATTATGCTTAAATCCTGCTCAATTCTATTGATATAAGTTTATAGGATTTAAAAAAAATTGTTTAACATAATATTTATAATTAAATCTTGCTCTAATCAACCAATTATTTGCTATTTAATGATATTTAATATTAATAAATATATATTTTTATATTGTGGACTATGTTTAAAATGATGTGTGCCGCACCGCACCGCACCGCACGCTATGCACCACGGCTTCAAGGAAAACTTTGCACCGTGGTGCATCATTCGTCATTGAGAATATGCTACTTAGTGTGCTCATATAAGGCACTTGTATGGTTGGTAATTCATGTACACGCCACTTCATGTATTCATATAATATACTTGTATGTCTTTGGTACACACATTATACAACCATAGGCTCAAAGGGGGCATCTCTTTTAATGATTTTACATGTCATGTACACTTTAATGAAAAGGTCGCACACATCATGACACGCAACAGTGTAATATTTATTTTTTTTAAAACACTTGCATTCAAGCAATGTATAATATTTGCTCTCCACGGTGAAAATCAAGGTATGACACTTGGACCTCGAGTCTGAAGAATCCACCACCGAAAGGTCCCGACAAAGGGAAAATAAAAAATATACCAAAGTCTTTAGAAGTTTTTTTTTTACATGAATGTGCATACAAACATGGAAATATATCATAGAAATCCATTGCGTCATATGCATGTATGCCATGCAATGTGCAAAATGCTTCACGCAAATGCACATCATTCAACATACAAATGCATATGTTGTAGTAGTGCATTATACAGACATGCAAACACATTATATGTTGCATGAATTCAATAAGTCACAATGCAAATACATTATACAAATTACATATAACTGTATTATACCCATGATTAAAAACGTATCGATCGTCTAATAAATACATTATGCAAAAATACACCGAAAGTATATGTTCGTATGGGCCCCGACAAGCGCAATAAATACGCAAGCATGATGTCTAAGGATTTTGCGCAAACCGAAAAATAATAAATGAGGTTTAAATTTATCTCCCTGAAAAGTATGCAAACATATTATGTAAATGCACTACCATACACACATTATTTAAAAATGAAATTTAAACTATCCACATATGTTCTGGCTGTCGCATATAACTTCTAATATTGATGTCTGAGAATGCAGCACGGGTTAAATTTCAAATCCAATCCTTCTCCTTGAAAAGGCTAGAGTCGACATGAATTAGATTAACAAGCGAACGCATAATCACAAATCTACCCGAATATTTAAAGTTAAATTTCACATTAGGCCTTCAAAAGCTCTATAAGTGAAACTCGTCATAAGCTCTTCATTCTTAGCATTTATATAAAAACTCATGAGATCAGTCGTTGAACCTGATCCTCTTTTGGCAGGGAAACAGAGTTGACAAGATTTAGACAACTCTAACAAACAGTTATATAAATCCCCGATAATGACTGTGTTGAAGGTAAAATCATTTGACCGACATGGGACTCAAACAAGTTTTGTAAGCCAAGAAATTCCTTCATCTCCTAAATATATCCACACCTTTATTGGAATATTAATTATCACATCCAACAGCTTTTTTACACTTCATTTTTTTAGGACTCTCTAACTTTAGTTTTACTAAAATACGATGATAAAAATAAAAATCACTATTTTCATTTAGGATAATAAAGTCAATCGTATTCTCACAATCATCATCGAAAAGTTTATTAAAATATCCTATTCACCTATGTTGAATACCCTATTCTAATAAAACAATTTTTTTTTATCTTCATCATTAATGCACTTCACTTAAACTATTTATTTATATCTCTTTGATTGGCAAACTTATACATACATTTTTCACCTTTCTTAGTGTGTGTGTGTGTGTATATATATTATATATTTATCAAAAGCTAGAGTAGACTTATATTAAAATATAAAAAGCTTTTACGAGTTCAGACTTTCTCAATTTATTGATTACCCATCCATTGGTCTTACAACCTAGTTAAACACTGATAGTTAAGAGGCGATACAAAGTTAATGATGTTTAGTAAGCAACTAATAAACTATTCACTTTTGAAGAGATGAAAAAGATAAAAGTACTACATCCCACCTGGAGAAGGTTGCTTCATAGATTCCTTCTGAACAAGAGACCATTCTTCCTCTAATGTCTGAACCATCACGTCAAATGAATTCTGAGCACAGAACAACAGAGAACAATGAAGACTCTAAATTTACCTTGTTATTGATTCAATTTTCAAGTTCATTTAAATGAAAAAAAAAAAGAAAATATCGGAGAAAGGAACAAACTAATTGTGCTTTCTTTTCTTCTAATTCTTCTGATTTAACAGCCCTGGAAGATTCATCCACTAGATCAACTTGTCCAGCATTGTTACCACCACCTTTTGATACCATGGATTGACTAAACTTCACCTCAGCTTCTACTTTTTCCAGGTTTTCCTTTAAATCCTTTTCAATAAGGTCCAGCTCCTACAAGCAAGCAATGTGTAAAGCATCCACGGCATCCTAAATAGCAGAAATATTTATGAAAATAGGAGTTTCCAATATTTCAACAAATTTTTTTTAGCACACGCCATACATCAAGTCAGCAAACAGTGAAAGAACACAAATGTGGGGATTGTGTGTGCCAGAGTTCCATGCTATCTTCAACACCAATCTTTTTTCTATGTCCAATGTTATCTAGGGATTCTAACAGTTGAGATAGCACTTTCAGTCAAAATTGCGGCAATTTACAAAAGACACATTCACAGCTGTGTAACATTAAGTAGCACATGACGTACGTCATCACATAAGGATTAGAAACTTTGTAAAACAACAAGACAGAAGGTTGCACTAATCATCATTAGCTAGTTATATCGCAACTATTTTGGTTTAGCTTTATGAATCCTCCATTCATTTCAATTGAAGGCTATATGTGCTATTAACTCTATTGTCTTCAAGTTTTTTTTTCCTTTTTTGCACAATTTCTAGTCATGTCACATTTAGGTTTCGTTTGGGACGGCTTTCTTACTACTTCTTAAAGCAGTTTTCTAGTACAAAAATTTTAATTTTGTATTAAAAAGCTGCTTTAAGAAGCAGTAAAAAAGCCGTCCCAAACGAAGCCTTAATCTGCCAATTTGTATTTCTTAACTTCCAAATAAGTTTCATTTACTCATCTTATTGATGCATCTTCTGACCACTAAGTGAACAACTTGATTTTTTCCACGACCTTATCTTCAATACATAACACTGGATAGTTATTTCTCATTCTAGCATTCCTAACTTTACCATACATCTGTTGGAGAATTTTTGTATCCTCAAACAGATTGCATATTTTATAATCGGGCACGGCATAAGAACATGATATATTACCCCGGAGGGTAAAAATACCATTTTCTTATGGGCACAATAATAAAATTTACAATTGAACAGAGATTCCCCCACTCAATGTTTGGTTGAGTGGGGTTTATTTATTTCTGGGGTACAGACGTCCCATAGGGACAAGCCCCTATGGTTAATCACATCCCAATTTTGATTTGGGAAAACTTTTGATTAAACTAGTGGTTTTTTTTGTTTTGGAAGTCATTTTAGACATTGGCTAAAGTTTTTTTTTTTTTTTTGTTTCAAAATTCATGAAAGTCTTGGTTAAAGGTTTTGGTCCTTTAGAAATTTCAAGGATGAGGTGATCAACTTAGAATTAGATTTTGGAATGAGAGCCAAGGGAAGGTGAAGTAGGAGCACTTGATTCTGAGTGAAACTCAGAGGTGCTCAAACTAACCTATGTTGGGCTTTAAATTTTAACAATCTAATTTTGATTTAAGTTGATGTTTTATTAGAAGATTGAGACTTATATTCCAACAACACATGTTGGAGGAATTGCCCGAAAGGTGAGGGCTTATAGGGTGATTTGGAATCAACCCTTGCCTCGGACCCTAAGACTAAGGTGAGGACTACCGATAGGTAGTGCCTCGAACGTAAATCTAACGATTGCAAAGGGGCTTACAAACTACACCTCACAAGAGGCATAGCCTGCCCGACCTCTGGATTTATTATCCCGCCTGGAAGAGACTACCAGCTAACCCTCCTAATCGCTTTTAAAACCATGTTGTTCGGTCTCAATGCAAATGTAGAGTGGTAGGGTTGTTTTTATTTAGAAGGTATGACTTACGCAACAAAGTTAAGGGGTAGAAAATTTATTTTTATCCTAAGAGCCTAACGCAACAAAGTCCAGGCCACACCCAAACAAAGCAATGGAAGAAACCTAGGAAAAAGATGCATTTCTATTGCACGCCCAGTAAACAAACAATGCATGCTTATATATAAATTAAGACAGAAATGTAAATAATGTCCCAGTTATTACAAACATGTTTGGCAGCTGAGTTGCCTGCCATTATACAACCCAGTTATATTTATAGACTCTACTTGTGGGGTCTTCAAGTTTTACAAAAGTTATTTGTGTTTCATCTCCTTCGCTCCCTTCCTTTGCTCCAAACCCCCACAAGTTCACATCCTACTTCTAATCAAATACATGATATAAAAATAGAAAAGACTCAAAACCTGCAAGACAGAGTTAAGCAGCAGTTTATATGATAATCATATTATATTCCCAAAATTGGCCTAGCACTTAGAGTGCTAAATGCTAGGCCCCTGCTTCTACCCTATTGGTCATGTCTCCTGGGGAGTTTTAAGCAGCGCCTGCAAGCAAACAGCATTAGTAAAATCATGACATTTACCCCCTTCTTGGACATGACCACCTGCACAGAAAAGCATTTATATTTCTACACTATCAACTTAAGGGCAAGTGCCCACACGCAGAAAATCTAAGGGTCAATCACTCCACAACATCAATCACATGCGCACACAAAGAAAAATCCTAATCCTAGCATGCCTAAGGGGCTGTGCATCTATGTGTGTGAGGCTCGTGTGATATATCACACTAAGGGTACTCCTAGAGTTTGGGTCTAAGGGAGCAGTGTCCAACATGTGACTTTTGGGCCACATGTTGAATGAAATTCTCCTTAGCTTTTGGAGCTAAGAAGAGGGGGTAGGAATCCAACATTTAGCTTTTGGGCTAAATGTAGAAGAACTCCCTCTAGCTTTTGGAGCTAAAGAGAGGAGAAATCTCCTACAACTTTGAAGTTGAAGGAGAGAGACCAATAGCTTTTGGGCTAAGGTATGACATCTTCTAAGATCTTTGGAACCCATAGAAGTGATGGAGATTAGTAGCTTCTATGCTACAAATCAAAAGAGTGTCTCCTTAAATTTTTGTATTCAAGGAGTTGAGTTTCATTTGCTTAATTTGGATTAAGCAAATAACGGTGAGTCACTTATTGAATTTGAATTAATAAGTGAAAAAGATTTATAACTTTGGGGTTACAAATCAAGAGGGATTATCATTGAACTCTTATATTCAATGATGGGTATTTAGTTTGCTAAGTTTTGATTAAGCAAACATAAGAAGATGATGTGTAGATTTGGGCCTACACATCAAGGATTCTTTGAACTTTTGGGTGTCCAAAGAGAGGAACTCATTCACCTAATTTGGGTTAGGAGAATGAAAGAAAGCTAGGGTTTGATCCCTTTGCTTGATATGGAATTACTTGTTGAATTTGGTTCAACAAATAAATGATTTTTTTTTTTGTGTTGAACTACTTGTTGATTTTGATTCAACAAATATATGACTTGGAATAAGATTGATTCACTCAACATGAGTTGAGTGAATAAGACTTTCATACAACTTTTGAGTTGTAGAAAGGAGAAGAGAAGATGCAACTTTGAGTTGCAAGCCTCTAAAACCTCTTTGAATATTTGGAGTTCAAGGAGGGGGATTCATTCTCCCAACTTAGGTTTGAGAGCATGACGATGGATTTGAAAGCTCTCCTACAATCTTGGCTTGTAGGAGAGTTGTAGGAGAGAGAGAGAGAAATGCAACTTAGAGGTTGCAAATCAATGAAAGTCCTATGAACATTTGGTGCTCAAAAGAGATGTGTACATTCTCCTAATTTTGAGTTTTAGGCGAATGAGATAGTTTTCCTACAACTTTTGGGTTGTATTAAGGGGGAAATCACGTGCAACTTATAGGTTGCAAGTTAGAGGAATTTCTTTGAGCATTTGGTGTTCAAAGGAAATGACACACATTCACTTGATTTAGGCTAAGTGAATGGAGAGATTTTCTACACTTTTGTTTTGGTAGAAAGAGAAATAATGTGCAACCTAAGGGTTCCACATTCATGAGGGCCCTTGAACATTTGGTGTTCAAAAGAGGATAACCATTTTCCTAAATTTGGGTTTAGAAAAATGAGATGACTTTTTACAACTCTTAAGTTGTAGAAAAGAGAAGCAACAAGCAACATTTGGATTGCATGTTGAAAGGGATTCCTTGAACATTGGGTGTACAAGGAGAAGCATTCATTTGCTTGATATAGGATAATTTTTTTGAATTTGTTTCAACAAACAAATGATTTAGATTAAACTATTCGTTGATTTTGATTCAACAAATAGGCGATTTGTTATAGGTTTAATTCATTCAATAAAGTTTGAATAAATGAGATTTTCATACAACTTTTGAGTTGTAGAAGGAAAAGGAATTTCTCTACAAATTTAATTTGTAGGGAAGAAAGAGAGAAATACAACCTGAAGGTTGCAAAGTGGGAGATTTTCTTTGAACATTTGGTCTTCAAAGAAAGGGACATTCATCCATCCAATTCGAGTCAATAGGATGAGAGGAATTCCTACAACTTTTGAGTTGTAAAAAATGAGGGAAAGAACATGCAACTTAGAGATTGTAAATCCTTAAATGTTCCTTAAACTTTCGATGTTCAAAGAAACAAATTCATTTGCTTAATGTGAAGCTAGGCAAATGAAGATGAATTTGGGGGTTTCCTACAATTTGGGTTTGTAGGAAAAGGAATGGTCCAAAATGCAACTTAGGGATTACAAATTGGAGGATTTCCTTTGAACGTTTGGTGTCCAAAGAGGGGGAATTCATTCCTCCAATTTGGGTTGGAGGGATGGAGAAGAATGAGATGCAACTTAGAAGTTGCAAACTCTCGAAGGTTCCTTGAACATTTGACATTCAAAGAATGATGCACACTCTCCTAATTTAGGTTAGGAGAATGAGGAGATCTTTCCTATAACCTTTGGGTCATAGAAAGAGAGCTTCCTACCTTCTTACAAATGTTTTGGGCTCATTTGAAGAGAGGAAGGATGCATCTTAAGGCCTTGGAAAGGATTCCTAAATCAACTTTGACATAATTAGGAAACTTGAATGGGAGAGGTTCACTTGTTACTTTTGTGTTATCAACAAGTGAAGAAATGACTTAGGATTTGGTCCTAAAGTGAGAGGACTCATGCAATGAAATGCTTAAAGGCTTGAGGAGCCTTAGGATATCTTGCATAAGAAGAGATTTGTTGGTTTTATGTGCCAACAACGAAGATAGGAGAACTTGGGATTTTGTTCCAAGTTTCAAATGATTCATGTACTCAAACACTTGGAGCTTTGAGAATGCTCCAAGCATTATGCACAAAAGGGGATTCCCCACCTCTCCATGAATGTTTTAAACTCATGGAAAGAGGAGATGCATGCATGAAAGGAATTTCCCTACGTCCTTTAGAGTTTTGGACTCAATTAGGAGAGGGAAGAATTGATTTCCTAAGGTTTTAGGAGACGTTTCTAAACCACTTTTGGGCATGATTTAGAAATCCTTGGATAGGGGAGATCTATCCCTATGACTTCTAGGAAACTTAGGATCAAATTTGGTATGATCTAAGAAAAACCTAGGAATGCATGCAAGTGTAGTCAATTTCCAAATATCTAAGTTAATTTTGTCATAACTTACAATTTGCTAACAATGACATGCATGCTACAAGATGTGAGAATCCCTACACATTGTCATTCAAGGTATGGTTGAATGACAATACTTAGCCTAAGGTTTGATTGTAGGCGAAGGTATTAGACACAATATGATGCATAAACATACATTTGAGAGGTGTTGGATAACAATCTGGCACCTCTACACGCATCGAAATCCTCTCCGGGCCCTCACATGAGAGCCAACAAATGGAAATCACCAAATTTCCACTGTTTTGCGAATTGGACAGCCAACATAGGTTTTGGGGAAGCAAGCAAATGAAGTTTCTAAAAAACCTAGGGGTTGGAGGCGTCAACCACATAACAATTGGCCTTGGGGGACCCTAGGTTTCACTAAGTTTCAGTGTTTTACCTTCCCCGTTTGTCCTAGCGCTCCTATCCAAGTTCCGGCTCGCTGTCCAGGCTTGATCCAAGCTCCAAGTTGTTGTCCAAGGTCCTTTGAAGGCTCCAAGTTGCTGTCCCAGGTTTTCCCAAGGAGGAAGACTGCTGTCCCAACATTCCAAACAGAGAATTTTACTGTTTGAGGGCTTCCAGAGGTCGTCGTTTGCTGTCCAAGCCGCTGTGGAAGACCCCTTTGCTGTCCAAGGCACTGTCAAGCCTCTAAACCACTGTTTGGGAGGTTTTGAAGGCTTGCTTTGCTGTTTGGAAACTTCCAACAGCCTCCAAATTGCCACGGACTCACCGGAGTTGAAGGAGAAAGGGGGAGAAGCCACAAACTTTGCTGATTTTTTAGAAAAGAAGTGAATGGAGGGCTTAACCTTTGATTTGCTTCTTGAGAATAAAGAAAATGCCCTCAAATCTCCAACTCCATCATCCTTTTTTAGAAGAGCCGCATGCAAGGAAGAAGAGACTTGACCGGCCCTTCCTCTTAGCTAGGTCGCATGCAAGAGGCCACATCTTCTCCTCACTTGGACGGGCTGCACGCAAGTCAGGGGAGCCGAAGGCTCCCCCTCTCCTCTCCGCTCTGTCTGGGACGGAACTACACGGGGGAGCGTTCGCCTCTCCCGATCTCTCCCTCTTTCTCTCGCTCTGGGTCGGGGCGGAAAACACAAGGGGAGCCGAATGCCTCCCCCCATCCTCCCATTCGTCTCTTAGAGGCGCACAAGGCACCGCCCAAATGGGCCAATCCCCTCTCACGCATAAAATGAGGGGTTTTAGGGTAGATTTCGGGAGGAAATCTGAGCCATTGATTTCAAACTTTGATTTGAAAATCAAATTAAGCCCAAATTGACAAATTAGGGCTGGAATTGAGTCCGAATTGGACTCGACTCAAACCGATTTGGGTCCGAGTGGGTCCGATCAAGTTAATTTTGTGAAATTAAGCTTGAATCGGCGCCGAATTGTGTCGAATTGAGCTCGACGACGCTCGACGAGGTTTGAATTGATTTGATTTTATTTTAATTAAATTAAATTGGATTTAATTTAATTTAATTGAGGCTTAATTTGGATTAATTTCACCTCGACGATGATTAAGTGAATTGATCGAGCGCGATCGAGCCTAGTCGGGTTCGATCGGGGTCGAGTCGATGCGAAAATATTCGTCAACAACATCCATATAATTTTTTTTATTTTTTGTCATACTCAACTTAAACAATCCGTATTTGTTCCACCACGTTTGGATCAGCCATTCAAATTACAATTCTAACACTTATCTTCAAGTTTATCTCGTATTGCTTACTGTTCAGTGTTCATATACTATTCCATTTCAATCACCAAGCTTTGAGGTCTAGAAGTTATGTTCTCATTTAGATAGCATTGTTTCCAAAACAACAAAAGATCTCTCGGGGTAAATGCAACAACCATACTGCCATTGTTTACATGAATAGGTCCTATTCATGATCATACCCCTTGCCATGATGGTAAGAAATTGGAATGGTTTACTTCCATTTTTATATGGTGAACTAACTATGAGAGGCGAGGGACCATTTGATTCATTGTTAAAAATTATTGATTAGAGATCAATAACCAACCATTTTAGCTAATGATGAGCCATATAAGTAATATTAAGTAGTTCCAACCAAAAAATGGTTGAACACAAATTTTATAATAGAATGAGGATTAAAGGATATTGGGACATAAGTTTCATGTGCATGGACAAAAATGAAAAAGAAAGAGATAAGAAAATTAACATATAATGACTATTGTGGAAAACTGGTAGAAGTGATGCATTGGCTCAATAAACATAACTAAGTAAATAAGACAGTTCTCATTTGTTTTGTTTTTTCTATAGCCTGATATACAAAAAAAAAACTGCTTCTTGAAAGCAGGTTAGTGTTTGGATGATTTTTTTAAATGAGAATTGTTACCCACTCAAAAATATGGTGAGAAGTTGCGTTCTACTACCCGATCGAGCCCGAAGCCCCTATCCGTGCGGAACCACTGCTCACGTGTGGCCTCCATCTATGACCTCCATCCACGTGTAACCCGTAGCTCGGCTTGATGAGAGCTCATTCATGTTCGTTTGATAGGATAAACAAACGAGCTTGAACACTTTTGATAAATGCTTGATAGCTAAATAAAGAGCTTGAACAACTTGGCGTTCGACTTATTTATATTCATGAATAGTATCATTTAATACTCATGAACAAACTCGATTAAAGATTGACTAAGAAGCTCGATTAGAACTATATGAGAGTTTTAAAAAATACATATTGTTAAATTTAATAATTTAATTTTACTAATCCCATCTAAAATAATTTAATAAATTATTTTTACCTCCCGCATACGCCTAAAATCACAAACAACCCGCTCTCTAAATAAATATAAGATGAATCATAGATTGTTTGTTCGTGAACAAACTCATTTGGTAGCTCGAAAATACTAATTAGATATGTTCATGAATTGGCTCATATGATAGCTTAAGAATACTCATTAAATATATTCGTGAATGAGCTTATTTGATAGTTTAAAAAACTTCGCTAGATATGTTCACGAACAGGCTCGATGTAATTATTTGTTAGAAGGCTCGATAAGGCTCGTTTAATAAGTTAATGCACATCTAGAAGTAGAGCTCGTTTATAGTTCGATAAGGCTCATTTGTTTAAAGATCGATAAGCACGAAATGAATCAAACATGAACACCCATTAATTTAAATGAGTCAAGCTTGAACACAAACAAAAAAGCTCAAATCAAACTTGAACTGAAATTGAACAAGCTGATAATAAATAAACTCAAACATGAACACGCATATACTCGGCTCAGCACGGTTTGTTTGCAGCCCTATCAGCATGGAACCTCCATCCAGGTCTCGATCTGTGTGACATTTCGTCCAATCATAGGGCTTCTAATCCTTCCTCGTTCAACTCTGGCAAACTCGCAGTAGCCGAGGAAGCTTTTGGAAGCTTTCAAATAACAAAAGTGATGTCCAGAGCGGCTTGGATAGAAGCGATGACATCCGAAGCAGCTCGAACATCAATTTTGTCTCGCTCTCTCGCCTTTCAACAAGGCGATTGAATTGTGGTTTGCGCTGTGACAACCCGACGAGGTAAACCCTTAAAACTTAGTAAAAACTTTGTCACAACTCACAAAGTCAATGGTTGTGTGGTTGAGGCTTTCCAAGCCAAAGATAGGTCCTTTAGAAACTTAATTTTTGCTTCCCCAAAACCCTCCATTCATTGTCCTCTCCGCAAAACAGCAAAAATCTAGTTATTCTCATTCGTTTACTCTCTTGTCAGAGCCAAAGAGGCATGTCGATACACGTAGGGTGGTCGTATTGGCGTCCGACAACCCCCAAATGCATGTTTTAGCATCCATGTTGTGCTCAATGCCTTCACCTACAACTAAACCCTAAGTTTAAGAGATTTCATTTGATGATAAATCAAATATTGAGGTGTAGACTTCCACAATGACGCATGTTATGTTATATCTCTTAGATTGATGTGTTATGACAAAATTAACACATAAATGTGGGAACTCACACTTAACGAAGCTTGTGGATGTTCCATGATTTTAATGAGTACTCAAAATGCATTTGATTGAGTTCAAACATTTAGCGTATTGGTTGTAGGATTTGACATGAACCCCCAAAGGTTTATGTTGCAAATCCTAGGATCAATGAAGCTCTTGAGATTTATTTTGAGTGTTTCATGAGGCTTATGGAAATGATAATGAATTATCACCTCTAACTCTTGAAATCCCTCAAAATTAGAGGCTATCACTCGTGCTTCCAATGCAACAATCATGTCAAAATTGATTGGAAATTCCCTTCCAACTTTAGATGTATGTTCCCTAGCTCATCATAGATTAAATATATGCATGAGCCTTCAAAGGTCACAATGTGTGGGTTCACCTTCACCCTATCTATATCATGAAAAAATTGGTCAAGGTTTAGGAGAGCTCGCATGTTGAATTTGAAGATCCTATAGATGTTAGGAAGACAAATAAATAGGCTCATTTAATTCCAAATAAATTTGAGCCGTAGCATGGGCCCTCATAAACACTTATATTTGGAATTATTTAATCATTATTTATGTAACCTCCAAATTAGAGGTTTGAAATAAAATGATCAAAATTTTAACTAAAGTTTTCGAATTTATAAGCATAATTATTCAATTCCTAAGTGCTTGTACAATAAAGGGTGGGGTATTCCATGGCTTTCAAAGATTCATGGATCATACTGTTAGGTCGGCCCGGGAGGAGTCGGCTGGACCGGTCCGGTTCTATTCCAGGCGGAACCAGATAGGGGGTGGAAGCCAGGCAGGAGGGTCGGAAGCCCTGTGGGCCCCAACTTAGGTTAAATCAAATTGGGTGGGGATTGAAAACAACAAACGATACAATGTTCTTCAATTCGAGAGGAAGAGAATACAAGTTGTTTTCCTGGTTTTTCCTTCAAATTTCTCTATTTTGCTGTGTTAGTTGTTGTCCACTGCAGAAAACATCAGTTTTCTTACTATTTTCCCCACCGTTTTCGATTAGGTTTGCTTGCGAACTCATGTATTACCCAAGGGTTACTTGCGAACTCAAGTATTTCCAATTAAATTGGTATCAGAGCATTGATTTGGGACCATCGGCGGATGAAATTATGAAATTTCAGCAAATTTTTTGACAACCAGAAGAAGATCTCTTGTGATTCTTGGGAAGAGAGATGGCCGGGAAGAAAGTAGAAGTCTTGGAAGGCGAGATCGGTCAATTAAAATAAGATTTGGAGGGAAAATTCTTTGATTTTCAAGATCAAATCACCTCCAATAATGAAAAGATATAAGGGAAATTCACGGTAAAAGAAGAGATGTTGAAGAAATTGCTGGCGTTGAAGACCAATCCTACAACATCGGAAGCAAGAGAAACCGCCGGAGGCCGTGACGTAGGAGGGAATCTGTAAAACCCGCAAAACGTCGTTTTAGACCTCGCACGCTTTTCAAATCGTCGCGACGAGTTTTAAGTGAAAAATTCGAGGTTGTCGGATTCCGATGGAAATAATTTTGAAAAATTCTACGCAAAATTCTAAGAAATTTGATGTATAGAACTTATATTTAATTATGAGTATTTTAAAAATTATGAATTTCGGAAAGTTAGAAATGCCAATCCTACCCCTAAGTCTTTCTTAAGCCAAATCTACTTAAGTAAGGGCATGAGAGTCTTTTGGCATGTCCCATTTCTCCCTATTAGGCAAACCGAACCACTCCCATTCTCCCTCATTCGCCTCTTTTCACCCAAACCGAGCGGACAAGAGAGGAAGAGGCGGACGGGTAGAGGCGTCGGGCAAGGCTTCGAGCGGCGGTTTTCCGGGGAGCCTCTTGGAGGAAATCGTAGGGGAGATTTAGAGAAGGCTAAGGTGAGTTCTTATGAACCTTTTCTCATAGTTTTCCTTAGGGTTTTCTCAAGACAAGATTTCTAGGGTTTGAGAAAACTTTGATTTTCTTTAAGATTTCTAATGGGGGATTGTTAGGGGATGATTAGGAGATATTTTTATGCATAGAAATGAAAATTTTTCTTTAAAGATTGTGAGTTGGAAATTAGGGTTTTTCCCTAAAGTTGAGATTTTTTAAAATGCTTTTACAAATGTTGTTCCTAAGGATCTTAAGGTGGATTTTCTTAGCTAGAAATTGAAATTTTGTGACAAAACGCTTTTTCTATTTTCTAATTATTGTAAATCCAAAATTTATGCTATTTTAATTATGATTTAGGTGTAATGGGGAGTTTGGCATGTTTATGTGAGGGAATCTTTGAGATTGTGTTTTCAAAACCTAGGATTTTAAGGTATTTTCGGAAATAGGGTTTATTTGGAATGTGTAATGCGTGTAGGGATTGATGTGTATGTTTCTTTTAGGTGTTGAACGAGTGAGAAAGAGAAGTTTGTAAGGATTCTTGGCGGATCACGTTTCTTTGAGGTAAGTAAATGTAATGCCTTTAAAATTTAGAAGAAAATGCATTTATTTTCCTCCAAAGCATGTTTTATTTTATGCTCTTTAAGTTATATGCACTTTTCCATTGTCGCTCATCATGTGAATTTCTTGGATTATGTTACCTTCCATTTCAAGCATATCTCTTATGTAGTGATTTATTTATGTGTTGCACTTGTTCTTTCTAAGGTAATGAATAAAGAATGTAACTTGCTTCTTCTATCATTATGTTATCGTGAAACCTTGTAGCATATTAGGAGATATCTAACCATACGCTTGCTATGAATACTAAAGAATAAATGTATGTGCATGTTGATGCGGAGATATCTTGGTAAAGGTGATGCTCTTTTGAGCATTGGTAAAGGTGATGCTCTTTTGAGCATTGGTAAAGGAATGACCTATTATGTTGTACCTGATCAGTACAAAATGAGATATCTCCGAGACGGGTGATTATAAATACATGTTATATTAAGCATATGAAAGGCATTATGGTTTAAGAAAAAGCATTACGGTTTAAGGGAAAGTATTCTTTTATGTTTTATGGGAAGTGTTGCATCACAAGTTTATGTTAAGAAAAGGATTTAATGGATTACATTGAAGTATTCTATTTAATTTGCAATGAGTTCCATATTTCTTTTCATTCATGTTAGCTTCATTTCTTGCTGTTTTCTCTTAATTTTAATTGGTAAAGCATTTGCCTATTGAGTTTGACTCACCCAAGTTATGGGAAACTTTTCAGGAGACCCTGCTTCTAGATAATGGCTGACCCACCTCCGCTCACCTACCGTCGTAGGGAGACGACGGGCGGCAGGTTCTTTTGTGTTTTGTTGTTTTGTTGATAGAAGGTAGTAGTTGTAGACTTTTTGGAGAGTTGTACTATTGTTTAGATTTCCTTCTTTTGGATGAACTCTCTTTGTACACAATTATTTTGATTGATGAAATGAAAAGAAAAGAAAAAGTTATTTAGATTTTGCTTTAGTGGCTCTTTCATTCTTATACTTAAAGATGTTTGATTTTTGTTAGATATTTTGATGTTATGTTTGAAGGATTACTTCTTTTCCCGTCCGACCTTTGTTCCCGCCTCGCACTAGCGAGCTAACCGGGCCGGGTCGTGACAAGAGTGGTATCAGAGCCAAGGATTTGAGAATATTGATTTTATGAAAGAGCCAATATGATGAGCTTATAGGGTAGAGTAGGTATAAGGTGCTTGTGTTATTTAATGCTTAGATTGCATTGTTAATTCTATGTCTCAGGGCTGAGGAACCTGAACCAGATGCCACTGATGGCAACACTAAAGAGGTCAGGAGGGAATTACCGTCAGTAGTGGAGCCTCAAGGCAGTAGCATTAATGCTACTTTAGATTATTTCACCCAAATGATGGCTGCCATGACCCAAATGATTAAAAACACTCAGACTCAGGTTGGAGGCAGTGGAAGTGCTCCAATGGACAAATATTTAAAGCTATTTCAAGATATGAAGCCACCATCATTCGTGGGAGGTGGAGCTTTAGAGGCAGAAGATTGGTTAATGAAAGTTGAGAAGATTTTGGAGGGAATGCTATGCCCTCAGGATAGAAGAGTTGCTTTAGCTGCATATGCTTTCAATGGGGAAGCAGAAAGATGGTGGAAAAGTCAATTGGAAGGAACTTTTGGTGGGAGACCAAGCAACCAAATAACCTGGGAAGAGTTTGTTAAAGTGTTTAGAGATTGGTATGTCCCAATGACTGCTAGGAGGTCCATGCAGGACAAATTTAATAGACTGGTGCAGGGTGACAGGACCATTGCAGAGTATGAGGCTGAATTCACGATGCTTTCTAGGTATGCCTCTCATCTGATTCCTAATGAAGAAGAGAAATGCCACCGTTTCCTTTGTGGCTTGAGGGATAGCATTAGACAGTCATTGGTTCCTTTGGATATTGAAGATTATTCTAAATTAGTTGATAAAGCACGGAAGATTGAACTGGATTATCAGAGTACTCAGAGGAGGAGAGACTTCCAAAAGAGGAAGAATGAGGACAGATCCAAACCTACCCAGTCTTTTCATTCTGGAAGGCCCAATTGGAAGAAGTTTAAATCTAACTTTTCAGATAGTAGCGCTTCTACAGCTGTATGCAATAAATGTGGGAGAACTCATAAGGGAGAGTGCCTTTCTGGCACTAATACATGCTTCTGGTGTCACCAACCAGGGCATATGGCAAAGTCTTGTCCTCTCTTAGGACAAAGACCTACTACTGAGGCTAAAACAGGAAACACTCTTCCTCAGAGGACAGCTGGCAGGCCAAGAACTGTAGAGTCTACTGGATCTACCCCATCACAAGGCCAAGCTCGTCCACCAGTTCAACCAAGAGTTTATGGAATGTCACAACATGAAGCAAAAGACTCTCCTGATGTTATCACAGGTATGGACTTTATTTAATGTCAATGAATTCCTT
Source organism: Dendrobium nobile (assembly GCA_022539455.1). Classification (NCBI taxonomy): domain Eukaryota; kingdom Viridiplantae; phylum Streptophyta; class Magnoliopsida; order Asparagales; family Orchidaceae; genus Dendrobium; species Dendrobium nobile. The sequence goes on along the minus strand of CM039733.1, from coordinate 62,769,858 downwards.
TTTACTGTTTAAGTAAAACGAGCTTTATGTTATGTTACATGCATGATATTTAGGAACAATCATTGTATGTAACAAGCCTGTTAAGGTGTTGTTTGATACGGGAGCATCATGTTCTTTTATTTCTGAGGGATTTGTTAAATCTGTTGGTTTGTCTTCTTCAAGTATGCCCAAACCATTATCAGTTTTGATGCCTAATGGGAGTCAGTTGGAAACCAACAAGGGGTGTCATGTGGAGATGATTGTAGGTGATAGAAATTTGGGCGCAGATCTTATGTTATTGCCCTTAACGGAGTTTGATATGATCCTAGGGATGGATTGGTTGTCTAGTCACTTTGTGACCATAGACTGTAATAAGAAAGAACTTAAATTTTGTATGCCAGGGGAGAAAGAATTCAAATTTGTAGGGGAAAGAGGCCTAACTTCCATGAGTCTCTTCGTTGGTGGCTTACAAATTATTGAGGAAGGGTAATGAAGGCTTTCTAGCTTATGTTAAGGAGGAAAAGAAAGAAGAGAGGAGGTTATAGGAGATACCTGTTGTGCAAGAGTATCCAGAAGTGTTTGCTGATGATTTACCTGACTTACTTCCAAGCAGAGAGATTGATTTCACCATTGAACTGGTTAGTGGAGCAAATCCTGTTGCTAAAGCCCCTTATAGAATGGCCATAAAAGAACTGAAGGAACTGAAAGATCAATTGGAGGAATTGCTTAGTAAAGGATTTATCAGGCCTAGCACTTCGCCTTGGGGTGCTCCTGTGCTCTTTGTGAAAAAGAAGGATGGAAGTCTAAGGCTTTGCATAGACTACAGAGAGTTGAACAAGCTGACTATAAAGAATAAATATCCTCTTCCAAGAATTGATGATTTGTTTGATCAGTTGGAAGGTGTCTCGGTGTTTTCCAAGATAGACTTGAGATCGGGATACTATCAGCTCAAGGTCAGAGAAGAGGACATAGCAAAGACAGCATTCAACACTAGATACAGGCATTTTGAGTTTACAGTGATGCCTTTTGGCCTAACAAACACCCCTGCAGTGTTTATGGACCTCATGAATAGAATCTTTAAGGATTCTTTGGATCTATTCGTGATTGTATTCATAGATGACATACTTGTTTACTCCCCAGATGAAAGGATGCATGCAAATCATTTAAGGTCAGTATTGTATACCTTAAAAGATAATGACTTGTATGCTAAGTTCTCCAAATGTGAGTTTTGGTTGAAAAGTGTGAACTTTCTGGGTCATGTGATTAGCAATGGAGAGATCTCTGTGGATCAGCATAAGGTACAAGCTATATCAGATTGGCCACGACCCACTACTGTGACGGAGATCAGGAGCTTTTTGGGTTTAGCTGGTTACTATAGAAGATTTGTTGAGGGGTTTTCTCGAATAGCTATGCCATTATCTAGATTGACCCAAAAGGCAGTGAAATTTGTATGGACAGATCAATGTGAAGAGGCTTTTCAAAGATTGAAACAGTGTTTGATGACTGCTCCAGTGCTTACCATTCCTTCAGGGACGGATGGATTTCAGATTTATAGTGATGCCTCTCACAAAGAGTTGGGTTGTGTATTGATGCAGAATGGAAGGATCGTTGCCTATGCTTCAAGGCAACTGAAGAACCGTGAAAGAAACTACCCAACCCATGATTTGGAGTTAGCTGCAGTGGTTTTTGCCCTAAAGATATGGAGACATTACTTGTATGGGGTGAAGTGTGAAGTATTTACTGATCATCAAAGTTTAAAATACATCTTCACTCAGAAAGAGTTGAATTTGAGGCAAAGGAGATGGTTGGAGCTTATCAAGGACTATGATTTGGATATCCAATATCATCCAGGTAAGGCAAATGTGGTAGCAGATGCCTTAAACAGGAAGACTTCTAGTGCCAGTTGGATGATTACACAACAACATGAATTGGTAAGAGATTTGGAGAAGTTAGAGATTTCTGTAGTTCAGCCCAATGATGCAGAGTTTGTTGCTTTGAATCAGATGATCATTCAGTCCACCTTGAAGGATAGGATAAGGGAAGCTCTGCCACAAGATGCAGAATTTGAGAAAGTCCTAAATTTGGTGAAGATTGGTCACGTGGAGGAGTTTGAGCTTGATGAGGATGAGTTACTCCGGTATAGAGGCAAAATTTGCATCCCAGATGTTGGAGATTTGAGGAAGGACGTTCTTCATGAAGCCCACTATTCAATTTATACCATTCACCCAGGTAGTAACAAGATGTACCAAGACTTGAAGGAATATTTTTGGTGGCCAGGGATGAAGAGAAGTGTAGCAGAAGTTGTGGCTAAGTGTACAGTTTGCCAGATGGTGAAGGTGGAACATCAAAAGCCAGGAGGGTTATTGCAGCCTTTACCTATACCAGAATGAAAGTGGGAAGACATAGCCATGGATTTTGTGGTTGGATTGCCTAGATCTAGAACTGGTCATGATGCTTTATGGGTGATCATTGATAGGTTAACCAAGTCAGCACACTTCTTACCTATCAAGCAATCTGATGCTGTTGAGAAGTTGGCAAGTGTTTATGTTAATGAGATTGTTAGACTTCATGGTGTACCAAGATCGATAGTATCAGATAGAGATGGGAGATTTACCTCCAGATTATGGAGGAAAGTTCAAGAGGCAATGGGCACCAGACTCACTTTCAGTACAGCCTTTCACCCTCAAACAGATGGTCAATCAGAGAGGACTATTCAGACCCTAGAGGATTTACTCAGATTATGTGTACTAGATTTTGGTGGCAAATGGGAGACACATTCCACTAATTGAGTTTGCTTATAACAACAGCTTCCAAGCAAGTATAGGTATGACACCCTATGAAGCTTTGTATGGAAGGAGGTGTAGAACTCCTTTATGTTGGGCTGAGGCAGGAGAAAGAAAGATCATTGGAGCTGATTTAGTAGATGATGCTACTGAAAAGATAAGGCTGATTCGTGATAGATTGAAGACTGTACAGGACAAACAGAAGAAGTATTATGATGTCAAGCACAGATTTGTTGAGTTTGAGGTTGGAGAGTTTGTTTTCCTCAAGGTAAGTCCTATGAAAGGTGTGAAGAGATTTGGCAAAGTTGGGAAACTGAGTCCAAGGTATGTTGGCCCATTTGAAATTTCAGAGAGAGTAGGCAGTGTGGCTTACAGATTGATTTTGCCATCTCACTTGAGTGGAGTACATAATGTATTCCACATCTCTTCTTTGAGGAAATACATTGCAGATGAAGCTCAGAAGATCAGTACTGAAGCTGTAGATATTAAACCAGATCTTACTTTTGTAGATGAGCCTGAGAAGATCATAGATTATGATGTTAAGAAGCTTCGTAGCAGAGAGATTCCTTATGTCAAAGTTATGTGGAAGCATGGAACTGAGAAAGATGCTACTTGGGAGAAGGAATCAGAGATGAGGGAGAGCTACCCTCACCTATTTGACTAAGGTACGATTTCTTACTCTTGTCCTAAATTTCGAGGACGAAATTTTTATAAGGGAGGGAGAATTATAAAACCCGCAAAACGTCATTTTAGACCTCGCACGCTTTTCAAAGCGTCACGACGAGTTTTAAGTGAAAAATTCGAGGTTGTCGGATTTCGATGGAAATAATTTTGAAAAATTCTACGGAAAATTCTAAGAAATTTGATGTATAGAACTTATATTTAATTATGAGTATTTTAAAAATTATGAATTTCGGAAAGTTAGAAATGCCAATCCTACCCCTAAGTCTTTCTTAAGCCAAATCTACTTAAGTGAGGGCATGAGAGTCTTTTGGCATGTCCCATTTCTCCCTATTAGGCAAACCGAACCCCTCCCATTCTCCCTCATTCGCCCCTTTTCACCCAAACCGAGCGGACAAGAGAGGAAGAGGCGGACGGGTAGAGGCGTCGGGCAAGGCTTCGAGCGGCGGTTTTCCGGGGAGCCTCTTGGAGGAAATCGTAGGGGAGATTTAGAGAAGGCTAAGGTGAGTTCTTATGAACCTTTTCTCATAGTTTTCTTTAGGGTTTTCTCAAGACAAGATTTCTAGGGTTTGAGAAAACTTTGATTTTCTTTAAGATTTCTAATGGGGGATTGTTAGGGGATGATTAGGAGATATTTTTATGCATAGAAATGAAAATTTTTCTTTAAAGATTGTGAGTTGGAAATTAGGGTTTTTCCCTAAAGTTGAGATTTTTGAAAATGCTTTTACAAATGTTGTTCCTAAGGATCTTAAGGTGGATTTTCTTAGCTAGAAATTGAAATTTTGTGACAAAACGCTTTTTCTATTTTCTAATTATTGTAAATCCAAAATTTATGCTATTTTAATTATGATTTAGGTGTAATGGGGAGTTTGGCATGTTTATGTGAGGGAATCTTTGAGATTGTGTTTTCAAAACCTAGGATTTTAAGGTATTTTCGGAAATAGGGTTTATTTGGAATGTGTAATGCGTGTAGGGATTGATGTGTATGTTTCTTTTAGGTGTTGAACGAGTGGGAAAGAGAAGTTTGTAAGGATTCTTGGCGGATCACGTTTCTTTGAGGTAGGTAAATGTAATGCCTTTAAAATTTAGAAGAAAATGCATTTATTTTCCTCCAAAGCATGTTTTATTTTATGCTCTTTAAGTTATATGCACTTTTCCATTGTCGCTCATCATGTGAATTTCTTGGATTATGTTACCTTCCATTTCAAGCATATCTCTTATGTAGTGATTTATTTATGTGTTGCACTTGTTCTTTCTAAGGTAATGAATAAAGAATGTAATTTGCTTCTTCTATCATTATGTTATCGTGAAACCATGTAGCATATTAGGAGACATCTAACCATACGCTTGCTATGAATACTAAAGAATAAATGTATGTGCATGTTGATGCGGAGATATCTTGGTAAAGGTGATGCTCTTTTGAGCATTGGTAAAGGTGATGCTCTTTTGAGCATTGGTAAAGGTGATGCTCTTTTGAGCATTGGTAAAGGAATGACCTATTATGTTGTATCTGATCAGTACAAAATGAGATATCTCTGAGACGGGTAATTATAAATACATGTTATATTAAGCATATGAAAGGCATTATGGTTTAAGGAAAAGCATTACGGTTTAAGGGAAAGTATTCTTTTATGTTTTATAGGAAGTATTGCATCACAAGTTTATGTTAAGAAAAGGATTTAATGGATTACATTGAAGTATTCTATTTAATTTGCAATGAGTTTCATATTTCTTTTCATTCATGTTAGCTTCATTTCTTGCTGTTTTCTCTTAATTTTAATTGGTAAAGCATTTGCCTATTGAGTTTGACTCACCCAAGTTATGGGAAACTTTTCAGGAGACCCTGCTTCTAGATAATGGCTGACCCACCTCCGCTCACCTACCGTCGTAGGGAGACGACGGGCGGCAGGTTCTTTTGTGTTTTGTTGTTTTGTTGATAGAAGGTAGTAGTTGTAGACTTTTTGGAGAGTTGTACTATTGTTTAGATTTCCTTCTTTTGGATGAACTCTCTTTGTACACAATTATTTTGATTGATGAAATGAAAAGAAAAGAAAAAGTTATTTAGATTTTGCTTTAGTGGCTCTTTCATTCTTATACTTAAAGATGTTTGATTTTTGTTAGATATTTTGATGTTATGTTTGAAGGATTACTTCTTTTCCCGTCCGACCTTTGTTCCCGCCTCGCACTAGCGAGCTAACCGGGCCGGGTCGTGACAGAATTCGAACCCGTTTAGGGGGAGGAAAAATCCGGAAGTGCAGATCATTGAAAGAGAGGACAACATGCCACCTCTAAACTCTAAAGCCACTTTCTAGAGAGGAGATGAGTCTGGGAAATGACCGAAGGGATGCTGATTTCGTCGGGAGAAGGGAAGAATTTCATCGCCGAGGTGCTGATTTTGAAGGGAGAAGAGGAGAATACGATGAAGGGTTCTGGTATAATCGTCATAGGGAAGATCATGACAATTAGAGAGCACCTCCTTTTCGAGGAATGGGAGATTATGGAGGATTCAGGGAAAACGGGGAAGACCCATGGATGAGGAAGCTGAAGATGCTCATTTTTTAGGGTGAAGACGGCCATGGCTGGATCTACAAGGTGGAGCGTTACTTCACTGTCAACGGATTGACGGAGGAAGAGAAGCTGACGGCGGCGGAATTGTGTTTGGAAGGAAAAGCTTTGGCATGGTATCAGTGGCGTGACAGGAGGGAGCCCATCTGGAGTTGGAGAGAGTTCAAAGATTGCTTATTAGAACGTTTCCGAGCCGATGGAGGAGGAGACTTCTATAAGCAATTCTTTGCCTTGACTCAGTAGGGGACTGTGGCATATTACCGGGACAGGTTTGAGTACTTGCTAGCAAATTGGATCATATTTCGGAGTCAGCCTTGGAAGGAAACTTCATGAAGGGGCTTAAACCTGAGATACGAATAGCAATCAGAGTGATGGAGCCGAGGAACCTAGGGAAGGCTATGAAGCTGGTGCAGTTGGTGGAAGATCAGAAGAAATCAGAAAAAGGGGCTCGAGGAAACTATTCAGGGGGATCATACCGGATGATTACTACCTTCTTGCCTTCAAAAGAGGCAGCACCAAGGAGTCCACGGGAAGTGTCAAAGGAGAAAATTGGAGGGGGAAACAGGGGACAGTTCAAAAAGTTGACGTAAAAGGAGATGCAGAAGAAGAGGGCAAAGGGTTTGTGCTTCAAATGTGATGAGAAGTACATGTTGAGGCATAGGTGCAAGGACCGAACACTTCAGGTTCTCATTGTCTGTGAAGACGAGGAAGACAAGGAGGGAGGTGGGAGCAGGTTTGAAGAGGAGGAGAAGTTGCATTTGGATGTGGCAAAAGTCTCTCTAAACTCTGTAGTGGGATTCACTCTGAGTCACACTATGAAAGTGAAAGGAGAGATAGCTGACTGTGAGGTGGTGGTATTGATTGACAGTGAAGCAACCCACAATTTCATTTTCCACCCAGATCGTTGAGCTGCTTGAGATGGAGTTAGTAGATACAGGAGGCTATGGGGTGATGATGGGCACGGGAAAGGTTGAAATGGGTAGAGGAGTTTGTAGAGGGATAGTGCTGAAGATTCAAGGGATCTAGGTGAGGGAGGACTTCCTTCCCTTGGAATTGGGGAGTACTGATGTCATCTTAGGGATGAAGTGGCTATAAACATTGGGGGAGACCAAGATCAATTGGGGTATATTGAGGATGGAACTGGTGATGGGGGGGAGAAGGAGGATGATTCAGGGTGATGCTGGGCTGACCAAGGCTGGGGTATCTCTCAAATCCATGATCAGATTCATACAGGAGGTGGGAGGTGGTGATATCTAGTGGAGCTGCAGCGTTTGGAGAGGGTTAGTGTGGGGGATGAGGGAGACATTCCACTGGTGATGCAACTGCTCATACAGTAGTTCAGGGAGGTGTTCTAGCCACCTCAGGGCTTACCACCACCTAGAGAGCAGGAGCATGCAATCCTTCTGAAGGATGGGGTGTCACCGATTAGTGTTCGACCTTACCGCTACCCCCACCTTCAAAAAGATGAAATTGAGAAGCTGATTAGGGAGATGTTGGAGGCAGGGATCGTCAGACCCAGCGTGAGTCCTTTTTCTATCCTAGTCTTACTAGTTAAAAAGAATGATGGGAGTTGGAAGTTTTGCATGGATTACAGGGCTTTGAACAAGGAGACAATACCGGATAAGTTCCCCATTCTGATGATTGACGAGTTACTAAATGAGCTGCACGGAGCAGTAGTATTTTCTAAGATAGACCTGAAGTCAGGCTACCACCAAATCAGAATGAAGGAGGATATTCAGAAGACCGCTTTCAGGATGCACGAGAGGCTCTTGGTGATGTCATTTGGGCTCACTAATACCCCTGCTAATTTTCAGTCCTTGATGAATAGGGTGTTCCGGCAGCATCTCAGAAAGTTTGTGCTGATCTTTTTTTATGACATTTTGGTGTACAGCCAAACAGAGGAGCACTTGGAGCATTTGAAGGAGGCTCTTAAGATTCTACAGGCACATCACCTGAAAACTAATCTAAAGAAGTGCAGTTTTGCCCAATCTAGGGTGGAATATTTAGGACATGTAGTGTCTCAAGAGGGAGTGGCTGCTGACCAGTCCAAGATTGAGGCAATATAGAAATGGCCAATGCCTAGGAACATAAGGGAGTTAAGGGGTTTCCTAGGTCTGACTGGTTACTACAGGAGGTTTGTAAAGGAATATAGTACCATCGCTTGGCCTTTGACTGAGTAACTTAGGAAGGACAATTTTTTGTGGAAGAGGCGGCAACCTAGGCTTTGAGAGATTGAAAAAGGTCATGACGACGGTTCCAATGTTAGCTCTTCCAAATTTCAGCCAGATCTTTATAGTAGAGACTGATGCATCACGATGTGGCTTGTAAGCAGTGTTGATGCAGAATCACAGGCCTATAGCCTAATTCAGTCAGGTGCTATCGATCAGGGCTATAGTGAAGTTAATATATGAGAGAGAGCTGATGGCCATCGTCTTAGCCATTCAGAAATGGCACCATTATCTTTCGGGAATGCACTTCATTGTTCCTAGTTCCTACAGATCAGAGGAGATTGAAATACTTATTGGAACAATGGATGGTGATCGAGGAACATCAGAGGTGGCTGTCAAAGCTTTTGGGCTATGACTTTGAGATCCAGTATCGACTAGGGGTGGAAAATAAGGCGGCCGACATCTTATCCAGATGTGTTGGAAAACTTCAGGAGTTGACAGTTTCAGTACCACTAATGGTTAACTGGGGGGTCATCAAGGAAGAAAGCCTGCGAGGAGCTAAAGAAGATCAAGGAAGACTTGAGGAAGGATAGTAGTAGCCATTCAGGATACTATTAGGAGGGGGAGAGGTTGTTACATCAGGGGAGGTTCGTGATGTCATGAACATCAGAACACATTCCTAACTACATGAATTTCACGACAGTGCAGTTGGGGGCATTCAGGGGTATATAAGACATATAGAAGGCTGGCATCGGAGCTTTACTGGAAGGGGATGAATAAGGATGTTGAAGAAATGGTGACAAGGTGTGAGGTGTGCCAGAGAAATAAATATATGGAGATGGCACAAGGAGGGCTACTTCAACCATTAGCACTTCCAAACAAAGTGTGGGAGGAAGTGTCTATGGACTTCATTGACGGCCTCCCCCGCTCAGAGGGATTCACAGTCATTTTTATAGTGGTGGACCGACTTAGTAAGTATGCTCATTTCATTCTTTTACGACATCCTTACACCGCAGTATTAGTAGCGGCAACATTTATCAGGAAAGTGGTGAGATTACATGGGATTCCTGAGTCGATTGTGTCTGATAGAGACAAAGTGTTCCTAAGCCAATTTTGGATGGAGCTTTTTAGGATGCAGGGCACTGTTCTCAAGAGAAGTACTGCCTACCATCCACAGACAAACGGACAAACAAAGGTGGTGAACCAGAGCTTGGAAACATATTTGAGGTGTTTTGCCTCTGAAACACCGTGGATGTGGGCGAAATGGTTACCTTGGGTCGACTATTGGTACAATACATCGTACCATTCTGCTTCTCAAATGACACCTTTCAAGGTGATGTATGGCAAGGACCCCCCACACCTAGTGCACTATGGGAGGGGAAGCACACCAGTTTCTTTAGTGGTGCAGTACTTGGACGAAAAGGACAAGGTGCTAGAAGAGTTGAAGAAACATCTACTGAGGGCACAACAATTCATGAAAAAACAGGCGAATTCATATAGGAGGGACTTGCAATTTGAGGTGGGAGAGGTGTTCCTAAAACTACGCCCCTACATGCAAAGGACAGTTGCAAGAAGGGGGAATGAGAAGTTGGCTCCAAGATACTTCGGCCCTTATAAGATGTTGGACAGGATTGGAGCAGTGGCGTACCGACTGAAGTTACCACCATCAGCCACCATACACTCAGTTTTTCATGTGTCCCAGTTGAAGAGAGCTCAGGGTGAGCATGTAGTTAGCATAGAACACCTAGCTACATTGACCGAGGATTTGGAGGTAATGTTAGAACCACTGGAGCTTACAGGAGTGAGATCAGATAAAGAGGGCAACAAAGAAGTACTGATTAGATGGAGAGGCCTTCCCATTTGAAAGGATGAAAGACCAATTCCCCTCATTTCACCTTGAGGACAAAGTGAGTCTTTGGGAGGGGAGTACTGTTAGGCCGACCGAAGAGGGGCCGGCTAGACCGGTCTAGCCTGGACCGGTTCGGTTCTATTCCAGGCGGAACCAGACAGGGGGCGGAAGCCAGGCAAGGGGGGCGGAAGCCCTATGGGCCCCAACTTGGGTTAAATCCTTTTTTTTTTTTTGTGGGGCAGGGGGTGGGGAATTTGAATTAGGGGCTGATTAGGGAATTTGTAATTGTCCTTTATCTTTAATTAGGAGTTAATGTGTAATTTAGGGTTTCATATTGAGATTGTTGAAATTTTGAGATCATCTCTTGGTTTTGGGCTCTAGACTTTGCTAAAGAGTTTTGGAGAGTTGTTCTTCCCCTCGAATTGAAGAGAATTATATCGTTTGTTGTTTTCAATCATCTGCTAGTGGAATACAAGTTGTTTTCCTGATTTTTCCTTCAAATTTCTCTTTGTTTTCCTATGTTGGTTGATGTCCATTGCTGAAAAACATCAGTTTTCTTACTGTTTTCCCCACCGTTTTCGATTAGGTTTGCTTGCGAACTCAAGTATTTCCTATCACATACCCAGAACGTATTGGAATTATCTAAGTATGGTTAACATGATTTTGCAAACTAAGAGGTTGAGTGCAATGGTATCCAAATTGAATATCTAATGAAGCTAATAAAATGATAAATCATCTCATACATGCTCCTAGGTTCTTCTTAGATTATACCAAATATGATCTTAAAACTCTCTAGAAGTTGTAGCAATAAATCCTTGCTACCCAAATCCCTTAATGATGCCAAAATTGATTTGGGAATCTTTTCAATGCATTAGGAGCTTTCTTCTAGGTGCTCTTTTTCCTCTCATGCATGATAGTTTGAGGTTCCTCAAGCCTTCAAACTTATCACTACATGAGTCCTTCAACCTTAGGGCTAAATCCTATGTTCATTCCATTTCTTGTTTGTTGAAATACAAAATCAACAAACAATCATCCCTCCTTCCTCATGTATTGCATGTGGAACCACCTTAAGGTTTCTAATGTTACATTATATGGGTCATTGGAACTTGGGACAAAATCCTAAGTCATCCAGCTCTTGTTTGTTGAGACACAAAATCAACAAACATTCATCTGTCCGTTTCATATGTGATATTTGGAGCTTTGGGAGCATCCTCAAAGCTCCGAAAATTTCAAATATGCCTTAGGGAATACCACCAATCTCCCTCATGTCTTGTATTATGGATTTCTCCAAAATCCTAAGCATGTCATGTTGTAAATCCTTGAACTTAGAATCAAACTATAAGTTTTCCTTAACTCTTTTGTTGGGATAAGAAACCAACAAAGCAATCTTTCTTTTCCATGAATCCAAAACATTCATACAAGTAATAGGGAATTCTCTTTCTTACATACATATTCTTCATGCATGGTACTTAGAGTTTCCCTCAAACCTCTAAGTGTTAGATTGCATGAATCTTATAACCTTAGGATCAAAATCCTATGATCAATTATTCCATCCTAGTTTGTTGATACACAAAATCAACATACTTTCACCTCTTTTTCCTCCATGCATGACTTTTGGGATCTCCTCAAGGTTCCAAATGTTATAGCACATGGATCTTAAGATCTTAGAAACAAATCCTAAGTAATCCACCCTTTGTTTGTTGACACAAAGTCAACAAATAAACACCCTCTCTTTCTCTTTGCATGATAGCTTGAAGTCCCCTAAAAACTTCAACAATATCATTGCACAAGACATTTGAACTTAGAACCCAATTCTAGGTTATTTCGTTTCGCTTGCTGGAGCACAAAATAAACAAGTAAACTTTCTTCTTAAACTTAGGATCCAAATCCTAGCCTTCCTTCCCCATTCACTTAGCCTAAATTAAGTGAGTGTATATCCTTCACTTTGAACACCAAGTGCTCAAAGAGATTCCTAAAATTTGCAACCTACAAGTTGTACATCGTTTTCCCCTATTTACCCAACACAAATTTGGTAAACAGCCATCATTCATTGAAGGCAAAATTCAATGATCCACCCCTCCAACTTGCAACTCCAAAAGTTGCATGTTCTTCATTCACTTTTCTGCAAATCAAAATTGTAGAGAATACCTCATTTGCCTAGCCTCAAATTAGGCAAGTGAACACTTCTCCTTGAAATCAAATGTTCAAGAAATATTGATGAATTTTCAACTCCTAAGTTGCATTTTCTCTCTTCCATCCCTCCAACCCAAGTTGAAGGAATGAACATCCTCTCTTTGAACACCAAACGTTCAAGAGATTTTCATGAGTTGCAACTTTTAAGTTGCATTTCCTTCATCATCTCCTATAAGCCAAAAATGTAAGAGAACATTCATGTCTTCCCTCACTCTCTTAAACCCAATTTGGGAGAGTGGATATCTTCTCTTCGAAAATCAAATGTTCAAAGAGCATTCATATGTTTGCAACCTAAAGTTGCATACTTCTTCTTCCCTTTTACAACCCAAAAAGTTGTAGGAAATTTCTCTTTCACCTAACCCAAGTTAGGTGAATGAGCAATGAATGCTTCTTGATTTGTAGTTCCAAAACAATGGGTCATTTATCCTTTCTATGATGTTAAAAGTACTAAAAACTCTCTAACTCCTTAGCCTCAAAGCTATGAGTTTTATTACATTTCCCTTAGCACTAAAGCTAAGAGGAAATCTATCTTCCCTTAACCTCAAAGTTATGGGAGAGTTCAAATCCAACAAAATCTCTTGTTGGGTCAAAATTAAGTCATATTCCTACACCAAACATAGGAATATTAATATTATTTCTCCTTTATTCTCCGAAACAAAGTTAGGTGAATGAGCTCTTTTCGTTGGATACCCAAAAGTCCAAAGAATTCTTGATTTGTGACCCAAATCTATATATTATTCTATTATGTTTGATTTACCTATGTTTATCTCACCTATTGAGTTAAAATCAGTTCGTGACTCATCTTTCATTTGTTTAATCCAAACAAAGCAAGTTTCCACACTCTCTTTAAATACACAAATTCAAGGAGATCTTATTTTTTATTGGTAGTTTCAAAGCTAAAAATCTTCCCTCACTTCTATGGGTTCCAAAAGTCTTAAAAGATTTCTTACTCTAGCTCAAAAGCTATGAGTTTCCTCTCCCTCTCCTCCAACCTCTAAGTTATAGGAAATTTTCCTATTTCTAGCTCCAAAAGCTAAGAAGAATTCTCCAATAGCTAGCCCAAAAGCTATATGTTGGACACTTCCTTCTTAGACCAAAATTGTAAGTATCCTTTCTTTTAACAAGTAAGCCTCCTCTCATGACATTTAAAATGCAACCTTTAGATGTCCCTTAGGAGTTTTCTACTTGTTGAAATTCATCTTACACTATTAGATGAATCCCACAAAGTCTTAAGTATAACTCTAAGGCACATTCGCCTTACACTGTTAGGTGAACATTCATCTCTTATCCAAATACTAAGAATATCACAAAACATCTAAATATCACCTAAGTTCCTTTGATACAACGAACAATCATTCTACAGCAAAAGGTGGAATGGATGTGTCATTCTATCTTAGGACTCATAAGTAGTAGGTTTGCCTAAAAGCAAGAAGTGGCTTCCTTATGGGTTCTTCATAACCCACCTATATATGAAACCCCTAAAAATCAAATAAAATATTTAAGTCATAAACAACTAAAAGTGAATCCACCCTTGGATTAAGATTAAACATCTTCATTCCAAAATAAAATCAAACAACTCTTGTAGTGACACGCCACACAAGCCTCACAAACTTAGGTGCACAACCCCTTAGGTATGCTAGGATTAGGATTTTTATTCTTCTACACATGTATTTGATGATGTGGTGTGATGAATATTGTTATTATCTGCATTGTGGGCACTTGCCCTTAAGTGAATAGGGTATATATACATATTTTTTTGCAGATGACCATATCCAAGAGGGGTAAAATAAGTCATAATTATCCTAACATTGTTTGCTTGCAGACGCTGCTTAAATCCCCCAAGAGACATGACCAATAGGGCAGAAATAGAGGCTTAGCACCTCAAGTGCCAAGCAAATTCTGGATGTGATATGTCTATTATATAAACTACTTTCTAACCCTCTGTTTTGCAGGTTTGAGTTTTTTTATTTTTTAAATGTATTTGATTAGATTTAAGTCGTATGTTTAACTTGTGGGGTTTGATCAAAGGAGATGATGTAGGCAAAGGGGTGGCAATTGATATGCCTTGGCTTTGGGCTGACTTGATTCCTTGGTTTTCGCTTGGTTATTCAGGTTTTGCTGCTTTGTTGGGGAGATGCTATGTTTTCAGCTCATTATTGTTGAGCTGCTGCTTTTATCAACTCATAAATGTTGTTGTCCAGGTTCTCCCCCCCCCCCCTCTTTTTGGCCATTCGGTTCCCTGCCTGGGTGGTTCCTTCCCCCTGGCGTTGACTGCTCGTTGTCTTTGTCTAGCAGGCCATTCGGCTGCTGCTCCTGGCGTTGCCTGTTGGCCTTTTGTCTCCCTTTTTTTTGGTTGATTCGGCAGTGGCTATTTGGGCTGTTTGGCTTCCTCTTTTCACCTATAAATATAGGTTGTTTTGGGATGTTTGTCTTCCTCTTTTCACCTATAAATATAGGTTGTTTTGGGTTGTTTGGCTCCCTCTCCTCTCCTATATATAGGGGTTGTTTTGGAGTAGAAAAAAGTACGTTATGGACTAATTTTTGGACAGCAAAACCTGAGGGTTTTTTGGATAGCTTGTGAGTTATGCCTCTTCGTCTTCTCCTTCTTCTATGACTTCGCCTCAGGCTTCTTATCTATTTCTTATCTCCATAAGTGACCATCCCATTTGTATTTTTCTTCTCAATCAAGAAAAAGCTTCTTTAGGTGTTTTTATGTTCTATTATAAGATTTAAGTTGTGTCATGCGATGTTTCAAAGTTTAAGTGTTGCTGTGTCTTAATTATTGTATTGCTTTTTCTTATTTTTAAAGGAAGATGCTTATCTGTTTGTAATCTTAAAGTTTTTCTAAATTTTGATTGCAACAGGAGAGATGGATCAAGAAGGATATACCTGTTGAAGGTGAAGCCCAATGTCCATTTAGAAGCCAAAACTTAAAGACCCATACAAGTTGAGTATGTAATAATTTAAATGGGTTGTATAATGACAGGCAACTCAGTTGCAAAACTTTGTTATAATAAGTTAGACTCTATAATTTATATTTCTGTCTTGGTTAATTTATTTACAAAGCATGTGTTGATTTGTTACCTGATTATACAATAGAAAATACATGTTTTCCTTAAGTTTCTTCTTTTCTTTTATTTGGGGGTGGCCTGGACATGTTAATGCGGTAGGTTTTTAGGATAAAACTAATTTTTCTATCCATTAAAAATGTAAGCAATCTAAAATCAACTTTAGGCTCCATAATTTTCAAGTATAAGAAAAATTGCATAGCTCCTTTTAATGAGCCAAGTTTTCTAAAACTTAAAATGATCATGCACAGCCCAATATGTCACATATAGAAAAGCTTTCACTTAAGGATCAGATAATAGAAAATCTACATTTATGAGTCAATATTTATGCATACCTATATGGTCAGACATCTTAGCCTCAAAGCTAAGTTATAAGTCATATCCTCTAAATAAAAGTCTCCTTACTCTTCATCTGCATTGAGACCGGATGTCATGATTTTAAAAGCAATTAAGTAGGTTTAGCTAGTAGCCCTTTCTAAGCAGGACAATAAATCCAAATGTCGAGCTGACTATACCTCATATAAGATGTAGTTTGTAAGTCCCTTGCACTCCATTAGAGTTAGGTTCAAGGCTATACCCATTAGTAATCCTCACCTAAGTTCTAGGATCTGAGACAGATGTTGACCTCCGTCACTTCATAAGCCCTCACAAACTACACCAAAAATCTTTAAATAAGAATTTCATAGATTTTAAAATGAAAACTTCTATCTAATATCTTGATGATTTATTAAAAAAAAATCACTAATTTAATCAAAAGTTTTCTCAAATACCAAATTCTTAAGATGTAATTAACCATAGGGGCTTACCCCTATGGGACATCCGTACTCCAGAATAAAATAAACCTCATTTAACCAAATATTGAGTGTGGGAATCTCTGTTAAAATGATAAATTTTGTTATTGAGTTCATAATGAAATGATATTTTTGTCATCCGGGGTAATATATCATCTTTCTTATACTGTGCTCGATCACAAAATAGGCAATCCGTTGAGGTTGCCAAAATTTCTCCAACATCTAGTAGCTATTTTGAAACAACCACAAAAAAGCGTTAGTTGAAAGACGCAATATAGAAGACAAAAATATCCTTAAAATATATGCCCTTACACGTTAAAACATTCAAAAAGGAATATAAAAGGAAATTTGTGTCATTTGGGATGATAAAGCAACTCCACAACAATTTTATCAAATAATAAATGTCTTCTTTTTCTTAACAACATTTACACCATAGGTGCAACCAAATAGCTCCAACTACAATACTTCTTAAATGTGCTTTGTAGCAGCATCATAACCAACTATACTGATAACAGTAATTGAACAAACGAGTCCTAACTAAAATGCATC
The DNA here is from genome assembly GCA_022539455.1 of Dendrobium nobile. NCBI lineage: Eukaryota > Viridiplantae > Streptophyta > Magnoliopsida > Asparagales > Orchidaceae > Dendrobium > Dendrobium nobile. Next base: position 62,753,232 of record CM039733.1, on the reverse strand, counting down.
TAAACCTCATCATAGCTTATCTTCACTAATTCGGGGAAAAAGAAAAGAATGAATCACGACTCATTGTTCTCACCTTCAATCTACTGTGGAGCTCGTTAGCTTCATCCTGTTTTTCTTGAATTTTTTTCTGGCAATTAGATATAGCCTTTTCATATGCAGCATTTTCATCTTGGAGAGAGACCTCTCTTAATTGTGCCTAGGTAATAGATCAATTGCATGGATGAGAGTTCAAGAAATGTAAGAGCATATAAAAGAAAATAGCTAGCAACATAACAAGCAGTAAGACATTAGATGAGTTTGAACTACGTGTGGCATGATCAACATCAAAAGCAACAATAACTAATTATAAAAGAGAAGCATTATAGAAAGGTTTTCTTTAACACAATACATGCCAAAGGGAAATATTCAGGCTGGAAATCTCTCCAACATAATCTAGGCTTCCCATTCAGCTAAGAGTTCATTTGAAGTATGAGGTGGTTATAGCTGTCTCAAAAAGTATTTGTAGATATGTTATAAGAGAATCAAATTTTGAATGTTATTCATTATAATTAGTTTCTCTTTTGAAAAAGTTAAAAAATAAGTTTCTTATAGCTACCACACTTGAATAAATCTAAATGTAGAAAGCTGATTCTCAGAAACTTTTAAAAAGTGCCGAGAAAGTTGTAGCCAAATAATACTTTCGCAGTTTTTTGAAAAGAAAAATTATGAAAAAGCTACCTCAAATGGACCCTTAAAAATAAGTTCCACAGAGACGGCCACAACTGTTTATAAAAATAGATATAGAAGCTAACAGATTTTTTTCTATGAACTGAGAAAAAGCTATCCCAGACAGTTTTCTCATGCTTTATTATTTCTACGAGCATATTTTGGTTCTCTTAACAATTAAATTGGTGACATTGTCATTTTTTTCCTTAATTGGATGATTGCCATAAGAATAAGAAATGTTGTATGTATACATTGTGGAAAAGTAACATGTTTTAAATGTAGAAAATATGAACTAAATTCACTCCCATTTCTTATTGTAATATGGTCGAATAGGCAAGTTTTGATATGGTAAAAATCCTAGGGCTATACATTATATTTCACAAGATTAAAGATATTAAGCAAGGCAAGCAGCAACAACAACAACAACATCAAGCCTTTATCCCACTACGTGGGGTCGGCTACATAAATCCTTTTTCTCCATTGTGTCCTATTAAAAGTCAAATTCTCATTTAAATCTAATAAAGAAAGGTCATTCCTAATATTTTCTAACCAAGTCTTTTTAGGTCTACCCTACCTTTCTTAACATAAGTCAAATCTATTACCTCTACTCTCCTAACCGGGTCATCGGAAGGCCGCCATTTTATGTGACAAAACCATCTAAGGCGACTCTCTCTAATCTTATCTTCTACTGGAGCTACTTCAACCTTTTCACGTATATGCTCATTTCGTATCCTATCTCTAAGGGTAAAGCCACTCATCCACCTGAGCATCCTCATCTCTGCCACACTTAACTTAGTATTATGCTTCTCTTTTAATGGCCAACATTCGGCACCATAAAGCATTGCACCATGAGCAAGGCAAGCGCTGAAATGAAATCATTTGCAGATTTGAAAGGCATGAAATATATAATTATAGTTTCTTCTTTAACAAGTACGTCCATTTTTATTTTAAAAATCATAAAAATATACAATACTATAAGAATTTTCAGGAAAGAAAAGGAGAAACAATAAATATAGGTAAGAACAGTATTAGGAGTGATCAACAATAAGCAAACAAAGATGGCTAGGAAAATAGAATAATTACAATAGGAGTTGGAAAACAATGGCACTAATTCTACACCGTGCAATGGTTGCACAAGCAGTCTAAGTCGACTAATCCACAATATATATAGACTTGAAATAAAGATAGCAGATGGCATTAAGAAATGTATAGATACTAAGCTCTTCGAAGCACATGTGATCCACTTGACTCCATTACTTCTTATCATGGCTGCCTTCATACTATTCTAATTTTTACTAGAAAAAAAAAAGGTGGATTAACCAATCCTTGTCTAAGAGCTCTAGCTTAACTAGTATGTTTCCTAATTGTCAAGGTATGTCACAAGTTTTAATCCGACTTGGGACCTTCTTTAGACTAAATATTTACTAGCTCCCTGTCTAGAATTAATATGTACGTAGCTCATTCCTTCCTGATCTGTAACTGGCCCCATACCTATTTGTTTTGAACTAACATTGTGCCCTACTTTCAATTAATAAAATATTTAGTATAAATTTATATATCCTTGAAAAAAATGTATCAATCCTCTCATTATTAAATATAAGACATTTCTATCCTTTTAAGTAGTATACGCAATTACTAAGCAGTCAAGGTTTAAAAGAGTAAACGCAAGTAGCTCAATTTTGCCAAATCTACGCTATACCAATTTTTTTATTGAGTTAATCTTATTGATGTAAACATTGCATAAGCACGTTTTAGGTTACTGCTTCTACTTTTGTTATTGATAAAAAAGTGCAATGGGTATAACATGTTACTATAAGATCCAGATCAACCAAATAACACAATGCAGATATGTTATGATACCACTTGATCTAGTAATTATAATGTAGAAGATTCATGGAACTGGAAGGAAAATAAAGGCTTTATGTAGAAATTAGGGTTTTAAGAAACCCTCGTGGTTTTTTGAAATATTAAAGAAATACAGGCTACGGTTTGATGATGATTATGATTTATAATTTTTCTGTAAGTAGAAGCTTTCATGTATGTATGCCATCTGGAGATGTTTTGAAAATATTAAAGAATTAGAGATTCTACAAAAATCATGCAAGAACTTATGGAGACGCAATTAACAAGAGAAATAAATGATATTTGGCATGCAAAATGATGGATCTCAAACCATAACTATGATTTCCACCATGAAAAACTTGCCCCTAGGTGCAAATTATGAGAGAGAGAGAGAGAGAGAGAGAGAGAGGAGACCATCAAATGTGTCGATGAGCCAAAATTAGCTATGAGAAAAAGAAAGGGTGTGCCTAGAGAAAAATTTGAAAGAAATTTTGAGAGATAATAATTAAATAACCATGCTTCAAATTACATCCTAATATCCTATTTAAAAAAATAAGAGACAACAAATTGAAATTCAAATCAAGAAACCCAATCTAAATCCAAGATAAATTACAACTAAGCAGGAACAATAATCCAAACTTTAATAAACATTCAAAATACAATTAAAAATTTTGAAATAAACCCAATATGCAAGAAGTGGTCAGCCATGCATAATTTCAATAGCTGTTCTACTGATAGATGCCTCTCTTCATCTTCTAGAAATTTTGTGGGTCAATTTGAATGTTTCCCAGACTTATGGAAGCTACTGAAAGTTCATTAAATATTCTATTGCATTAAATCAAGCAAACCCTACATGGCTTGATACTGAAGAGGCATAATCTTGATGAACAGCATGGATAAGCCCTAGCATGAGTGCATCGATAAACCCGGATTGAACTACATAAGTTAGTCAACCTAGATGGTTTGAATCAAATGTTTCAGAGCCTCCTAAATCATAGCTCCCTCCCCATAAGTGATTTGCTCCTGTAAATCAAATATAAAGATAAGGAAGCTTCCTCTTTCTAATCAATCCCTAGTTCAATGATTTATTTTGCTTTCTCTTCCTCATGGCAGCAAGGACTTTTTTATAGGCTGTCTAGCAATTTTTACGCCAGCTAGCCTGAAATGGTTAGGCTAAGATGGTGTAGCCTTCTTCTAGCTTAACTACTAGGATGGTATAATTGACGCTTTTATTCAGGAAGAGTGACATTCATCTCTTACAAGTGCTCCCAATCTTTAGCTTCGCTAGAAATCTCCACATCCTATGAGGGTGGAATAAGTTTTATTAAGGATATTTTAATATCAGTCATAAGAGAAAGTACAGTACAAGGACATTGCAAAAATTTTATGAATGAAAAAGACAAAAAATAAAATACACTACAAAGACCAAAGAAGCTACAGCCAAGCCAGAAGAGAAAAACCCGGGGTACTCAAAAACGTCTAATTTAAAATCCGATATATTCCAAGAGTGACAATACTTTCTTGCACTTTTTTCTTGCTTGACATATATAATTTGAAACTTCTTATCTATGAGAACTGGACCTAGCCGGTTTTTGTTCTTTCAGCGGGCAGACATTCTGCAAGCAGGACCAAAGCAAACAGCAAACCGAGTGGCCGTATGTGTGCGTAAAACCTCTAGAAAATTCTCTTTTGTAAGTGATTTCAATCATATATTTTGTATGAGTTGCATTTGTGACTTAAACTTAAGAAAGGATCCAAATCTCTTTTAAAGGTGAAGGAAGAGAAGTTGAGAACGAAAGAAGGATTTTGTGTTACGAAAATTCTCTTTTGTAAGTGATTTCAATCATATATTTTGTTCAAATTTTGAATAATAGTACATATATATAATTTATTTTGATGGAAAACAATAATGTATGATTTTAGAAATGAATAAAGTAAATTGGTGGAAGTTCGATTTGGAAAGAAGAAACAAATTGAGGTAAGATTTCTTTAAGGGAACAATTATGTGAAATTAATAAAAGTTAATAATAATAGTTATGTAATTTTATGTGAAACTTTAAGCTGCATTACAGAAGATTATTTCCAAAGCTCGAGGTTTGAAAGGAATTAAAGCTCAAAAGCAATTAAAGTGCGCAATTTCAATTTTGTTATATCAATTCTCAATTCCTTTTATGTTATTTAATTTCATTTTATTTATTGTAACTATTGTATATTATAGTATTATGTTGATGGAATGAATATAATGTTCACAAAATGATTATTGTATAATGAAGACTATATGAATAGAAATGGAAATGTGAATTATTCGCTAAATGAATAAAATAACTAGATAGCTTACTTTAAAATATAAAGGAAATGAAATATTGAATGATGATTTAACTAAAATGAAAAGAATTAAAAGATGAAAAAGGTGCATGCACGCAAATTATAGGAGTTCACCCCCTTATGGTATTGGCTGAAGAAGCAACGTACTTTTACATGTTAAATGGAAACAAAAAAAGAAATGAAAATGATTATACCTTTATTAATACATTTAGACAGTACTCTTGTACTAATGAAAATAGAAATTGAGTAAATGTATAATGAAAATGGACAACTGAAATACAATGAGAAGTAATTTATGTGTAAGAAATATAAAGAAGCATGTATATTTTATTTTACATACCTAAATGGATATTATTATTATTATTATTATTATTATTATTATTATTATTATTATTATTATTATGTTACAAGTATGATTACCGACTTAATTTACCACGTAAACTCAACATGTTAAATTAAACTTTCAAGTAAGTCAATAAGATGTTGTTTATGTAAAAGTGAAAAGTGATTTTCAATCTGAGATTTAAGAAGATACTTTCAATTTCGTTTTTCTTTTCTTACTTTTAATAATAATAGAATGAAATTTAAATTAACTGGATAACTTGTTAGAGTGATATTTTTGTCTGAAAATAATAAAATAATAATAATTTGAGAATTAATAAAAATGAAATTCATTGTCGCCTAAACAAACGTAAGAACTGAATTCACAAGAAGTCTGTTCAAAAAATTAAAAAAAAAAATATCAATGCAACTCACTTCAATGTGATTCACATCCAAAATTGATATCCCAACCCTTCCAATAACTTTCGGTGAAACAAATTAAGCCTAAGCAGAATAGCCAATCAGAAAATAACATCAAATCGATTTTCTAACACTAAGAACCATAAAAAAAGGGTTATACATAAATTCAGGAATCAGTACTACATGTGTGGATAACATGCATAGTTTTCGCAGGTGAAGGGTAATAACAGGATCAAAGCTTACTTAAAACCCTAATGGCAACTTAAAGTACCAGTAAAACAGCTCATTCATATTCCAAAATTCCAATTTCACGAAAACTACTACTGCCAACTTCGGCGATTTTAAGATAGGCATCAGTAACAGTGGTATGGATCTTTTGTCACGGAAGGGTCAAAAGTGGATCGCACCTGTTCACGAGTGGTGGTGTGGGCATTGAGCTGGAGAGCGAGGGCGGCACTCGAGGCCATGGTGTGGGCGTGAAGGTGGGGAAGCCTCTGAGAGATGTGCTCCGGAGGAATTCTAAGCCGGAGATCCTTGATCGATCGATGGAGGGCGGCCGCGGCCCGATCAAGTTCCAGGGCGCGCTGCTGCTGCTCCGGTGTGAAAACCAACAATGGCAACCCAATCTCATCGTCGTCGTCCTCGTTCCCCGTCCCGCTCCCACCAACAACGTCGGCGGCCCACGCGAGAAGCCCTGCCATCGCCGGAACACGGCAAACCTCGTAAAAACTACGATTCTGCAGAGGCTAATATATATATATATATATATATATATATATAATTCTTCTCAAATTGAATTCTAGAATTTAATCATACAAATAGTAAAATGTACATGTGGCACTACAGAATTCAGCAACTCTTTTATATTTTATGGATCCTTAGATTTCGTTTTGGACGATTTTTTTGTTGTTTCTTAAAATAATTTTATAATACAAAATTTTAATTTTTGTATTAAAATACTATTCTAAGAAACAGTAAAAAAATCGTCCCAAACGAAACCTCAACCATTGTATGGTGTTATTAGTATATACATTATCTTTCATATTTTCATTCGCATATTAAACTGTCTTAAGAGCCTAACCAAGCAACCCCCACTTCTAACACTCCTCCCTCTTAATTGCAAACCCGATTATATAAGTGCTCCTTGCTGGCCTGACCTTCGTGTTGAAACTACTCTCAACTTCAATCATCTGTCAAAATCTGTCGCAACTTTCAGAATATGGGACAGTGATGTTGGAATGATGGACCGGCCACCACAACAGTTTCTAGAATCACTCAATCTTCTAGATCAATGACTCTTCAAGCTTCATACTATGTGAGGTATAAAACCTTGGCTTTTCTTTTAGTGCTTTATTTAGGGGAACAAATTAAGTAGTGGTCATTGAGGTTTTCACCATGGTTTATTAGCCTTAGATTTTTTATTTTTTTTTTGGAATGGCAAGCATGCATCATAGATTGAAAAGATATTTGCTTGCTATTTGCCTCTATATTTAAATTATTAAAAAGTAAATACTCTTTGCTTAAATGGTGAAATAAATTTGAGTCTTTAATAAGTTTTGAAACTTCTAAAAGTTTTAGTGGTGTAAAATATTTATCCACCATTCAAAAGAATACTATGATGATGTTTGGATGACTTATTATTATTTTTCTTGATAAAATGGTTTTAGTACCAAACATTCCTCCCAATCTTGAATGCATTAAGGTTTCATTTGGGACAGCTTTCTAATTACTTTTTAAAGCAGCTTTTTGATACAAAAATTTATATTTCAAAAAAAATTATACTAAAAAACTGTTTTAGAAAGTAGTAAGAAAGTTGTTTTAAAGAAAGCCTGAATCTTGATACTGATCTTTTGTTGCAGTTCCCCATTGTAGCAATAATGTATTCCTTCCTTTGCTTAGAAAACCTGTTCATTTTTATAGTGCATTTAAATAAAGCCAAATATGATATATTTAATCTTAACTGTGTATGTGCCTCTTAGTATTGTTATGAAGGATATTATTCAAGAAGTCTACATTCATCTTATTTTGTACTATAACAACTTAACAAATTAAGGCAAAATCTTACTTTCAATCAACAATAAAAGCTAATTAGGACTTATCATTGAAGAGTGGCTTGAAGTTCAGTTAAACATGTTTAGGCTTCATTTGAGACAGTTTTTTTTATTTCTTCTTAAAGTAGCTTTTTAATAAAAAATTAAATTTTTATACTAAAAAGATGTTTTAAGAAGCAGTAAGAAAGTCATCTCAAATGAAGCCTTAATCATTTGATTTGTATGCTTCTGTTACTTTTTGAGGCTTTATTTTTTATCATTCAAAAAATTTGAAGAATAACAATAGAGAATCGGCACGATGCTTCACTCAAATTAGAGAAGCATTAAAAATTCTTTATTTATGAACACTTAATATTTAAAGATATGACATAATTTCACTATTTAATAATATTTCATACAAATTTATTTACTTTTTTTTTCTATTTCTACAAACTCTTACATTTTAATCATCTTTCATGATTTTATATAGTTCTTTTAATATTATTTCATTGTTACTAACATCCATCAAATGTAAAGTCAAAAATCAAAGTTTTCAACATGAGGAATTCGCTTCTCGGTCTTCAACAACATTGAACGCCTCTTCTTCCACCCAAAGCTCAACCTCATGTTTGATTGTGGCACTCCCTTCAACACTACAAGAAGCGCGTGAAATGGTCTATAAGATGGACGGCCATCTTTATTTTCTTACTATAAATCTTCTACCTCATTCTATTAAAAATCCTAAGATATAAATAATTGCTCACTATTTGTCTAGAAAAAAAAACTTATTTGCAATCTTAACTAATGAGCCTTTAATTTTGAAAAAAAGAGTCTAGATGTTGATTGCTCATTCTTTTCTTATTGAAAAAAGCCAAGCATAATAATAATAAGTGATGGGTTATAGCTTATAAGGTTAGGTATAACTACTATTTCTTTGTTTATATTGTTTAATGTTTAATATTAATGCTAGCTATTTTAATCAATAGATATTTACCTATATCAATATTCAATTGACAAATGTTTTACTAACTTTCATTTATAATAGGTCATTTTCTGGATGTTTATATATACACACACACACAATATTACTGGTATTATTAATATTATAAAAGCATGATTCTCCTCATAATAAATCTTAGTATTTCACTTTATTTAATTTGATTAATGATTTCAATCTTGCTCATACATTAAATATATCCTTTGATTCTGATAATAGCCTCTTCGCTAGCTTAATTTATTTTCACCTCATTCCTAATCTAACTATTCCTATCCCAAAGTAAATTGCCTGCTCGATTTCATAAGTTGAGATAATTTTTCCTTTTTTTTTTCAAAATTGTTGCGGACTGGCAAATTCGCGGCGGTAGAGTGAAAAATTTTACTTCTTAGCGATGTTCGAAAATTCAACACATAAATTTATAATGATAAAGGAACACTGAAATTTTTTCTTGGAAAACTCTGAAAAGGAAAAAAACTACGAAGCCTTACCAAATTGAAATGATTTCACTAATATTTGAATACATTACAAATGTTTATGTGTCCCTTAACTTAAGGATAATGAGAATATAATATATTGGAAAATATGCAGAACTTCAAATGGGTACTCTTAATCTTGACTGAATGATAGATATTAAAAATTTGATTGTAGTAGTCGGGAGAATGTTCAGCAAAGGTATCGCATGGTTGGCGATAACCAGCAGACGGGCAAAAGCCCGACAATGTTTGGAGATCCGAAGGTAATCAACGGATGGGCAAAAATGTCACACCCCATATCAACCCCCCCCCCCCTGCAATGTAGGGTGTAACATACCAACAACAAGCATGAAATCTAAACTCATCAACAATCTATATATTCAATCCTCAGTTTATTCCGCAATATACGAAGGTGTCCCAAAATATCATATTTTATTCATCCTGGAATAATTACAGAGCCCTACTAACTCCAAAACATTATAGTAATAAACAGTCTACATACCTCTGTTGTAGACTCATAAACTAATTACAGCACAAAACATAAAGTTTTTAAAGTGACCTGAAGCTACTCAACTTCTTCTTTATCCTTGCCCTTTCCTGTAACAACAGCCAGAATAAAAATCTGGCGAGCTATAACGCTCATAAAATTATGCAATTTAAATAATAATTATATTCCAAAATTGATAGAATTAACATAATTGAAATCTTAACTGAATCTAGTAATCAACTATGAAATAAATTGCAAAACATAAAAATCTAGTAATTCATAGAGGTCCCTTTTGCCTCGAATTTCATAGAGGTCTCTTTTGCCTCGAATTTCATAGAGGTCCCTTTTGCCTCGAATTTCATAGAGGTCCCTTTTGCCTCGAATTTCATAGAGGTCCCTTTTACCTCGAATTTCATAAAGGTCCCTTTTGCCTCGAATTTCATAGAGGTGTCATATCATTTCGTAGCAAACTTTTTCTAATTTAACATTTAGGAAAACATTTATATGATCATATAATATTGCATGATAAACAAAAATTTATCTGGCGTCATTCATACCTGACTGTTTGACTATATGCATTAACAGATAAAAGTTGTCTCACTGAATTTTTACGCTTCAGTTTTAATGACATGCAGTTATACCACTCGAAAATGACACATGCATTTAATTAGATTACATTGCATTTCTTACCTCCTTGTCGAGTTGGCTCCTCGAATTCAGCACCTCGTATCCTTTTCGTTTGTAAATTACCTACATGATTCACATTTCTTACATTCCAATTTTATATGATTTAATTTGCCATAGTTTTAATAAATCATTCATCTCCTTTAGCAACTTACCTCGCAATCAGATTCTTTTTTCTTCATCCACCAAATAACAATCCTAACAACACAATTGATATAAATTCCTTTAGCAACCTGATCAATATCCAAAGAATTTACAAGACAACATAACATAACAAAGAAATAAGACTAATTCACCTTTATTTCCTCTTTCCCTTATAATCCACTCTTTACGATTAATTCCTTTGCAATGCATTCCACTAACAAGAGCCTCCCATTCTCATAGCAAGCAAAAACTCCAATTATTCCCTCATTATTTTCCTCCAACAGCAGCTGGATTTCAGCGCACAGCCTACCTTGTATCGGCTCCCTTACTCTCCACCGAGAATTCACCACAGAGTTGCGTAAAAGCTTGCTGGAAGAAAAACTTATCCAATATAGCTTTAATACCTACGCTCAAATAGTTCCTAGCCATTGGATTTCTAATCTACGGTTGCATGCAAAAAGATAGTGGATGGCTGAATGAATATTTTATTAGTAGTGGAATACTTAGTGCTGTACTTGACTCACCTAAGTGCTAAACTAGTGGACCACCTCAAGCAATAATTTTTAAGTCCTGAAAATGAGAAAATCAGATTATCTTAATTGTGTTTATGTAATACATTACTGAAATACATTAACTTGAAATTATAAATCACTGAAAATGTTAACATAACACTTAATTAACTACAATTAATGCGATAAATTGAATACCTTTTTGTAGAAATTACTATTTCTGGATAGTAACCATAAATTGTACTTTTGTTTGAAACAATTGGGTATGACAAAAAATTCGGCGATGGTTTGTGGTCGAAAACAGATCTAACAATGACCAACGAATATGAGAAAGTCCGGCGACGATCGGTGGTTGAGAAGAGATTCGGCGATGGCAACACTGACTGGAGAATGAAAGTGAGCTCCCAAGCTTTCTTTTCTCTTTCACCCTCCCTCATGTGAATAATGAGGGTGTATTTATAGTTTTTTGGGACTGGCATGCATAGTAAATAAGGAGAAGATCTAGGAAAATTTTGAAGTGTTTCATCCGATAGCTGACATTAACTCCCTCGATTATGAAGCATCTTCAAATATTTATATGTCATAATGATGTCAGAATTAAGAGATATTGGGCTTGTTGGATTTGTCTTGTCAAGCCGCTCGATTAGACTATAAGCATGTTATATTCATATCATTTGATCATTCAATTGATGCTTTGAAGCTTTTAAGTATGTTTTGGTCCTTTGATTTGAGCTCATTTGGGCTCAAATAAGACTGAATTTGGTGTTATTAGGTTCGTCTCTTTGAGATCTTCAAATCAGATATAGGTTTGCTAAAATAAAAAGTTTAGATGGTCCAAAATTTAATTTTTAAAGCTTCCGACTCATATTTGCATTGAGACTCATGCCCGATCAAGATATTTTTTTGATGACATATCAAAAATAAAATTTCTCTTTCACTTAATAGGTATAATAATTTATTTTTAGCTTCATTGATTTAAATTATTAATTGTCATATATTAATGTCGTACTCCACATATGTGCCTTATCAAATTTTTTTTGGGGGAATTGCCTTATCAAGTTTGCAAGCAAATGAAAATCCTAAAATTAGAAATGTTGTCCTTGTTTTCCATATAATTATTTGTTATGGCTAGCTTTGCATGACTATTACATTTTAAAAGCAGCATCATATTTTTCACAAATTTAGGAATGAGACATAGGACCAAAGTTCCTTCTATATTTTAATATTTGCTTTATTTTCACCTTATGGTTAACAATAGGAAAAAAATTTTGTGCCTTATAAGAAAAGCTGTCTTTAATAAGAAAATTGATGCTGAAATATTTTTCTAGCTTTTTCTGTTCAAAAATCTCCTTTTGTTCATCTAGGGATTCCTTTATTCAAAGGAAGTATCAAAATACACCTATTTGATGATTTTTTTAGAAAATTGATCGCAAAATTTATGTTCGTTATTTTAAGTTGCTTTATTTTGTGAGCAAACTTACACTTCTTAAAAGTATGTTGAACTCCATGCTAATCTTTCCTTTTTTTTCTTTTATGTTAAATGGAGTTAGATGCAAAAAGATCAATAAATCACCATTGGACTCATTGCATGTGTTTGTAAGCATGATGATGCACATGATTGCAAGTCACAAAAGTGAATTCAAGGGCGATAGTGAATCAGGGTGATCATAATTAACTCAACTTATCATCGAGAGATTATTATGTGCAGACACCGGACGGAAGAACCTTCAAGTATTGCTTGGTACCGAGCGTGGTATCGGCGCTCAGTACCATTGGTACCATTCTAGGTACTGAGCGCGGTACACTTCTGGGGTGATGTGGCGCATTTTTATTGGCCTCTGAACGTCATTCGGACTCCGCACAGAATAATTAATCACTATTCGCATTAGTATTACTTAATGCACATCAATAATGATCGATGTCGTGAGTGGGTCTAAGAATGGCTTGTTCCAAAATATGTCAATAGTGTGTTTTGAAAATTTATTCATTATATACGGCATACTATTGTCCCAAGCTAGCCTCTTATTGCCTTGAAACATCCACAAGCTGTCTTTGAGTCCATCTCTTTCTATCCCAAGATGAATTATAGTTGTGTCGAGCTACCAACTATCCTAAGCCAACCTCTTACATCATCCCAAGATGACATCCTAGCATCGTGAGCCAACCTCTAATTGACTTGAGAGGGCCCCTTACTATCCCGAGCTAACATAATGCTTGGTGTAGCCACCGGCGGCAAGGATAAAAAACCATAGCAAAAAACACTTAGGAATAACAAGCCTGGAGGAAGATGAGTATTGTATTCTATATATTTCTTCTCCATTAATTACAACTATATAATTCTTCTACTACTCAATAGTGCTAATTACTATATTAAGCTAAGCAAACTATAAAAAGGACAGTAGAGCTAATGCCAAAAAGATAAAAGTAGCAGTAGAGAAAGTGGGTTGTTAGGGGGAAGTGGGGCGTATCTGGCTACAGGAATGCTGAGTGTGAGGATGGCCACATTAGATCTCCCCCGGCTCCGAGAAGCTCGACTCCGACGAGATTTCTGCAACATGGATGTTATCTGGTGGATGATAATTGTATATATTAGCGACATTGAACGTAGGCGAAGTATGGACATTAGGAGGTAGATCGATCACATATGCGTTATCATTGACTTTGTGAAGGATGGGGAAGGGTCCCATTTCCTGAGGACTTAATTTAGAGTATGTTCCTTGATGATATCTTTCCTTGCGCATCCGTATCATGACAAGCTCTCCCTTGGTGAAAGATTTATGGCGTTTATGGATATCAGCCTTATGCTTGTACTTCAATGCAGATTGTTGTAATTTGACTTTCACATTTTTCAGAGTTTCGATGGCTTCCGATGCTGCCTTGCTAGCAGCGAATGGACAGTTCTTTGGGAGGATTGCGAGATCTACCAATTGATTAGGTGACTTGATGTACACCACTTGAAAAGGACTATCTCCCGTAGATCTATTGGACATAGAATTGTAAGCGAACTCAGCTTGACTGAGCATGTCTTCTCATCTCTTCGGATTATCTTGCACCAAACAACGGAGCATATTTCCAAGTGTTCTATTGACTACCTCCGTTTGTACGTCCGTTTGTGGGTGGTACGCCGAACTCAGCTTGAGTTCTGTATTCAACCTTTTCCAAAGTTCCCTCCAGAAATGGCTAACAAACTTGACGTCGCGGTCCGACGTGAGGCTGCGGGGTATCCCGTGTAGCCTTACAATTTCTCTAAAAAAAGGCTCACAATGCGTACAGCATCGAATGTCTTTTTGTACTTGATGAAATGCGCCATTTTGGAGAAGCGATCAACGACCACCATGATGGAATCCGAACCACGCTTTGTATGTGGTAAACCCAACACAAAATCAAGAGAGAGATCTTCCCAAATGGATTTCGGTATAGGCAAAGGCATGTAGAGTTCGGTGTTCAGAGCTTCTCCTTTATACACTTGGCAAACATAACACTTCTCAATGAACCTGGTGACATCTCGGCGCACTCGCGGCCAGTAGAAACGAGCTTGAATCTGCATCCAACATTTTATCCCGCCCCAAGTGGGCTGACAAGCCTCCACTATGCAACTCACGGATCAATAGCGGACGCCATGACGAATCCGGAATGCATAGAGCATTCCCTTTGAATAAAAAACCTTGATGCACCGAAAAATCCTGTTGGGGCTGACCTGATATACAAGCATTCCAAATTAATGAGAATTCTTTGTCATCTTTGTATAAGTCACTTAGGTGTTGCAGCCCTGTTATTCATGTTTGAAGATGTGTCAAAAGTGCTGAGCGCCTACTCAAAGCGTCCGCTACTCAATTGATTTTGCCGGCTTTGTGCTTGATCACAAAACTAAATCTTTGAAAGAAGACAATCCATCTAGCATGCATATGATTAATGCTCTTTTGACTGTTGATATATTGTAATGCTTGATTGCCACTACATAAAATAAAATATTTATGCAGTAGGTAATGCTCACACTATTTGAGAGCGTGAACAACGGCATATAGCTCTTGTTCGTATGTGGACCATCTTTGTCACTGAGTGCTTAACTTCGCACTAAAATATTCAACTGGTCTCCCGTCCTGAGATAATATGGCTCTAATTCCCACCGCGGACACATCTGTGTCTACTTGGAATGGTTTGTCAAAATCAGGGAAAGCCAATACAGGAGCATAACTAAGAGAAGATTTGATCCTCTCGCAACTCCTCTGTTGTGCCGCTGTCCAAGCAAAAGTGGAGGACTTTAAACAGTTAGTGATGGGAGCCATGATGTTACTGAACCCCCTTATGAATCGATGGTAGTAATTCGCCAACCTATGAATGCTGCGGACCTCCGTCAATGTCTTCGGAATCGGCCATTCGCTGATGGCCGCAATCTTCTGTGGAGCCATCTGGACACCATCAGGTGTGAGTACAAAGTCGAAAAATGAACATTGTCCATTGCAAAGTGTCATTTTGCCAAATTAACGAAGAGTTGGTGATGATGAAGGGCCTCCAGGATCGAGTTCAGATGACTAAGATGAGCTATAAGAGAAGTGCTAAACACCAAAATATATAATCAAAATTTGTCTAAATAAGGTTTAAGGACTTCATGCATTAGCCTCATGAAGGTGGATGGAGCATTACAGAGCCCAAAGTGCATAACTTTACACTCAAACAATCCTTGATTGTTTTGAACGTCGTCTTCCATTCATCCCCAGGGCGAATCCGGATCTGATGATAACCACTTTGCAAGTTCAATTTGGAGAATATCTTAGAGCCGTGAAGTCTGTAAAGAAGATCAGTGATCCTCGGTATCAGAAATCTGTATTTGATGGTAATTTGGTTGATGGCTCTGCTGTCGATGCACATTCTCCACTGTCCGTCTTTCTTCGGAACAATTAGTGCAGGAACTACACATGGGCTCATGCTGGGTTGAATGAACTTCCTTTGTAACAGATCTTGAATCTCCTACAGAATCACATGCTCACGGGGGCTCATTCTATAATGTGGTAAGTTGGGAAGGGCGGCACCTAGAATGAATTCAATTTGATGCTGCAGGTTCTCAACGGTGGCAAGGATGAAGGTAGATCAAAGGCCATAACGCCTCCAAATGAATCCAATAATTGCTGAACATCTTTGTGGATAATGGGAACTAGAGCCGTCAGAAGCATCCCCTGCAATGAGCGCAAATATCTAATTATTTTCTTCTCTCGTTTGTAGCAATGAGTGTCCCATGATGACACTAGCAGTAACAAGATTGTTAGAAGGTTGTTTCAGCTGATTTGGTTAGTTGGAGCTAGCTTGATTTTTCTTCCCTCCCAGTCAATGGTATATGTATTGGCTCGGTCGTCATGGACAACTCCCGTATCATACTGCCAAGGTCTTCCTAGTATTATGTGACATACGTCCATCTCGAGGACATCACAAGAGATCTGATATAAATAACTCTTGCCTATGGTGAACGTGACCTTGCAAAGCTCAGAAACAAGAAAATCAACTCCCTTCTTAATCCACCTGATCTTAAAGGGGTTAGGATTCTTTATTGTCTTGAGCTGTAAAGCTTGGACAGCAGCACGGTAAATAATATTTTCAGTGCAACCACTATTTATAACCAAGTCACACACCTTCCAATTAATTGTGCACTTCTTGCAAAACAAACTATTTCTTTGGGTTTCAATAGGTTTCCTCGGGTCTATCAGTACCTTTTTCATCACACAAATAACAGGTTCACCTTCGTCTACAGACACTTCTTCTACCAGATACTCTGCTTCATCCAGCAATCCCACAGGTTCACTATCATCATTGGCTTCTACCAACTGTGCTTGGTGTCGCATAAGACACTCATTGGATTTGTGACCCGGTTGCAAATAATGGAAACACTTGATGGTAGGAGGCTTGGCATACGGGTTATCCTGGCAGGTACACATGGCTTAGCTAGCCCCCTAGCGTCAGCTTGTGGTATTCCTCCAGAAGAATTTGCAACAAGAGGAATTTTTGGAGTTGAGTTATTCACCCGGCTTGCTCTCGAATTGCTTTCCTGAATTGCTTGCCTAGGAAAATTAATTCGGCCTGTTCATTGTGATTGTGCTTCCGCCTTCAAAGCAAAATTAACTGCTTGAGATAGTGACCAAACGAGTTAAGTTCCAATTTCTCTTGAAGGTGATCCTTCAAGCCACCGATATAATGTGCCACCAATTGATTCTCCGATTATGTCAGACTATTGTGTGCTCTTAATCTGTAGAATTCTTCAGTATAGACACTAACGAACCGTTGTCCTTGCTTACAATTCTGATATTGAAGATATAGGAGTTGTTCAAAATCAGTGTGAAGGAAGTGCCGCCTCATTAATTGTTTCATACGGTTCCAATTGCGAATGGCACCTTTACCTTATCGTTGCCTGTTCTGAGTTAATTTCATCCACCAAGCATTGGCTCTACCCTTAAGCCTACATGCCACATATTTGACTTGTTTGTTGGGGTTGATCTTCATGTAATCAAAAAAAATTCTCTACATCTCCTTCCCAATCAAGATAGTCTTATATATGGAGTCTTTGTCAAAAAACAGAATGTCTAATTTAATGTGAGCGTGTTCATTATCGTTCCTCTACTGCCGATGACGCCTACCTCGATCAAGACGTGGAGGATGAACGTCTTCATCTGTTCCAGACAATTCATTTGCAAGTAGCTCACTGTCCTCCGAATCCGAGCTATCCGGAAGACTGGCCAGTAACCTCTTGTGAGCAGGTTCACCTCGAGCTGTAATCCTCTGTCCCGGTAAGGTTGCCGGTGCGGCTTGTCATGCAAAAGGATTCGCAGTCATTCTGATCTATCTCATTTCCTCCCTCATTTCATCCGCGAATCTAGCAAAAGTATTGATAAGCTCGTCCAATTGCTTGGACGTTTGTTGGTGCATTTCCCATAATGCATCCAGACTCCGATCAGCATCAGGTCAAGGGTGGTTACTACCTTCAGCCATCTGCGAAGAACCTAGCTCTGATACCAAAACAGGTGTAGTCGCGCGGCAAGGTTAAAAAACCAGAGAAGAAAACACTCAGGAATAACAAGCCTGTAGGAAGATGAATATTGTATTCTATATCTTTCTTCTCCATTAATTACAACTATATAATTCTGCTACTACTCAATAGTGCTAATTACTATATTAAGGTAAGAAAACTATAAAAAGGAAAGTAAAACTAATGCAAAAAGATAAAAGTAGCAGTAGAGAAAGTGGGTTGTTAGGGGGAAGTGGGGCGTATCTGGCTACAGGAATGCTGAGTGTGATGATGGCCACATCAATGCTATTCGAAGCCATCCTCTTACTATCCTAAGCAAACCTCTTGCTTGCCCAAGTCATCCTTGTATTTTTTGTTTGACATGTTACTTCTTAGGGGTGTCAATGTTTGACCCAACACAAAAAAAATTGGGTTCTGGTCTACCCGTTTGTCATATAGGTCGGGTTTTGGTTTCATTTTCCAACCATTTTTTAAAATTGTGTCAGGTTTGGGTTGACTTGGAAACCTTAAATTAACTTGGGTTGACCATCTTACGTGCACCTGCACTGCACAACATAGTCTTGTGCTCACCTTGGTTGGTTGGCCCTTGGCTTCACGTCCAAACTCAGATCAGCATACTCGCATGGCTGCACCACGTTCGTCGCTCTCTTACATAACCGCATTCGAACTTCAGAACTCAGCAATCCATGATCCCCCGATCATGTGCTTTACTCTCCTGCAAAGTGTGATCCTGCGTTCACAGTTAACCTTGCCTACACAGCTGCATAACAAGATTCTTAGCTCCCCACGTGTCCGGACTTCACAGGTAGCACCCAGACTGAAAAACAAAGTCATAAGAAATATGTCCCAAACAGAGCCTAAATTCACCATCATCAGTTCTTCAAAATTCTTAGAAATGAAGGATACTAAAAAATTCTAATTTACTTCAATAAATAAAATAAAATAATCTCATTTACAATTTTTTTTCATTTCATTAAAATGTATATACAACTTTTACAATATAGTACATGGCTACATATATCCGGAATAGAGAAATGAAACAAAGTCATACATGTACAAAAATGGGTAAATACCTATACAGACTTGGACAGATCAAATTCTATACACTCAGTTACTTGACTATTTCTTCTCCCTTTCCCCTGACTTGAAACATAAATCAGGGTAAGTGTGAGCCAACACAGCTCATCAGGTCACATCCATCAATCTAAAATTTCAAACAATTTATTTATTATACCTTTAACAAAGTAGTTCATATGAAAGGTATTTGACTGAGCATAATATTAATTTCATATATTCATAATAAAACAAATTATATACTGAAACTAAATAAACACGCACTTCATATATTAGAGCATAATATAATAAATTTCTCTCAAGCTCTTATTCCTCTCATTAGAAACAGGCCCTTACGACCCCCATGCTGATATATCAGAAAACATGTCCTTATAACTCCTAATATTTAGCATATATCAGATATTCATACATTAAGACCTTTATGCTCCATGTGTACTTCCATAACAGAATTGCCACCACACATCAAATTTCAGAAGAATCACATAACCAAAGCATATATGCATTCTTAGCATTGCATTACAAAAAAAAGAAATATAAATAAACCCATTTTAAAATTTCATAGAATATTTCAATAGTAAGCAACAAAACAATATACTAAGCAGAATTTTCTAATTTCATAACATTGCCAAATTATTGGGGATTGTTCAAAACATTGTCTTGAAACTTTATCATTCTATAGATTTATTTTTTGGGACCAAATTTAATTTTTAATTTACCAAAAATCCCACATTTTCTAATTTACTTGATGATAATTTCTCATAAAAATACTTAAATATTCATAATTGTTGTATCTATAACATACAAAAAATTACATTGTAAACATTTTGCAGATATAAAGTTATCCCAAATTTTTTTTCTAATGAAATTATAAATTAAATCAAAAAAATCTCAAAGCTCTTATATTTTAGGAAACTAATATAAATAGAATATAACCTACCTTGAGCTGGATAACTTTTAGAACTAATCGATAATAGAAAGTGGACTAGAGCCTCCCTAGCTTTCGCTCGGTATAAATCTCCTCTCTCTCTCTCTCTCTCTCCTCGACTGCTTTGAGTGGAAAAAATGATTTTGAAAAAGTGGAAATGAATATTTAAATTAAAATTCATGCATGGCGCTATGATGCCCAAACCTTAGCGTTGGAGTGCTCTGTTAAAAGAAAATTATATTTGTTTCTATTTTGTTAAATTTCACTAAAACTATGTGTTTTAGTTAATGTTGTGTAGGAATATCTCATAAAAGTAAAAAAAATTACAAATTTAGAACCAACATCGCAGTGCCTTTAACACCACGGTGTCGGAACTAAACATCGCAAATGCTCAAAGTCTAAAAAAAATTATAATTAATTCAATGCCATGACGAAAATTTAGGCAACACCACAACTCTACTAATGCCTCAGTGCCACAAGGAGTATGGTGTATGCTCTACTTTATGTTATTTTTGTAAAAAATTTAATGTCGAAGCATCGACCTATCAAGCATTGTAGTGCCAGATGATGTGTCTGACATCGCGATGCCCATATTTTTAGCACTACAATGAGTGTCATGCCCTGATATCTAAAATGGAAGAATTTCTTTTCTTTTTCTCTCTTTACTATCTTTTCATTTAACAACTAATGATTTCCATTACAACTAGATCCATTTGATATCCATAGATAATTAATAACATTACAGAAATATAAATAGTGGAAAATATAATCATATTACTATAGTAGTCAATATTTATATTCTATCTTTAGGGTTC
Source organism: Dendrobium nobile (assembly GCA_022539455.1). Taxonomy (NCBI): domain Eukaryota; kingdom Viridiplantae; phylum Streptophyta; class Magnoliopsida; order Asparagales; family Orchidaceae; genus Dendrobium; species Dendrobium nobile. The sequence goes on along the minus strand of CM039733.1, from coordinate 62,732,469 downwards.
AACATAATATATATATAGGCTAAAAAATAATACATATAACACAATAACTTAAAGTAAAACCAAAACACACTATTGCCTAGCCTCAAGCTACAGGGCCTTTATTTTTACCTGAAATCATATAAAATCACACAATGAGCATGAAAACCCAACAACTAATCAAAATCTTACAACTAAAATCAATGCAAAATAAAAAAAGAAATAATATGTTTTAAATCATATAAAAATCTGTGAATCAATATATGTTATATGTATTGATCACCTGTGTCAATCAATCAATCATTCTATCACACATCACATCTTATTAAATCAATCAATCAATTTTTATGCCTTTATCATTCAATAATATCATCCAATTATTCTTATCAATCTATCAATTATGCAGTAGTATTAGTATCTGTATTCGATAACCGTAAGTAGTAATAAAACACAGTGTCTATATGGTTAATGTCCGTATAGTATTAGTGATAGTAGTCAATATCAATATTATAATCAATATCAAAAATCAATGTCCTCTATTTTAGATAATCATATGAGGGTATCTTGTATATTGCTCATGTACTTATGACTCCCAATCGATAATCAGTATTAATATTAAAATCATTTATGAAATAGATAATATAATAGAGGTGACTATTACAAGTTTAAGTGGTGTCTATTGCCACGTAGCACTTTTTCTTATATAGGGTTCAAGAGGCGACTCCCATGGCGTAGCACTTATCTTATATGACACTTAGTTCTCATCTTTCGGCTGATATATGTCTCTGACACCACTCTCCCAATCTCATATTCATATTCATTCACATCAATCATTTTAATCTATATCATATTTTAGTAATTTCATATCAAATCACAATATATTACTTTTAACCCATTTTAATATATATTTTTCTTACTCATTTCACATAGAGATTCCTACACACATTTAATCGACAAAAATATAATAAAACTATATAATATTGTTCAGAATGATTAAATATATAACATATCGAAAGTTATACGACAAAAGCTGACAAATTAAGGGGCTGTTTGGTTGCCTGAATTAGGAGGGTATAGTAAAATAATTATTAGTATTTACTAAATTTGGTTGTTTGGTTAATTTTGAGCGGAACAAAAGGAATACCTCCGAAGCAATATCGGGGTACTAGGAGAGGTAGTTCGTGCGACTTTGAAACCCGCTCAAATTGAGGGGGTTAGAAATTCTTTGGCGGCTGTTGCGCGATGATTTTGCCGAAGCTGACCTATATTCTCCCTTCTTCTCCGTTCTTCCTTCCTCTCTTCTCCATTCCTGCGATTGCACTGACGTTCCCGCATCGTCGCTGCTTGGTCTGCTTTGCCTGGTTCCACAAAACCGTCGTGGTTTGTCGTGCGATGTGTTGGCATAGTTGTCGTAGCCGACAATTTCTTAAAGACGGAGGCGGAGGATGCAGCTGCAATTTTAGGGTTCGGCGCCAGGTAATGCCCGAATATCGGCGAGCCCCCCTATTGATGGTGGTGGTGTTCGTCGAAGTTGGATGGCTGAGGCGTCGATCCGCTGGATGATTGCACATAGTAGAGATCTCCTTGGCCAAAATTTGAGTGCTGGAGGGGAGGTTGCGGTGCTCCACTGCACATGGCGAAGAAATCAGAGTGGTTGAAGTTGGATCCCCTTGGGGTTGGATTCCTCGACGAGCTGAGCGAATATATCTCAGCACCCGTGAGATTCGACGGCCGGGGCATCATCAAAGAGATGGATCTCCTAGACGATGTGGACTTTCTCTCACAGTTACATGGATCTTGCCATCACCTCCCACCCTCTGCTTCTGCCTGGAGCAAATCCCGTCCGCCATCGAGAGAGGTGACGTCTGAGTCCACCCGGAATGAGATAATTGTGTAACTTAGTTAGTTCAGTGCAATTGTGTTTGATGCGCTTCAAGATAGGAGCAATGTAACTTTGTTTGGCGACTTAGCTTAAAATCAAGTTTTACATGAATACTTGTTTAGTTTTGTTTTAATTCTTATTTATGGTTTCTTATTTAATTGGCCATATGGATTTATATAGGAAAAAAATGGACACTTCTTTTCTAATGAGGGCTCTGTTTGATCCGGGGTTTACATTAGACTATAAAAGAATTCATGGTTGGTTAATTGTACAATGGATGATTTATATCAGAGGATGCTTTATACTTGAAGAAAATTTTGGATAAGCTACTAAAATTTTGTTCCTCCATCCTTTGCTTAGATATAACAAATTGTTTTTTTTTATTGTTCAATGTGAATTGTCAGATTGGTATACCATGACGGTTGTCTTGGTGCAATAAAGTTTGCACCTTATGAAACATCAAGTGATCATTTGAAGCTTTCATTTTGTCTAAGATCTATTTGATGTTCATCTTAACATATGGGAATAAGATTTCTTTTTTTTATTTGTGTGAAGTTTGTCTAATTATTTTGCATTTTCATCTGATAGTGGAATGATATTGACATTTGGAGCAATTGAACCAAGAAAGCTATTAATATTGTGCTTTTGTTCTTTTTTGATGTAGCAAGATGTCTAACACATGATGATTTATATTTTTTCTTGTTTAATTAGTGAATCTTAGGAATTCATCAAAATAGCTTTAAAAAATTGTGTTGTGAATCCAGGTTTCTTTTTTTAATCCAACTTTCTTTTAATGGATCGTATGTTTAAATTCAAGAATTTGTTTGTTTTTGGCATTATAGCCATTGTATAATGCCTGACACAGTTTTAAAGTTTATAATGGTTATGCATAAACCTAATTCTAATTTTATTTAGCTTTTTTGGGTGATTAGACTAGGAACGCTTTATCTAGAACGTACTCAGCCCCACAAAGATCTGTTAGTTCTGCTGCTTTTTTAATTGGGGATCCCACCATTACATGGGACAGGGCAGGGAATTTTATGCTTACGCTAGTTATAATGACAAAAAAAATATTACAAATGCACTGCTTTTACTTTACTCTTGATATATCTATTCAAACAAGAGAAACAGTTCTCCTGCGTTTACTTTGCAGACAACCAAACAGTCTCAAAGTATTTGGAATGCACTACATTTATTTTACACTGCATTTACTTTACAATGCGTTTACTTTGCAGACAACCAAATAGCCCCTAAGAGATAATATATTTTTGACAGATTTATGAGAGATACAAATTGTAGGAATTAAAATCATCGAAAATAAAAGTAAGAGAATAATTACTTCAAATAGAATAAAATTTGTAATGTAGAAACGAGGAACAAAAACAGCTCGAAGATCTTTCTCTTTTCTCTTCTCCCCCTATATATATATATATATATATATATATATATATATATATATATTATATATATATATATATATACACACATTATTAATGGACTAGCACCCAATGCTCTTACCCAAAAACTGCATGTTAAATTAAAAATTACTATAGAAAAATAGAGGCGTCAACATTGTAGCGACGATTTCTAGTGTCGATGTGTTCTTAAGCCTAGCACCTTATTGCTCACAATCTCAACGCCACAACAGTCCAATTCAAACAAAATTTTAAATATTCAATTTTAAATTAAATATTCAATTTTAAAATACATTTTCATATTTTATGTTGGCACAGTGGGGTAGTTAAGAGTCATTGGGGGAACATCATGCTAGTCATCCTAACACCATAATAGAGCCAAATCAACAATGCTGAAGCACTAGTTCATTATTTAACGCCGCAGCACCACCCTGTTGAGCACTGTGGCATTTGAATCAATTTATGTGAGTAAATATAAATAGTTTTATGTTCTTTTGAAAGAAAAAGAGAAGAAAGTGTGCAAAAATATTTAGTGAAGTGGATGGTCGTACGTGTAGTGGGAAAATTTTATTTAGGAGTGGAAGAGAGTGTGCAAAGCGAACAAGTGAAGAGGGAATCATCCTGGAAATAGTCCATCTACATGATCTGTTTAGGATTCTCAAATTCATGTGATATTTTCTTCATTTTCTTTTTTGTATCTCTTCTTGAAAGCAAGTAATAAAAAGTTTTTTTTCTCAAAATTAATGCTATGGCTGACTAACTTCTTAGTTTTGAACTGTTGATGTGAATATATAATCATTGTATTTTCTAATATAAAATTATGTTTGTAAGAGAATAGTTGTTCTCAATTACTCTCGTGTTTAATTTAATTCATGCAATGGCCGTGCATGAAGTTAAAATTTAGTGTGATACATTGCATCAACAGATGAATGTTGGAAAAATTAGGATGATTGAGATAGAAAACTTTTATGCCTAAATATAAGATGAATTGGTTTCTAGGTATATGGAGATATAATCATCGTAAAAAGATGAAAATCTTTCTTGACACCTTTATAAGTTTGCTAGAGATTTAAAGGTGTATATGCTTTGATTCACAACTGTTGTAGATGAGTCTACTTAAGAAAACATGGATTCATTCACTATTATTAGTCCAAAATATCATAATTTCTTATTATGTTCACTTTTTATCGCTTTTTTTTAGTAGTGGTAGCACCTCACCATCATTTCATTTTGTAGGATAAATTTTGTGGCTTGAGTAGGCAGTAGTACATACAACTATAACACACTTTGTGTACTCGTGGGATCAACACTCTACTAATATATTTTAAGGATTTTTACATCCATAACACCTAAAATTATTGAAAATACATTTTTAACACGTAAACTTTTATATTTACTAATATACCATCTAAAACACCTCTTTTAATCAATTCTAACATTCGGTTCAAACCTTCCATCAAAAATCACTATCAACGACTGTCTTCTCCGTTAATGACATCCTTCCACAGTGAATACAAGTATCTCATCGCTTCAATTGAGTGGTAGAATAGAAGGAAAAGGGGATTTTAAGTGGTATATTAGTAAATATAGAAATTAAGATGTTAAATATGTTTTTTTAATAATTTTAAGTGTTATGTATGTAAAAATCCCTATATTATATTACTTAATCAACATGCGCACTTGTGTACTTGCAGGGAATATTACATAGACATATTTAGTAGTAGCTAAAGCCGTGCAACCCATCATGACCACCTTATAGGAGCACTACGCCGCAGCATCGCCACAGCCCCGCAACACACAATTGTTGTGGCAAAAAACTAAGAGCTAAAAGCTATGGCGCCATCAGACCCAACACCATGGCGCCCCCAAGTGAAAAATTTTAGATTTTCAGAGCATACATATAGGCCCCGTTTGCACCAGCATTCGCAGAGTGCCCCAGACTTGTGCACCTACACCCACGTTTGTAGTCGCGCTCATGTAGTCCTGCACATGGCTCGCGTTGGTTGGAGTGCGGCTCTTTTGCAAACTTGGGTTATGGGTCAGATTGGGTCAACACGGTAACCTGATAGATCTGATCCGAATTTGAATTTCTTACCCAAATTGGGTAATCAACTGGGTTGGATCCGAGTTAATTCCCAATTCAACCCAAACGGGACCTGAATAACAATTAAACGGGAAATATCCATGGAAGTGACCTCTCGTTTACCTTCCCGCTCCAATGAGTCCACCAAACCTGCCATACAACACCGGTCTCTCTTCCTATAATCTGCCTCCGATATTCCCTCCTCTTCGATTCCGAGGTCCCCAAATACTACTCTCAATCGTCGAACCTGCCAAAAATCTCCTTTACAGCTCGTATACGGCTTCCCCCAAACTCGATGTCTCTCTTTCAAAGCATCATCGAGCTAGGGTTTCCCTTGGCCGAGCAGATGAAAGGCTTGGCCGGAAGGAGTGTGAGGATGAAGTAGAGGAATTCGATGATCTGGGTGTGGAAGGGGAGGTCTTTCAGAAGACGCTGAGGCTGGTAGAGTGCTCCATGTTTGCTTCCGTTACTGGCCTTGCCTACTTTTTGAGCAATTCCCTTGCCATTGAGGTCAGTTGCTTCTTTCTGACTTTCTTTTTAAATTCATATCAATGGAGAATCTGAGTTACCTTTGATGTACAATTTATCATGAACCGAGTTTTCGCATGTTGGCAAAACGATTTTTGGCATGTATGTTGGCTGTAATTACAGTGTCAAGTAAAAAAAGCTTCTATATTTAAAAAAAAAAAGGTAAAAAAGCTCCTTTTTTCCTTTGATGGTTGTGATGCTACGAATTTTTTTAACGCTTTGTCTTGCTGAATAAAGTAAGTATGCCTGTTGGATTTGTTTTCTTTAGATCTTTTAGAGCTGGAAGGCGTTGAAATATATTTTGATTGATTTCCTATGGAAAAGCAAAATGCAAGCCAGGGGTCCTTAAATGTATCTGGGTCAGCTAGCTGCTTGTGAAATTCTTTGGAAGGAATGTTCTCTAGGAGCTCATTAATATCCAACAAACCATGAATTAGGGAAAATCTAGGTTGTTTTCAGAGTGCTCTACGAAGTGTTGGAGAACTAGGCAAGACTTATTCACAACACCAAGACTAAATAAAAAATAAATAATATCAAACAAAAAATACAACAAAAATTTTGTACATATTCACATAATTGATAGCTACATCCTATTGTTAGTGCGGTAGATTTCACTATGATTTCGATTATGAAATTTTTATTGCCCTAATATCTCCAATATCACCTAAAAAAGGATGCCTCCTTTATAAAGAAAAAATAGGATAGTTGAAATAATAAAATGAAATATCCAAAACACCTTTATTATAAACAACTTGCAAATATTCGATATCTTTTGTGAGTGGAGGCCCCGAACTTGTGAGGGGGGCTCTTGACCCCTTTGGTGACCTTATTGCAAATTGATTTTGAGTAAGTTATTTCTTCACAGGGCATCAATTAGGCTCCACAACTTAACACTTATATGCAATAGTTTCACTTTGTCAGTTTTAACTTATTTGCATGTGAAATTGTTAGAAGGTAATTCCCAATAGCTCATCAAAATATTATGTTTTTAATTATTGTTGCTTTTTTGTTTAATTGCTTTCCATCCAGTGGAAGTCTTTATTGTCCATATCAATTCCTTGTTCTTGAAGATTTATTAAAGTTATATTGTATTGAATGATCTTGTGAGGAGCAATGCTCTGATTCTCTTTGTGATCCAATGGAGATGCCAGTTACTACCTTTAGAAATTATTTAATAATTTGTAAAAAAAAAGTCACATCCAAGGTTTTTGACAAATCCATTAAATCTGATGACTCTTTTGGTTTTCTAGTACTTACGATGAATTAGAATTATAGCTTACAGAAGTGAACGTAAGGAGAAAAGAAGTGAACATAAGGAGAAAAGAAGTGTTTTAGAAAGAAAGTAAACATTTTCTTTTAATTTGGACTTAGAATTAGAATAAGAGAATGAAAAGTAGGGGAAAGTATTTCCATAAGGAGCATTTTGTTATGAGTAGCAATGCTCTTTTACAATTGAATGTTTTCACAGGGATAACATATTAGGCACTAGAATTGAGCGATTTTGAGCTTGTTGATAACTCGAGGGAGAAAACAATAAGGGAAAAAGAAGATAAATAATAAAGAAAATTTAGTGTTAATATTTTTTTCAGAGCTTTTACACCACGACAGTATCACCTTCATATGCTTTTTTTCGTCTCCATGCTACCCATAACAAATAGCCAACTACAGTTGGATTTTCCCAAAACAAAACCATAGCTTCCTGAATGTGACCATCATTCTCCTTGTTACAGTCTTCTTTTCCTCTTACAATACATCTCTTATGACCAAGACTTGGAAATTTTTGTACCATTCTAGACTTAGCCTTGCCCTTGCTCTCTTCTGCTCCTCATCGTCTTTGGCTACTACATTGATCTTATCAATTTCCTCTTCATCTTCGAGAACAAACCTACCCTCAAGATCTATATCACAAAAGATGTCAATTGATTCCTCCTCCTCACCCTGTGGAGTCCTTCGATTGTAACCCATCCCATTCAAAAAAGAGCCAAGCCAAGTCAAGTATGTGCGTGTTCATATTTGAGTTCATTTATTATCAGCTTGTTCAAGTTTGGTTCAAGCTTTTTTGTTTGTGTTCAAGCATTGTTCGTTTAAATTAATGGGTGTTCATGTTTGATTCATGTTTAGTTCATTTCATGCTTATCGAGCTTTAAACAAACAAGCCTTATCGAACTATAATTGGGCTCTACTTCTAGATGTATATTAACTTAACAAATGAGCTTTATCGAGCATTCTAACAAACAATTACATTGATCATATCCGTGAACATACATAGTGAGATTTTTTAAATTATTAAACAAGCTCATTTACGAACATATATAATGAGTATTCTTAAGCTATCAAATGAGCCCATTCATGAACATATCTAATTAGTGTTTTCGAGCTATCAAATGAGCTCGTTTATAAACAAACGATCTATGATTCATCTTATATTTGTTCAGAGACCGAGTTGTTCGTGATTTTAGGTAAATGAGGGAATTAAAAATAAATTATTAAACAATTTTAGACGGGATTAGTAAAAATAAATTATTAAATGTTTAAATCTAACAATATATATATTTTTTAATTCTAATTCTAATCGAGCTCTAATTGAGCGTGTTAACAAGCTTGGTTATGATTGTTAAACGATATTGTTCATGAACATAAACGAACTAAATAACTATCAAAAGTCAAGTTCATTTGTTTACCTTATCAAATGAACATGAACGAGCTTTTATCGAGTCGAACGTTTGGTTCATTTGCAGCCCTATGTTTGGGGAAGGAAGTTCGGGCTTGGCTTGCTGAAAGTTAAGAGGAGGTGGCTGTTTAGGAGAGGGGCTATCAGTTGAAGGAAGATATGGGTGGGGAGGCGGTCAACTAAGAGGAAGAGGGAGAGGAAGGAAGAAGGCTACTGTTAGTGGGTAAGGAGGAGGGGAGGGCGGCTGTGGCTAAAAGAGGTTAAGAGGGGAAGGGCAGCCTAGCCGTTGGCTGAGGAAAAGGAAGGGGGAGGGGAGAAGGGGGTGGCAACACTAGTGAATTAATAAGGGAGGAAAGTGGGGGCAACAACTATGAGGAATTAATAGGGAAAAAGAGGAAAGGGAAACAACTAGTAGGGAATTAATAAGGGGAAGGGGAAGGGGCAGCATCTATTAGGGATTTAATGGAAAAGGGGAAGATATGACAACTGTTAGGAATTAGTGGGGAAGGAGAAGAGATAACTATTAGTTTAGGAATTAATGGGGGGAATGAGAAAAGGAAGCAACCATTATGATTTAATGGGGACAATAGGAAAAGGTAGCAGCCATTAGGGATTAATTGGAAGGAGAAAAGGCAGTAATTAAAGTGGAGCTAATGAGGAGGGGAATAGGAACAGACAGCAGCCCTTGGGAAAATCAATGGGGAAGAGAAAAAGGTGGAGGGAATACCAAGTGGCAATGGAGTGGGGGTTGACTGGCTGTGGGAGGAGAGGAAGGATGGGCTTGCAGGTGAGTGGGAATAGAAGAGAGGGGAGGTGGCTCGGCTGTATGGGGCAGCAGGGAATTTTGGCTAGTTGTTTGGAAGAGGGGGGAAGGCTCGGTTGGCTGATTTGAGGGGGAATAAGGGATCTACCGGCTATTTTGAAGGGGGTTGGAGGGCTCGGCAGCTAATGGAGGAAGATGAGGGAGGAGGAAGAGAAGGTAGAGCCAAGAACCTTGACACAACGTCAGTTGTTGGGTGTTGCGTTGCCCTACTCCTAAGGACTTCACTCTTCTCTCTAGAAGACTCAAACATACACGATTCGAAAAAACTGAAGTTTAATTCATAATAATCATCTTCTTCTTACAATAGTCAAAGACCTCAATATATAGGCATCAAAATATGAAGGAATCAAAAGACTAAAATGCCCCTCGGGTTACAATACTCATATAACTCAATATAAGGCTAAATTAGGAAAGACTCTCAAAATAAAATACATTAATAAATAAAATGCAGAAAATATCGATCTACGGCTCTTCCTATGATATGCACGCCAGTTTTTTTTGCCGATGTCCTCATCATTTTAGCTTATTTGAACAAACATTTGGAGTGATTGAGGTGAAAACTTGTTGCTTAGGATATGTTTTATCATAGTGCAAATATACACCAGAATATCATCAAATAAAATAATTACAAAATTTCTCTAGTACGATTTTATTAGTGTTCATAATATTCAAAAAAGTGACAAGGGTATTTGTTAGACTAAATGACAGTATGATGAAGTTGTAATGTCAATGACATTGCAATGAAGGCATAAGTTCCTTCATGTGTCTTAAATCCAATTTTTGGCACATCCACATCAGCCATATGCACCTAGTGGTAGAAAATGATTGCCCTGAATAGCTCATCCAACATCTCCTCCACCATTGGAATTAGGTAGCAGTTTGGGACGATGGCTTGATTTATTTCTCGATAATCTTCACAGAATCACAAGTTTACATCATTCTTTTATACTAGCAATGTTGGTGATGAAAAGGGCCTAATGCTAGGGCGAATTACTTCAATCTAAAGCATCTTTGTTATTATCTTTTCTATGAATCTCTTTTATAAGTGCAGGTAGCAATAGGGGTGGACATTCACAAGCGATGCTTCTGGTTTCAAATGGATCTAATGAGCTTCGTTTGCGATAAGTGGAAGGCTCTTGGGTGGTTCAAAGACTTGGTGAAACTCTTGCAACAGCTCTTGGATGGTTTCAACCATTTCTTCGCTATTCTTTTTTGCTTAAGATGACTCATTGTTTATTGTCTTAAGTTGGAAAAAGAAATCAATTGACCCTTGCATGGTATGCTTTCTCAGTTGAGTGAATTAAATCCCTTCAATCATTGTATTCCTCATACCTATTAACTCCATTGTTTCCCCGTGTCATTCAAATTGAGTAGTTAGGGTATTGTATTACCCAAGCAATTATAACTATTATTCCTCATTACAATTTAAATGACTTGGATGGGAAGGAGAAGTTGATTTAACGTAATATGTTGTCCTGGTAATCTAAGAGTGATATCCGAGCATTTGTATTGATATTCTAGCACCTCCCCATTTTCCACAAGAAATTGGAATATTTGAATGGGTGTGATTGCTAAACCCAAATATTGTATCGATTGTTGCTGCATAAAATTATGCGTGCATGCTCCATCGATCAAAGCCTGGGCAACCATTTGTCTTAGATCTCCTTCCAACTAAATTTTGCAATTGCTACCTTGCCAACTTATGAAGACTAATTGCTAGGCATGCTTTCCATGCTTTATTTGTTTCACTCATAGCATCAGTGGTTGTCACCCCACCTTCTCCTATCTAAATCATCAAAGTGAACATTTTTTACTTGCAAACATGATTTCAATGGAACTTCTCATCATAGTGGTAACATAGATGATAGAGCCTCCATAATTTCAGCTATACTTAACCTTTTGATTGGTAATTGTGATCGATTAGTTTCATTGGAAATGAGTAGTTGTTTGGTTGTTGTTGGTAACAAGGGTGGGTGTGATTTTGGAGTGGTAGAGCTAAGTTTTGTTGTTCCCCATTCTATTCTTTTTGAGTCATGGAGCTTGGCTAGTTCATCTGCTTGATCCAACATCTTAGGCCAAGATATACGAACCTCTTTGCAAATATTAGCTGTCATCCCAAATTCAAAATATCTTTGCAAGCATATTTCATCATGTTTGCTAAACTGACTTGATAAATGCTCAAGGTGTAGTTGGTATTCAATCATGGTTGTTTTTTGCATAAGCTTCACAATTTTTTTTGCAAATTCTACGTGATTTGATGGTCTACCCTAGGGTTGTCAAAATTGGGATTCGGGTCGGGTTCAGGTTGAACCCGAATTTGACCCAACACTTTTTAACCTAACTCGTTGCAAATAGGTCGATTTTTCGGACTCGAACCAGACCCGCTTCGAGTCCGGGTAAACCCGAACTCGACCCGCTTCGAGTCCGGGTAAACCCGAACTCGACCCGCTTCCGGTCTGGTTCAACCCAAACCCGACCCGCTTCGGGTATGTTTTACTAAAATATTTTTATTTAATTCGATTTATTTAAACCTAAATCGCATTTAGATAAGATTTACTTTAATAAATTTAAAATAAGCCAAGCTTAATTCTGTTTGGGCAATATGGTTTATTATTTTTTGGAAATAGAATTTACTTATTTCATAACAATCTTCTAAAATCCTCCTAAATCAATTAAAAACGGGTCAAACCGGGTTGATTTCGGGTTTCCGGGTCAACCCGAACCTGACCCGGTTTTACAAACGGGTCGAAATTCCTAACCCAAACCCGAAATTTTCGGGTGGGGTTCAGGTCGGGTTTTTGGGTCATGTCAAATATTGACACCGCTAGTCTACCCAACGTGTTGATGAATCCTTTACACTTTATCGCTCACTATGTTGTAGACATCCAATGGTTCCATTCCTTCTCCAGTCAATCCTTCTGTAATGACGTGAGTGTTAATTTATCCTCGGAAGAATTGCAAATACTTTTCTAAGTTTCTAGATTTCCTCAGATGTACCAGAGGATTTAGTATAGCACAACTTTGAAGGGATTTTTTCCCATTAATTCCTGCATCATGGTTTCTTAGTGAACGATCAAGCTCTCCTTTCTGTCACTCCCAGTCCTGCACTGCCATTCCTTTGGTGTTTTGGTCATACCTATCCTTTGGGAGTGAATCTCAAATTGATTTCCCTCACAACCTCATCGATTGAGGCCAGTGTTCTTCCACGCCTTCAAGATGCTCAATCATCTTGATTGGTTTGTTTTCTTCAACATTGGAGCAAGGTTATGCTTTTATGTCTCTTTGTTAAATTTCAATCTAAGCACCAATATTACGATGGTAGTTCCAAGCAATTTTTAGCTTGCTAGCTATTTCATGGAGAAAAAAATAACTAGTAAAAGCAAATTGGTATTAAATTTTTGTATCATATCTCTTACACGACATTGCTACCATATTTATTCACTTTTATCCATTTCCATACTACCCATAACCAATCATCCAAATACATATAAACTACTCCATAAATGCCTATCATTCTTCTTGTTGTAGCCTAGTCTTTGTCTAACAACACATCTCTTTTACCAGAGACCCATGCGGAAATCTTTGTTCGATGTTAGAGGTTGCCTCGACTGTGTCATCTTTAGCTGCTCGTTGCCACTTGCTATGTTTGACCTATCATAAAAGTCTACAAAACCTTTCTTCAAATATGCACAAAAAAATAATGTTTTAAATTTTCGTTGAACCTCTAGGCCAATTCATTGTTTTTTCAACTCATGAAATACTAGCAATATTACGAGTTTTAGTTGGATTGCACATTGATGATAATTAATGTCAAACGTATCAACAATATGCTAACTGGAGTCGCTCAACTGCATTTGGAATGGTGCTACTGGATAATCTATATGGTTAATTCCACCTTATTGATTAGGCCCAACAAAGCTGTTGTGGAGTGGAGTAGCTGTATTTCTATCCCTTCTTTTAGCTAGTTTATTTTTTTAATACAAGAATGTTTTAAAAAACAACCTCATGAGTTGACGTACCTCAACGGGGTGAGATGAGTATATATTTTTTCGCTCATTTAACAATTGCATTTAAACTTGTATCGTAAACTATGTAAATAAGCATTTACGGGACCTGGTCTATGAATAACACATATCATCTGAGCCAAATATGCAAGGTGGTCGTCAATATGCCGTCAACTAATGAGTTATCTTCTAGATGACTGAGAATAATACTAAATTTAGTTTGCATATTAATTGAAGTTAAGAGAAAGTTTTCAAAATGGTTATTGAACTATTTGCAGGGAGTCATTTTAATTCGAGATTATTTAAAATGTCCAATTTTGTACCTTGACTCCTCAAATATGATACAAAATAGTTTCATAGTCAGAATTGCTATTTAATTTATTAGAAATTTCACAAAAGTTTTTGAATGAGCTAGGGAATGAAGTTATTTCACACAAATTAATATGTACCGAAATTTTACTTTCAAAAAAATTCTCTTATTCCCTCTCATTGGTGAACCATATCTTAAATTTTCATCAAACAAACAATAATTTTAATTATGAGATTATTTTGGATTATATTTGAGCAGTCAAGGGATTAAATTAGATATTTTAAGTAGTATAGGATTAAAATAGCCCTCCTACAAATAGTTCAAGGACCATTTTGAATATTTTCTATTAGAGGTTGACTTACATCAAGTAATATAGATCTATTTTTTAAATTTTTTTAATAAAAAAACTGCTTTCCTTGGCTACTTTCTAATTTATTTTAATTGTTTATTATCATCCACTTTTCAAAAGTTTATGTTCTTATGCAAAACCTCTAAACATTTTACTTCTATTATTTTGAAAAACATTGTGTCAGGCTATCCTATATAAATTATATCAAAATGGACTTAAAATTTATTGAATTTGTTATGAGATTAGTGCAATAGAAACACTTTAGATACAACACTAATCTAAAAACAAATCCAATATTTTTTTAATCCCATCATGATATGATTTGTATTAGGATATCCTAGCACAATTTGTATCAGGATATCCTGATATATATATATATATATATATATATATATATATATATATATATATATATATATATGTTTTTTTTTAATACAGTAAGCATTTTTTAGCCATCTAATGATATTTATTTCTGCAGAACTACTTAGGCTGTTTCTTCTCGTTACCTATAGTGATCTCCTCTATGAGATGGGGGCTGGCAGCTGGTAGGAAAACAATGGTTTGTATCTAGCTAGAATCTATAATTTAAGTCAAGCTTGATATTTGATGCCATTTTTTGAACAAAAGCATTTTTAACACTATTCAAGGTTGCCACAGCCATGCTCCTTTTCATTTTATCTGGACCTGTCAAAGCATCTACTTATCTGGTAAGCGACTTATTGCTATGTATTGCAGTACTTTTTTTTTTTGTATTGCAGTACTTCAACCTTCAATTTTGAAGTATTAATGTCTAGCTAGTTCATCATAAGAATTCGTTTGAGATCACTTTATTTTTTTCCTTATCAGCTGAAATAAATAATTTGACAAGAATTTTATGAGAGAAGTGAAGCAAAGCGAATAAAAGTTTTTTGCTTCATCAAAAGCATGCTGCACAGGGTACCACTAAATTCTGTAGCTTCTGTGCTTTGCTTCTAAAGTGCAAAGTGCACCTGGTTCCACTTTTAGTTGCACGAACGTTTTATTTTTTTATTTTTTATAGCTTTGGTAATCTAATTATTTTTCTGCTTTTACCGTAATTTTTACTTATTCTTACATCTTTTATGGAGATAAATGAACTGTGGATAGCTTTATTGATTTATTTATTTGGTGAATGAATTGATTTATATTTTAGGCAGATTTCTTTTTCCTCTGATAAAAGGTGTGACATTGCTCATTTCTAAGTTAAAAATCCATGCTTCATTATTATATTGAAACTTTAACGCTAATGTGCGCTTGGGATTTTATTTTTATGCAGTATATCTCATGCATTATTTGTTGCTCAAGCTTCATTGTTATTTTCGATCATGGTAGTTAATTTGGCTTTGAGCTAAAGCTTAATTTTTTAAGCACTTAAAATTTGAAAATTTGCTTTTAGTGACATATTTCTTAGAAGGTTTAGAATCCTTTTAGGAAATTGAGTGAAAAGAGGAAGAGTTTAGCTTAGTTTTTGTTGGTAAGAAACTTGATATTGTCTCCTTTTCATGTGTATAAAATTTACACATTATAAGACGTATTCCTTCTTAGAAGCTGCTAGTGTTTAGTTTTCTAAGACTCAAGAACAATGCGTTGCCACCCAAGTGCTATACAGCTTCCATGTGGCGCATTTTAAGAAGGTAAGCACACCGTGGTGTACCTTAGTGGCACCTTTGCCTAGTTGAGATGTTCTCTTGAGAGC
This sequence comes from Dendrobium nobile, assembly GCA_022539455.1. Taxonomy (NCBI): domain Eukaryota; kingdom Viridiplantae; phylum Streptophyta; class Magnoliopsida; order Asparagales; family Orchidaceae; genus Dendrobium; species Dendrobium nobile. The sequence continues at coordinate 62,716,714 of CM039733.1, read as the reverse complement.
ACCTTTTTTCATCTTTCTCTTAGATTGAATAAGATATGCTCTCAATGTTAGATGGTTCTTATGGGCATAATAATAATAATAATAATAATAATAAATCAGAAAAAAGAACAACCACAAAGCTCCACCCAGGCTCCCACCTGCTTATTGGCATACACCCACCCACGCACCTCAGTCATAAATCTACTTATTTTGGCACGCACCCACCGACCTGCCCACTTATGGGCATAAATGTACTTATTTTGGCATGCACAGACGAGCCTAACTGCTTCTTATGGGCATATATCTAGTCATCTTGGTTGAAGGTCTTGGATATTGGATATTCTGTCTAATTGAAACAGTTCGTTTATGCTGTAAAGCATTTATGCATTGATATTCAAGAACTTTTTTCAACTAACAACTAATTGTGAACATTTAGCATTTACTGTTTTTTAATCTTGAGCATGTGATGCTAGAAAATCTCGTCAAAAAAATGTAATATGCGCATGTACCGAGCTTTTTGTGCTTGCTAATTTATTGTTCTTTATACGGGTTTGCTGATGGGTTAAATATACCCTAATTTTAAGAAATTTGTGCTCAAGCACTAGATTTCTATCTCATTTATTTGAATATGAAAGATCGAATTAATGATAATGTCCGTGTTTCAAGTCTGTTCATCTCTCAAAACTTTTTATGCTTATTTCCCATTCTACCTACTACTTCATAAGTATTATAATTATACAATGATAGCCAGCTTATATACCTGTTGAGATTTCTCATTTAATGTGCAGCTAATGCATGGATTGGTTGGTCTTGCCATGGGTTCATTGTGGAGGTGAGTTGTTGATGATTTCAATGCAAAATCTAATCCTATGTCATTTCTATGTTCGTTCATTTAAAACTTCAATAATCATTCATATCTGTAGCATTTAGTACCAAGTCACTTTTAAGTTTAATGCGAGTACCTTATGGTATTTTCAGGTTGAGAGTAAATTGGAATGTCTCACTAGCTTTGTGCACACTTGTAATTGTCCTTGCTCCTCATCATCTTCAACCTTCTGTTTTTGATGACTAAATGCTGATTATTTATCAAATGCCATGATATGCAGGTTCGAGTGATTGGAGTTGTTGGTTATGTTCTAGTAACTTCATTCTTAATAAGAGAGAACATATTGAATCTGGTACTATCTAAAACTACTCTAAATTGAATTGTGAACTTGTTCCTGCTAACCCTGCAATTTTTTAAGCAGATCACCATTAATGTTCACGCCTCGCTCACCTATGTCCTGGCAGCCATTGGAGTGAATATTATACCGACAATGGATGCTATATATGTTATATTTGGAACCCTGGTACAAAATCTAGTCACCCTTCATTAGCGATGTGCTGTTAATTTGGTAAACTTGTATTGAATAATTTCTAACTTGAACTGCTCTGAAATAGGTTCTGCTCAACTGTGGATTCTTTGTTTTATTGCTGCACATTCTTTATGCGGTATTCCTCACCAAACTTGGGATGAAGGCTTCTTTAGCGCTTCCAGGATGGCTGCAGAAGACAGTCTGATTAATGGATAGCTCCACAACTACCATTCCGGACTAAAAATTTTTGAAGCTGTTATTGAGAAGGTGAATCTAGCTCTTGCGTTCTTTTTGAAAGTGTTTATTATCTCTTTAAGCTTGAATCTGCCAGTTAAGCATGATAGTATAGAATTAAAAGAGCCGTGGTAGGATTTTAAGGCATAGAAGTGATATCCTTCTCCAGTATTTGATCCTCTGATGAAACCCATTGTGCTCAGAATGTATTGTTGTATTACGTCGAGGGTTATAATATCAATCAAAAGAAGCCAACAGAGTCTTATCTCATGTATCAACTTGAGCATGGCATGCTACCATTAAAAATCTATACTGGATTAAATAAAAAAGCAACGCTTACTGCCTGATTCTCAAAATTGTCTACTTTACATCTCATTAAAGTTGCATCTAATTAGTTATGGGCACACTGATGCGGACATCAATACGAAGATTTGGCGCATCTATCACAGGCGGCGTCGTAAATCGACAGCCATATTTAAATTTTCATTTATGTATTATTTTTTGAATTTTAGCTCTTGTTTTATATATTTCCTATTTTACCCCTAGGATAGTTTATGTGAGTGTTTTGGCCCAAGGGGCATTTTTGTAATTTTCTATTTTTTCTCATGTTATGGCCTATAAATAAGGGTCTTAAGCTATTGTAAGGGGGGTTGATTAATATAAAAAAATTTGTTTTCCACAATGTGTTCTTTTCTTCTTGAGAGAGGACAAGAGTGAGATTCCATTGGAGAGGAATCGAAGTTGTCACCAGCCGCAGGATGGGTCCGGGCTCGTGAATTAAAGTCCCTTGGAGAAGGGCAAACAGATCATCCGTCAGTCTTCGGAAGAGTCCAAAGGCTCGCGGTTTTATTGTCTCCTTTTGATTTTATTTTCTCCTTTTCGTTTTTTTTTTATCTTCGATCTTCTTTCTTTCGTTTTTATCTTTTCTCTAATTGTTTTTCCATCGTCTTCATCCTCCACCCATTTAGCCGCCGGTTTCCACCCCAAATCCCCCCATACCCGAACCCATGCCGTCGGCCTCCATCCACCTAGCCGCCGATTCACTCTCCTCCTCCCCCATCCAAGCTTATTTCCTATTTTAGAATGAATTGAATGTGGGTAGATTTGAAATTAAAAATTAATCATTGAGAAATCTTTTTCCTCTTTAATTAAATTTATTTTAGGAAAGTTTCCATTTTTATCTAATTTGAATTTGAAATTCAAATTGGACTTGAAATAATTTTTCCAAATCGCTTACCTAAATTAAGGAGTATTAATTATTCTAATTAATCTCCCCATGGTCTATGCATGCCGCCGGTTCCACCTCACCTCCACCTTGGCTTGAAATAATAATTATTGCCTATTCTCCCCTTAGTGCTTTTGGAAACTATTTTTAAATCCCTGTACGTTGCTTATAACAGATCTTTCCTAAGCCTTATTTCCAAATCTCTGAGAATAAGATTTAGGATTTAATTGCTAAATTCCCTCTCAGCTCATCTACATCCCGCCAGCCTCCATTAAATTCCCTGTGTCCCGCCTCCCTAAACCAATTAAGGGAATTTATGAATTAAAATCCATTTAATTTTCCCTGTGGTCCCGCCGTTAGGAAATTATTTCCCTCCATCTCCTTATCCCCGCTTCCCCCTTCTCCTCATTGCTGGGTTGAAAACTTTCCACAAGTGCAGCCAATTACTTGGGAAAAATTATTTACCCAATCCTTTCTCTGTTGGCCTAAATTCTCTCAAGCCCTTAGCTTGATTTTTCCTCCCAAGCTCCATCCCCATTATTAGAAAAACCTGAAACTTATTTCAGATTTGATTTGGATTCCTTTCTCTACAAGATTGTAAGAGATTATTTCAGATTTTTGGAGAGGACTTCCTCTCCTTTACAACTCCTCCTACCCGTCCTGCATCACACACATTTTTGTTGTAATAGTGTCTGATGCTTAGCTCAAGATATGGGACAAAGTGTACAGGTTAATTCATTCTTTGTTGCATTCTGTTAGATTTTGTTTGGGACGATTTTATTACTGTTTCATAAAGCAGCTTTCTAGTAATAAAATTATAATTTTTATACTAAAAAAATTGCTTTAAGAAGCAGAAAGAAAGTTATCCCAAACGAAACCTTAGTCTTCACTTCAAATTAGAAAGCCATTGATATGCAAGGCAAATAAATTGTTGCAACTGCTTGAAGTTGATTAATTGAAGGGTTTGATGCAGGAATTTTTTATTCCTATAACTATGTTGATATGATGCTTCTTGCAGGAAAGTACATAGAGGGATTCTTCCTTTTTAAGTCTTGCAAATGTGATATGCATGTTAGGCAATTTCTTGAACTAGATATCATGCATGTTTAGGCGCCCTTGGACGGATAATTAAAAAGGGTGAAAGGTCAAGGCAATTTTGCAAATTGAGATTTCTAAGTATTTAAATTTGCATTAATTAGTTCTTTTTTTTTGTAAATTAGTGATTTAAGGATCCTAATTTGGCTTCAACAATGAAAATGGCTTTGGGTGGAGAGAAGGCAAATATAGAAATTTTTTTTTTTTTTAACAAGAGCGCGTAAGGGTCTATTTGGATGTAATATTTAGGTCGGATTTGGGGTGGATTTGAGCTAAATCTTGCCGAACAACAAAAAAAGCAAAACTAAATCTCAAGAGAACTGTAAGCTGCAGTTGACGACAAATTCCCTTTTCATGATAAATCCTGTAAGATTATCATATAGTTAGCTTATGCAAAGTAATTTCTTCTATGTTGATTTTTTTTATAAAGTTACATCATAATTATGCTAGCTTTTAATATATCATAAAAAAATTTAGACTTGAATGAGAAATATCTATGATGTGGTTACTAATTTAAGGACACATAATTTTAAATAACAATAGCAGCATCAGTCTTTATCTTGCTATGTGGGGTATATTACATTAATCTTTTTTCTCCATTATTTTATATATAAGAGTCAAATTTTCATTTAACTTAATAAGCAAAGGTTATTTCTAATAGTTTCTAATCAAGTCTTTCTAGGTATATCTATACATTTCTTAACATTGGTTGGATCTTATACATATATTCTACTAACTAGGTATTCGGAAGGCTAATGCTTTATGTGGTCAAATCATCTAAGTCAACTCTCTTTAATCTTATCTATCATTAGAGCAATTCTGACCTTTTCATGTATGTACTTGTTTCCATTGGCGGATCCCCATTGACTTGAGGGGGGGCATTTGCCCCCCTCAAAATTTTTTTTTTTTAATTTTAAAGGGAATAGTTTGGAATATTTTGGGTATTTTAGGTATTTTGCCCCCTCTCAAAAAAAATTTTGTCATCATTTTATCAATCCTAAGCATCTTTGCCCATCCCCCATCCAAAAATTTTTTTTTGCCCACCCTCAAAAAAGAAGCTGGATCCGCCCCTGCTTGTTTCACATTCTCTCTCTAAATGTAAAGCTACTCATCCACCTAAGCATCATCATCTTTATAACACTTTAACCTAATTTTTTGCTTTTCTTTTAATGGCCAACATTCTACACCATAAAGAATTACAAGTCCACCTAAGCATCCTCATATGTGTAATATTTAATACTTTTCTTTTAATGGCTAACATTCTAAACCATAAAGCATTATATGTGTGATGCCCTATGATCTAATTTGGAATAATTATTCTTTTAATTTTTTAATAAACATCAATCAGAGTTATTTAATATTATGTATTAGTAATAAGCAACAAAATAAATTTTAAAATTTAAAATATCAATATACACATTTATATTCATTCTCAAAAAAATCATATACAATACTCAGGGTATATACAATTATATCATAACTATTCTATCATAAGTACAAAATAAAACAAAAAGAAATAGACCTTGAAGAATTCTGACTAGCCTGACACTCCTACTCTCCTGCCCTAACTTGAATCATTTAATCACATAGAATGAGCTTAAAAAGTCTAGCACATCACTAAAGCCTCCAACTGAAATCAAAGCACGATAAAGGAACAATATGCATGTCAACAGTCATATCATATCAATTATATTCACATGATTATTAAATCAGTGCAAAAATAATAAAATTCACATATAGTAGTAGTATAATCTATAAACAGTAAAACACTACAATACAAAAGCCAATAAAGCTAATAAACCAGTACAAGTGTCAAATTTATAAAGTAATCGTCGTATTCGTAATATCAATTAATATAGAAATCGTATAAAATATCAAATCAAAATATAGGTAAAGACTGTCAAAATCATGTCAATGCAATAAAATCATATAAGAGCGTACTCATATTATTCATGTATTATATATCGCGTGCTTAGTATATCACATGCTTAGTATCGATACAGTGAAATAGTAGTATTAAATAATATCAGTAATTAATAATTTTTAATTAATTAATTAAAAAAATAATATCAGCAATCTAAATCAGTAACAATAACAATTCAGTGACAAAAGTAGTAGAATAATATAATATTAGTAAATCCATGTAATAACAATAAATTTGTATAATAATAAGACAAATACCTCAAGAACATGTATTTCAGTAGTCACCATAAACAAGTGAGAAGTCATGGCTATCATGATGTTTTTCAGTATTGTATCAGTATCAGTAAATAGTTGACTCAGTAAACAGAGTCGTCAAACTTTGTCCATCAGCATAGTAATCATTTCTTTATAACTTCAAATCAGTATCACGTGAATCTGTCGAGGATAACACTAAACTACATTATTTAAAAGAAAGCCCATAGGCCTACCATCATGTACAGGTCAATCTGTCTCCAACTAACGGGTCAACTTGTTTTTACTTGTCTTTTACACACATAATATTATCACAGTACTATAACAATAATTTCAATCATATATCTTCATTCATTTTTAATGCATTCTAGTAAATAAAGCATAATCGAGCTTAATTCATAAAGTGTTAAAATGTCATAACGGTAGACTGTAAAAAGCATACTGAGTAAAAATTCACAATTTCAAAATTTAACCAAATTATCAAATATTGCATAAAATAGTATGTTGAAGTTTTAGTTGAATTAAATCATTATTTTTAAACATCAAAATAAATTTTTGAGTAGCAAAAAATTGCTATATGTTTAAAATCACTCATTAAAAATTTCAAATAAATTATCAAAACGTTCATAATCTCGATCTTTATAATATATAAAAATTTACACAGTGAAAGTTTTATTAATATAAAAATATTCTCGTTCTTCGATAACGAAAACACAAATTTGATAAGAAAAATATCAAAAACACAAAATCTTTAATCATAAATTGGGTAAAGGTCGCTTACAGGGAGATGAACAATTTTTCCAGTAGGCTCATCAGACAAAAATCGTTTTGCGCATTCAAATCTAAATTTTCCTTTTTCACTATTCGCTTATTTCTCTCTAAAACTCAAACCATTTCTCTATTTCATGATTTTGTCGAATGAAGAGGAGAATAGAGATTTAAAAAGATTTTAATAATGCTTTCAGATATTTTCAAAAAATAATTAAATAATAATATAATAATAATATTTAATTTAATTAATTTTTAAAGATAAAACTTATATAAATGATATTGAGCTTTAAAAATTATAGAAAATATCTATAAAATAATACATTTTTTTACAAAAATATCAGTGAAATTGGTTTGCAAAACGGACTCCTAAATGTCCTAAAATCATCACTTGCACCGATAGGTATCAATTCCCTAAGGATTTTCAATGGTGCCCAAAAATTAGGAAAAAATTCATGCAAGTAAAGTATTACAATAACAACATTATGGAGAAAATTTTCAATTTGAAGTTATAACGTCTCCAAAAAAAATTTGGCAAAGGCAAAATATAGGCTACTACAACAAATCTCATCACCATCTTATAAAAAACTTTCCTGAAGTTTGGGGATACTATTCTATCACTCATCAGGCTCGATGCATTCCTCCACTTAACCATCCAACTTGAATTCTACTAATAATATCCCCATCTATTTTACCTTCTACTCTTTTTAATGATTGGAAGTTCACTCTTTCTTGAAGTTAAATTTTAATGATTTAACTTTGAATAATACTTAAGATATATAAAATGTGCACTCTTTTTAATAATTTGATCACCCAAAGTCACAATCCCACCAAGTCTATTACTACTAAAAATTAAACTATTTTAAATCTACTCATACGGAAACCTTTAGATTCTAAGGTTGACCTCCATAATTTAAGTTTTCCTTCTATACTCTCTCTAGTCTTAACAACAAGAAGAATATCACAAACAAAAAGCATACACTTGGGTACATCCTCATGTAAATGTCTAATAAAAATATTCATGAATAAAACAAAAAAGATATGGGCTTAAAGATGACCCTTGTTGTAATCCAATTGAAATAGGAAGATATTTTGGTCAAACCACCTTGTGTTTGAACACAAGTAACAACTCTTGCATATATATCTTTAATAACTTTAATATAAGCGTTATTAACTCTTTATTTTTCTAAAACTCTTCAAAGCATTTCTCTTGAATCTTTATCATATGCTTTTTTTCTAAATCAATAAATATCATATGTAAATCCTCATCACTTTCTCTATGCATCTCCATCAAACCTCTCAACAAATAAGCATACTTTTAAACAAAAAATAATGAATCATAGAAAATATACTTAAATTATGACTCGTTATTTAATATCAACTATAGTATGTATTTATTTTATATATATCCTCTTTCATAAGATCATGATGATGTGATAATAGATTTGTGAGGTATTGTAGTTATTCTAAAGTTGTATCTTTTTGACTAGTGTAAGCAAAATATTTAGATTTTATTTGGGATGTTTTTTTTATTGCTTGTTAAAACAAAGTTTTAATTAAAAAATTAAAATTTTTGTATTAAAATTTTATTTTAAGAAGCAATAAAAAATTGTCTCAAACGAAGTCTTAAATTATCATTATTTATATTTTTATAGTTTTAGTATGATTGCATAATAGATTGTGGAAGATCTCCTTACAAAATGATTCAACACCCATACAAGATCATGTTAAAGATACTTAGTGTGATCTCAATTTGATCAAGGCTTGACTCAAATCTAGCTTGATTTTGATCATGGTTCGACTCATGGCCACCTCCTTAAATTTGATCTTCCAACAACTAATTAGATATAAAGCACATATCCATGAATATGATATAGATATTGTACTTTGATTTTGAGCTAAATTCATTCTTGTTGTCTGTATGATATCCTAGACAAGACAAGGTGAATGGGAATGTTTTGCAAACAGATTAACATTTATGGTAATTTTTATATAAATAACACTTATTTTAACAAAATGATAAAATAATAAAAAATCCATTGAGATAACAAAAAGATGAGATTTTTAAATATTTTCAATAACTCTATTGTAAAAACTTTACAATCTATTATATTTTAATCATATTTTAATGATAATTTTTAAATGAACCAACTAATAAGCTAACAAGTAGAGTCAAAATTTACTAAGATTGATTCATTAGCTCTTCAAGGTCCTCTCTAGCCATTTTTTTAAACGAAACCCCTGCTGCCTCACAATTTGGCTTGCCATAACAACACCACTATGTTTAATATAATTTTTTAAGCCCTATAAATTTTCTTAACTTACCAAAAAAAAAAAGAGAATGATTTTATTTTCATATTAAAATAAATAAAATAAAATACTTAGTTAAACATTCAAGTTGTGTTCTAGTTAAGATAATTAGGACTCCAAGGCTTTGAAACAGCTGTAGTAGAAAGATTGAAGTTAGCCTTTAGAAAGACACTTTATTCCATCGGGCTTAGTTGGGTTGATGGGCAAGCATGGTTTGTAACCCCTCAACCCACTTTCGATTTCTCTCTCAAGTGTCGCGACTCCTTGAGTAGGGAGAACATAATTGCAAGGTCCGACTCCTGTCGGGCTGATTGTCACTGGGCTCGCCGAGGGAGCACCTCCTCAGCGGGGATGACAACGGATAGATACCCTCGTTCTAAAAAAAAGGACATTTTATTTTTCTGAATAAATACATTATAACTAAATGTTCAGCAGCCACATGTACTACTAATCAAATGCAGCAGAACAAATAGAGCATCAACACCATGATCACCACCAGACAAGAGAACCAATTCAAGAAACCCTCACTTTTACAAAATATTCTTTGCATCTTTCAGAGCTTTCTGATGTTTTCAACTTCCCTTAAAACTTCTTTGTAGATGGCTTAGAACTAAGCTATGGTGCAAAATCCTGGAAAGCATAACTCTTGCTGTTATTAGGTAAGAGTTACCAGTTATTGGAAGAAGAAAGCTTAAAAGAATCATGGACAAGCATGGAGTAGGAGAGCTGGAGAAATACCTTAACTGGAGGACCACTATATTTACCAGAGCGCATGTAAAAATCATCAGGGGCATCTATAGCCTCAAGCCAAGAATAGTCCTCTTTCCCTCTCATCCATCTCAAGTTCTTTTACAGTTGCTGAAACCAAACACTTCTGTTAGATATCAAATATGTCAAATACCTTAAAGGCCAAATAGAAAAGGATCTAATTTGCTTAAAAAGAAAAGTTTGACTACTTTATCAAATGAAATAGCAGCGGATGGTTTAATATAATTGAGAAGTTTTTCAAATAATTACATATAAGATTATGCTTACTTTCAAACTATAATCTTAGCATCTCAGAATGTTTTTGCTTGTGAAAAACCTGTAATGTACGATAAACCTAAATGTAACAGATTATTCTGTGCGGACACCGGACAGAAGAACTGTCCGGTTTACATTTAGGTACCGAGCGGTACCAAGCCTCAGTACCGCTCGGAACTAAGCTCGGTACCAGACGTGGAGCATTTTTATTGGAGTTTGAACTCCGCACAGAATAATTTTTTCCTGAATAGAGATGTTCTCTAAAGAGATATGGTTAATAGGCACCGTAAACGCTTACATACAGAAAGTTGAGTATGGATAATCATGATAATAAGTACAATGTCTGCCAGCAACCTCTGAATATGGTGGAGCCAGAACGTCAAGCACCGCAACGGAAGTGATTGCAGTGAAACAGTGCAAGTTTCCCCAGTTTTGGATACAAAACCCTGGTAGGACATGGCGCAGTCAAGACCGTGTCAGCCTGATACTTGGCCAACTTCACTGTCAAAGGAAGGCACAAGGTTAAAGCACCAAATAAATACAGGAAGAGAAAACTCGCAAATAAATAGATACATATGAGCATTTACATCTAAGTTGGAAGATTACATGAGGATCATCATATTAAAGTGTAATTCATACAAAAGTACGCAGGAATAAACAGGAAATCCCAAAACGCAGAAATTATGACACGTTTTGAAGTCATGTTAACATCATTTTCAAACAGTTGAATTGCTTGCGTCAGGTTAGTAGCTTCCGGGATCATGCACTTCCAAAAAGATTTAAACGCAATAGATAAAGAGATCCTGTCAGCAAAATGAATGTTATCAATGTCTAACAGTCACCATGTGGAATTTGAAAAGAAAAAAATCAACCAATATTTTTGTTGTGTTGGAAAAATCGTGATGATACATATAATTTAAAATTTTAGAGTTGTACAAAAATCCTGTATATGCAAAGTTGAGGGCAATACACAAGAACAACAACAATATCAAGCCTGTCCCACTACGTGGGGTTGGCTACATGAATCTTTTTTCGCCATTATATCCTGTTAAAAGTTAAATTCTCATTTAAATCTAATAAAGAAAGATCATTTCTAAGATTTTTTAACCAACTCTTTTTAGGTCTACCTCTACCTTTCTAAATATAAGTCAAATCTAATACCTCAACTTTCCTAAGGGTCATCGGAAGGCCTCCGTTTAATGTGACCAAACCATCTAAGGCGACTCTCTCTAATCTTATCTTCCACTGGAGCTACTCCAACCTTTTCACGTATATGCTCATTTCGAATCCTATCTCTAATGGTAAAGCCACTTATCCACCTAAGCATCCTCATCTCTGCAACGCTTAACTTAGTATTATGCTTCTCTTTTCACATAAACAACTTGGGAAAGGATAAAACATAGGGCCAAGCCAAGTTAAAAACAATTCAACTAATATGAGTCAAAGATTACAAAGGGTGTTATTATTCCAAGTAATAGAAGAAGATGAGCACGAAGATCATGGTCATGGAATCAATCATTATCAGCTGTCAAATGAATATGAAAGAGGAATGTTGAAAGTTGGGTGATCTCCTTGGTCATTAAAAGGATGGGAGACTAGTGACTAAAAAGAGGGACATCAAATGTCAGACATCAATCGTTAGCAAATGTTGGGTAATAACCAGCATAGTCAAAAGTTGAGTGATGTAGGGTGGCCAATAGAATATTCTCGTGATATGAGGGATAAGACTAAGCGTCTAAGAAGATGTAACAACCGAACTCGATAAGATCCACAGATGGGATAGGTCCTATCGTGTTGACTTGCAACATACCAACCCAAGTCGGGGTTTCGGGAAACTTTTTAGATTTTTTTTCCAATATAACATAGAAAACAAACAATATACCACAGAGCAGTCAATCACTATCAATATACAGAAAAAAAACAAATTCACAATTTTTTTTTTAATTTCTCACCAAAATGCATATATTTACATTTCAGTACATGATTATAGACTGGACTATAGTCCAAAATAATTTAAATAACTAGTCATGAATGTACAAAAATTATATATATATATATTATTATATATATATATATATATATATATATATATATATATATATATATATATATATATATATATATATATATATAGACTCAGATTGATCAGATCCTGACTTAGCTATTTAACAGATTCTTTTCCTTTCCTAGACCCTAAAATAAAATGTAGATAAATTATAAGTCAACAAATCTCAACAGGACACAATTACTAATCTAAAATTTCAAATTATTAATAAAATTCAGATGAAATTTAAAAATTGTTCATAATAATTATTGTATGGAACAAAGTACTACTTGCAGTTATTAGAAATTTAAATAACAATACAGGAAAGTAAATAAACAAGTACTTCATATATGAGAGCACAGAATAATAGATTTTTCTTAGACCCTTATATCTCCCATTAGAACAAAATTCTGACTCTTATGCCTTCCATGCTGACATATTAGAAAATAAACCCTAATGATTCCCAATGCCCAAAACTAGAACGGAATATGTATATAATACTAGAACATAACTTCGTATGCCTTTAGTACCAGAATAGAACTTTGTGTGCCTTTAACAGGCCACAATTACTAATCTAAATTTTCAAATTATTAATTTATTAAAATTCAGATGAAATTTAAAAATTGTTTATAATAATTATTGTATGGAACAAAGTACTACTTGCAGTTATTAGAAATTTAAATAACAATACAGGAAAGTAAATAAACAAGTACTTCATATATGAGAGCACAGAATAATAGATTTTTCTTAGACCCTTTATCTCCCATTAGAACAAAATTCTGACTCTTATGCCTTCCATGCTGACATATTAGAAAATAAACCCTAATGATTCCCAATGCCCAAAACTAGAACGGAATATGTATATAATACTAGAACATAACTTCGTATGCCTTTAGTACTAGAATAGAACTTTGTGTGCCTTTAACATCAGAACATAACTTTGCCCCCCCCCCCCCCCCCCCACCCCCCCCCACACACACACACACACTGACACACACACAAGATTTCTTCATAATCATATAAACATATAATTCATTGCACTGCAAAAAATAAATGAATAAACTCATTTCAGATTTTAACAAAAATATTTTAATGTGTGAGCAGAAATATATTATTGGAACAAATGAGAACATATTACTGAAAAGAAATTTACTATTTTATAACTAAATTAGTAGAGATTGTTCAAAGTATTATTTTGAAGCTTTAATAGTACTACAACATTATTTTATGGGGTATGAGTTATTTTCCAGATGAATAATGCACTTCCGAAAATTCCTACCGTAAAATATCAAGAAAAATACCTAAAATGTCCAGAATTATTGTCTCTATAATATACAGAAAATTATGCAGTAAGAATTTTGCAAGTGTAAAGTTATCCTTATTTTAAGACTGAAAATATAAATTAAATAAGAAAAATTTAAAATTTTCTTATTTTTGAAAATTGAAATAGACAAAAATACAACCTACCTCGAATTGAACACTTTTCAAAACTGAGCCATTAGCTAAAAACGAATCGAAGTCGCCCAAAATCAGCTTTCTTTCTCTAGAAATCACTCACTCTCTCTCTCTCTAACTGGCAGCCCCAAATGGATGAAATGGATTGATTTATTGGAAAATATTTTAATATTACAATTAAACCCAACACTGTGGCACCATATCATACGCGCCACAGGCCAAATCTTGCACTATAGCGAGCTCACAATGTCGCAACATCAAATTAATTTGGCCAAAAACTCGAGAGCTCAACGTCGCGACACATAGGAGAAAAAATTCTAGATTTGCAAAACATGCACACAGAGCCCCGAGACCCACTTATGAACATATGTAGACTTTCACATGCATACAAAATATTCCCAAACACATGTAAAAGGGCTCAATTGCAAAAAAATAAGGTGGATTATCTTCAATCAGATCAGAACAGGCAGAAATATATACTGATTTCAGAGGTATTATAACTCTCCAATCCTTAGAAAAATATCATTCTCGACATTTCTAAACTCATTTTATTGGAACAAATTAGAATAAAACTACTTCATTTTAGATTCTTTCTCCCAAGTAGCATCTCTTTCCATTTTATTCTTACATTAAACCTTAACTATCAATCTATTTATTTCTTAACTTTCTAAAATCATAAGATAAAAATTTTCTCTAGTTCCTCTCTATAACTCATATTCAGACGTACCTCAACTTCTTCTACATATATTCGGTTTCTAGAATCGAATGCCCATTTTCTCAGAAGCGACATGTGGAATGCAATATTAGACATATGATCTGACAACTACACCCTGCAAGCGAATTTTTCAATCCGTTCAGTGACTTCAAATGGTCCAACATACTTTTAACTCAACTTTCCTTTCTTTCCAAACCTGCTGATGCCTTTCATCAATCTGATTTTCACATTTATGAAATCTCCAACCCACAATTTATTGCTTAGCATCATAATATTGTTTGTCTATCTTGAACAACTTTTAATCTGTCCCTAATCAGATGAACATTTTTAGTAGCATCATCAACTAAAGCTAGTCCAATTAGATTCCTTTCATCCACCTCTGCTCAAAGTAGTGGGGTTCTACATTTCCTACTATACAGAGTTTCGTACTGAGCCATACCAATACTTAACTGAAAGCTATTATTGTAATCAAACTCGATTAGAGGGATATGATACTCTAAGCCACCGCTAAAGTACAGAACCCAATCTTAAAAGATCTCGTAATAATTGAATAGTCCTCTCAGACTGTCTATCTATTCATGGATGAAAAGCCATACTGAAAAGCGATTTAGTGCTCAAACTTTGTTGAATACCTCTCCACAATTTGAAAGTGAACTTACGATCTCTGTCAGAAACTATCACCATCGATATCCCATGCAATTACATAATTTCATGCACATATACCAGTGCCAATATGTCCATTAAATCAGATTGTTGGATCGAAATAAAATGAATAGACTTCATTAATGGTCTACCATTACCAAGATGACATCATGCCTCTATCTTAATCTGAAAAATCCCATAATGACATTCATTGTTATTTCTTCTCATTTTACTTTGGAATAGACAATGACTGCAGAAAATCTCCTGACTACTGATGTTCATCCTTCACTAACTGATAGCTTGCACATCTCGAAACAAAATTTGCCACATCCTTCTTTAATCCATGCCACAAAAATATACATTTCAAATTGATTTAGATTTTACTGCTTCCTCCATGAATAATATATCTTGGATAATGAGCTTCGTGCAAAATAATTGATCTCAAAACTCTAGAGCTAGAAATCCATAATATATTCCTGCAGAAAATAATAACATAATAAGATACAGTTCAAATTTCTTACAAGACTGATCTAATTAATCAATTTCAAATATTTTGTATATAATTTCTGGGCTTATTGGATTCTTTCTTGTAGATACAGTTGAATGATCATTGAAGCTAGAATATCAAAATCCTATTCCATATGAGAAATCACTTCCAACTCTAACTTCTCCATATCTCAAATTAGAAAATTATCTAAAGTAAGTAACATGTTTGATATCATAGAAGACTTTTTGGTCAGAGCATCTGCTATCACAATGGCCTTACCAGATTGATACTGAATAGTCAAATCATTATCTTTAAACAACTCAAATCATCTTCTTTGCCTCAGATTCAAATTCTTTTGAGTAAATATATATTTATAATATTTAGAAGATGATGATGACTCAAAATTCGAGGACAATATAATTATTACACATGAGAGCTACTATAAATAATATGAAATTAAGAATGAGGCCTCTGTAGATTCTAATATTTATAGAGTATTTAAGTTTTAAATGAATGTTTACTTTGAATTTCATTTCAAATTTCCATTTTATAATAACATTTAATATTGAGATTTGTAGTTTATATCATCATTGACTTTTTCTGCAATTCAGTCAATTGTGACGAATTTATTTTTGGGCAAATTATAATCCCATGACCTACAATCCTCAACAAATGAGCCTTTACTCGGTAATATGAATCGAAAGATCAGCACAAATTACAGGCTCAAGTTATAACTCCAAATACAAAAAAAAAAAAAAAAAAGTTATAACTCCAAATACAATGCTAAATCTAAATAGTCAATAGCTTCAGAGAAGAGTAAAACTAGATTTTTAACAACAATAACAAAAGCAAATATTATGAATCACAAAAAGATTTCAAAAATCCTTTCAAAATTCAAAGAATAACAATCACCAAGTATGTAAACTTCATTTATGATTATATGATCAAATTTAAGCGGCTCCAAAGATAGTAAAGCAACACTAATTTGTTACCTCATATTAATTTAAACAAATTTAAAGCTATATTTATGAGAAATTGTCCAGTAGTTCTAAGGAAGTTCTACCTAGAAAGGTACGAGCAATATGACTATTAGTGTAACTAAGTTTTGAGCTTTAATACTTATGAAACTATATAAATCAATAAATATGAGTATTGATCTCCCAAAAATGACTCAGTATGAGACAATCTTGATATATTCCACATTTAAACAAAAACTTTTGACAATAACATGGTGGATTATATTGCTACATAATTCTTAAATTCTAAAATAAATAGCCAAACAACCGAACAACCTAAAGAAATTAGATTACCAAATAATTTTACAATCAAAATTTCCTAAATTCTAGTATAACTTAGAATTTAATAAACCTTAAATTCAGAACGACTTGATTCAGATTCCTCAGCATCATCGTCAATCAATAAAGAAAAATAAATATTGAAACTTGCAGAAACCTAAATGCTTATGAGATCGGCGAGAACTGAAGAGAAAAGTTGTTTGTTAGGGTGGGAAAAAATACAATAAAATATAATCTAGTCACCATCTGCGAGATCAAAAAAATTATTACGGAGAAAAAAATTGTATCATAATATCCAAAGCTAAAATAGCACTTGGTAGCTGCAATCGACGTACCGCACTCGTGTGTCCTCATCTGCCTGTGAAAATGAAAAAGATGATTAACACCAACCTTAAATCGCTCGTTCACCTCGACTACCTTTGGAAATAAACAAAACGATAAAGACGCAAACTCCTCGACCTCGACCTCGCCTGCTCGCATATTAGGCTTCTTTAAACGAAGATGCATGCTCCTTTGGCCTTCCTTGCTGGAGTATTATCCTCCTTTGACCTTGCCTGCTCACGTAAACGAAGAATACACAAAACCGTAGCCTCGTCTGCTCGTGGAAATGTGAATACTTCGAATACGAAGTGATATAGGCGCTACCGTATCTAAGGTTCGTTTTATTTAATTAAAAGAAAAAAATTTCATTAATTATTAGGACACACGTGTCCGCGTGTCCGACAAGCATGTTCGTTTAAATTTAAATATTATTTTAAAAGGACACATTTATGCCCTGTCGAGCGCATGTCTGTGTTCGACATGTATCTTATACTGCATACCTTCCAGTTGTAAATTAAGTGAAATTAAGTTTCATAGTTGTATCATTAAATTTACTTTTTGATACAAGCAAAAATTTGGGAAAAGCCCCAAATTTTTGCAAGCAAAAACAAAATTTTCCTAGGAAATAGAAGATACACAAAAACACTCTTGAAATAACAAAAAAAACAACTTTATAAAATATAAAAAGATGATTACAACTTTGACACTTACAATCATAAACATAAACAATTCTTGACCAACAAAAAAACACCAAAAGTTGCTTTTCCTTTGCTTGAGAAGAAGGATACAGGTGGGGTGGTCACTTACGGATAGAAGGAGGCAAGAAGACTAGACGAAGTAGAGGAGTAACTCGCAAGTATATCCAAGAAAAAAGAGAGGAAGAAAGTGGAACAAGCTCGCAAGCTTTTCCAAAAACCTCTCAGATTTTTATGTCAAAAAATCAGCCATATATCACTCTTTTTTCCAACTCAAAACATCTCTATTATATAGGCAAAAGGAAGAAGCTAAACAGCCACAGCACCTCCAACCAAACCAATCAGTTTTGGGGAAATGAAAGGCCAAAAGACACCACAACATCCCACAAAAACTGCACAAAAAACAGGGAGAAAAAGCTACGGAAACCCAGTCAGCAATCCACGGGAAGCCCAGCCAGCAAGGGACCCGAGGAGCCAGCACAAGAAATGGGGAAGAGATTCACGGGAAAACAGCCAGGGGTAAACCGAGAAGGCAAAGGGGAGGGAAGAGACACAAGTCCACTCCACAATAATGAGAATACCTTTTTTTATTTTATGATCTAGGAAGTGACTTTATTCCACCAATCATTGAGCTAAACTTCAGCTCAAACATTAATGAGCTAACACCAAGTAGAACCCACATTTTAAGCTCAAAACCAGTGCAGCCAAAGCCAACCTGAGAGCAGTCAAGGCTCCAAATAGAGAAACAGCAAGTAGCCCAAGGACAAGAAAAAACCCAAGTTGATTAGACCCCCCCTTTGCCTACATCACTTTTTATATGTTACATGCTTAACTATATCGAGCAAGGATAATTAACTTTCCTTATGATTTTTTTTTCATGAAATATATATGGTATCTTACTAATATACCCATGTTCTTATAAAATTTTAGAGTTTCATTGAAGCTTATTTAATGTATTTAGAAATATATGTAACAATTAATGTTAAAAATAAATTTCTATTATAATTAATGAATTTAAGCTCAGTTCATATATTCTATTGAATTCATTGAATTTTTTAAATATAATTTCACATATTAGACTGCATATTTTCGATTACATATAAATTTATTATAAATTTTGAAAATATTAATTATTTCTGTTTCATTTGCTACAGAAACGACTAGTTGAATTAGCCATTGGAGTTTCTTTTGTGCTTTGTGCTAGCCGTTGGAAACTTGATTTGAGATCTGTTGATAACATTTCTAATATATTTTAATAAACAAATCAAGAGATTTTAAATAATATGATTTTGAGTCTATATATACTTCACCTAAAGCAAGAAAATCTAATGAAGAAGTGAAAATCAGCGCTTCATTATAAAATCTTCTAAGGGATTTCAAGAGAGGTTAATAACATGTTCATCAAATCATCCATTCTTGTGATGTTTCAAATTTTCATAACATCTCTTTCAATGTCTAAGTTTAAATATAACGAGCTTTTCATTTATCAGCTCTCTCATGTTACTAGATATTATTTTTGAAATTGTAGGACAAGAAACAACTCTTGCATATATATCTTTAATAACTTTAATTTAAGCGTTATTAAATCCTTATTTTTCTAAAACTCTTCAAAGCATTTCTCTTGAATCTTATCATATGCTTTTTTTCTAAATCAATAAATATCATATGTAAATCCTCATCCTCTCTCTATGCATCTCCATCAAACCTCTCAACAAATAAGCATACTTTTAACAAAAAAATAATGAATCATAGAAATATACTTAAATTATGACTCGTTATTAATATCAACTATAGTATGTATTATTTTATATATATCCTCTTTCATAAGATCATGATGATGTGAAATAGATTTGTGAGGTATTTTAGTTATTCTAAAGTGTATCTTTTTGACTAGTGTAAGCAAAATATTTAGATTTTATTTGGGTGTTTTTTTTTATTGCTTTTTAAAACAAAGTTTTAATTTAAAAATTAAAAATTTTTGTATTAAAATTTATTTTAAGAAAACAATAAAAAATTGTCTCAAACGAAGTCTTAAATTATCATTATTTATATTTTTTTAGTTTTAGTATGATTGCATAATAGATTGTGGAAGATCTCCTTACAAAAGATTCAACACCCATACAAGATCATGTTAAAGATACTTAGTGTGATCTCAATTGATCAAGGCTTGACTCAAATCTAGCTGATTTTTGATCATGGTTCGACTCATGGCCACCTCCTTAAATTTGATCTTCCAACAACTAATTAGATTATAAAGCACAATATCCATGAATATGATATAGATATTGTACTTTGATTTTGAGCTAAATTCATTCTTGTTGTCTGTATGATATCCTAGACAAGACAAGGTGAATGGGAATGTTTTGCAAACAGATTAACATTTATGGTAATTTTATATATAATAAACATTATTTTAAAAATTATAAATAATAAAAAATCCATTGAGATAACAAAAAGATGAGATTTTTAAATATTTTCAATAACTCTATTGTAAAAACTTTACAATCTATTTTATTTTAATCATATTTTAATGATAATTTTTTAAATGAACCAACTAATAAGCTAACAGTAGAGTCAAAATTTACTAAGATTGATTCATTAGCTCTTCAAGGTCCTCTCTAGCCATTTTTTTAAACGAAACCCCTGCTGCCTCACAATTTGGCTTGCCATAACACACCACTATGTTTAATATAATTTTTTAAGCCTATAAATTTTCTTAACTTACCACAAAAAAAAAGAGAATGATTTTATTTTCATATTTAAATAAATAAATAAAATACTTAGTTAAACATTCAAGTTGTGTTCTAGTTAAGATAATAGGACTCCAGGCTTTGAAACAGCTGTAGTAGAAAGATTGAAGTTAGCCTTTAGAAAGACACTTTTTCCATCGGGCTTAGTTGGGTTGATGGGCAAGCATGGTTTGTAACCCCTCAACCCCTTTCGATTTCTCTCTCAAGTGTCGCGACTCCTTGAGTAGGGAGAACATAATTGCAAGGTTCGACTCCTGTCGGGCTGATTGTCACTGGGCTCGCCGAGGGAGCACCTCTCAGCGGGGATGACAACGGATAGATACCCTCGTTCTAAAAAAAGGACATTTTATTTTTTCTGAATAAATACATTATAACTAAATGTTCAGCAGCCACTGTACTACTAATCAAATGCAGCAGAACAAATAGAGCATCAACACCATGATCACCACCAGACAAGAGAACCATTCAGAGAACTACTACTTTACAAATATTCTTTGCATCTTCAGAGCTTTCTGATGTTTTCAACTTCCTTATAAACTTCTTTGTAGATGGCTTAGACTAAGCTATGGTGCAAATCCTGGAAAAGCATAACTCTTGCTGTTATTAGGTAAGAGTTACAGTTATTGGAAGAAGAAAGTTAAAAGAATCATGGACAAGCATGGAGTAGGAGAGCTGGAGAAATACCTTAACTGGAGGACCACTATATTTACCAGGCGCATGTAAAAATCATCGGGCATATATGCCTCAAGCCAAGAATAGTCCTCTTCCCCTCCATCCATCTCAAGTTCTTTTACAGTTGCTGAAACCAAACACTTCTGTTAGATATTCAAATATGTCAAATACCTTAAAGGCCAAATAGAAAAGGATCTAATTTGCTTAAAAGAAAAGTTTGATACTTTATCAAATGAAATAGCAGCGGATGTTTAATATAATTGAGAAGTTTTTCAAATAATTACATATAAGATTATGCTTACTTTCAACTATAATCTTAGCATCTCAGAATGTTTTTGCTTGAAAAACCGTAATGTACGATAAACCTAAATGTAACAGATTATTGTGCGGACACCGGACAGAGAACTGTCCGGTTTACATTTAGGTACGAGCGGTACCAAGCCTCAGTACCGCTCGGAACTAAGCTCGGTACCAGACGTGGAGCATTTTTATTGGAGTTTGAACTCCGACAGAATAATTTTTTCCTGAATAGAGATGTTCTCTAAAGAGTTATGGTTAATAGGCACCGTAAACGCTTACATACAGAAAGTTGAGTATGGATAATCAGATATAAGTACAATGTCTGCCGCCAACCTTGAATTTGGTGGAGCCAGAACGTCAAGCACCGCAACGGGTGATTGCAGTGAAACAGTGCAAGTTTCCCCCAGTTTTGGGGTACAAAAACCCTGGTAGGACATTGCGCAGTCAAGACCGTGTCAGCCTGATACTTGGCCACTTCACTGTCAAAGGAAGGCACAAGGTTAAAGCAACAATAAATACAGGAGAGAAAAACTCGCAAATAAATAGATACATATGAGCATTTACATCTAAGTTGGAAGATTACATGAGGATCATCATATTAAAGTGTAATTCATACAAAAGTACGCAGGAATAAACAGGGAATCCCAAAACGCAGAAATTATGAACGTTTTGAAGTCATGTTAACATCATTTTCAAACAGTTGAATTGCTTGCGTCAGGTTAGTAGCTTCCGGGATCATGCACTTCCAAAAAGATTTAAACGCAATAGATAAAGAATCCTGTCGCAAAATGAATGTTATCAATGTCTAACAGTCACCATGTGGAATTTGGAAAGAAAAAAATCAACCAATATTTTTGTTGTGTTGGAAAAATCGTGATGATACATATAATTTAAAATTTAGGTTGTACAAAATCCTGTATATGCAAAGTTGAGGGCAATACACAAGAACAACAACAATATCAAGCCTGTCCTCACTGGGGTTGGCTCTATGATCTTTTTTCGCCATTATATCCTGTTAAAAGTTAAATTCTCATTTAAATCTAATAAAGAAAGATCATTTCTAAGATTTTTTAACCAACTCTTTTTAGGTCTACCTCTACCTTTCTAAATATAAGTCAAATCTAATACCTCAACTTTCCTAACGGGTCATCGGAGGCCTCCGTTTAATGTGACCAAACCATCTAAGGCGACTCTCTCTATCTTATTTCCACTGGAGCTACTCCACCTTTTCACGTATATGCTCATTTCGAATCCTATCTCTAATGGTAAAGCCACTTATCCACCTAAGCATCCTCATCTCTGCAACGCTAATTATATATGCTTCTCTTTCCATAACAACTCTGAACGCTTAACTTAGTATTATGCTTCTCTTTCACATAAAAACAACTTGGGAAAGGATTAAACATAGGGCCCAGCCAGTTAAAAACAATTCAACTAATATGAGTCAAAGATTACAAAGGTGTTATATTCCAAGTAATAGAAGAAGATGAGCACGAAGATCATGGTCATGGAATCAATCATTATCAGCTGTCAAATGAATATGAAAGGGAATGTTGAAAGTTGGGTGATCTCCTTGGTCATTAAAAGGATGGGAGACTAGTGACTAAAAAGAGGGACATCAATGTCAGACATCAATCGTTAGCAAATGTTGGGTAATAACCAGCATAGTCAAAAGTTGAGTGATGTAGGGTGGCCAATAGAATATTCTCGTGATATGAGGGATAAGACTAAGCGTCTAAGAAGATGTAACAACCGAACTCGATAAGATCCACAGATGGATAGGTCCTATCGTGTTGACTTGCAACATACCAACCCAAGTCGGGGTTTCGGGAAACTTTTAGATTTTTTTTCCAATATAACATAGAAAACAAACAATATACCACAGAGCAGTCAATCACTATCAATATACAGAAAAAAAACAAATTCACAATTTTTTTTTTAATTTCTCACCAAAATGCATATATTTACATTTCAGTACATGATTATAGAGGACTATAGTCCAAAATAATTTAAATAACTAGTCATGAATGTACAAAAATTATATATATATATATATATATATATATATATATATATATATATATATATATATATATATATATATATTTAT
Source organism: Dendrobium nobile (assembly GCA_022539455.1). Taxonomy (NCBI): domain Eukaryota; kingdom Viridiplantae; phylum Streptophyta; class Magnoliopsida; order Asparagales; family Orchidaceae; genus Dendrobium; species Dendrobium nobile. The sequence goes on along the minus strand of CM039733.1, from coordinate 62,693,064 downwards.
ATATATATATATATTATGACTCAGATTGATCAGATCCTGACTTAGCTATTTAACAGATTCTTTTCCTTCCTAGACCCTAAAATAAAATGTAGATAAAATTATAAGTCAACAAATCTCAACAGGCCCAATTACTAATCTAAATTTCAAATTATTAATAAAATTCAGATGAAATTTAAAATTGTTCATAATAATATTGTATGGAACAAAGTACTACTTGCAGTTATTAGAAATTTAAATAACAATCAGGAAAGTAAATAACAAGTACTTCATATATGAGAGCACAGAATAATAGATTTTTCTTAGACCCTTATATCTCCATTAGAACAAAATTCTGACTCTTATGCCTTCCATGCTGACATATTAGAAAATAAACCCTAATGATTCCCAATGCCCAAAACTAGAACGGAATATGTATATAAATACTAGAACATAACTTCGTATTGCCTTTAGTACCAGAATAGAACTTTGTGTGCCTTTAACAGGCCACAATTACTAATCTAAATTTTCAATTATTAATTTATTAAAAATTCAGATGAAATTTAAAAATTGTTTATAATAATTATTGTATGGAACAAAGTACTACTTGCAGTTATTAGAAATTTAAATAACAATACAGGAAGTAAATAAACAAGTACTTCATATATGAGAGCACAGAATAATAGATTTTTCTTAGACCCTTATATCTCCCATTCCCATAGAACAAAATTCTGACTCTTATGCCTTCCATGCTGACATATTAGAAATAAACCCTAATGATTCCCAATGCCCAAAACTAGAACGGAATATGTATATAATACATAGAACATAACTTGTATGCCTTTAGTACTAGAATAGAACTTTGTGTGCCTTTAACATCAGAACATAACTTCGCCCCCCCCCCCCCACACACACACAACACACTGACACACACACAAGATTTCTTCATAATCATATAAACATATAATTCATTGCACTGCAAAAAATAAATGAATAAACTCATTTCAGATTTTAACAAAAATATTTTAATGTGTGAGCAGAAATATTTATTGGAACAAATGAAACATATTACTGAAAAGAAATTTACATTTTATAACTAAATTAGTAGAGATTGTTCAAAGTATTATTTTGAAGCTTTAATAGTACTACAACATTATTTTATGGGGTATGAGTTATTTTCCAGATGATAATGCACTTCCGAAAATTTCTACCGTAAAATATCAAGAAAAATACCTAAAATGTCCAGAATTATGTCTCTATAATATACAGAAAAATTATGCAGTAAGAATTTTGCAAGTGTAAAGTTATCCTTATTTTAAGACTGAAAATATAAATTAAATAAGAAAAATTTAAAAATTTTCTTATTTTTGAAAATTGAAATAGACAAAATACAACCTACCTCGAATTGAACACTTTTCAAAACTGAGCCATTAGCTAAAAACGAATCGAAGTCGCCCAAAATCAGCTTTCTTTCTCTAGAAATCACTCACTCTCTCTCTCTCTAACTGGCAGCCCCAAATGGATGAAATGGATTGATTTATTGGAAAATATTTTAATATTACAATTAAACCCAACACTGTGGCACCATATCATACGCGCCACAGGCCAAATCTTGCACTATAGCGAGCTCACAATGTCGCAACATCAAATTAATTTGGCAAAAAACTCGAGAGCTCAAAAATCGCGACACATAGGAGAAAAATTCTAGATTGCAAAACATGCACACAGAGCCCGAGACCCACTTATGAACATATGTAGACTTTCACATGCATACAAAATATCCCAAACACATGTAAAAGGGCTCAATTGCAAAAAAAAGGTGGATTCTTCAATCAGATCAGAACAGGCGAAAATATTTACTGATTTCAGAGGTATTATAACTCTCCAATCCTTAGAAAAATATCATTCTCGACATTCTAAATCATTTTATTGGAACAAATTAGAATAAAACTACTTCATTTTAGATTCTTTCTCCCAAGTAGCATCTCTTTCCATTTTATTCTTACATTAAACCTTAACTATCAGAATCTATATTTCTTAACTTTCTAAAATCAAAGTAAAAAATTTCTCTAGTTCCTCTCTATAACTCATATTCAGACGTACCTCAACTTCTTCTACATATATTCGGTTTCTAGAATCGAATGCCCATTTTCTCAGAGCGAATGTGGAATGCAATATTAGACATATGATCTGACAACTACACCCTGCAAGCGAATTTTTCAATCCGTTCAGTGACTTCAAATGGTCCAAAATACTTTTAACTCAACTTTCCTTCTTTCCAAACCTGCTGATGCCTTTCATCAATCTGTTTTCCATTTATGAAATCTCCAACCCACAATTTATTGCTTAGCCTCATAATATTGTTTGTCTATCTTGAACAACTTTTAATCTGTCCCTAATCAGAGAACATTTTTAGTAGCATCATCAACTAAAGCTAGTCCAATTAGATTCCTTTCATCCACCTTGCTCATAAAGTAGTGGGGTTCTACATTTTCTACTATACAGAGTTTCGTACTGAGCCATACCAATACTTAACTGAAAGCTATTATTGTAATCAAACTCGATTAGAGGGATATGATACTCAAGCACGCACTAAAGTACAGAACCCAATCTTAAAGATCTCGTAATAATTGAATAGTCCTCTCAGACTGTCTATCTATTCATGGATGAAAAGCCATACTGAAAAGCGATTTAGTGCTCAAACTTTGTTGAATACCTCTCCACAATTTGAAAGTGAACTTACGATCTCTGTCAGAAACGATCACCATCGATATCCCATGCAATTACATAATTTCATGCACATATACCAGTGCCAAATGTCCATTAAATCAGATTGTTGGATCGAAATAAAATGAAAAGACTTCATTAATGGGCTTACCATTACCAAGATGACATCATGCCTCTATCTTAATCTGAAAAATCCCATAATGACATTCATTGTTATTTCTTCTCATTTTACTTTGGAATAGACAATGACTGCAGGAAAATCTCCTGACTACTGATGTTCATCCTTCACTAACTGATAGCTTGCACATCTCGAAACAAAATTTGCCACATCCTTCTTTAATCCATGCCACAAAAATATACATTTCAAATTGATTTAGATTTTACTGCTTCCTCCATGAAATTATCTTGGATAATGAGCTTCGTGCAAAATAATTGATCTCAAAACTCTAGAGCTAGAAATCCCTAATAAATTCCTGCAGAAAATAATAACATAATAGATACAGTTCAAATTTTTACAAGACTGATCTAATTAATCAATTTCAAATATTTTGTATATAATTTCTGGGCTATTGGATTCTTTCTAGATACAGTTGAATGATCATGAAGCTAATATCAAAAATCCTATTCCATATGAGAAATCACTTCCAACTCTAACTTCTACTATCTCAAATTAGAAAATTATCTCAAGTAAGTAACATGTTTGATATCATAGAAGACTTTTTGGTCAGAGCATCGCTATCACAATGGCCTTACCAGATTTATACTGAATAGTCAATCATTATCTTTAAACAACTCAAATCATCTTCTTTGCCTCAGATTCAAATTCTTTGTGTAAAATATATATTTATAATATTTAGAAGATGATGTGACTCAAAATTCGAGGACAATATAATTATTAACATGAGAGCTACTATAAATAATATGAAATTAAGAATGAGGCCTCTGTAGATTCTAATATTATATAGAGTATTAAGTTTTAAATGATGTTTACTTTGAATTCATTTCAAATTTCCATTTTATAATAACATTTTTTATTGAGATTTGTAGTTTATATCATCATTGACTTTTTCTGCAATTCAGTCAATTGTGACGAATTTATTTTTGGGCAAATTATAATCCCATGACCTACAATCCTCAACAAATGAGCCTTTACTCGGTAATATGGATCGAAAGATCAGCACAAATTACAGGCTCAAGTTATAACTCCAAATACAAAAAAAAAAAAAAAAGTTATACTCCAAATACAATGCTAAATCTAAATAGTCAATAGCTTCAGAGAAGAGTAAAACAGATTTTTAACAACAATAACAAAAGCAAATATTATGAATCACAAAAAGATTCAAAAATCCTTTCAAAATTCAAAGAATAACAATCACCAAGTATGTAAACTTCATTTATGATTATATGATCAAATTTAAGCGGCTCCCAGATAGTAAAGCACACTAATTTGTTACCTCAATTAATTAAAAAATTAAAGCTATATTTATGAGAAATTGTCCAGTAGTTCTAAGGAAGTTCTACCTAGAAAGGTACGAGCAATATGACTATTAGTGTAACTAAGTTTTGAGCTTTAATACTTATGAAAACTATATAAATCAATAAATATGAGTATTGATCTCCCAAAAATGACTCAGTATGAGACATCTTGATATATTCCACATTTAAACAAAAACTTTTGACAATAACATGGTGGATTATATTGCTACATAATTCTTAAATTCTAAAATAAATAGCCAAACAACCGGACAACCTAAAGAAATTGATTACCAAATAATTTTACAATCAAAATTTCCTAAATTCCTAGTATAAATTTAATCACATAGAATGAGCTTAAAAAGTCTAGCACGCACTAAAACCTACAATTGAAATCAAAGCACGATAAAGGAGCAATATGTATGTCAACAGTCATATCATATCAGTTACATTCACATGATTATTAAATCGATGCAAAAATAATAAAATTCACATATAGTAGTAGTATAATCTATAAATAGTAAATCACTACAGTACAAAAACCAATAAAGCAATAAACCAGTACAAGTGTCAATTTTATAAAGTAATCGTCGTATTCGTAATATCAATTAATATAGAAAACGTATAAAATATCAAATCAAAATATAGGTAAAGACTGTCAAAATCATGTCAATGCAATAAAATCATATAAGAGCGTACTTATATTATTCATGTATTATATATCACGTGCTCAGTATATCACATGCTTAGTATCGGTACAGTAAAATAGTAGTATTAAATAATATCAGTAATTAATAATTTTTTAATTAATTAATTAAAAAAAATAATATCAGTAATCTAAATCAGTAACAATAACAATTCAGTGATAGAAGTAGTAGAATAATGTAATAATAGTAAATCTATGCAATAACAATAAATTTGTATAATAATAAGACAAATACCTCAAGAACATGTATTTCAGTAGTCACCCTAAACAAGTGAGAAGTCCTGGCTATCATGATGTTTTTCAGTATTGTATTAGTATCAGTAAACAGTTGACTCAGTAAACAGAGTCATCAAACTTTGTCCATTGGCATAGTAATCATTTCCTTATAACTTCAAATCAGTATCACGTGAATCTTTCGAGGATAACATCAAACTACATTATCTAAAAGAAAGCCCGTAGGCCTACCATCCCGTACAGGTCAATCTGTCTCCAACTAACGGGTCAACTTGTTTTTACTTGTCTTTTACACACATAATATTATCACAATACTATAACAATAATTTCAATCATATATCTTCATTCATTTTTAATGCATTCTAGTAAATAAAGCATAATCGAGCTTAATTCAGAAAGTGTTAAAATGTCATAACGATAGACTGTAAAAATCATACTGAGTAAAAATTCACAATTTCAAAATTTAACCAAATTATCAAATATTGCATAAAATAGTATGCTGAAGTTTTAGTTAAATTAAATCACTATTTTTAAACATCAAAATAAATTTTTGAGTAGCAAAAAATTGCTATATTTTTAAAATCACTAAGTAAAAATTTCAAATAAATTATCAAAACGTTCATAATCTCGATGTTTATAATATATAAAAATTTACACGGTGAAAGTTTTATTAATATAAAAATATTCTCGTTTTTCAATAACGAAAGCACAAATTTGATAAGAAAAATATCAAAAACACAAAATCTTTAATCAGAAATAGGGTAAAGGCCGCTTACAGCGAGATGAACAATTTTTCCAATAGGCTCATCAGACAAAAATCGCTTTGCGACATTCAAATCTAAATTTTCCTTTTTCTCTATTCGCTTATTTCTCTCTAAAACTCAAACCATTTCTCTATTTCATGATTTTGTCGAATGAAGAGGAGAATGGAGATTTAAAAAGATTTTAATAATGCTTTCAGATATTTTCAAAAAAATAATTAAATAATAATAATATAATAATGTTTAATTTAATTAATTTTTAAAGATAAAACTTATATAAATGATATTGAGCTTTAAAAATTATAGAAAATATCTATAAAATAATACATTTTTTTATGAAAATATCAGTGAAATCAGTTTGCAAAACGGACTCCTAAAGGTCTCAAAATCATCACTTGTACAGATAGGTACCAATTCCCTAAGGATTTTTAATGGTGCCCAAAAATTAGGAAAAAATTCATGCAAGTAAAGTATTACAATAACAACATTATGGAGAAGACAATTTTCAATTTGAAGTTATAACATCTCCAAAAAAAATTTGGCAAAGGCAAAATATAGACTACTACAACAAATCTCATCACCATCTTATAAAAAACTTTCCTGAAGTTTGAGGGATACTATTCTATCACTCATCAGGCTCGATGCATTCCTCCACTTAACCATCCAACTTGAATTCTACTAATAATATCCACATCTATTTTACCTTCTACTCTTTTTAATGATTGTAAGTGCACTCTTTCTTGAAGTTAAATTTTAATGATTTAACTTTGAATAATACTTAAGATATATAAAATGTGCACTCTTTTTAATATTTGGATCACCCAAAGTCACAATCCCACCAAGTCTATTACTACTAAAAATTAAACTATTTTAAATCTACTCATACGGAAACCTTTAGATTCTAAGGTTGACCTCCATAATTTAAGTTTTCCTTCTACTCTCTCTTTAGTCTTAACAACAAGAAGAATATCATAAACAAAAAGCATACACTTGGGTACATCCTCATGTAAATGTCTAATAAAAATATACATGAATAAAACAAAAAAGATATGGGCTTAAAGATGACCCTTGTTGTAATCCAATTGAAATAGGAAGATATTTTGGTCAAACCACCTTGTGTTTGAACACAAGTAACAACTCTTGCATATATATCTTTAATAACTTTAATTTAAGCGTTATTAACTCCTTATTTTTCTAAAACTCTTCAAAGCATTTCTCTTGAATCTTTATCATATGCTTTTTTTCTAAATCAATAAATATCATATGTAAATCCTCATCACTCTCTCTATGCATCTCCATCAAACCTCTCAACAAATAAGCATACTTTTAAACAAAAAATAATGAATCATAGAAAATATACTTAAATTATGACTCGTTATTTAATATCAACTATAGTATGTATTATTTTATATATATCCTCTTTCATAAGATCATGATGATGTGATAATAGATTTGTGAGGTATTTTAGTTATTCTAAAGTTGTATCTTTTTGACTAGTGTAAGCAAAATATTTAGATTTTATTTGGGATGTTTTTTTTTATTGCTTTTTAAAACAAAGTTTTAATTAAAAAATTAAAATTTTTGTATTAAAATTTTATTTTAAGAAACAATAAAAAATTGTCTCAAACGAAGTCTTAAATTATCATTATTTATATTTTTATAGTTTTAGTATGATTGCATAATAGATTGTGGAAGATCTCCTTACAAAATGATTCAACACCCATACAAGATCATGTTAAAGATACTTAGTGTGATCTCAATTTGATCAAGGCTTGACTCAAATCTAGCTTGATTTTGATCATGGTTCGACTCATGGCCACCTCCTTAAATTTGATCTTCCAACAACTAATTAGATATAAAGCACATATCCATGAATATGATATAGATATTGTACTTTGATTTTGAGCTAAATTCATTCTTGTTGTCTGTATGATATCCTAGACAAGACAAGGTGAATGGGAATGTTTTGCAAACAGATTAACATTTATGGTAATTTTTATATAAATAACACTTATTTTAACAAAATGATAAAATAATAAAAAATCCATTGAGATAACAAAAAGATGAGATTTTTAAATATTTTCAATAACTCTATTGTAAAAACTTTACAATCTATTATATTTTAATCATATTTTAATGATAATTTTTTAAATGAACCAACTAATAAGCTAACAAGTAGAGTCAAAATTTACTAAGATTGATTCATTAGCTCTTCAAGGTCCTCTCTAGCCATTTTTTTAAACGAAACCCCTGCTGCCTCACAATTTGGCTTGCCATAACAACACCACTATGTTTAATATAATTTTTTAAGCCCTATAAATTTTCTTAACTTACCAAAAAAAAAAAAGAGAATGATTTTATTTTCATATTAAAATAAATAAAATAAAATACTTAGTTAAACATTCAAGTTGTGTTCTAGTTAAGATAATAAGGACTCCAAGGCTTTGAAACAGCTGTAGTAGAAAGATTGAAGTTAGCCTTTAGAAAGACACTTTATCCCATCGGGCTTAGTTGGGTTGATGGGCAAGCATGGTTTGTAACCCCTCAACCCACTTTCGATTTCTCTCTCAAGTGTCGCGACTCCTTGAGTAGGGAGAACATAATTGCAAGGTTCGACTCCTGTCGGGCTGATTGTCACTGGGCTCGCCGAGGGAGCACCTCCTCAGCGGGGATGACAACGGATAGATACCCTCGTTCTAAAAAAAGGACATTTTATTTTTTCTGAATAAATACATTATAACTAAATGTTCAGCAGCCACATGTACTACTAATCAAATGCAGCAGAACAAATAGAGCATCAACACCATGATCACCACCAGACAAGAGAACCAATTCAAGAAACCCTCACTTTTACAAAATATTCTTTGCATCTTTCAGAGCTTTCTGATGTTTTCAACTTCCCTTAAAACTTCTTTGTAGATGGCTTAGAACTAAGCTATGGTGCAAAATCCTGGAAAGCATAACTCTTGCTGTTATTAGGTAAGAGTTACCAGTTATTGGAAGAAGAAAGCTTAAAAGAATCATGGACAAGCATGGAGTAGGAGAGCTGGAGAAATACCTTAACTGGAGGACCACTATATTTACCAGAGCGCATGTAAAAATCATCAGGGGCATCTATAGCCTCAAGCCAAGAATAGTCCTCTTCCCTCTCATCCATCTCAAGTTCTTTTACAGTTGCTGAAACCAAACACTTCTGTTAGATATCAAATATGTCAAATACCTTAAAGGCCAAATAGAAAAGGATCTAATTTGCTTAAAAAGAAAAGTTTGACTACTTTATCAAATGAAATAGCAGCGGATGGTTTAATATAATTGAGAAGTTTTTCAAATAATTACATATAAGATTATGCTTACTTTCAAACTATAATCTTAGCATCTCAGAATGTTTTTGCTTGAAAAACCTGTAATGTACGATAAACCTAAATGTAACAGATTATTCTGTGCGGACACCGGACAGAAGAACTGTCCGGTTTACATTTAGGTACCGAGCGGTACCAAGCCTCAGTACCGCTCGGAACTAAGCTCGGTACCAGACGTGGAGCATTTTTATTGGAGTTTGAACTCCGCACAGAATAATTTTTTCCTGAATAGAGATGTTCTCTAAAGAGATATGGTTAATAGGCACCGTAAACGCTTACATACAGAAAGTTGAGTATGGATAATCATGATAATAAGTACAATGTCTGCCAGCAACCTCTGAATATGGTGGAGCCAGAACGTCAAGCACCGCAACGGAAGTGATTGCAGTGAAACAGTGCAAGTTTCCCCCAGTTTTTGGATACAAAACCCTGGTAGGACATGGCGCAGTCAAGACCGTGTCAGCCTGATACTTGGCCAACTTCACTGTCAAAGGAAGGCACAAGGTTAAAGCACCAAATAAATACAGGAAGAGAAAACTCGCAAATAAATAGATACATATGAGCATTTACATCTAAGTTGGAAGATTACATGAGGATCATCATATTAAAGTGTAATTCATACAAAAGTACGCAGGAATAAACAGGAAATCCCAAAACGCAGAAATTATGACACGTTTTGAAGTCATGTTAACATCATTTTCAAACAGTTGAATTGCTTGCGTCAGGTTAGTAGCTTCCGGATCATGCACTTCCAAAAAGATTTAAACGCAATAGATAAAGAGATCCTGTCAGCAAAATGAATGTTATCAATGTCTAACAGTCACCATGTGGAATTTGAAAAGAAAAAAATCAACCAATATTTTTGTTGTGTTGGAAAAATCGTGATGATACATATAATTTAAAATTTTAGAGTTGTACAAAAATCCTGTATATGCAAAGTTGAGGGCAATACACAAGAACAACAACAATATCAAGCCTGTCCCACTACGTGGGGTTGGCTACATGAATCTTTTTTCGCCATTATATCCTGTTAAAAGTTAAATTCTCATTTAAATCTAATAAAGAAAGATCATTTCTAAGATTTTTTAACCAACTCTTTTTAGGTCTACCTCTACCTTTCTAAATATAAGTCAAATCTAATACCTCAACTTTCCTAACCGGGTCATCGGAAGGCCTCCGTTTAATGTGACCAAACCATCTAAGGCGACTCTCTCTAATCTTATCTTCCACTGGAGCTACTCCAACCTTTTCACGTATATGCTCATTTCGAATCCTATCTCTAATGGTAAAGCCACTTATCCACCTAAGCATCCTCATCTCTGCAACGCTTAACTTAGTATTATGCTTCTCTTTTCACATAAACAACTCTGGAACGCTTAACTTAGTATTATGCTTCTCTTTTCACATAAACAACTTGGGAAAGGATAAAACATAGGGCCAAGCCAAGTTAAAAACAATTCAACTAATATGAGTCAAAGATTACAAAGGGTGTTATTATTCCAAGTAATAGAAGAAGATGAGCACGAAGATCATGGTCATGGAATCAATCATTATCAGCTGTCAAATGAATATGAAAGAGGAATGTTGAAAGTTGGGTGATCTCCTTGGTCATTAAAAGGATGGGAGACTAGTGACTAAAAAGAGGGACATCAAATGTCAGACATCAATCGTTAGCAAATGTTGGGTAATAACCAGCATAGTCAAAAGTTGAGTGATGTAGGGTGGCCAATAGAATATTCTCGTGATATGAGGGATAAGACTAAGCGTCTAAGAAGATGTAACAACCGAACTCGATAAGATCCACAGATGGGATAGGTCCTATCGTGTTGACTTGCAACATACCAACCCAAGTCGGGGTTTCGGGAAACTTTTTAGATTTTTTTTCCAATATAACATAGAAAACAAACAATATACCACAGAGCAGTCAATCACTATCAATATACAGAAAAAAAAAACAAATTCACAATTTTTTTTTTAATTTCTCACCAAAATGCATATATTTACATTTCAGTACATGATTATAGACTGGACTATAGTCCAAAATAATTTAAATAACTAGTCATGAATGTACAAAAATTATATATATATATATATATATATATATATATATATTAATATATATATATATATATATATATATATATATATATATATATATATATATAGACTCAGATTGATCAGATCCTGACTTAGCTATTTAACAGATTCTTTTCCTTTCCTAGACCCTAAAATAAAATGTAGATAAATTATAAGTCAACAAATCTCAACAGGCCACAATTACTAATCTAAATTTTCAAATTATTAATAAAATTCAGATGAAATTTAAAAATTGTTCATAATAATTATTGTATGGAACAAAGTACTACTTGCAGTTATTAGAAATTTAAATAACAATACAGGAAAGTAAATAAACAAGTACTTCATATATGAGAGCACAGAATAATAGATTTTTCTTAGACCCTTATATCTCCCATTAGAACAAAATTCTGACTCTTATGCCTTCCATGCTGACATATTAGAAAATAAACCCTAATGATTCCCAATGCCCAAAACTAGAACGGAATATGTATATAATACTAGAACATAACTTCGTATGCCTTTAGTACCAGAATAGAACTTTGTGTGCCTTTAACAGGCCACAATTACTAATCTAAATTTTCAAATTATTAATTTATTAAAATTCAGATGAAATTTAAAAATTGTTTATAATAATTATTGTATGGAACAAAGTACTACTTGCAGTTATTAGAAATTTAAATAACAATACAGGAAAGTAAATAAACAAGTACTTCATATATGAGAGCACAGAATAATAGATTTTTCTTAGACCCTTATATCTCCCATTAGAACAAAATTCTGACTCTTATGCCTTCCATGCTGACATATTAGAAAATAAACCCTAATGATTCCCAATGCCCAAAACTAGAACGGAATATGTATATAATACTAGAACATAACTTCGTATGCCTTTAGTACTAGAATAGAACTTTGTGTGCCTTTAACATCAGAACATAACTTCGCCCCCCCCCCCCCCCCCCCCACACACACACACACTGACACACACACAAGATTTCTTCATAATCATATAAACATATAATTCATTGCACTGCAAAAAATAAATGAATAAACTCATTTCAGATTTAACAAAAATATTTTAATGTGTGAGCAGAAATATATTATTGGAACAAATGAGAACATATTACTGAAAAGAAATTTACTATTTTATAACTAAATTAGTAGAGATTGTTCAAAGTATTATTTTGAAGCTTTAATAGTACTACAACATTATTTTATGGGGTATGAGTTATTTTCCAGATGAATAATGCACTTCCGAAAATTCCTACCGTAAAATATCAAGAAAAATACCTAAAATGTCCAGAATTATTGTCTCTATAATATACAGAAAATTATGCAGTAAGAATTTTGCAAGTGTAAAGTTATCCTTATTTTAAGACTGAAAATATAAATTAAATAAGAAAAATTTAAAAATTTTCTTATTTTTGAAAATTGAAATAGACAAAATACAACCTACCTCGAATTGAACACTTTTCAAAACTGAGCCATTAGCTAAAAACGAATCGAAGTCGCCCAAAATCAGCTTTCTTTCTCTAGAAATCACTCACTCTCTCTCTCTCTAACTGGCAGCCCCAAATGGATGAAATGGATTGATTTATTGGAAAATATTTTAATATTACAATTAAACCCAACACTGTGGCACCATATCATACGCGCCACAGGCCAAATCTTGCACTATAGCGAGCTCACAATGTCGCAACATCAAATTAATTTGGCCAAAAACTCGAGAGCTCAACATCGCGACACATAGGAGAAAAATTCTAGATTTGCAAAACATGCACACAGAGCCCCGAGACCCACTTATGAACATATGTAGACTTTCACATGCATACAAAATATTCCCAAACACATGTAAAAGGGCTCAATTGCAAAAAAACAAGGTGGATTATCTTCAATCAGATCAGAACAGGCAGAAATATATACTGATTTCAGAGGTATTATAACTCTCCAATCCTTAGAAAAATATCATTCTCGACATTTCTAAACTCATTTTATTGGAACAAATTAGAATAAAACTACTTCATTTTAGATTCTTTCTCCCAAGTAGCATCTCTTTCCATTTTATTCTTACATTAAACCTTAACTATCAGAATCTATTTATTTCTTAACTTTCTAAAATCATAAGATAAAAATTTTCTCTAGTTCCTCTCTATAACTCATATTCAGACGTACCTCAACTTCTTCTACATATATTCGGTTTCTAGAATCGAATGCCCATTTTCTCAGAAGCGACATGTGGAATGCAATATTAGACATATGATCTGACAACTACACCCTGCAAGCGAATTTTTCAATCCGTTCAGTGACTTCAAATGGTCCAACATACTTTTAACTCAACTTTCCTTTCTTTCCAAACCTGCTGATGCCTTTCATCAATCTGATTTTCACATTTATGAAATCTCCAACCCACAATTTATTGCTTAGCATCATAATATTGTTTGTCTATCTTGAACAACTTTTAATCTGTCCCTAATCAGATGAACATTTTTAGTAGCATCATCAACTAAAGCTAGTCCAATTAGATTCCTTTCATCCACCTCTGCTCAAAGTAGTGGGGTTCTACATTTCCTACTATACAGAGTTTCGTACTGAGCCATACCAATACTTAACTGAAAGCTATTATTGTAATCAAACTCGATTAGAGGGATATGATACTCTAAGCCACCGCTAAAGTACAGAACCCAATCTTAAAAGATCTCGTAATAATTGAATAGTCCTCTCAGACTGTCTATCTATTCATGGATGAAAAGCCATACTGAAAAGCGATTTAGTGCTCAAACTTTGTTGAATACCTCTCCACAATTTGAAAGTGAACTTACGATCTCTGTCAGAAACGATCACCATCGATATCCCATGCAATTACATAATTTCATGCACATATACCAGTGCCAATATGTCCATTAAATCAGATTGTTGGATCGAAATAAAATGAATAGACTTCATTAATGGTCTACCATTACCAAGATGACATCATGCCTCTATCTTAATCTGAAAAATCCCATAATGACATTCATTGTTATTTCTTCTCATTTTACTTTGGAATAGACAATGACTGCAGAAAATCTCCTGACTACTGATGTTCATCCTTCACTAACTGATAGCTTGCACATCTCGAAACAAAATTTGCCACATCCTTCTTTAATCCATGCCACAAAAATATACATTTCAAATTGATTTAGATTTTACTGCTTCCTCCATGAATAATATATCTTGGATAATGAGCTTCGTGCAAAATAATTGATCTCAAAACTCTAGAGCTAGAAATCCATAATATATTCCTGCAGAAAATAATAACATAATAAGATACAGTTCAAATTTCTTACAAGACTGATCTAATTAATCAATTTCAAATATTTTGTATATAATTTCTGGGCTTATTGGATTCTTTCTTGTAGATACAGTTGAATGATCATTGAAGCTAGAATATCAAAATCCTATTCCATATGAGAAATCACTTCCAACTCTAACTTCTCCATATCTCAAATTAGAAAATTATCTAAAGTAAGTAACATGTTTGATATCATAGAAGACTTTTTGGTCAGAGCATCTGCTATCACAATGGCCTTACCAGATTGATACTGAATAGTCAAATCATTATCTTTAAACAACTCAAATCATCTTCTTTGCCTCAGATTCAAATTCTTTTGAGTAAATATATATTTATAATATTTAGAAGATGATGATGACTCAAAATTCGAGGACAATATAATTATTACACATGAGAGCTACTATAAATAATATGAAATTAAGAATGAGGCCTCTGTAGATTCTAATATTTATAGAGTATTTAAGTTTTAAATGAATGTTTACTTTGAATTTCATTTCAAATTTCCATTTTATAATAACATTTAATATTGAGATTTGTAGTTTATATCATCATTGACTTTTTCTGCAATTCAGTCAATTGTGACGAATTTATTTTTGGGCAAATTATAATCCCATGACCTACAATCCTCAACAAATGAGCCTTTACTCGGTAATATGAATCGAAAGATCAGCACAAATTACAGGCTCAAGTTATAACTCCAAATACAAAAAAAAAAAAAAAAAGTTATAACTCCAAATACAATGCTAAATCTAAATAGTCAATAGCTTCAGAGAAGAGTAAAACTAGATTTTTAACAACAATAACAAAAGCAAATATTATGAATCACAAAAAGATTTCAAAAATCCTTTCAAAATTCAAAGAATAACAATCACCAAGTATGTAAACTTCATTTATGATTATATGATCAAATTTAAGCGGCTCCAAAGATAGTAAAGCAACACTAATTTGTTACCTCATATTAATTTAAAACAAATTTAAAGCTATATTTATGAGAAATTGTCCAGTAGTTCTAAGGAAGTTCTACCTAGAAAGGTACGAGCAATATGACTATTAGTGTAACTAAGTTTTGAGCTTTAATACTTATGAAACTATATAAATCAATAAATATGAGTATTGATCTCCCAAAAATGACTCAGTATGAGACAATCTTGATATATTCCACATTTAAACAAAAACTTTTGACAATAACATGGTGGATTATATTGCTACATAATTCTTAAATTCTAAAATAAATAGCCAAACAACCGAACAACCTAAAGAAATTAGATTACCAAATAATTTTACAATCAAAATTTCCTAAATTCTAGTATAACTTAGAATTTAATAAACCTTAAATTCAGAACGACTTGATTCAGATTCCTCAGCATCATCGTCAATCAATAAAGAAAAATAAATATTGAAACTTGCAGAAACCTAAATGCTTATGAGATCGGCGAGAACTGAAGAGAAAAGTTGTTTGTTAGGGTGGGAAAAAATACAATAAAATATAATCTAGTCACCATCTGCGAGATCAAAAAAATTATTACGGAGAAAAAAAATTGTATCATAATATCCAAAGCTAAAATAGCACTTGGTAGCTGCAATCGACGTACCGCACTCGTGTGTCCTCATCTGCCTGTGAAAATGAAGAAGATGATTAACACCAACCTTAAATCGCTCGTTCACCTCGACTACCTTTGGAAATAAACAAAACGATAAAGACGCAAACTCCTCGACCTCGACCTCGCCTGCTCGCATATTAGGCTCCTTCAACGAAGATGCATGCTCCTTTGGCCTTCCTTGCTGGAGTATTATCCTCCTTTGACCTTGCCTGCTCACGTAAACGAAGAATACACAAAACCGTAGCCTCGTCTGCTCGTGGAAATGTGAATACTTCGAATACGAAGTGATATAGGCGCTACCGTATCTAAGGTTCGTTTTATTTAATTAAAAGAAAAAAATTTCATTAATTATTAGGACACACGTGTCCGCGTGTCCGACAAGCATGTTCGTTTAAATTTAAATATTATTTTAAAAGGACACATTTATGCCCTGTCGAGCGCATGTCTGTGTTCGACATGTATCTTATACTGCATACCTTCCAGTTGTAAATTAAGTGAAATTAAGTTTCATAGTTGTATCATTAAATTTACTTTTTGATACAAGCAAAAATTTGGGAAAAGCCCCAAATTTTTGCAAGCAAAAACAAAATTTTCCTAGGAAATAGAAGATACACAAAAACACTCTTGAAATAACAAAAAAAAACAACTTTATAAAATATAAAAAGATGATTACAACTTTGACACTTACAATCATAAACATAAACAATTCTTGACCAACAAAAAAACACCAAAAGTTGCTTTTCCTTTGCTTGAGAAGAAGGATACAGGTGGGGTGGTCACTTACGGATAGAAGGAGGCAAGAAGACTAGACGAAGTAGAGGAGTAACTCGCAAGTTATCCCAAGAAAAAGAGGAAGAAGAAGTGGAACAAGCTCGCAAGCTTTTCCAAAAACCTCTCAGATTTTTATGTCAAAAAATCAGCCATATATCACTCTTTTTTCCAACTCAAAACATCTCTATTATATAGGCAAAAGGAAGAAGCTAAACAGCCACAGCACCTCCAACCAAAACCAATCAGTTTTGGGGAAATGAAAGGCCAAAAGACACCACAACATCCCACAAAAACTGCACAAAAAACAGGGAGAAAAAGCTACGGAAACCCAGTCAGCAATCCACGGGAAGCCCAGCCAGCAAGGGACCCGAGGAGCCAGCACAAGAAATGGGGAAGAGATTCACGGGAAAACAGCCAGGGGTAAACCGAGAAGGCAAAGGGGAAGGGAAGAGACACAAGTCCACTCCACAATAATGAGAATACCTTTTTTATTTTATGATCTAGGAAGTGACTTTATTCCACCAATCATTGAGCTAAACTTCAGCTCAAACATTAATGAGCTAACACCAAGTAGAACCCACATTTTAAGCTCAAAACCAGTGCAGCCAAAGCCAACCTGAGAGCAGTCAAGGCTCCAAATAGAGAAACAGCAAGTAGCCCAAGGACAAGAAAAAACCCAAGTTGATTAGACCCCCCCTTTGCCTACATCACTTTTTATATGTTACATGCTTAACTATATCGAGCAAGGATAATTAACTTTCCTTATGATTTTTTTTTCATGAAATATATATGGTATCTTACTAATATACCCATGTTCTTATAAAATTTTAGAGTTTCATTGAAGCTTATTTAATGTATTTAGAAATATATGTAACAATTAATGTTAAAAATAAATTTCTATTATAATTAATGAATTTAAGCTCAGTTCATATTCTATTGAATTCATTGAATTTTTTAAATATAATTTCACATATTAGACTGCATATTTTCGATTACATATAAATTTATTATAAATTTTGAAAATATTAATTATTTCTGTTTCATTTGCTACAGAAACGACTAGTTGAATTAGCCATTGGAGTTTCTTTTGTGCTTTGTGCTAGCCGTTGGAAACTTGATTTGAGATCTGTTGATAACATTTCTAATATATTTTAATAAACAAATCAAGAGATTTTAAATAATATGATTTTGAGTCTATATATACTTCACCTAAAGCAAGAAAATCTAATGAAGAAGTGAAAATCAGCGCTTCATTATAAAATCTTCTAAGGGATTTCAAGAGAGGTTAATAACATGTTCATCAAATCATCCATTCTTGTGATGTTTCAAATTTTCATAACATCTCTTTCAATGTCTAAGTTTAAATATAACGAGCTTTTCATTTATCAGCTCTCTCATGTTACTAGATATTATTTTGAAATTGTAGGAAATAGCAGCTAGATATCCACCAAAGTTCAACAGAACTTTTATTTTTTCTTATTTTAAGCACTGGGTAGCCTAAACCTATTAAGCTTAGACATTTGAGTTCAACTTGTTAGAAGGAGAGAGTGGAATAAAGCTTCTCCATCATAAAAAAAAAAGGGAAACCTAATTTAGCGGAAGGGAACTAGATATGACTATAGGCCTTGAGGTTAACGGAATCACATAAATATTCTTATTTTATCTTTTAGTATTCTTTACTTGCATTTTTATTTCTTTGTATATTTATGTACTTGCAAGTAGCTATTTTGATTGCTTGTGGATTAAATTGTTAAAGTGGTAGAGGCAATACTTTTTTCTTGTACTAGTGTATGGATAAAATCATTTTACTTGTGGCCATAAACTAGTACAATCACACATTTAGCATAGTTTATCTTTTACTTCACCATACATATCTTTGTGATTAGATTTATGTTTGTACAATCGTCTATCTTAAGGTATTAATAAATCATTAATCTACACCATAAATTTACTTGTCTGGTGCATTTTTTGCAGAATTGAACTAATTAACTGATGTGTGTAACCTAATATAGTTGAATGTAAAATCTTAATGATAATGGTTGAAATGAATACACCTGTGAATTAATTTATTCACATCAGGGGGATCATTTCTCCTTTATTTGCAGTTTTATATACAATGCTTATGCATTCAACTTAGTTTTTTATCATATTATTAGCTTTCACTTAGTGTTTTCATTTTCATACATTTAGTTTTCATTACTATATTGGTGTGCGGATTTTGAATTTATGAATTTCGAATGAATTCAAAGTGCTCCATTATACACCCAATACATCTCCGATTTGGTGTGCCCTTGACCATTAATGAACATTAGAGTCAGGTACACCCCTCCCCTTCTCTCTATTCTCTCTATTTGCTTGCGCTCGCAGTTGTGGGATGCCAAACCTCCCTCATCCTCTCTCTTCTCTCTATTTAATTGCAATTGTAGGATTCCTAACCCCTTATTCTGTGGCTTTATTTATATTAATAAAAAGCCATGATGTTGAAAACGTTGAAGGTTGAACTAATTACAAGAGCCCACAATATTTTATTCAATCTTTAAAGTCAACAAAACATCTCTTAGCACAAAAGAATATCTTAGCAAATCAGAATTCAAAGTTTACAATAAATAGATCTCAATCATATCTTGTAGCGATTTGATATGGAGGAAACTTTGACTTGATAACTTTAACAAGTTAATAGTATAAATCTAAAGTAAATGTCTAAGACCTTAGTGGAATTCAAAATTGCCTTTTAATAGCAGCATATAGATATAACACAACATGAAAAGATCAACTAATGTACGTTGCCCTTAAAAGCATAAAGAATTAAAAGCCAGCTCAAAGATCATAGATGCACAGAGAACTGCACTTCTGTATTAATGCAATACCATGAGACAAAGAAGCAGACCTGAAATTTTGCTTGGCCTCCCACTATTCGTTATGCAAGAAGGCTCTACCCAATCATATGCTTTCACATGCATAGAACCATAAAGAATTTTACTTAATACGGTCATTCCAGGATGATCATGAAGTGGAATCACAGAAGCAGTTGGAAGGCAAAATATGCCAATCTGCAAAATTGAATAAAAGTATGGGCCATTACAATTAAACTTTGACAAAATTTGGTCAAAGAATGTTCTTTAAATTATGAATAAGCATGTTCATGGACTTTAGCAGGAGCATGGGCTTTCAGTTACGCCCTAAAGACAAAGGGTAGTACACCACGTAAGTCCTCATGAATTTACTTACAAGAATAAAAAATGAATGCAAGATTGTAACAATAACTAACGCCAATGTGATAGGAAACACTTGGATTTCAAAGTGTTTCTCACCAAAACCCAGGAGATCTAGGAGAAAAACTGCTGTCCACAGCAGAAATTCGGCCCAAAAACAGTGAAAATCTGAGAGAAATAGGGAAAAATCCTTGGAAAACAATAGAAACGATTGTATTCCACTAGTAGACAAACAAAACCAAAGCAAGATACAATGTTCTTCAATTCGAGAGGAAGAACAACTCTCCAACAATCTCCGGCAACGCCAAGAGCCCAAGCAAGAAAACCTAGAGGACAAATCTCATTCAAAATCAAGATCCTCTCTAATCCCTCTCATAACTCTCAATTAATACAATCTAATTCAAAATAAAAGTAAAAGGACTTCTCTACCCTTCCTTCTCCCTCCAAAAACACTTAAACCATGTTTGAATTCCGAGTGGACCCCACCCCCGCCCCTTTTTCTTCTTCCGCCTGTTCTCTGGCTCGTCTCCGCCTGGAGAAAACCCGGACCGGCTGGGCCGGTACAGGTTGAGCCGGTCCATGCTGGACCGGCATAACATTACCCCCCTCCCAAAGTACCACCTTGTCCTCAAGGTGGAAGGCAGGAAACTGCACTGCAATCCTCACCAATGGCTCCCATGTGGCTTCGTAATCTGGGAGGCCGCTCCATCTAATCTTCACTTCCTTTTCCCCTTTTTCATTGATGCGCACTCCTTCGACTGCTAGGGGCTCCAATGTCACTTCCATGTCCTCCCTCAATGTGCTGGGCAGCTCTGGGCTTACTGCATGCTCCCCCACCACTTTCCTCAACTGTGATACATGAAAAACGGGGTGTATTCTGGCTGTTGGAGGAAGCCTCAATCTGTATGCCACCTCCCCGATTTTCTCCTCCACTTCGAAAGGGCCAAAATATCTTGCTGCTAGCTTCTCATTTCTCCTTTGGGCTATAGTCCTCTGCCTGTATGGTCGGAGCTTCAAGTAGACCTTGTCTCCAACTCCAAATTGTATATCCCTCCTTTTACTGTCTGCTTGTTTCTTCATGATCTGTTGGGCTCTGAGAAGATGCCTCTTGAGGTCTTCCAACACTTGATCTCTTTCCTTCAGATGCTGATCTACTGCCGATACTGGAGTACTCCCATGGCCGTAATGTACCAGGTGTGGGGGTCTCTTCCATATAACACCTTGAAAGGTGTCATCTTGGTAGCCGAATGAGAGGAGGTGTTGTACCAGTATTCTGCCCAGGCCAGCCATTTGGCCCACTGCTTCGGTGTCTCAGACACAAAGCATCTCAAGTATGTCTCCAAGCTTCTATTCACCACCTCCGTCTGCCCATCAGTCTGTGGGTGGTATGCTGTGCTCCTCTTCAATACTGTGCCCTGCATCCTAAATAACTCCCTCCAAAAATGGCTCAGGAACACCTTGTCCCTATCTGAGACGATAGACTCTGGTATCCCATGCAGGCGGACTATCTCTCTCACAAAGGCTGTTGCTACTGATACTGCAGTGTATGGGTGTCTCAAGGGGATGAAATGAGCATATTTGCTCAATCTGTCAACCACTACAAATATGACCGTGTACCCTTCTGATTTTGGAAGCCCATCAATAAAATCCATAGTAATCTCTTCCCAAACCTTCTCTGGTAGGGCCAGAGGCTGTAGTAATCCCCCTGGTGCCATCGTCATGTACTTGTTCCGCTGGCAGGTGTCACACTTAGCCACCATCTCCTCTATGTCTTTCCTCATCCCTTTCCAGTACAATTCAGCAGCAATTCGGCTATAAGTTTTCTGCACTCCTGAATGCCCTCCTATGGCACTTCCATGAAACTCCTGTAGCAGTTGGGGAATGTGAATGGAGGACCTAGGGATCACACTCCTTCCCTGATAGTACAATCTTTCTCCCACCACTGAGTATCCTGGGTGGCTGTTTTCATCTGATAGCACATCTTCTTTGATTCTCCTTAGCTCCTCATTCTGGATGCTCTCCTCTTTGATGGCTCCCCAATCTATCAGAACAGGTACTGATACCGCCATCCCCTGGAACTCCTCCATACAGCGTGATAAGGCATCCGCTGCCTTATTCTCTAGCCCTGGCCGATAGTGGATCTCAAAATCATATCCCAACAGCTTGGATAACCACCTCTGATGCTCCTCTGTGACCATCCTCTGCTCCAACAAGTACTTCAGGCTTCTCTGATCGGTTCTGACAATAAAGTGTCTGCCTAAAAGATAAGGTCTCCACTTTTGGATGGCCAGTACAATAGCCATCAGCTCTCTCTCGTATACCGACTTCAGCCTAGCCCGGACGACAGTATCTGACTGAAGTAAGCTATGGCTCTATGGTTCTGCATCAACACTGCTCCCAATCCATAACCTGAAGCATCTGTCTCCAACACAAACACCTGATTGAAGTCTGGCAGAGCAAGCACTGGCACCGTCGTCATGGCCTTCTTCAGCTTCTCAAAAGCCTCAGAAGCTGCTTCCCCCCATAGAAAATTATCCTTCTTCAGCAGCTCTGTCAGTGGTCCTGCTATGGTGCTGTATCCTCTCACGAACCTCCTGTAGTAGCCGGTCAGTCCCAAAAATCCTCTGAGCCCCTTCAAGGTCTTGGGTTGAGGCCAGGCCAGCATTGCCTCTATCTTGGACTGATCTGCAGCCACTCCTTCTTGGGATATCACGTGTCCCAGATACTCCACTTGTGCCTGAGCAAAGTCGCACTTCTTGAAATTGGCCTTCAGCTGGTGCTCCCTCAGCACCCCCAACACCACTCTCAGGTGCTCCAGGTGTTCCTCCTCAGTCCTGCTATAGATGAGAATGTCATCAAAAAATACCAACACAAACCTGCGAAGGTGTGGCCTGAAGATCCGGTTCATCAATGCCTGGAATGTAGCTGGTGCATTGGTGAGGCCAAAAGGCATCACCAGAAACTCGTAGTGGCCTTCATGAGTCCTGAAGGCTGTCTTCTGCACATCTTCCTTCCTCATCTTGATCTGATGATAGCCTGACTTCAGATCAATCTTGGTGAACAAAGCAGCTCCATGCAGCTCATCCATCAACTCGTCAATCACCGGGATGGGAAACTTATCAGGCACTGTCTCTTTGTTGAGAGCTCTGTAGTCAACACAGAACCTCCAACTCCCATCCTTCTTTTTCACCAGCAGAACTGGGCTAGAGAAAGGGCTCACACTGGGCTGAATGATCCCCCCTTCTAGCATTTCCCCCACCAATTTCTCAATCTCATCCTTTTGCACCTGAGGGTATCTGTAAGGCCTCACACTGATAGGGGAAACTCCCTCTTTCAGGATGATCTGATGCTCCCGCTCTCTGTCAGGTGGGAGTCCCACCGGAGGTTGGAACACATCCTCGAACTCCTGTAAAAAGGGCTGGACCAACGCAGGAATGGGTTTTTCTTCCCCCTCCTGTTGATCCTCCAAGCTCTGCAATTCCACCAGGAAACCTCCTCCTTCCTCATGGATAATTTTCACCATCGACCTGAGTGACACTCCAGCTCTGGACAAACCTGGTTCCCCCCTCAGTTTCACCCTCTTGCCTTCTACCATCAGTTCCATCACCATGGTTCCCCAGTTCACCTTGGTTTCACCCAAGGTCTGTAGCCATTTCATGCCCAAAATGACATCGGTGCTACCCAACCTCATGGGTAGGAAATCCTCCACCACCCTGATCTCCTGTAGGCTCATCTCCACTCCTTTGCAGATCCCCGTGCTAGACTCAATCTTTCCTGTCCCCATCATCACCCCATAACTGCCTGTCTCAGTAGGCTCCATCCCCAGCTCCTCCGCCACCTGAGTGGATATGAAATTGTGGGTTGCCCCACTATCGATCAGTACTACTACCTCCCTCCCCTGGATCTTCCCCTTCACCTTCATGGTATGACTAGGAGTAAATCCCATCACTGAATTGAGGGATACCTCGGCCACCTCCAACTGGGGGTCACTCTGTTCCTCATCAGAGTCATCACCCTCCTCAGGCGCCTCGTCTATATAGACGGTGAGAGCCCGAAGAGCGCGATCCTTGCATCTGTGCCCTGGAACAAACTTCTCCTCACATCTGAAACAAAGACCCTTGGCCCTCTTCTCCTGCATCTCTTCCTCAGTCAATTTCTTGAAACTTCCTGCAGTTCTAGTCACTCCGCTCTTCTCCTTTCCACTCTCTCTAGGGACACTAGGGCTTGGCCCTTTTGGAGCCAAGTAAGTGGTAGTGGTCCTGGTGGGACCTCCTGAGTGGTTGTTCCTCCACGAGCGGGCGTTGGTCTTCTGGTTCTCCACCAACTGAGCTAACTCCATCGCTTCCCTCAGATCTCTTGGTCTCATGACCTTCACTGCATCTCTGATCTCGGGTTTGAGACCCTTCATAAAGTTCCCCCCCAACGTACTGTTTGATAGGCCCTCCATGTCTCCCACCAAGCTCTCGAATTTCTTCCTGTATTCCTCCACTGTTCCCTCCTGAGTGAGGGCATAGAACTGCTCGGAGATCTCCCATGGGCTGCTCCCCCTGAATCTCTCCCTGATAGCTTCCTTGAAGTCCCTCCAAGTCCTCACTGGATCCCACTTATCCATGTACTTGAACCAGGCAAACGCCGCCCCTTCCAAGCACATACTAGCCGCCATCAATCTCTCCTCCTCCATCAGGCCATTCACTGCAAAATACCTCTCCACCTTGTGGATCCACTCATCCACATTCCCCTCTTCGAAAACTGGCATTTTCAACTTTCTGGCCCTCGTGTCCACCCCGTATGCCCTATTCCCCCCATGGCCTCCTCTATCCCAGGCAATGGGATCTTCCCAAGTTCCTCTCTCTCCATATCGGGGCTCATCATCCCTCCTCGGCCGTCGATAGCCATCTTCCCCTCGTGCCCCGCCATGGTGGTTATGGATCCCCCATGGCCGTCCACTGGGTCGGGCCTCCGACGATGCCAATCATCCTCTCTTTCTTCCCGCCTGATGGACTCCCGATGCAGCATTCTTCCGTTGCTACCAAGCAGTTCCACCTCCTCTTCCCCTTCCGGCTTTGCCTTCTCCTTGCCCTTGCTCCCACTACCTTCTCCTCTTTCCTCCGCTGGCACAGCTCTTGCTTGCCCTTCCAACAACTTTTTCATCATCTCCTCCAATGCCATGAATTTCCCTTCCATATTCTCACTCAACGTCGCCATCTTTTCCTCCAGATCCGCCTTAAATTGACCCACTTCGGTCTCCAAGACTTCTACACGTTTAGATGCCATGGGAACCACGAAATGGTCTCCGGATCTCTCCCGATCAGCAAAAATCTGCTGCGAAACAGTGGAAAACAGCCCCCCCCACCGTCCGGATCTTCGCTCTGATACCAATTTGATAGGAAACACTTGGATTTCAAAGTGTTTCTCACCAAAACCCAGGAGATCTAGGAGAAAAACTGCTGTCCACAGCAGAAATTCGGCCCAAAAACAGTGAAAATCTGAGAGAAATAGGGAAAAATCCTTGGAAAACAATAGAAACGATTGTATTCCACTAGTAGACAAACAAAACCAAAGCAAGATACAATGTTCTTCAATTCGAGAGGAAGAACAACTCTCCAACAATCTCCGGCAACGCCAAGAGCCCAAGCAAGAAAACCTAGAGGACAAATCTCATTCAAAATCAAGATCCTCTCTAATCCCTCTCATAACTCTCAATTAATACAATCTAATTCAAAATAAAAGTAAAAGGACTTCTCTACCCTTCCTTCTCCCTCCAAAAACACTTAAACCATGTTTGAATTCCGAGTGGACCCCACCCCCGCCCCTTTTTCTTCTTCCGCCTGTTCTCTGGCTCGTCTCCGCCTGGAGAAAACCCGGACCGGCTGGGCCGGTCCAGGTTGAGCCGGTCCATGCTGGACCGGCATAACACAATGCTACTAAATTCAAAGGAACCTTTTAGTTTAAATACTCCAAACATCTCATATGGTCAGAATCATAGACTCAATAAGAGGTCATTTGATAGGCCAAATTAATAATGCATGCATAATAAATCCCTACAAAATAAATGCAACCGATTTAATTTTAACAGCATTTACTTTGCCATAATGTTTTGAAAAAAATAAACTAGGAAGTAGATTTTATTTCACATCAAAAGCTAGAAAAAAATTATTTTGCATGCAAATATTAACGTTTTACAACAAATGCTCGCCCAACCACATAGTTCAAACAAGCCATTCATTCCCATTTTTCTATTTTGTCACTTCATATCATTCATCAACATTGTTTTAAAATGCTGTATTAAAAAGGGTTATGTCAAAGTAGATGCACCAAAATTCATAGCATGGATTCTACACTCGAGCTGTACAATGTCTTAATAAACTCTCAATAAGTAATATTAGAAACTTCTTTGAGTTTTTCTTTTTATCTTCTAAAATAAAGTTTTCTAGTGCTGGAATTAGAAGAAAAAACACATCTGCAAAGCACGTACAAAACTTTCATGAACAATAAACATTTGGGTGTACTTACAGTAAAACTATCGCATTCATATATATGCAAGTATGTTATTGGTTGAGCCCATTGAGCAGCCCTAGTTAAACTCTTGAATGGATTGGATTCAAAAAAGCCATGTCCTCTATCATCATCAAGAGCATCTTCTTTAAGTCCTACATCTGCCGGACTTATTGAATCTGAATAAGAATCGGACACCTTATCAGTTATCATAAAAATCAAACGAATTGAGCACAGAAATTACGAAGAACAATCACATTAAGTGTGTATGAGTAAGCAATCAAGAGAGATCCAAATTACATATTTTCTAAAACACAACTGAACATAAATATAAATGCATATTTTGAAGGCCTATATATGGTTGTTAAGTTCCAGCTGCTTAATCAATCAATAAATCAAGTGATGACCTTAATATTTACAACAACAAAACCGTAGTGCAAGGCATTTATTTCATAGAACGGGAAGTACAGAAACAGAATATATGCCTCACGAATTGTTATATTTTGTAATTTTTCAAATAAAAAAGAACAATAATAAAGTTTTCAATTTTTAATTAAATACTCACAGATTTTCTTAAAAATTGAAGATAAATTTTTCATGAAAAATAAAGCACATTATATATGTATATGAAGATCTTTGATAGTCAGAAAAGAGAGCGGGCTTGATGGGATGGGCAGTAAAAAGGAGTTATGAGACAAGAAGGAATGCTCTTCGCCATGCAATAGAGAAGATTAGGAGCCAGTGCAGAAGAGTTTTAATTTATGAGTCAAAATAGATTATTCACAGCAAATGCTCAGTGAAGTTGCAACTAGTTAGCTAAAAGCAAGGGTGGGTGCAACGTAAGAGATGATCAAATCAGTACATAACATCATCATCATGACAATAATAATAATAATAATAAACTAGTACAAGGCCGCAGGATGAACATAAGTTGACATCAATCATTACAGGTTACCACACCAAAGCAATTTGGTTTCACTTTCAAATTCATAAATAAATGCAGGAACAGTTTTATTTATTACTTTCAAAATAATTTTGAATACAAATGAAATAACTTTTCTGTTACAAGGCGTCACAAAATCCCGCTCTTGCGCAAGCGTCTCTAAGAGCTACAAAGAGTAGTCTCCAAATAAGAGACTAAGCAACTAGAAGCAGACCGGAAGGAGAAGCTAGTTGGGAAGCCAACAACAATTGGCTCTTGTCACCAAATCTCCTAGGCAAGTAAGGCAGCTTCCAAAAGAAATAAACACAAAAAGGGGAAAAGGATAATGGGCAAAGAAGATGGAGTATTAAATGAGTTGCAGCTGAATAGCCAAGTCACTGAAGAGAAACGAAAGAATAGGAGGATAAATGTGGGCTCCGAAAATTCGGCCCCGGCCTCCCCGCCGCGCGATTTCTTTTTTTTTTTTTTTTTTTTTCGGCGAGGGAGTTTTAACGGAATAAGTTCCGTGGTAAATTTTGGAAGGCAGATGGGTTTGTAGATAAGACACTACCCAGAGATTTCGCCCTCATTTTGTGAGGACTGATCTGAGTTCTGGTTTCCTATAAGCGCAAGCCCCTATAGTTAATTACCTCTCCCGATCACGAGAGAGAACTTTCGATTAAGGCTAGTCGTCGATCAGATACGTAGAGATACGTGCTATCTGGCATATAGTAGCAGCAATTGGTTTGAGTTTGAAAAGATTGGATATTTAGGAATTTGAAGGGTTTGATATTTAAAATAGAAAATTTCACCACCTAGCACTTAAAGCGGATGGTGGGGGAATGGATGATGGGCCCGATCAAGATCCCATGGTTCCGTCCTCCCGGGCCATCGTGGTCCATGGTTTACTTAGTCAAAGGAGGTAGTCGACCCAACCTGACAGAAGGATCCTTGTCGGCAGCCATGGGTTGCTTCGTCCAAGGGTACCTTGTAGACCTGGGATGAATGTTTGTCTAAGAGGACAAATTTGAATCCACCTTAGCTAATAGAGGGCTTTGTGCCCTATCGATTATATCCTATTGATTCATATCTCAAGGATTTGATGCCAATAAGGAACGCAACGGCGCTGGCCATAACCGATATTTCATGGTGCCATTTGGCGGCAAAACCACTCGGTTCAGAGGGCCCCGGGTCATAACCGTTTATCCTGCAGTGCCATTTGGCGGCAAACCGCCGGTCAAAGGACACGTACCACGTCCTTATTGGCAGGAGACTGTTTTGAGAATGGATCCTAATGATATTTTCGACTAGGCATTTGGCTCTTTTGTGAGCTAAAGTAAATTTCAGATTTGTCCACCTCGGCAAACTATTGCGGAGGGTGGATGGATTTTTGCTTTAAGTATTTTGATGGATTTATTTCAATTTTAAATATTTTAGAATTTTTGAAATATTTGGATTTTGACATTGTGGGTGGAGTTTGGAGGACATTTAAAAATATTTGTGAACCCCTCCGGTTGAGATTAGCGTTCAACACGGCCATCATCGGGGTGTTTGTGATCATTTCCATTTATTGATTGAACCTTGTCAACTCAGACAAGCTATTGACTGAGGATCAGGTTTCATAGGCTTCATGCCTTTGTTTATGACTTTTCTTGATTATAGACCTTGAAGGCCTAATATGAATGTATAAAATAAATATTCCGGTCGATTTTAAGACCGCATATTTATCCGATGGTTTGAACCTTGTCTACTCCTACTTGTTTGTTTAGGAGGATCGGATTTCTTATAGGCTTTGTGTCTTTTGTTGAATGAATTTCTTTTGATTATAGGCTTTGAAGGCCTAATATGAATGTATTAAAATAAATACACCGGCCGCCACAACCGGGTATTTATTTCATAGTTCGAACCCTGTCGACTCCTATTGATCCGTATAGAAGGATCAGGTTCGAACCTGAATTCATTTATTGATTCGCGCAGCATCCCTAAGCGTCACGTGTGTACCAGTAACACGCTCATCGGGGCTCATGCGGGTGTTTGATTGTACACCCCTTTAGTGTACCTATGTGTATACAATTTATAGTGTACGTGCAGGGGTACTTTAAGATATTTGTAGTTATGCATATAACTGTTGTTTGGATGCACATAACTTTTCATTTGAGATCTTGTACACGCCTTCTGTCCGCTAGTACGAATGTTGCGGATCCGATGGCGTGGCATTGTAGATTGTAGATGCCTTCTGTCTGCTTGCATAAGGGTTGCAGATCTGGTGGCGTTGCAGCTTGATGCTATGAGGCGTTTCCGCATCTTGATTGTCTCCCCTTTTCTCAATCACCGGGGAATTCTTCTGGACATTGGGGTCAATGATTGCTAATCTGGAAAGAATTCCTTTTAGGATATTGGGTATAGTGGACTTGTTATTTCTGGTGTTCGTGGGCACCAGAACTGTTTTCTTCTTAAGTAGAGAACTAAGAGGAGGCTTTGGAACACCAGGAAGTCGCACACCTTACAACTATCCGTTGCCTCTTATAGGTATAATGCATTGACTTTGTGGGGGACTGTTGAATCTACTACGAGCTCTTAGGAATGTTCGTAGGAGATACTTATACTTGTGCCCACAGTGGTTCGATGTGCTTACGATATGCCCACTGTTGTTATCCACAAGCGACTCGTATTTGTTTGTAGGGATCCGTTGTGTTTGCTACGAGCTCCTGGAACTGTTCGTAGGAGACCCATTGTTTCCTACATCATGCCCACCTGTTACCAATCTCAGGTGGTAGTTTTGATGTATTTGCACTTGTTTGTAGTAACGGATCCTCCGCTATCAAATGCTAGTATTGCCTTCTCAATCTACAGGCATTTATGCTTGTGTTGGAGATTTCAATAGTGTATGTAGGAGGGACACCCATGCGTTTCACTCTTGCAGGTACGATGCACTCGATCCTGTAGAGACTGTTGTAAGAGTTCGCTACATTCTTTACTTGTATGCATTGAGATCTTATAGTTTGAGTTTGCTCGTATCTTGATTCAGGCTTTGTCCTTGTATGCGTTTGGATCCAAGTTTAGTTTTATTTAGACTCGGGTTCATCTAGTTTACAACCCCCACTTAGTGATGTATAGCACGAGTTCAAGTGCGAGTTCAGTTTCTTTGTCCGGATCAAATGCAAGACTGAATCCCTTCTTGTTCTTGACGGCTCAAGCTTTTGTATCGTTCATGTCGAGTTTAGAACCCAATTTGAGCTTAGCATACAAGTTCACTTGCAAGTTGACTGGCTTTGGTAGCAAAATCTTCGTTATTTGATTCAGATTTAGGACTTCTATATAAGTCCATTTGTTGCTTTATTTTGCTTAAATATAATTGCTTGCTCAAGCTCAGATCCAGTCCAAATCAAAGTCTTGTTTGGTGTTCTAGTCTTGTTCAAGTCCCCTGTTGTTGCACAGTTCGAGTTCCAAGAACAAGTTTAAGTGCTTGTTCAAAGTCTCTTATGTAGTTCAAGCTCCACTGTGATTCTTGTACAGTTTAAGTTCACTTTCATATTGATTTGAATTTCAGTTTGATTTTATTTCATTTGAGTTTGACCTTTAGAAATCATTTAGATTTTATCAGATTTAGGTCCTCAAGTCCACTGTTCATCGTACAGGTCTCTGCACATTTAGTTCAAGTTCTGTGCACTTCTGTTCAAGCACTAATCTCTTGCATTGTTGTCCAATGAGATCTTCAAATTGCTCAAGTCTTTGTACATTTCAATGAAAATTTCGGCAACACCCCGACATATCCCCCGTTTGGGGGAAAATAGGGGAGCTGGGCCTTCCCACCACGCTACTAGAGCGTGTATGGTAGGTGTCCTAAGACACCGTGGCCGTATAAATTTCATCCCACCATGCTACAAGAGCGTGTATGAGGCCTTCAGCAGTACCCGTACCAGAACAACAGTGACGTACCAGAACAGCAGTGACTCCCCACCACGCTACAAGAGCGTGTATAGGGCTTCCCCACCTCATCGTATGCTTCGCACCGGGCTCCCTCCTACCGTGCTACAAGAGCGCGTATAGGTGGTTCCCCGGTCCGCTGCAAACATCGAGAATGAGATTTTGGAACATTATACCTTTCGTAGCAGTGTCGACGGTGTCGGTGTCGAGGTCGAGGCCGAGGACCGTCCCCACCACGCTACAAGAGCGTGTAAAGGACCTACCCGCCTCGTCGTATGCTTCGCACCGGGCTCCCTCCTACCGTGCTACAAGAGCGCGTATAGGTGGTTCCCCGGTCCGCTGCAAACGTCGAGAACGGGATTTAAGTCAGAAATTATACCTTGAAGTCCGGCGGGAAGGAGTCGTCGGCGGCTGTCGGCTCGAGAATCGAGGCAAGGAAAGAACGTATATTTTATTTTATTTTATTTTAATTAAAATATTAATTATAATGAATTATTAACTATAATTATTTTTAATTAATTATGTTTATGATTAATTAAAGTAATTAATTACTTTTATAATTAATTAAAATAATTAATCATATTTATCTTTAATTAACTAGAATTAATTAATTTTAATTAATTAATAATAATTAATTGTAATTAATTAAAAATTTATAATTAATTAAAATCAATTTAATTAAATCATTATAATTAATTAACATTAATTATAATAATTTAAATAAAAATAATTTTAATTAATTATACTAATTATAATTAATTAAAATAATTAAAGTTAACATTAATTAAAAATTAATTTTAATTAAAACAAATTAATTAATCTCTCCCTCTCCCTCTCTCTCTCGGGTTCGGCGGATCCACGGGATTTGGTCGGAGATTACAGCGGGAATTAAGTCGGATCTAAGCTAAATTCAGCCAAACGATTTTGGTGCGTGCGTTAAATCCCGGCGATGGATAAAACCGGGAATTAAGGACTTACAGCTTAAATCCCGAATTTACTAAATCCCTCTGTTCGGTGGATTTATGGGATTTGGCCGAGAAGCATGCACAAGGGAGAAGGTTACCTACGCAACCAGCGAGCTCTTATTGTTGCTTCCGATCGAACAGGAAGGGAAAGCCGTGGAAGAAGCGAGGCAGACCAGCAACGGCGAGGCCGAAGCAACAGGCAAATTCGCGGGATTTGGCTGAAGTAGCGTACGGGAGGAAGAAAGTTGCCTTCACTGCGAGCTTTGCTCCTTGCTTCCGATCAAAATGCTGTAACTTCCGGTCCGACAGCAGGGAAAGTCGTAGAAGGGGCGGCGTCAAACAGCACGGAGGGAGCCGAAGAAGCAACGCAAGCTCCCGTTGTAGCTCCCGAACAAAATGTCGTAACTTCCGATCCCGACAGGAAGGAAACGTCATCGAAGCAGCGAAGTCGAACAGCACAAGGAGCCGAAGGTGCGCTCGAAAGGGAGGAAATTATATTCGCATGAACGAGCTACCGTCCCGCTTTCGATCAAAATGTAGGTCTTCCGATCCTTTAGGGCCGGCGAGAGAGAGAGGGTCGGAGATCAGAGAGATCGAGAGAGAGAGAGCAAGAGCGGGAGTGAGAGCAGAGGGAGAGATTGGAGCGAGAGATTGCGATATAGAGGGACATCCAGTCGTGCGAGGTCGTGGGCGACGACGTGCTGAATTCGGCGCCGGACAGGTACGTAATTATTTTTATTTCATTTTTTTTTAAGTTACGGGTCAGCAATAAACAAGAAGCCAAAGGTTGTCGAATGCTCCAATTGTGCATGAGAGAATATCGGAACTACTAAGAAGAAGAGAAGTATAAACAAATTCTACAAACGACTAGCAAAGTTGGTTGATGGAGGCACAAGGGGTCACAAGGAGGAATATGTGAAGTGGGTGAAGGAGATACACAAGAAATGAAAGGATAATCCAACATATGACAAGATATCTATTCGAGTAACCAATATTAGTGTAAGGAAAAGAAGATATAAAGCCTGAGGAAAAGAACGAGATGTGAAAGGACAAGTTGGAATGGGGATCAAAGAACAAAAAAGAGAAAAGACCATTGAAAAGAAGAAGATGGTAAACTCACCATCTGGATATCTCAATCATGGGAAACCAGACAACAAGGATTAGAGAATCAGCTAAAGTGTTACAAATAGTAACAGGCAACTCCCAAACCGGCTATCACCCAATGAATAAAACCATTTCTCCTTCATCACTAAAGGCAAATCCTTGTGACATTGGTTTCTTGACCTGCATGACACAAGAAAATAACACCTTCATAGATGATAAGGAAAAAATATTGTCACACCCCAGTTTGGCTCACCCTCTGACAGTCAAACTGGAGTATAACAGAGAAGGAAAAAAATCTATTCAGACTCTCCTAATACGTCGACATATCAAACTCCACACTTAATAAAAGAAAGCATGTAATGTACTTCAAGTAACATCAAATATAAACAATGTAAATACAGAGCTCTACTAAAACTTTCGAAATTTACTTACATACCAAAAGGTTTATATAGCTATCCTTAAGATCTCTTTGTACACCAAAACATATTTACACAAAAAAAACGAACGATCACCTCTTTCTCGCCTAGTACCTTACGGGCTCCTTTCCCTTACCTACAGTATAACAACTGCTAATGAGCTAGGGCTCAATAAAATACACCAGCAATATAAAGGAAATAATAATAACATTTTAACCAGTAAGAAAGGCATAACATTAGTGACTAAATAATAACATAATTAAAAGTAACTTCCACATGAGGTACAAGAAAACATAGCAGTATTTTCCATCTTACTAATTATTCAACACCATTTTTAACAAGTCAAATGATAGCTATAAGCTTTTACACCCATTCAGCTTTTCAATTCAAGGTTGGGTCTAGCTTCCCAACTTTTAGAATTGCAGTTGTTCTCTCAATTCAGGGTTGGGTCTAAATTCCCAACTTCTAGAATTGAAAGTATAGGCTTACCTATTCAGGTCTTTCGCCTTTACTAGTGCAGGCTTATCCCTCAACATATGACTTATACTCTCTTTCATTTTAGGAACATTCTCATAATCATATCCAACGATTATATAAATTGGAATCAGTACATGTGTAATTCACATATGAAGCAATTGAACTATTTAAAAAAAAACATGCTATCATGAGATAGGAAATGTTAAACATGATAAAAACATCAAATTGAAATTTTATAAAATTGTTACTATTTCTTATGCATCATTGGGTATCTCACCTCACTTGGGATTCATTCTTCCTGTTTTCTTCTTCTTTTATACACTACCTACAACATACAATTCTTTATTTGCACATGTACAAAAAAAATAAATAAAGGAACAAGCTATATGAATATCTTACTACTTACCTCAACTAAATTCTTCCTCATTAAATAATAATCTGATTCTTTTATTTCCTTCCTATGTTTCTTTCCTATTTCCAGAAGTTTACAATCACAAACTCAGTCATAACTAATTGATTTCAGCAACATTAATTTTAGAAATTCTTTTTTTTTTTCATCAGCTAACTTAACAATAGTCTTACCCCTTTTTTTTCTACTGATTTCCACATTCAGCATTCAAAATGATTGACAGAAATCCACAATTTATGCATTCCTGCATTCAGAAATTTCTCACTAATTTGCATACACTCACTCTTATAGAAAATATTGCTTGAGAAATACTAGTATTGTCTTTATATATCCCTCATTACCTGAGAAAGAAATACCCAAACTGCAGCTTCTACACCAACAGTTGATTCAACACTTATTTTTTTCCTTCCAACAGCTTTGCTGATTTCTCCTTCCAGCAACTTGGCAGATTTTTCCTTCCAGCAATCGAATCCTCCCAGTTTCCCTACTTTCTTATCCGCTGCTTTACCTGCAGGTTTTGGGACTTCTAGGTTTTGGCTGGGGGAGGGGATAAAAGGAATTGGTATTCTAATTTTAATGCTCTATGTTTTATTAAATAATATTATTCTAATGTAGTACATTTTCCACTACCTTTTCAATACCATATCAACCATCTGATTTACATCAGACGCATGCATGAGTGGCTAAGTGGAAAGCTACAGCAAATAAAAAAAATCTATAAGGACAACACTGGACAATGAAGGAAATGCCCATTAAACGTGAATTAAATGCATTCTGTCACTAATCCTAATTAATCTATTTGCAAGACATAGAAGTACTATGTAATCAATTGTCTAAAAAAAATGCTTGAATATACAATATTTAATTACTAATAACTATCTAATTAACTGCTACTAACATAAACGATAATTAAATCAATAACTATATATTTATACCATTTGATTCATATTTTGCTTGAAATTGAAAATAGATTTTTAATTAAAATACAGTAACATTCATAAAAATTTATACTTACATTTATTTTGAATTCTTGGGTATTATAAATATTAAGATAAATTTTATTAATATCAGATATCAAACTATTATTTCTAAAAGCAACTGCGTTTAAAGAGTCAATAATCGTCACTCGATAAAATCTCAACTAAAAGGCATTATTCAATGAAGAATCTCATTTTGGAGCTATCAAAGCATGGGGCAAGTTGTGATTTAACTAATAGATCACTACGATTTATAGACCATAGAATTTATGTGTCAACTCATTTATTGTATTTAAGAAGAAATATATATCTAAGCCTTTGAAAAGACAAATTAGTACTGTAAAAGATGTCACCTAAACAAAAAGTCAAAAAGCAATACGGAGTCTGAAAAAGATGAATTGTTATCTCATTAAAAAAGCACCTTGAACGCTACCCAATTGCAATCAAGATCCAATGATTATGAACGAGCAAAAAAAAAGAATGAAGAAATGTGGGCTCTATCAAGTCAAAGATCTCATTTTTGAATACTCAGAAAACTTTATCTACTGCCAACTCCAAGTAGAAGAATGAATTTGGACCAAACGCATTAAAAAAACTAAACCGTTAGATTGAAAATACACCAATGTAAAAAGGGAAGCATAGATTATCGAGTATCCATTGATCAAATGTCACAATGTGTCCGGCTTATGCTAAATGTCAAGAACTATCAAGTACCTTAATGATTGTCATCTAAAATTTATACAAATATCAAAATAAAAAAATGTAGAGAACTTAGTAATGGGGATTAACCAACATAAGTAGTTAGCATCAATGATGATGGAGATGAAATCATGTACAAAGAGCAACATCCTGCACATACTGGACTAGCTGATTTAAAAGTATAAATAATAAACTAGTCGTAGCACTGGACCCAAATCCAAAGTGAGCCTAAGGCGTTCATTAAAAATTCCACATTGTCAGGCAAGCATATGTGATGTGATTCTTCTTAGGACGAGCCTTTGGCCCTTAGGAGAGGTGAAGCCCTTGCACGGTAAAGTTTTTATCCCCTTAATGAAGTTTGAAGTTTTTTATCTATAAGGATCAAGTTTGAATAAGTACTAAAGCTCAGAAGATACTAATCATGTTTATTATAAAGCACATATGGTCGAAAGCTCTCACCCAGCTTCCCTAGTCATTAACCAAGTGTCGACTAATCCTACTACCGTGCTTAGAAAAAGCAGCTGAACCCAGGAAGTCAGACTCTCTCTTTGTGGCAAGATGCACATTGAGAGGAGAAAACAATTTTAAAGGCAAGGCTCAGAGATGGTAACCCCCATGATAACAAAGATTATGATCTTATACAACCTCTTAAAATATGACCAAACACGGTAATTAAAAGGCTAGAATCGGGGAAGGAGGGTTGCATATTTTTTTCTGGACTCCCTAATGACCTAGAGATAGAATTAAATATACCTCATTGTCATCTAATTGTTGTAGATGACATTTTCTTCTCAATTTTCTCTCTTTCTTAGTAGGTAGAATTAGAAGGTAGAAAGATCACAGGTCAAGGGATTCTATCCTTAAAGTCTCCATTAGCTGGGTATTGGGGGTGAGGGTGACCAAGTAGGGAACATGGTATAGATGTAAGGGATCTCAAAGAGATCAAAATCATCATATAGGAAAAAAAAAGCCCTATATTTGTTTAAATCTAGAAGAGACTAAAACATCAAATAAAAAAAAAAAGCTTTGTGTGAGAAATTGAACAAAAAAAACTTTGTTACTTCTACCAGTGAGTCATCCCTCACAAGGATGAAAGAGCACTACAACTAAGAGGGAAAAGACCGTGAAGTTAAAAATGTCTTGATTAGTTTAACCCATAGATAAAATTAATGTTGTATATGTTTGGCAAAGGACGGGGTTATGAAGCTAGATGAAAATGAACGATTTTAATGCATATTGGGGACTGTGAACTTTTACACTCAAACTCCTTTCATATAAAAAGGTAACTTGAATATAGAAGAACTAGCTGAGACCCTAATTAATACATTGTCTTCTACGACATCACAATAGTCCAAGGTTCATGACAGATCCACACAACTAAATATAAAAAGAAATATTATTTTTTATGATGATTTGATTGCACCATCAAAATTGTTAATTATGGGTGGTAAAATCAAGAAAGATAGTGATCATTATAAAAAAAATTTATTGTTATCTATTCTCTTTCCAATGGTTGATGACCAAAATTTTAAGGAAATAAAGCAATAAAACGTCCTCCCCTATTTACAGTCTTCCATTAAGGCTCAAATACTAAGGATAAATTTTGGATGCTTTATATTCAAAAACCTCTTCAATTAAGCAAGGCTGCAATCAACTATGCAATCAAATCTAGAGATTTTGGATCTTCCATTTTTTTCATAAAATTATGTAATAATATGCATTTTAATTCTTATAAATTTAGAGTGAATTGTTTAAGAATATCATAACATATTGAAATCATGCAAGGATTTACTTGTATGAAATGAAATGTAAAGCTTGATAGTTTCCCACAATTAGGCTACTTATGTAAGTATGCCAAGAGATAGTTTAATATCAAGATGTTATTCTTTTTCTTTGGATAATAACATCTTTCCCCTTATCATCTTTATATTATCATGGGTAGCCCACATTCCATCTCTATCATTTTGTATTAGAGCTAAAAACTCCAAGGAAATCAAGATCAAGAAGCTTGAAAGCACAAGTCAATTGTGATAGAGATCGAATATTTTTGAGGTAGAATCCAATTCTTTAAGAAAACAAAGATTTGAGGTATCCTACAACTAGAGATTTATTTATCTTCAAGAAAGATTAGTATTACTATACTAAAGATTTTAATTTTTTTTATTGGGTGGCTTATTCATGAAAAAATATTGAAAAATTACATGTTAATTAATAACTCTATAATAATTTGCTTTCATCTAAATAGTTACCACCACTAATAAAAAATCTAATATACCCTTTACATCATCACCTTACCATAATCTAGACTTCACTTGAGATTCTTTAAATAGCAAAGATGTGTTCCACAATATAAAGTATTATCTTGAATCAAAAGTAAGACAAAATAACTAGAACTTATATTTTTGTGATCACCATTTGAATTTTAAAACTTTGTGTATTTATTTTTATTTGGAATGATTGCATGCTTTGCATAATTCATAAAAGAGAAATTTTTTTAGCTAGTTATATAATATAAAAAAAGAAACATCTTTCATTTTTTTTAGAATTAAAACTTATTATGCTAATTTTTAACTCTTTAAGGCTGAATAAATTTTTACAAAAAAGATCTAAGCTATCTAAGAAGAGCTTGAGTCGTAAGTGGTTTTGCACCCTCTCCCCTCTTGAAAGTTCTCTTAGTCTCAAATTCACTTTGATCACACAAGCATGCATGCACCAAAAAGCAACTTATGGGGCATGTTAAAATATATTGAACCAAAATATTAGCTAAAGAACGTTGAATAATAGAGCTCAATAGACTCAAGTTGAAAATAAAGAACTCTTTAAGGCCAAATAATGCCCTAAGTTTCATAACAATCACTTGTATAAAGAATTAAAGATCTATACCTGTAACTGATTACATGAACACCTATGGGTTCATCTCAGCCAGCGCTAACTACATCCTGATTGGTAGCTTTTCAATATATTTATCATCGCGCATTAAGATTAAATTAGGAATGAAGTAGAATTACGAATCATTAGACTTTATAAGAGGCTTTCCAAAAACATCCATAGTCGTCATGAACAAGCGAAAGATCTAATAAGTAATCATAAATATGCAAATACTATAAATTCTAAACACTCATATAAAAAATATAATGAAGATGATCATATCTTAATTTGTATTCATCCTAAGCATTTTCCCATCAAATATAGTAAGTTATATGCTTAGGCTTGTCATCCATTTAATATTTTTAAAAAATTTGGATCAAATGCTCATCCCCTCAAATTATCTTCTGACATGTATACAAGTCATCTTTTTTTTTATTAAGGATATACTTCTCTATTAAAAGACTATAAAGTCTCAGGATCAACAAGAAAACTCCACTATGAGAAATAAAAGTCAAAATTTGTAGGTTTCTCATATTTCAAAGCTCTTAGATATTGATGGCATAATTTCATATAATATTTCCCCACCAACATGCACATCACCCATATTCCTTGTCAAATGAAAAAATCAACCCCCTTCCAAAGACACTTGGATTATCAAAGAAGCCTAGACAAGCTTGTCCCTAAACTAGTAAAGGAATAAAGCCACTGCATCAAAACTTAAGTTCATCATAAATCTCCAAGCAAGTTTATGGTCCACTCCTCTTGACTCCAAAATTAATGGAGAATAATTACAAAGCTTAAATTTATGTCTTTCAAAGGGAAGGTTGGCCACACCAAACAAAAAAGCAAAGATCCTTAAAGATTCCTTGTTTTCAAGGCCAAATCATTTTCCTTATTTGGCCTGGCCTAATTTATCTTTTGATGGAAGCTTTTAAATTGCAATCTTTACTTATTTTATTTCTCTTTGTAATAGGACAAATAACATATCCATAGAATAGTAATACATTGACACTTAAGACTTTTTAAACATGAATAGGTCAGCTATAGGCTTGAAAAAATCCTATAAATAAGCCCATACATTGTATTTTGGAGATCATTAAATAAAATTATCTTTGTTTATAAACATTACATGTG
Organism: Dendrobium nobile; assembly: GCA_022539455.1. Taxonomy (NCBI): domain Eukaryota; kingdom Viridiplantae; phylum Streptophyta; class Magnoliopsida; order Asparagales; family Orchidaceae; genus Dendrobium; species Dendrobium nobile. The sequence continues at coordinate 62,652,447 of CM039733.1, read as the reverse complement.
AAAAGGTTTACAGGCTACTATATGCATCAGTGAAGCTTGGTGATTGATCACTTAGGGCTTTGGTGAGTCAATAGTTACCCATCTCTCTTTTACTCCTCTCTCCCAACACAATTCTAACCTCTCTTATATGTTCTCCCATAACCCTTACAACTTCCCAAGCCTTAACTCCCCATTTACATCAAGATAGCCAAGCCAAAACCGCAACACAAGGAGATAAATACCTATTGTAACAAAATAAAAAAAATACAACTCCCATCACATATCCAACTCCTATTAACAACTCCACTAGTTCCCTAACATTTTAAATATTTTATATAAAATTCCTCACCCTTTCCCCTTAAAAAAATTACCCTTTCAAACTCTAAAATTTTTAACCCAAAATTTATCCAAATGTCCTAAATAACCTTTTTTCCATTTCAATTGCCAAAAACCTCTATGGTCTTCACGAATAGACAACAAATCCAATTAAGTAATTATAAATACGCAGATACTATCAATTGTAAACACTCCTATAAAAAATTTAGTAAAGATTATCATATCTTAATCTGTATTCACCCTAAGCATTTTCCCACCAAATATAGTAAGTTATATGCTCGGGCTTGTGGTCCATTCAAAATTTTTAGAAAACTTGGATCAAATGCTTATGTACTCAAATTATCTTCCAACATTTATATAAGTTATGTTTTTAATATTAAGGATTACTTTCCTATTAAAGGATTATAAAGTCTCAGGATCAGCAAGATAACCCCATTATGAAAAATAAAAGTCAAAATTTGTAGTTTCATCATATTCCAAAGTTCTTGGGTATTGACGGCATCATTTCATATGATCTTTCCCTACCAGCATGCACATCACTCATATTCCTTGTCAAATGAAAAATCAACCCCTTCCAATGACACTTGGATTATTAAAGAGACTGAGACAAGCTTTCCCCTAATCTAGTGAATGAATAAGGGCCCTACATCAAAATTTAGGTTCATCATAATGCATAAATCTCCGAGCATGTTCATGGTCGAACCCGCTTAACTCCAAAATTAATGGAGAATATTTAAAAATCTTAAATTTCTGTCCTTCAATTGGAAGGCACCAAACAAGAAAGTAGAGATCCTTAAAGATTAAATGCATTTAAGACCACTTTATTTCTCTTGTTTGGCTTGGCCTAATTTTTCTTTTGATGGAAGATTTTAAATAGCAATCTTTACTTATTTTCTCTCTTTGTATCAGGAAAAATCATATTCCCATGTAATGATGTAATAGTAATATATTGACTCCTTAAAGCTTTTCAAGCATGAATAGGTCAGCTATAGGCTTGGAAAAAAACCTGTAAATAAGCCCATATTTTATACTTTGGAGATCATTAAATATAATTATCTTTGCTTATAAAAATTACATGTACGACCACTCTACTCATTGGTAAAGTTTGGTGATTGATCATTTAGCGCTTTGGTGAGTCCATAGTTATCCCTTATCTCTTTTATTCCTCTCTCCCAACACAATTCTTTCTTCTTCAAGTAAGCTCAACCAAGCATTTCTGAACCCCTAAGACACCAAACCTCACTAGTCTCTTATATATTCTCCCATAACCCTTGCAACTTCCCAAGGCCTTAAACCCATTTACATCAAGGCAGCCAAGCCAAAACCCCAAACACAAGAAGACAAATTCATGTTGTAATAAAATTAAAAAATACAACTCCCAAATCACAAATCCAAAGTTCCTAGAAACACCTCCACTAGTTCCCTAACATCTTAAATATTTGATATAAAACTCCTCACCCATTCTCTTAAAAAATGTCTACCGTTTCAAAGCCTAAAAGTTTCAAGCCTAAATTTGTTCAAATGTCTAATATAGACCCTCCTCTAAATCAGCAATCAATTTATTGCATTCACCATCTAAATCATATAGACCCTACATCAAGTTGTACTCGATAACTTCTAATTGTCAAAAGCATTCCTTAAGCTACACTCAATAACAGACATGGTCATTACTTGGCTACATCCAACAACAACCATGTGATGTGGAAAAAAATAGTTTTTAGGATTTAGGATTTAGGGTTTAGGGAACGAAAAAAGCCTTTTCTATAACAAATAGATTACCCTATAATCCTACAAACATGGCACCACATAAAGAAATAAGTTATGTCATGCTCTTGTAACTAAACACCCTCTACAAGGATCAAAAGCCTAAATTCAAAATGATTCTCTTCTCATTCCTCCTCTTCACTCTCTGAATACTGGGACTCAGTTTGATAGACAATTATATTCGAGCTTGATTCCAACAATAAGCTTTGCAAATGCAAAAGAATTTTAAAGTTCTCCCAATCAATTGACCTTAAATAGTTTCCTAAGCCATACTTCCATCTCAGGAAATTGTAAACACTGAGTTTTGAGGACAAAACAACAACATTTATAGTAACAATACGTCACGATCTTTTAATTTCAACAGCTAACGTCTCATAAGTCGAAGAAATGCTCCGGAGAATCTTAGCTATCAACCACTCCCAATATATCTGCAATCCATCTACAAGGCAGCAACTTAAAAAGGAAAAAGATCATCCAGCTTAATCCCAAAAAGAGGCGCAATCATACGAACCCTATCCGCCCCAAATCAGAAAACCAAGACGCAAAGCCAAAATATTGCAAAAAACAAAAAAATTCTGGAAATGGACAGATTGCTTGCGAAGAGGGAAGCTTCAGACTTGGAGAAGTAAGGTGTTTACCCATGAGAGAGCAGAGCTTCCAAATGGACTGGGAAGTGGGGGAGACGGACGAGGGGGTGAAGGTCTTCTTGCAGAGCTCATACAGGGTTTGCATAGTGGATCCCTTCGCCATGGCCGCTTGTTTCCAGAGCCCCTGTTGAGCTAACGGTGTGAGGCGCCCAACCGATCGTTTATAAGCTTCATGAATGTTGAGGCTTGTATGAGATGTTTTGATATGAAAACTCTGTTTTGAGAAGGAAAGCAAGTATTATACTTTTTTTTTTCTAAAATATTGTAGTGTAATTTTTTTTATAATTACTACACATTAATATATTTAATTATAAAAACTAATTTTACATTAAAATTATAATAAAATAAAAAGATTAAAAAATAAAATAATGAAAAAGTTATCACAAATAGACGTCAAATTAGCTTATTAGATTATAATGTGCTAGTAATCTAATTCTAAGATTACTGTTGAAAAAAAAAATCAATATTAAATTTTATTTATTTAGATATAACTGATCAAATCAATTATTAGGCATAAATCAAACATCACAACAATTTTATTTTGAATCAACTTAAAATAAGAGAAGTTAAAAGTCACCCAATGCCTCAAGTTACTTACCATCGTTACTTGCCCAATATTGATGCTTAAATCACCAAGACCAATAAGTTACGTACCTAACACGGCTATTCTTTTAGAAGATATTGTTTAACTGGTCACTAAAATTAAAAAATAAAATTAAAAAATAAAAAAAAATAAAAATATATATTGTCTACTTAATCACCAAGTAGAAATTCTCATTATAACTAGTTGAGGGTTCTTAATAGGCATCTCACCAAAGGTACTCGCCATCTTTGCGGAACTCACACAAAGCTTTCATCTTGCGTACAACCAGCAGTCATGCTTATTTGTTATAAAAAATGGCTACACTATAATCAATCATGTATTTTTCTTCTCATTTTTTACAACTCATCACACTACAGGGGAATGCGTTATTACCGGCGGATGGAATCCACCAGTAACAAACAAAATCCGCCAGAAATATGAAATTTCCGGCGCATTTCCGACACAAGTTGTTCCACGATAATTCACGCGTCAGAAGTTCAACACCGGTGAATATGTTTCGCCGTAAATATTTCCGGCAGTTCTTCTGGCGAAATATCGACAAAAAAATGGAAGCAATTGACACCTTTTTCGTTGTCATATTCTGACGTAAGATCCATCGATAATTCTGACAGACAAGATATGACAGAAATACCCGTGTATAATCTGCCACCTAAAAAAATGGTGTCATGCTACCAACGTACATTACCGTCGCAATATCCACAGGAAGAAACGGCTCAAATTTTCGCTGGAAAAGTCGTTGTATCGTATTACCATCATTATTTTCGGCGGGTAATCCGCCAGAAACCTGTAGCATAAAAAAAAACCTTCCTCCTTTTAAAACTTATTTTCACAATTAAACATGCATAGAAAAAATACAACACTGTATATATTCATACATCCACTTCAGATCAAGAACATCATCAATTACATTATTAAACATAAACATTTAAACAATAATATAAACAAGAAGAGTATTATCAACAAATATCTAATAATAAACAAGTCAAGATGTCCAAATAACAAATAACTAAACATGTCTAAAAACACATAAATACAGATGTCCACATCAGTAAAATAAATAACATCTACTCTGATTCAGTCTCCTCCTCAGTTAATGTTGTACTCCTCCCACTACTCATATGCTCCCTCATCATTCGTATTTCCTATAACATTTAAGCTTGTTATATCTGCATTTGTTGCTACATCTCCAGCTGTTGCTACTACATCTACTAGTCATATTGTGCTTTCCTTACCTATTATAGCTCGACTGTGGGGGGATTGTGACTTTAGGTGATCAAGTCATTAATAAGAGTACACATTTTAGAAATCTTGAGTATTTTGTTTGTTGACCTCTGTATAAAGCACAAAGGAAACAAAAAAATCAGACTAACCTCGTATCCATCGAGAAGCCGTCGAATCCAGCAAATCCTGCGCGTCTCAATCCGTAAATCCCGCAAAATCGTTGTAACACGGCGCCGTTCTGGGATGTCTGCGGAAATCCTGCGACCAGTCCTCGATCCCACTCCTATTTCGGGTCTTTAAATATCAAGCGAACTGAGCCATTCGACACACGATCTCCTCAAGCTTCGACTGCTCGCTCTCCACGACCTCTCTCTGCCACAGCTCCCCGATCCCATCTCCACACGAAACCCCTCAGCCATCTGAACTCCTCCCTCTGCCGAACTCCAAAGCTGGCGAACCCCACAGGCCGACGCTTCTTCCTCCATCCCGACATCTTCCCCTGTGTCGACCTCACGGCCTATAGCTGAGAGCCGAAGCCGGTTCCCCCCTTTGCTGCTTTCGATCCCGAGAGAGGAGAGAGAGATAGAGAGTGAGAGTTGAGTATCCCTTACCTCACATCGACGCCTCCTCTGCTCTACCCGAAGCCTGCCCGATCTCCCCTCTACCGTGTCTTCTTCCCAAGCCGAGAGAGTGAGAGGGAGATAGGTATAGTTTATATATATATATATATATATATATATATATATATATATATATATATATATATATATATATATATATATATGTATAATTATTTCATTTTTATTAATAATTATTAATTATGATTAGAAATACTAATTATAATTATAATAATTATTATTATTATTTATGTATTTATAAGTAATTATTAACTATAATTATTTAATTAATTATGAATAATTATTTATAATTAATTAATCTAGATTATAATTAATTTTTATTAATTAATTATAATTAGTTAATTACTTATTTATAATTAATTATAATTAAAATAAATAATTATGATTATTTGCTCTTACCTCAATCCTCGTGTCGTCGACCCCGCGCAGGTATAAAAATCCAAAAACTCCGCAAAGTCCAAATCCAAAATCCCAAAATTTCAAAAAAATATTTAAAATAAAAATCCAATCATTAAACACTTAAAGCAAAATACATCCGCCCTCCGCAACAGTTTGTCGAGGAGGACAAATCAAAAACTACTTCAACTCACAAAAGAGCCAAATGCCTGGTCGAGAATATCACTAGGATCCATTCTTAAAACAGTCTCCTGCCAGTAAGGATGTGGTACGTGTCCTCTAACCGGCGGTTTGCCGCCAAATGGCACCGCAGGATAAACGGTTATGACCCGGGGCTCTATGAACCAAGTGGTTTTGCTGCCAAATGGCACCACGAAATACCGGTTATGGCCAGCGCCGATACGCTCCTTAATGGCATCAAATCATTGAGATATGAATCAATATGATATGATCGATAGGGCACAAAACCCTTTGTCAGCTAAGGTGGATTCAAATTTGTCCCCTTAGACAAACATTCACCCCAGGTCTACAAGGTCCCCTTGGACGAAGCAACCCATGGCTGTCGACGAGGATCCTTCTGTCAAGTTGGGTCGACTACCTTCTCTGACTAAGTAGACCAGAGACCATGATGGCCCGGGACGACGGAACCATGGGATCTTGATCGGGCCTATCATCCATTCCCCCACCATCCACTCTAAGTGCAAGATGGTGAAATTTCTATTTTTTTTTAAATATCAATTTTCCAAACATCCAAACTTCCCAAATTCCCAAATTCTCCAACTATTTCCAAACCCAATTCTCACATTTCCAAATATCAATACCTATGCTGCTACTATATGCCAGATACCACGTATTATATACGTATCTGATTGACGACTAGCCTTAATCGAAAGTTCTCTCTCGTGATCGGGAGGGGTAATTAACTATAGGGGCTTGCGCCTATAGGAAACCAGAACTCAGATCATAAAGTCCTCGCAAAATGAGGGCGAAATCTCTGGGTTGTGTCTTATCTACAAACCCATATGCCTTCCAAAATTTACCTCGGAATATATTTTGTTAAAATTCCCCCTCGCTGAATAAAAAGAAAAAGCGCGGTGGGAGGCCGGGGTTGAATTTTCGGAGCCCACAGATTTATGGCGACTCCGCTGGGGATTGGTTTCTCTTTCCATCTTTGGCTAGTCATCTCAGTTTTATAGTAGCAGTTATTTCAACCCGTACTCAAGATTTTGAGTTTTTCTAAAATGATCGTTTAACGATTCAAGACTTTAAATCTTTCAAAATGATCATTCAGCAAATTCATTTGACATTCAGCATAATTTTAAAATTATTTTTGTTACTTGCTTATGCTAATGGTTTTTGTCTATTTTTGTTTTTGTGTTCTGTGCAAGTCTTTGCATTTTGAAAGTGTGGAGTGATGTATCAGATTCTGATCACTAGCCATTGCCTTTCATTTATGCAGATGGATCTACAGAACACGCCAATGACCGTCCAGCTGGGACGAGGAGCCAGGATTCAGCTGGCTAATGCTATTATTGAGACCGAAAACACGAGAGCTACCATCCAGTTTGGTAGTATTGACTTCCCGACGATTGCTGCAAGGAATGCCGCCATTCCTGCGAATGGTAGGAATGTTGAGAAGTCTGCTAGAAGACTCAATGCTGATGAAGCTCCTATCCATCGTGTGCATCTGCCGGCACAACGACCTGTTGCTGAAAATTCTCGTGGGAGGGTTTCTGTATTTGAAAGACTTTCTCAAACTGAAGCCCCATCAACAAAGAGGATTGTAGCTGACGGAAGAATATCAGTGGTGACTGCCAACACCACTACTCAGCCAACCGGGTTGTTTGCACCCGAGAAATATGATGTTGAGGCTTTCTCATCTGGAGGAAGGCTCACTAGGAGGCAAAGGAGAAAGAAAAATGATGAGCTCCGGGCTCAACAACAATTCTTGGCCCATCCCTCTAACATGCCGGCCTACGAGCCAGAAGTTTCCATTCCGACCCGGAATGGATTAGCAAATTTGAAATGGGTGAAGAGAAACAACTCCACTGGTGAGCTGAAGAAATTATTTTGGGACCAGCAGCCTGAAGTCCCAGCTCCTCCAAAGAAGAAAGAGCCTGAAACTCTGTCCGCTCGAGTATACAGAGTATTGAAGACAGTGAAGTATAAAGGCCTGAAAAAGAAGAGGTTCCAATAGCCTCTAGTGATCGAGACCAGAAGAACACCGCCAAGGGAGCTTCTATCCTTTGCTGCAGAAGGAAGAGAAAGAAGGCAAAATTCACGTGGTGAACATCGGGGCGTGACACCTGAACCTTATGTTCAGGGATCCGCTGCTGAAAGGTCCCGGTGGAAAGGAAAGCAAGTCTGGAGGTCAAAGCCTCGAAGAAATGAAAAGGAAGATAGAAGAGAAAGAAGGACTGATATGGGCGTGACATCTGGTGAGGCTTCCCGGAGATCCGCCCCAATTTACAAACAACGTCAGAAGTGGGCCCCAAAAAGGACCCATAATGACACTCCTCCAGATGGTAGACACATTGGAGAATCTTCCAGGGGATCCCGTTGTCCTCCATCCCCTCCAAAAGAAGAAACCAACTTTGACCGCAGCCCTTTGATTGAAGAAGTCCCCGTGCCTAATCAAGAACCAGAGATCCAGTGGCATCACCGCTCGGAGATTCAGGTACTAGAAGAAAATATATAGGGAGAAGAATACCTTGAAGGGGAAGAAAATATTGATGAATTTATGGAGGTAAATCTAGAAGAAGAAATACAAGAAATAAATAACACCTTGGACATAGAGGTAGTCTATATGGTGAGACACACCAATGCTAATGAGGAAGTCTACTACGATGAAGATGATGACGATCAACAATCGCCAATTAGGTGAGTTTATCAACATCGTCGTGAAGCTGGGTCCACCACTGGCAGAGGTGATCATTCCCAAGTAGAAGAAGAAAGAGAAGAAGCCGAGGAGAATCCCTTTGCTGACGAGAATGTCACACTCGCCGACATGAGAAGGCAGATGAGGCGGCAAATGAGAGTCAAAGACAGGGAAATCTCTCAATTGAATGAGAAGATGACTGAGATGATGGCTCAGATGGGGGCAATGATGCAGATGATGCAGAGAACTGCTGCTGTTGGTGCCATGCCCAATCCTCCTACTGATCCTCCAAATTTCCAAATGCCTCAAGTTTCAGGAGTACGAGGTATTCCTGAAGATGGTCACGAGGCTCATAATGTCATCCGTTAGCCCACCCCACAAAATGTTGCAAGTACTTCTGAACCTATGACCGCTGCACAGTTAGAAGGAATATTCACAAAAAGGATCAAGGCTATCATAGCCGTTGATCAAGCAGAAAATTGGTGGGCAAGGGTCGTCCGTATCCTGCTGAATACGACCAAGTACCGTACCCAAAAGGGTATTCTGTACCAAAGTTTAATACTTTCAACGGTAATAACAACCCCAGGCAGCACCTGACACAGTTTAAAGCCACATGCGGGAACACAGGAGGTAATGACGCCTTACTCTTCCGACAATTCGTTAGTAGTTTAACAGCGACTGCTTTCGAATGGTATGCTGAACTGCCGAATGATTCTGTGAAGACCTTCGTAGAATTGGAAAATATGTTCGTGAAGAGGTTTGCTAATGCAACTGAGAAGATCACGATCACTGACCTCGATTTGGATAAGAGAAAAAGAGAAGAATCAGTGACCAAATATATCACTCGATGGCAAAATCTAAGTATGAAATGTGAGCAACAGTTAGTAGAAGAACATGCCGTACAGTTGTTAATGGGAAACATTGACGACAAAATGCAATCCTTCCTGTGCATGGCTACAATTAACACATTTCAAGACTTACTAGATAGAGTGGCCAAGTTTGAAAAACTGAAATTGTCTAGATCAGAAAATCACTCTGATAAACCCAAGAAGGCTAAGGCCCTGGGTGCTAGAAGGGGTGAGGCCGACTCTACGTTCTTCTCTAGAGCTGATAGAGAAAGGCAGGTGATTTACAATATAAACAAAGGCAAACAACCGATGCAATATCAAGAAAAGCCTAAGCAAGTCTATAACCCCAACCCCCAACCAAAGTTAATACTAGGGGGAAATGATAAGCCACAAACTTATGAAGGTGGTGGAGAATGCCCGAGACAAGCAATAGGAACTGGTGATAGAACGTTCCAATCCCTCAAAGATAAAATGAATAAAGAATATTCATTCAAGAGGGAAAGTGTCGCTAAATTATTCCGACAAGTGTTAAAATCGGGTTTAGAACTGCCTGAATGCAAGAGACCCGAAGAGTCGAAACACACTGGTGACCCAAATTATTGCCCATATCATCGGGTACTCAGCCATCCTATTGAAGATTACTACATCTTCAAGGATTGGCTTGAAAGAAAATATCAAAGATGGGAGATAACATTATCCGACAATGTGTTGTCTCATCCCAGAAAAGAATCAACTCGGATGGTTACATCCTCTTCCGTACTCCCGATTGAAGAAAGAAGAAATGAAAAGAAGCCAGCTCAAGAAGAACAATGGGAGACTGCGGTCTCCAAGAAGACTGTGAAAATGTTGAAGCAGCTTGAAGGAGTCTCAAGTGTAAAGTGGAAGTCTCCTATTGAGCCAATGATAGATTTGAAGGTACTACCAGTGGTATGACCTTCTACTTCTAAACAATTTTCCAATCAAGCGGGCACTTCGAAGTCTGGGAGGGTGAAATCATCCAAGAAGAAGACTAAACTGAAGAAGCCTAAGGAGAAAATGACTGCAACTCAGAGAGTTATCAACAGTTTGGATGAGTACTACCAGACTGTGAGGCGACCTATCAAGCTTGCTGACTTCATGGAGGAGCTTAAAATGGATGAAGCCAGAGAAGGAGATGAAGATTCTCTTCCCAAAGAAGTATGTCGGGTCATCTCGGTGGCGCCAAATACCTCGATAAAAGAAGAATATGATGAAGAAGTACCCTCTGAATCATGTATGATGGTGTTGCCAATGGATTATAGTTCAGAGGAGGACTTGTATTTTCCAGAAGAAGATGGGTCTGACCCCGACATAGCATCGCAGATGGGACATATAAACCTGGGTTGTGACTCTGAATCAACAGATGAATCCCTGGACGTAACGATGGCTGATTCTGAAGAAAACATCCCATTAGATGAAGTTATGCAAGAAAAGGTTGATCAAGTACAACTAAGAAGCGGTAAGGTATTGCCGCCTCCACCAAAGAAAGGAATCTCCGATAAAGATAAGGGAAAAGAGATAGTCATCAATGATGACATCGTCTCTGAAGATCCTAAAAGAAAGAGCACTGCAGCCAAGGGGATATATTACAATATCTTATCCCACTTGAGAAAGATTCCAGCACAACTTAGCATATACGATGCCCTTGTGATGTATAAAGACCTTCGGGAGACTTTGATTCAGGCTCTCAAAGACCCCAAAAGGTACGAGGCATATTTTGCTGAGCGTAATATGATGGAGGTCCTACAAGCTCGTAATGAGCCATTCATCACTTTTTCTAAAGAAGATATGATGCTCGGAACGACGGATCATAATCGTCCTCTGTATGTTACTGTAGAAAGTGATGGGATGATGATTAGTCGAATCTTAATTGATCTAGGGTCATCTATAAATCTAATGAGCTTGAAAGCACTAAGATCACTATGCCTCGATGTGTAGCATCTTGGATCATATAAATTAAAGGTACATGGCTTCAATGAGAAGGGGCAGAAGACTCTATGATCTTTTACACTCTCCCTCACATTTGGAGAGCTTCATACGGATTCCAAGTTTCATGTGATTGATGCAGATACCGCCTTTAAAGCGCTCCTTGGTCGTCCTTGGTTGCATGAGTATGGCATCGTCCCATCAACACTACACCAATGCATGAAGTACCTCAGGGATGGAGAAGAATTCAGAATCTCTGGTGACGTCCAACCCTTCGCAGTTCATGAAGTAAAAATATATGAAGATGCAAAGTACTTCATTCCAAAGAAGTTGAAGCCATCAGGCTCTCTCAAGGCCCAGTCATCAGACCCAAAAGTTGCAAGGCAACCTAAACAAGGGAATAAGAAGAAACAGGTGGGGAGAAAGAAGGCAACGCCGACTCTTCTCGAAGCATAGTCCATCTCAAAAGAAAGGAAATATATACCTCGTTTAGGGAGTGACATAGATGAAAGTGATGCCACCCCTATAAAATCCAAGAGGATACGCCAGTCAACGACCAAAAGGAGTATGGAGGTCGAATATTCAAATGATGATTTTGACTATGATTCTATCTACATGAACACAGTGCGGGATGTGTTCTTTAGAAGAATAGACACTCTGTCAATCTCAGATAGTATACTCGTAGTCACACGTATTCCCTTGTAACACTTTAAAGAAGTCACTCCGCGAGAAGTACATTGTGTTGAAGAGCTCGTGACATTCTACGTGCCTCCCCTAAAAGAAAAAGGTGGATCAGCAAGTCTATTTTATTCAATCGGGAAACTCGAACAGGAGATAAATCGAGATTGGTTTCGTACACTCGTTGATTTCGGGGAATTAGTACCTACGAGGTTTCCCAGGTACAATACTAGAAATATTCAAAGAATGTTGCGAAAGCCAGGTAAGACTCGTTCCTCCAAACAGTAAGTTCGTTTCTGCTTGAGCCTCTAGTATCGAAGAAATCCTCACTCAATAAAGAAGAAGGATATTTTTGTGAAGAAGGGGATATGATTTATTGTACGGAAGTACCCCAGAAATGAGATTTGCCAAGCAATCACATGCAGAGAAATTAAATCCGAGGATGATGGTGATGAGGAGGTGTATGAAGTTGATGATTATGATGATCAACCACTTGAGGCCAAACCTGCACCAGAAGAACTTGAAGATGATGGACAGGCAGCCACTATGGATGAACTAAAAGAAATCAACTTGGGAACCGAGGAGGACCCTCGTCCAACCTTCATTAGTTCTCTCACATCCGAGAAACAAATAGAAGAAATAAAACAACTTCTTTGTGAATTCAGGGACTGCTTTGCCTGGACATATGCTGAGATACCTGACTTATCCCCTAATGTGGCAGTTCATAAATTGGCCATCAAAGCAGATGCGACACCTATCAAACAAGCTCCAAGGAGAATGAGATTGGAGATTGAAGAGCAGGTGATTACTGAGACAAAAAAGCTAGTAGATGCAGGCTTCATACGAGAAGAAAAATAGGCCGATTGGATTGCAAATATCGTCCCGGTGAAGAAGAAGAATGGTCAAATTCGTATTTGCATTGACTTCAGGGACCTCAATAAGGCATGTCCAAAAGATGATTTTCCACTTCCTGTATCCGAACTCCTAGTTGACAATACGTCCAACTACGACATGTTCTCTTTTATGGATGGATCGTCAAGATACAATCAGATCAAGATGGCTCCTGAAGATGAAAAACATACATCGTTCAGAACGCCCATCGGCATATTCTGCTACACAGTCATGCCCTTTGGCCTGAAGAACGCTGGCGCCACCTATCAGCGGGCAATGACTCATATATTTGATGATCTAATATATCAAAAGGTCAAGTGCTATGTAGACGACCTTGTTGTCAAGAGTATGGATCGAAGAAATCACCTAGATGACTTGAGGATTGTATTTGAAAGGATCAGGAAGTATGATCTAAAAATGAATCCTCTTAAATGTGCTTTTGGGGTCTCTTCTGGGAAATTCTTAGGGTACGTTGTGCGCCACCGGGAATCGAGATCGATCCCAACAAAATCAAAGCAATTATGGAGATGCCACCTCCAAAGAACCTTCGTCAGCTTCGCTCGCTCCAAGGACAACTGGCTTTCATTCGGAGATTTATATCAAATCTATTGGGAAGGTGCCAGCCATTTTCAAAGCTAATGAAGAAAGATGTCCGTTTCAAATGGGATGCAGAATGTCAAGAAGCGTTCAACAACATCAAGAAGTACTTATTAAATCCTCCTATTCTAACAGCGCCAATTCCGGGGAAGCCTCTTATACTATACACAACAGCACTAAAAGAGTCCCTCGGAGCATTATTGGCCCAACACAATGAAGAAGGAAAAGAAAATGCGTTCTATTACATCAGTCGAATGTTGATTGGAGCAGAAAACCGTTATTCTCCTATTGAAAAGCATTGTCTAGCACTGATTTTTGCAGTTCAGAAACTTCACCACTACATGCTTTCTCACAAAATCACCTTGATATCAATGATCGATCCGCTGAAGTTCTTGATGATAAGGCCAGCGTTGACAGGTTGTCTAGCTAGGTTTGCAGTATTGTTACTGCAGTTTGATATCACATACATGCCACAAAAGGCGATGAAAGGTCAAGCTTTGGCAGATTTCCTCGCTGCACATCCTATTCCAGCAGACTCTCCACTAAACGATGATTTGCCCGACGAACAAATCATGCAAATTGAAGAGAATGAAAAGCTACCATTCTGGGAGATGTACTTCGATGGGGCATCGTCAATTAAGCCTATCCCAAATATTGCAAGAGCCCGAGCCGGCATCAGTCTCATTTTCGTAGCACCTGAGGGAGGCATAATGAGATTTTCATTCAGTTTGACTGAACCTCGGACCAACAATAAAGCCGAGTACGAAGCTCTATTAGCGGGGCTGGAGATTGCGATCGATGTCAGAATCAAACATCTCCAAATCTTTGGTGATTCTCAGCTCGTGATAAATCAGGTCATCGGTATTTATAAAGTTGGTAAAGTTGAATTGGTCCATTACCACCGGCGAGCCCTCGAGCTTATGAAGCAAGTACCAAATGCTGAAATATCTCGAGTTCCCCGAGGACAGAATGGTAAAGCAGATTGTCTCGCCAAATTAGTCAAAGAAATGACGAATATCAAGGAAGAGAACCCTATATTCATTGGAGTTTACACTCGAAGAGTATTGGAGCCCGCTCTATTACAATTCCCAAGGGCGGAGGGAACTCCAGATTCGAGTTAGCAGGGTGAGACCTCAGTTGACCCTCAACCTCTCCATCAAATCATTATGGAGAATTATCCGGAAGGATATCATATGGCCAAGAGATGTAAAGCTAGTCAAGCTTCAGAATCGTGGTGGCATTGTTTAGATATTGAAGTCGAAAATAATTGGAGACAGCCATTCATTGACTACTTCAAGGAAAACAAACTCCCGACAGAAAAGTCTATGGCCGTACAAATCCGAAAAAGGGCGGTCCGATATGTATTTGTCAATGACACATTGGACAGATGAGCCTTTGATTAAATGTGGCTACGGTGCCTAGGGACGTAACCACCCGAAGCTGATAAAGTGGTAGCAGAAGTTTACGAAGGACTTTGTGGAGCACATCAGTCAGGTCCTAAGATGACTGCTAAAATCAAGAGAATGTGTTACTATTGGCCGACCATGGTGAGAGATTGTATTGGCCACGCCAAGAGGTGCCATGAGTGTCAAATTCACGGTGATGTTATACATCAACCGCCAAATCCTCTACATCCAACAGTAGCATCATGGCCATTTGAATGCTGGGGTACTGATATTATCGGGCCAATAGATCCACCGTCTTCAGTTGGACATCGCTTTATTCTGGCAGCAATAGACTACTTTTCAAAGTGGGCAGAAGCGACTCCATTCAGAGATGTCACATCTGAGCATGTGATCAACTTTTTCTCCCACAATGTTGTCTACAGATTTGGTGTGCCACGCCGAATAATCTCAGACAACGGTACTACATTCAAAAGTACAAAAATTGACAAGTTCGTTGATCGGCACAAGATAGATTGACGATACTCATCTATATACAATCCAAGGGCAAATAGATTGGCAGAAGCCTTCAACAAGATGCTGGTGAAATTGTTGAAGAATATTCTCACTAAGAACAAAAGAGAGTGGCACACAAAGATGGCAGAAGCGCTATGGGCATACCGTACAACGTACAAGACGCCGACCAAAGCCACTCCTTACTCTCTAGTGTTCGGAGTCGAAGATGTATTACCATTGCAGATTGAACTACCGTCATTACAGGTAGCAATTCAGAATGATCTCACTAAAAAAATGTCCGCCTTAGAATGGAAGAGCTTGATGCGCTTGATGAACTCAGGTTATAAGCTCAATAAAACCTAGAAATTTACCGAGCAAGGATGGCAAAGTCCTTAGATCGAATGGTGCGTCCTCGATCATTTCAAGAAGGGGAGTTGGTCCAGGTGCTGAGAAGACAAATCATCCCATACCGAAAAATAGGTGAAAAATTTGTATCAAACTGGGAAGTCCCCTTTGTCATCGAGAAGGTGTAACAAGGAGGAGCATATCAGTTGATCGATCTGAATGGTCAGAGGCCTATGCCACCTATCAACGGCCGACATTTAAAGAAATATCATGCATGAAAATTCCATGACTAATGTATTTTGTGATGAACAAAGTTTTATGTACATAGTTATCAGAGCATGCATATATTTATGTTTTGAAATTCTCTTGTATAGCAAGAATGTATTTCAAAATCCCCCATTAGACTGGGGGCATTTTAAATATTTATTTGGGTCGACATCGCGCTACGTGCCGAGATCCCCAAATAAATATTTAAAATCTTAAAGACAAAAAGTCTATCCAAAATGTCCCTGTGAGATAGGGGGCATTTTAAATATTCATTTGGGTCGACATCGTGTTACACGCCGAGATCCCCAAATAAATATTTAAAATCTCAAAGGCAAAAAAAAGGAGCCTATCCGAAATGTCCCTACGAGACGGAGGACATTTTAAATATTCATTTGGGTCGACATCGTGCTATACACCGAGATCTCCAAATGAATATTTAAAATATCAAAATTCCAAATTTATTCAATTCTAAAATGTCCCTACGAGATATGGGACATTTTAAATATTTATTCGGGTCGACTTCGCGCTGCATGCTGAGATCCCTAAATAAATATTTAAAGTTATTAATCCAGATATTCTTTTATGTTAAAGAATACAAATATTTGTTTTCCAAAGTATATGCAGGTAATCTTTCAAGAATTAGCGACACCGTCTTCTCCAACAAACCAAGACTCAAATGTCAAGAAAATGATTTTGTGGCTACACACTCTTACAAAATTGAGCCAAGGAAGCTTAAAGTCTTTTAACAGCCTGAAGCTTAAGGTTCGAATGGGTGTAAAAGGTTGGATCCAACACGTCCAAACATGGCCGAATCGCTAGCAGCTCTGTCTACTCAACAAGCCATAAGAAAGGCCGTAGTAACGAAACCCCCACTTCGTCATCCCGTCAGTAGGGACTGTAGGAAGAACGAAGGCTAATTTGACTCGACCAGTTCAAGTGATCGTAGTCTGCAAAATTCTCCTAAATGACTGGAGAATCAAAGTTTTAGTGGAAAGATGAGTCTCGAGCAACTACCAGATGTTTGTAGGCTCCAAAATCCAAAACCACGAAGGACGACTCCAAATCTGTCAACTTCAGCAAAATCAATATTGGGGAGCACAATTCTCATAGCTCAAGTCTGAAGCCTGAATGGGTATAAGAGGTCGGATCCAACACACCCAAATATGGCCGGATCACTGGCAGCTCCATCTACTCAACAAGCCATAAGAAAGGCCGTAGTAGAGGAACCCCCATCTCAACAACTAGAGGACAACGAGCTATCAAATTCTAGCTCTCCCGATCTGATGAACTCAAGTAACTTAGATTAAAGTCTTCTCAAGTGGTTAAGGATCAAGATGCTACATACGTTTGGTACTATCAACTAAATCCAGAACCCGCAAATCCTTCAACAAATCCGTAAAGCACAAAGCGAGGATCGAAGGAATTTTTCTTCAACAAGTCCGCCAAAGCACAAAGCAAAGGACCGAAGAAAACTATCCCAAAGTTCACAAAAAGCCCAAGGCTGAGCTGAAAGGATTTCGTCATCAACAAGTCCGCTATGCACAAAGCTATGGACCGATGAATTTTCGCCATCAACCTAATACAAACCTAAGGGTTTAGGTCATTGGCTTCTACTCCTTCATCAAGCCCACCAAAGCTAGAAACATAGGGCCGAAGGTACAAAAATCACCTCACAAGTCAACAAAGATAAATCAGGTAATTTTCCATCAATGTCCGCAGCACAAAGCATAAGGCAAAAGAAATAAATATCTCAATCATCTATTGATACATCAAAGAGATCTATAGAGAAAGAAAATCTTAGTTTGACATCCAAGCAAAATTTTGGAAATCCACTAAAAGAAAATCTTAATGTGACATCCAAGCAATTTTTGGAGATCCACTAAGTAAAAGCCCTAGTGTGACATCTAGAATAAATATCTAGAGATCCACAAGGTCAAATAACTTACAATAAACGTGATCCTCTCCAGACGCATAGCACATTTGTTGGGGGGCATTTGTTGACCTCTGTATAAAGCACAAAGGAAATAAAAAAATCAGACTAACCTCGTATCCATCGAGAGGCCGTCGAATCCAGCAAATCCCGCGCATCTCAATCCATAAATCCCGTAAAATCTCTATAGCACGGCGCCGTTCTGGGATGTCTGCGGAAATTCTGCGACTAGTCCTTGATCCCACTCCTATTTCGGGACTTTAAATATCGAGCGAACTGAGCCATTCGACACACACGATCTCATCAAGCTTCGACTGCTCGCTCTCCACGACCTCTCTCTCCCACAGCTCCCCAATCCCATCTCCACACGAAACCCCTCAGCCATCCGAACTCCTCCCTCTGCCGGCGAACCCCTCAGGCTGACGCTTCTTCCTCCATCCTGACATCTTCCCCTGTGCCGACCTCACGGCCTATAGCCGAGAGCCGAAGCCGGTTCCCCCCTTTGCTTCTTTCGATCCCGAGAGAGGAGAGAGAGATAGAGAGTGAGAGTTGAATCTCCCTTACCTCACACCGACGCCTCCTCTGCTCTACCCGATCTCCCCGCCGTGTCTTCTTCCCAAGCCGAGAGAGTGAGAGAAAGATAGGTATATGTTATATATATATAATTATTTCATTTTTATTAATAATTAGTAATTATGATTAGAAATACTAATTATAATTAATTATTATTATTATTATTATTTATGTATTTATAAGTAATTATTAACTATAATTATTTAATTAATTATGAATAATTATTTATAATTAATTAATCTAGATTATAATTAAATTTTATTAATTAATTAAAATTAGTTAATTACTTATTTATAATTAATTATAATTAAAATAAATAATTATGATTATTTACTCTTGCCTCAATCCTCATGCCGTCGACCCCGCGCAGGTATAAAAATCCAAAAACCCAAAAACTCCGCAAAGTCCAAATCCAAAATCCCAAAATTTCAAAAAAATATTTAAAATAAAAATCCAATCATTAAACACTTAAAGCAAAATACATCCGCCCTTCGCAACAGTTTGTCGAGGCGGATAAATAAAAAACTACTTCAGCTCACAAAAGAGCCAAATGCCTAGTCGAGAATATCACTAGGATCCATTCTCAAAATAGTCTCCTGCCAGTAAGGACGTGGTATGTGTCCTCTGACCGGCGGTTTGCCGCTAAATGACATCACAGGATAAACGGTTATGACCCGGGGCCCTCTGAACCGAGTGATTTTGCCGCCAAATGGCACCACGAAATACCGGTTATCGCCAGCGCCGATATGTTCCTTAATGGCATCAAATTCTTGAGATATGAATCAGTAGGATATGATCGATAAGGCACAAAGCCCTTTGTCTGCTAAGGTGGATTCAAATTTGTCCCCTTAGACAAACATTCACCCCAGGTCTACAAGGTCCCCTTGGACGAAGCAACCAATGGCTGCCGGCAAGGATCCTTCTGTCAGGTTGGGTCGACTACCTCCTCTGACTAAGTAGACCAGGGACCATGATGGCCCAGGACGACGGAATCATGAGATCTTGATCGGGCTTATCATCCATTTCCCCACCATCCGCTCTAAGTGCAAGATGGTAAAATTTCTATTTTTTTTTAAATATCAAATTTCCAAACATCCAAACTTTCCAAATTCCCAAATTCTCCAACTATTTCCAAACCCAATTCTCACATTTCCAAATATCAATACCTATTCTGCTACTATATGTCAGATACCACGTATTATATACGTATCTGATTGACGACTAGCCTTAATCAAAAGTTCTCTCTCATGATCGGGAGGGGTAATTAACTATAGGGGCTTGCGCCTATAAGAAACCATAACTCAGATCATAAAGTCCTCGCAAAATGAGGGCGAAATCTCTGGGTTGTGTCTTATCTACAAACCCATCTGCCTTCCAAAATTTACCTCGGAACATATTTTGTTAAAACTCCCCATCGCCGAATAAAAAGAAAAAGCGCGGCGGGGAGGCCGGGGCTGAATTTTCAGAGCCCACATTGTTCAGAGTGATGGTGAAATTGATGGGGATATTATTCGTAGAACTCAAGTTTGATGGTTTGAAGTAGAGGAATGCATCAGCTTGTTGTGTGATAGAAAAGTCCCCCTCAAACTTAAGGGAAATTTTTATAAGATGGTGGTTAGATCTACATTGCTTTATGGTACAGAATGTTGACCATTAAAAGAGAAGCATAATATTAAATTAAGTGTTGCAGAGATGAGGATGCTCAGGTGGATGAGTGGCTTTAGTCTTAGAGAAGGGATACGAAATGCGCATATACATGAAAAGGTTGGAGCAGCTCCAATGGAAGTTAATATTAGAGAGAGTGGCCATACATGATTTGGTCACATAAAATGGTGGCCTTTCGATGACCCAATTAGCAAAGTATATATATGTATTAGATTTGACTTATGTTAAGAAAGGTAGAGGTAGACCCAAAAAGACTTAGTTAGAAAATATTAGAAATGACCTTTCTTTATTAGATTTAATTAAATGAGAATTAAACTTTTAATAGGGAACAATGGAAAAAAAGATTCATGTAGCCGACCCCACATAATGGGATAAATGCTTGATGTTCTTGTTGTTATTGTATTGAGAATATTTCTCCTATTTTTCAAAATTGAAACACTCAATATTTCAATTATTAATTATAAGAAAACACCTTTAATCATTTTGGGGTAATGTTGGACAACTTAAAATAATTAAATTTAGTTAATGAATACATTTGTTGATTTTCTTAAACAAATAGTTTGCTTTTTACAATTTTCCCCTAATTTAAAATATATTTTAGAAATTCTAAAAAATAAATTTTAATGAAAAATTCAATTGGATGTTTTAAGGCACTCAGGTATCTACTTGATTTTTTGAAATTTATTTGATATTTTCATAAATTTTATAATATTTGTATTAGTTACAAAGAGGCTTGATAATTTAAAGAAATTTGGAATTATTTGTGAGACATTCTTACATTTATGCAAGCATTTGATCCAAATTTCATATGCATTTGATAAGTGAATCTTGATATAAGTATTTTATAATAACAAAATGCCTAGTTTTGACTATTAAAAATAAATATCTTCATGAGTATTATTAATCATGGCTTGTTTAATCTAGTTTAAGACCAATGAAAATGTATTATACATCGCCAAATATTTTGAGAATGTACTCATTTTTTTTATATTTTCATAATTTATATAAATTTAGAATTTATTTAAGAAAACACTAAGTAATTCCTAAAACCTTCTTTCATATTTGAAATGTTCTTTGATTTGATTAGGAATTCTTGGTAACATTAATTAATAGGTTGAATAATGCTTCAGTATGCATTTTGGATTGCTTTCATAACATTCTAAGATAGTTTTTCCTAATTCATTCTAAGATTTCCTTCTGATGTTGACTATCATTAAAACCACATCCAAAACATGTAATTGATTACTTCATAACTTTGCTTGGCACTTAATAGTTCACTTACAAAAGTGGGAAAGTCTTCTACTAAAGCCATCTCCCATTTACACCTGCCATAGTTGCCTAAACTCCACCTTAACTAATATCCAAGTGCACCACTTTTACATGGGGTTTTTGCTTTGACTTATGCATGTCATTGATACACAAGTATATAATTTAATTTTAGTCTAATCGTGCTCTTTTGCCAAGATTTCTTTTGGCTCATTCAAGCACTTTTAATTAAGTTATTCCCAAGATAGTCATGCCCTGTTGGCTAGACTTCCTTTGATTTAGTAATACTCTTTTTACTAATTTATTTTACTCAAATCACACTCTTTTGATTAGGCTATTCCCTTAATTCAAGCATGCTCTTTTGACTTTATTGATAACCTTAGTGTAGCTATATTGTGTTGACTTCTATCCCTCTCAATCTAGTCATGCTCTTCTTATTAAATTATTTCTTTTGATAATTAATAAGCCATATTTACTTAAATTTATTTCTTAATAGACCTTTTTTCAATTGTTTGAGACAAATTCAAATACATAAATTTTTATTCTATGCGACAGATATTCTCAATCATTTACCTTATACACACACACACTCACTCACTCACACATTTGTAATTACATTCATTTGAATCTGCACATAATTAGTTGAATAGGGAAAGATCCTAATTTGAGAGTTGGCTTGTAGTTATGATAGGTTGGCCATCATTGTCATGTAATATTTTATCTAATAATGGGAACCATTCTAGCATATCCATATCTCGTGTGAATATTTAGGGATGTAAATAATATAGGGTATGTTACATTAAATGTTTCTCAAAATTGAATCCACTAATAAGGACGTATGTATGGCATAGATTTTCAATACTCTTTAATTCATATTTTTTAAAAAATTATAAATATTTATATCTATGTTTTCATGTCTATTTTAACATTGTCAAATCTATTTCCAACATTAAGTTTTAAAATCTAATAACTTAAGGTGCCATGCCTTAATTTAAATTGATCCCTTGTAAAAGTTAGCTTGGTAGACATATCAAGTCAGATGGGTTGACACTTAAACATCCTTTGATTTTAGTACACACTTCTTTGATACACCACACCTATAGATGCTTAATTGGGTTAGGGGTATGGCATACTTAAGTCTACTTACTATAAACCCCCCATGGTGCATAACTTGAGTGTTAATAGACTTAATTGCTATGCATTATTTGACTACTTTTTATCTTAGGTTAGAAATTGTTTTAGCAGGGCTTGACACATGAACATAATTTATTCTCTATTTTATTGGGTCATGTGTCAATTAAATGCCAGAAGGCATTGTTACTTGACACTGTACAGTGTCTATCCTCTATCTTTATAAGTATATTATACAACTACTTGATTTGGTTAGTGAAAATTTATGCGTTGTGGTTGATGTTGCTTTGCACTTTTACATTTCATTATGTATATTTTAGTTATAAAAACTTTATGATTGCAATAAGATACAAGTAAACGTTCTCAACCAATATATTCCCAAATCCAAGAGTATAACCCAATAGTACAAAGAATGATCCTAAAGTGAAAGACTAAAAGTAAAGGGATCTTATCACTTGTAATTTATTTCAAATGCTAGTTTTAGGCACTAGATATTTGAATATAACATTATGATTGGATTATATTTATGTAGAGCTCAACTGCCTATTTTTATTTATATTGTGATTGTATTTACAAGCCAAACAACATTTAACATTTCTTTATTCTTTATAGTCTTTTCATGTTTTACTTTTAATTAAGCTATTAAATTACATGTTTCTTAGTTTTTGGTTTTTTCTATGATTTGTATGGTTTGTTTGGAAATTATGTCATAGTATGCTCTGAGGATTTTTTTTACTAACTTTTAGTAAATTGATAATCTACTTAAAATTAATTTAGGAGAGTTACCTTAAAATTAAAATTACATGACCTTAGTGTCAATCTTTTAAGTATTTTTCTCTCTTTACATCTCTTTAAGATGGGATAAAGTAGAGTTTATTATAAATAAATCCTAGCTAATGCACATGCATAACATGGCATATTTAATGTATATTTTAAATATAATAGCTCATATTTTAACTGAGTCAAATATTTTTTTTTTCAAAAGTCATTATAAGTCTAAATTGCAAACCATCTTTTTCATAACATAGATATTGTAGTGATGTAATTACACTAATTTTTTCTTAATTTTTGAGCATCGATGTAAATCATTAAGAAATTGACGCATGTTAGTACAAGTGGAGATTTTAGGACTGTTAGGTGTCCATTTTGGAAATTAACACTATTTTTTTTCTTAATTTAAAGAGAATTTTGAGGGGAGAGAAAAGAGAAAGCTAGATTTGGAGGCTGTAACATGATATTCATTAGTCAAACCTGTTGAGAGATTTGCTTGTCTTGCTATAAGGAACCATTTTCCTATTTTTTATTTTAATAATTTAGTATTTTTGATATTTTTTTATCAAATTTATATTTTAATTATAGAAAAAGCAAGGATAATTTTGTATTGGTAAAATTTTCACTATGTAACTTTTTATATGTTATAGATATTGAGATTATGAATTTTGTAAGTATTTATTTAAGATTTTTTACTGGGTGATTTTAAAAAAAGCACGGAGTTTTACCAATTCAAAAATTCATTTAATATTTAAAAATAGTGATTTAATTCAGCTTCAAAATATTATTATATATGATCTCTGATATTTTGGTTAATTTCTAAATATTATGAATTTCTGCTTAGTATAATTTTATGTTGCTTGCTATTAGGGCATTTTAACATTTTTTGAATTAAGCCCAATTATACTTTATTTACTGCATTGCATTAAAAATGAATATGTGTATGTAGTTATATGCTCGTTATTACTATTATAGTACTATGAAAATAATGTGTATGTAGGAAAAATAACTAAAGACTGGTTATTCATTGATGTTTCCTTAAGACTGATTAACTTATACATGATGGTGGGTCGACAGACTTTTCTTTAAATATGTGATTTGGTGTTATCTTCGACTGATTCACGTGATAAACTGATTGAGAGTTATAAGAATATGATTACTATGTCGATAGGTAAAGAGTGATGACTCTGTTTATTGAGTCAATGGTTTACTGATATTGATACGATATTGAAAAATACCCCTTAAATTAGGACTTCTTACTTGTTTAGTGTGGCTATTAAAATACATGTTATTGAGGCATTATTCCTATTAATATACGGATTTAATATTATAGTATTATTTTACTACTTGTGCCACTAATTTTATTATTACCGATACGAATATTGATACTGTTTGATGCTACTGATTCACAATACTTATACTGAATATACTGAGCATGTGACATATTTGATGACATATCTACAAATATAAATAATTTTATTATATTGATCTGAGTTCAATAATTCTTTACTGTCATTTTCTATGATTAATTTACTGATTGATGGTACCAATACGATGACTACTTTATTGAGTTAATACCCATCCTAGTTTTCTACTTTCCCCACTGTACTATTTTACTAGCTTTCATATCGTACTATTTTATTATTTATAGATTCTACTGTTATTGCATGCGAGCTTTATTATTTCTACTCTGATTCATGGTCATGTGATTACTACTACTTTAATTTGACTACTGATATATATATTACTTCTTTACCATACATTGAGTTTAGTTGTAGTATTTAGTTACTAGATGGGCTCTTAAACTTATTATATGTAGTTAGATGATTTAAGGTAAGAGTAAGGGAACATGAGTGTGAGATTGATCATGATCATTTATATTCAAGTTCTTATTTTTTAACTATTCTTTTGTACTCATAACTGCTGATAGATTGTGATATTATGATTCCTAAGTATTATATATGATTTATGTTTAGGTTAATGAATATAGATGTGTATTGATGCGTTGAATTATATAAATTCTTTTCGCTATTTATTACTGATATATGAAATTAGAGAGTTTTGGTTGTTCTATAATAAAAGATAAAAGAAAGAATTCTTTCAAATTAGATTTTGGGGTGTCACATTAAATGTCTTCATATCAAGGATATATAGCTTGCACTCATTCAAGTACCCTAGGAGTACATATGACTTGATGACATAATTTAACTTACACTTATTCACATTAACTCACATCAAAGTGTACCAATTTTACTTTGGTTTTTTCATTGACTTGCTTATGTCATAGATAAACAAGTTTATAATTTTATTTTAGTTTAATCATGCTCTTTTGACTAGACTTCTTTTGGCTCAATCATGCACTCTTAATTCAGTTATTCCCAATCTAGTCAAGTCCTTTTATATTGACCTCCTTTGATTCAGTACTATCTTTTAGCAACATAATTTTACTCAAATCACACTATTTTGACTTTATTGATGCCCTTAGTGTAGCTATATTGCATTGACTAAACTACCCCTCTCAAGCTGGCTATGCACTTCTAATTAAATTATTTCTTTTGATACTTAAATATAATATATCTACTTAAATTTATTTCTTAATAGACCATTCATACAATGAGATTCTATTATTTGAGTGATTCACCCTCATTTAATATCCTTGTCCTTAGATGTTTAGTATTAGGATTATAATTTGATACTTGGACTCGTTTTATCTTTTTAATTATTTGAGACATATTTAGACACTTTAATTACTATTCTAGGTGATTGATATTATAAATCATCTACTCTTTATACACACACATACACATACACATTAATTTGAGTCCACGCTTAATAAGTTGAATAGGGCTAGCCCTATAATGACCTAAAATTGTGAAAATAATTTTAAATAAAAATATAAAAAATCCTGTGGTGCAGCACTGGGGCGCTGCACTTGCGGGAACAAAAGTGGTGAGAGCGTTGTGGCATTGGGGTGGTGGTGCCCTGATGAGCTATCGAAATTTTAGACAAAAAAAAAAAGGTTTTGGTGTGTCTGCAGCGGCATCAAGCCTTACGTAGTGAGCACAACGGTGTTAAAAAGTTGAGCAACACGATGCTAGGCCAGATTAGTGGGTTTTAAAATAATAAAATATCTCAACCCATTTCATTAACCCTCACCATCTCAGCCATTCCCCATTTCATGCATGCCTTATGGGGTAAGAAAGGAAAGGAAATGATGAGAGGGAGAAGAGGGAAAAAGTTGATAGGGGCATTTTCATCCACTAATTTTATTCTAAAATTTCTTTTGATTATGGTGGATAACTCGAATCTGACTTTTAATTTCAATGATATTATGTTTTATGAATTTAATCTCCCAGAAATTAATAAAAATATATTTTCTCCAAATTTATCAAATTTTTATCATGTAATTTTTTATATATGATGAATATCATCATCATGAGCATTTTGACTATAATATTATAGAATTTTACCAGGTAAATTGATAGTTATGATTTTTGAAGTTAATGAATATTGTATAGATTTCCTTGTATTTAATAGATCATTACAGTTTATAAATGAAGTTGGTGTTGAATGGTATAAAGAAAATAAGAAGAAGAATATATGATGTGTTTAAATATAAGCAAGGAAGACTGGATAAAAATACTATAATTAATATTGGTTATATATTAAAATGTAATACCCTATATAAGAGGGCGGGCCAATGAGCTTTCCTTAAAATAAAGATTTATGGTGTAATTGTAATTATAGCCTACTATTAATTAACTAAATTTTGATGAAGGGTAGGAGGGATGACTCTTACTAATCTAACTAAAAGTCACCTGTGAACTGATTTAAGATTTATGAATGATGATGATAAGATAAAATTGATGACCAACTAGTTGGCAATTGGGGTTAATGATGTTAAAATTTCACATAAAAGCTAGAGGTCTGCCTTGCTAAATCATATGATATTGATGCATGCTTTAGTATTATATAGATACAAATATATGATTGCATGCTTGATGTCACTATCCAACCCGATATTATTTGATATCACACTGATCATACCATGCTTTATTGTAGGCTATCATAGCCTACAATAAAATTCAATAGCTTAAATTAAAATGGCTGAAATTATGGTGTTGTAATAATAACTAAGGTACTGTACGAAAAGTTGAAACTAAAATTGATATTGATGCTGAATGTATTTAAATAAATACTGAAATTGTACTAAGACTGTAATATAAAGAAATATTTTATAGCAAATATTAGAATAATCCTTAGGCTCCAATCCAATATACAAACAAATAATAGAATCCCTTCTCATCACCAATAGAATTCCTTCTCTCTACCAATAGAATCTCTTCTTAGGGAATAACAAAATAGCCCTCAGACTCCAGAATTTCCAATGCATAACATAACAGACAATATAATCCCTTCTCTCCACCAATAGAATTCTACATTTTAATATAATAAAACACATATTCTAATGCGTTGTAGTAAATAAAGTATAATTGAACTCAATTCAGAATTGTCAAAATGCCTTAACGGTAGGCAACAAAAACTCTCGTGAGCAAAAATTTATATTTTCAAAATTTAATCAAATTTATAAAGATCATGTATAATAGTATTCTAAGGCTTTAGCGAAATTCCCAACTAGCAGACTATAAAAAATGGCTCTATAACCACCAAACCCTTATTTCTCTTTCCTATATCATCTCTTTTCTTCTTATATGATAATGAAAAAAGTTTAGAAAATAAAGTTTTATTAAGTTATGTAAGTGGGTTTAGATATTTAGAATAAAATATATTAAGGGTATAAATATAATTATTCCAATTCTTCAAATTTTAGCATAAAATTCATATAAATTCTTCTATATATTCAAATATGAGAATCCAATAATTATGAAAAAAATATTCATAAGTTAGATAAGTATTTCGTTCTAAAATGCTCTGATTAAATCGATTGTCAAACGGATACAAAAGGACCCCCAAAAACCCTACTTATATTAATATGTACTAATTTCTTAAAGAAATGAAATAATGTCTAAAAATTAAGGACAATTTATTATAATTAGAGCATAATAATATCTATGTTATAACAAAAAACTATTTGTAATTTAGACTTAGAATGACTGCTGAAAGAATTTTTTACTATTGAGGGTTATTACACATGAAATGACTGATAAGGAGAAGCAGATACAATGAATAACTGATTCCTTTCATAGCATATTGATATGTGTACATATAGAGATTATATAGCACCGATGTATGCAATTCCATTATATACATAGAGTATGACACATGTACATTCATGATTCATATACCTTATAGAATGATAATATAGTATAATTGAATATAGCACTGACATATGTATTTTCATTACAGATTTGTAGATTTCCTATATATTTCAACAATATATGATTTCTTACTCTTTATCGATTACTGAACATGTTGGTTTATGTTATTTATTGATTTATTGTTAGATTCATATAGATTTAGCACATATCATATTGATTGATTGACGCATAACATATTAATTTTATTATCTTGCATTGATTTCTTTATTAGATTCAATTGATTTGTTGAGCTTTGTAAGCTCATTATTGTGGTTTGATTGATTTCAAGTTTGGGAATGGGGTCTAGTTGAGTGAGATTGATCTAAGTTGAAGCTGTAGGTCTGGTTGACTTTTTAGAATTTATTTTGCACTTTTGTAACCAAAAGTATTTAGTTATAGCTTGATGCTTTAGATTGAATTTATGGTTATTATATATAAATTTTGATTAGTGATGTATATTAATGGATGATATGATATGGAGATGCTTTTATTATTTTAATTAATACAAAATGAAATTAGTGGCTCTGGTAGATTAATTAGAAAATAAAAAGATGCAATTCTTCCCATTTAAATTATAGGGTGTTACAAGCCTCTCTTTTGAGAGTTAACATGTATCAATGATAGGGTGACCACCATTATCATTTAATATTTCATCTAATAATGGGAATCATCCTAACATATCTAGATCTCATGTAAATATTCAGGGATGTAAATTACCTAAGGTATGTCACATTAAATGCTTCATAAAATATAATCCACTAATAAGGCCATATGTATGGCCTAGGCTTTCAAAAATCTTTTAATCATATTTTTAAAAATTTATAAATATTTAGATATCTATTTTCAAGTCTATTTTAACATTGTCAAATCTATTTCCAATATTAAGTTTTAAAATCTAATAAGTTAAGGTGAAATGCCTTACTTTAATTGGATCCCTTATATAAGCTAGCTTGCTAGACTTATCAAGTTTCATGGGTTGACTCTTAAACTTGTTTTGATTTCAATACACACTATCTTTATGATAAGACACCCCTATAAATACTTAATTGGGTTAGGGGCATGACATACTTAAGTATACTTGTTGTAAACCCCCTTGGTGCATAGCTTTGAGTGTTGATAAACTTATTAGGCATGCATTATTTGACATTATTTCACTTAGGTTAGATAATTTTTTACTTGGGTCTAGATTGACATATGAATATAGTTTACTCTCTTTTCTTTTGGGACATAAAAGTCAAATTCTCGTTTAAATCTAATAAGGAAAGATCATTTCTAATATTTTCTAACCAAGTTTTTTTATGTTTACCTTTCTTAACATAAGTCAAATTTAATATCTCAACTTTCCTAACCAGGTCATCAGAAGACTGTCGTTTTATGTGACCAAACCATTTAAGGCGATTCTCTCTAATCTTTATCTTCCACTAGAGCTACTCCAACCTTTTCACATATATGCTCATTTTGTATCCTATCTCTAAGGGTAAAGCCACTCATATATTTGAGCATCCTCATCTCTGCAACACTTAGCTTAGTATTATGCTTCTTTTTTAATGGCCAACATTTGACATCATAAAGCATTGCAAGTCTTTCCATCATCTTACAGAATTTTCCCTTAAGTTTGAGGGGGATTTTTCTATCACACCACAAGCCTAATGCATTCCTTCACTTCAACCATCCAACTTGAATTCTGTTGATAATATCCCCATCTATTTCACCATCACTCTAAATAATAGATTCAAAATATCTAAAATGTGTACTCTTATTAATGACTTGATCGCCCAAAGTTACAATCCCCTCACTAGGTCTATTACTACTAAAAAAATTAAACTCCATATATTCAATTTATGATCTACTCTAGTGAAAACCTTTAGACTCTAGGGTTGACCTCCGTAATTCAAGTTTACCTCCATAAAAACTGTAAGATTGTAATAAACCCCGCAATTGAATCTTACAAAAAATTAGGCAAATATGAACATTGAAATTTGAACAAATTGTACTACGAAGGTTTTCGTACTATACGATTATTCATAAAAGTTACCTAATTTTGTTCGTAGCTTAAGGAATCAAATTAAGACCAAATCCCAATTAATTATTGTATTATGCGATCCAAACCATATAGTCCGATCAAATAGAGAACTCACTAGTCAAACCTTGGTTTGTCTTGAATGATTTGATATAACTGAACGAATTATATGACTCGATATCATACAGGATGATCTATTACAGGAATTAAAATAATCGAATAGTAAGATCCTAATATCGTATTACGTGATCAAAAATATTAAATTAAAAATTAACTTTTATTTAAATAGCCCACTTTGATTCTTTCACATAAGACCTAAGGGATTATATTGAGTAGTCAGAGGTATTTTTCCTGTGTGAGAGATCCTCGTAGAGAGAGAAGTGTCTCCTTGCTCGTGAGAGAGTCCAAATCATTTGGGACAGAGAGGAGGTGAGGTTGAGGGAGTGATTCCTTGAGAGAGTCACATGTTTGTCCCTGTCGGCCTACACATGAGGTCCTCCGGGTTGTAGTTGTGGAGCTCCAAAAGGAAGCTTTAGTCGAAAGGCTTTATTATATGTGGAGGAGAGGGGAGAGGCATCTCTATAGTGGGAGTAGTAGGAGGGAGTGGCATCTCCACTATGCAAGGAGCAAAATGAGGAAACAACATCTTCACCATACCGGGAGGCTGATGGAGAGTGACTTTTCGGGGATATAAATTTTAGTAAAGGTCATTCTCAATCTACTAAGAGAGGACTTCTCCAACTAGTTGAGTGTTAAAAGAGCACTTTCTAGTGGAATACCCCAATAAGAGGATCTTCGGGGAGTAGACGTAGATCAATTTCAATCAAACCAATATAAAAATTTGATTTGTGTTACTTTTACTTTCATGCATTTACTTTCTTATGTTTTGGTTTACATTGCACATCTTTGTGAAGGTTATGGTTGCTGAATTTTTGGTTATACTCTTGCATAAAATTTTAAAAATAAAAAAAAGTCTAAAGTTAAAAAAATATATATTTTTTATTTATGCTTTTAATATTTTATTTTCTTTAGCTCACCCCCCCCCCCCCAAAAAAAAAAAAATTTATTGTACGTCCAGAGTCCAATAAAATTGCGACACTTGTCATATACATGTGGATATTAATTTATGATTTGTTTTTTTCTTGCTAGCCCAACCGACCCGGCCCTAAATATTCTTGTTCAAATTTAGGGTTTTGAAAATGACGCTCTTTTTTTTTAATGAAATATCATGAAACATCTATATTTTTTAGGATTTCAACTAAAAAAGTATTTCATAGTTGCTGAGAAAGAAGAAACAAGAAATAGCATGTGAAGATGATGCTGGTTTGGAGGAGGAAAAACCGATGAAGATGACACTCTACAAACATCCATGAATAGGAAAAGGAATAATTAAAGTTGAAAGAAAACAAGTTGCAGGAATGATAGTTTTTTCTATGAATTTAGGGAATATGTTGGGAGTTCCGAGGGGGCAGCGCCCCCTGGCGGTGATCGATGTAACACCCTACAGTACCCCTTAACAGTAAGGTAGAGTGTAACAAGAATAAACATAACATTTCCATCACTAAACATCTCATTCATATCATTACATTAAGAATTCATATAAAAGATCATATAAACTTCATCTAATACAATAAAGGAAGCATGTACCAATTCCCAAGTTTCATCCAAAACCTAGTACAGAGCCACTAAGAAAAATCAAACAAATTCAAAGTAATACATGTCTAATATACTTTCATACCTTGAAAATTCAACTCACTAACAAAGGTAACCTAACATGAAAAGAAGAAACACATGTATAAAGTAGCTTGCATCAATCTTCTATTTTCCCTTTCCTGTAACAATAGCCAGAAGAAAGTTCTGGTGAGCTGTGAGGCTCAGCAAGTAATGCCGAATGAATTAGCAATTAAAATAGTATAACATGAATAATTACAACATTGAAATAGTTACTGAAAACATTAAAAGTCATATTTAACATTATGCTTCACTGCTTTTGGATTTCTGTTGAATATAAATTTTTTTGTGAAAGATTTTGCTACTCTTTTCATAACATTATTCAATGGAGCTCAGGTAAACCTGACATTATCGCCATTGAATTACATAAAGGTCACTTTTGCCTCTTTTGGGGTCCCTTTTGCCCCACCTGCTATGCAGGTTTCATAATTCTCTGGGGTCCCTTTTGCCCCCACTTACCATGTAGTTCTGATATGGGAACCCTTTTGTCCCAACTATAATGATAAGGCATACATTATTCATAGCCAAACTTTACATTAATTTAGTATTCAATATTCTTTCATAATTCATATCATATCAGTCTTCATTATCATTCATGACATATCTTGTGTATAAGTAATATGCATAAATTTTCAAGAAATTTTACATTCTTCCAAACATTCTTACATAGAACCATTTAAATGATGTAACCAAACCTTATGTGAACTTATATGATAGCAAAAGGTATAAGCAGTAGATCATATTCAAAAGCTTGGAGAAAACAATTTAAAGAAAATAAATTCATCATAACACATAACTTTCTTTAAACATTAATTTGGTATTACTTACCTCCTTGATGATCTTCCTCCAATTCTCTACCATGAACTCTTCTACGATTGTAAGTCACTTCGAAGCTTTCTCTTTATATAACCAGATAAATCTAAGACATCACAAGATAAAATCTCCTTAAGACTTTCACTATTAATTGGAATTTGACAACACTGCCATAAGAACCAACTTCTATTGTCTTCTCTATTTTAACCTCTTACTTTTCCTTCATTGTTTCTACCATTAGTTTGCATATCTACACAGATTTATAATTCTTCATATATTTCTAAAGCAAATCTCTAAATCTTGATAACAATCTCTAATAAACTTCTTCAATTATCAAAAGTACTAACTTTGCTGATGCTTCACACGTTCACCAAAAACCCTTACTCAATTTCTCTTCTTGATTCCAATCTCCATGGCTGCTATGCTTACCCGATTCTTCCTGCCTTGAACCGATTACTTCTTTTCTCCTTGCACTATACCGAGAATTTTACTCAGCCTTCACTATGCCGCCCTTTGCAAATCATTGTGCCGAACCAAGCACAATAGTTTAAGCACTCAGCCGAATTTTTGCTAGGCTTTTCTTCCGAAATGTGCTACAGGGAAGATTTCTATTATGTCATTTCCTTCCAACCGTGGCTTGCATAATCTCCAAACTGGATAATGATTTAAGGAGTGGACCCCACACACAGCAACTGCTACCTATCTACAACCATCGTAAGCATCTTTTGGAAATTAAGGGATAATTTACTTAATTTAATATATTATTGATTACTAATACTACTGATTTATTTTAATAGAAAAAATATATTAATTAAATTGAGTAAAACCTAAATTTCCTGGTGTTACAGTCGAAGAGGGCAACGCTCCCCAGTGGGATTCGACTTGCCCGATCAAATTGCGGGGTCAAGGGGTAGTAGTAAAAGCATAGTGTTTATATGCCCTAGAGGGAGAACACATGCTTACTCATTTAACTACAACTTCTAACAAATTCACAAACACATCATCGCCGCCGACACCTCGATTCACCTTCCTCCACTAAGAGACGCCAAGTCTTCCATGTTACCTGCCGAAATTACAAGACGCTCATTGACTATGGGTCCACCTCATCTTGAGACTTGCTTTACATCTACTCGCTCACCAGACCATTAACTTCACCCTTCTAATGCCAATCAAAAGGTGCCTTGTGTTCTAAATTCATGTAACATTGTACAGGTATTTATCATGTAGCCATGTTCCAATTCTTCTCTGTTTAACCTTTCTTTTAGCCATTAATACCCTATAAATAAAAGGTGATGAACAACAATTAGAAAGTTTATAAAAAACTTTTCTATGCTCTTTTGACCTTTTCAAACCTTAAGCTCTTCAAGTATTCATGACTGAGATAGTAAAGATTTAACTAACCTACTCTTTTATACTCTCTATTATCTACTCTTTATTCTCACCAAATCATCAAACATATTTGCTAATAAAGTTGAACATTATCCATCGAATAGAATTCGATTCAAAAGAATTCGATTCAAAACTACTAATTAGTTTTCATTTGAATTTTAGAACAAGGCTTGACATCAATCTGAACCAATTCAAATCATTAAGATTCCATTTTGTTGCCTTTCTTTTAAAATTAAATTTCTTAAATTTAATTTATATAAGAAACATTTGAAGAGAAGTCCTTACATTTGTGCAAAAAATATGAAAAAAAAAAACTTTTTTATTTAATATTTACAGGTGTTCTAGATAAAGTTACATACATTTTAAAAGACATAACAGAATGCAAAGCACATAGATTCCATGAGAAGTCCATAGCTTTCTAGATCAGAAATGTAAATCTTCAACTTAAAGAGGATAATACCATCGAACATACTATTCATAAAGGGATAGCAAAGGGAAAAACACAAAAAACAGGCTAAAATCGCAGCATTTGATAGCAAGAGTTGTTAATCTTTCACCATTTTTTTTTTGGATGACTATAACTTTGTATAAAGGTGATTGTAAAGTTATGATAGAGAAAATAAATTTTTAGAAGTTGCAGTTCAAGGCAGAATCTTAACACAAAAATTTTACGGTCTGAAAAATAAAATAATAAGAAAACGTTCTCAAACAAAACAAAGCCCAAGCATATCTGTCAAAAATTTTGGCCGTTTTTTATTACATATATTGCTTCTCCCAGTCCAGAGAGAATACAGAAAAGCAATTCAGTCCTGAAAGGAAACACATTTTAAACAAATTGAATATTTTAGGGAAAAAGTTGCAATCCTCCTGGACCTGCCAGTATGTTACAGCACTCGTCTGATGTTCTAAAAGAATTTAGAAACCCTGCAGCAGTGCATAAACTCGACCAGCTAAAGTTGCAGGCAATTTTGCAATTGCAGCCTCAATCTCCTATTAGTATTGTATAAACCGGTAGAGATTAGAAGAGGAAAGGAAAAAAAATAAATAAATATACTTTAACACAAAGATGAATACACAAGTAAAAGTAAGAAAGCTCGAACATAACTAGCAGCATAACACAAAAGTTATACAAATTTGAAAAAAGACAATAACGAAGCCCCAGCTTATACTACCCAAAAAATTTGTTTAAAAGAAAGGATAAAATTTGCCTCAAAATTTTACTCTATTATCTTGTATATAATCAAAGTTATTTTCATTCAATTCTATTTTTAATTTCAAACATTTTGTTTTGATATATAAAAGTCTACCTCAATTACGGAAAATTATTAGGTGCGGACACCGGACGTAGAGATACGTCCGCACATCTACTAAAAATTTGACACGTTGAGTGCACTTTGGTTGCGTTTTTTGTGCGCTTTATCTGCACTTTAGTTGTACTTTGACTGATCATTTGTTGCGCTTTACCCGTGCTTTACCTGCACTTTGACTGCTCTTTTTTACTGCGCTTTTCGTGTGCTTTTGGTGCACTTGGCTTAAAGTTCCACAGACAAAAAATAAATCCAAAAAATGCACTCCACATGTCAAATTTTAAGTGGATGTCCGGACGTATCTCTACATATGGTGTCCGCACCTAATAATTTGCCCCAATTACAATCCTAATAATAATATATATATATATATATAATTTCAAGTATTTAATTAAAAAATTAATTTTATTTTACTTTTACTATAGCATATCAACTAATCAAGGATTCAAGGCATGCAAAAGGTTTACTAAATGGATTTCTGGATCATACCGCTGGTGCGGCTGGAATAATTAGTGGAGTTAGGATTAGATTATAATGATAATTAGTAGAATTGCATCCATTAACTAAGGCATTTTCCTCCTCCAACCCGTCATTCTAGCAGCTGCCTGCTGTCGAGTGCAATCCACGATCCAGAGGAGGGCGAGGCGAGCAGGGAATGGTCGTAAGGCTGCTGCGGCTAATTCTGAACTTGGGTAAGGAAGAAAGGAAGTGGAAGAAGGGAATAAGAAATGAGAAAAATTGGTTGAATTAGGAGAAATTTGATAGAGGTTATTTATAAAAGAAGAAGAGGGCAGGGTATTTTGGAGAACAAATTTATCCACCTATTCCTCCTATTATAGAGAACGAGGTGAGATACAAAATCTGTAGTATAGGAAATAGTAATATTTCTTTATATGATTGTGGCGGCATTTTTATATAATTATAATAGCATTATTCTCATTTTAATCATGTTTTTAAATTACTGATTCACTTAAGTCCATTACTTATTCAGTTGAGCTAATTGATTTGCAAAATGCTTATATGCTGTAAAATAATTATATGTTATGAAAATATGAAACTTAATAAAAAAGATTAATGAAAGGCTAATGAGAAAAGTCATGTTATAGGGGATAGGTCTGCACAAGTAAAGACAAAAGATCTGATAAGATAAGCCCTAAGGACCGTACAGAAGCTACTCAATTCTCTATCTTTTTAAAAAATTGAAAATTCGGATTCAACCTTGCATGAGAGAGTTGTAAGTACACACAAGCCTATAGTCATCATATAACTTGTCTGAAATATAGAAAAATAAATAGGGCAAGAAGAATGTGAAAAGTTAAAAGAATACACAATGAATTTCATCGTTATATGCAATACAAACAGTGGTTGTACTGTAAGAAAAGGAAAGGAGCCAACTGAGCTCTAGACAGGAAGATGACTGCATTTTGTGTACATAAGTTTTGGGTGTACATCGAAGTCAGAGCAGTACAATAAGAATTTTGGGTATGTAAACTTTCTTAATAAAGCTCTATATTTTATTTGAGGTTGAATATGCTTCAAAATATGAAATTTGTAAATAAAATTTTAAAACTAGAAAATTTTTTATTGAGATAATCCGAAGAGATTATTTCTAATATAAGTAATTCATGATGGGTGTTAGTAAGAGATATGTCTACTCGGATTCCATCAATTTGTTATACTCCATGTACAGACAAATAAAAGAGATAGGACACTTGAGTTACAAAATCAGTGAAGAAGAGAGCACAACTTAGCTCCTTAAATATTAAAAGAACCACAAGTTTTAAGTGCCACAAGTTGAAAATGTAGGCAACCAAGATACACGAAAAGCATTAATACTGCTTTACTAGAGAGTCCAAAAGAAAAGCTACAAGGGGCTACCGTTAAGAATGGAATAACTAACAACCAAACAGTTTATATTCAAGTGCAAAATAGACCTTAAAAGACTTTGGGGGAGAAGCTTGAATCAATGTGGAAATGATAAACTTCACGATCGTAGTTAAAGAATGCTCATTAATCATAAACGAGGCAAATTCAATTCTACTAGTGTGGTTAGAATAAGTTAAACGGTTACAGGTTTAAGAAAAGACGGTCAGTTTTACCTCTGAAGTATATCTAGCTGAAAAATGGATTAATACTATTGCCTTGTTCTGGAACTTTTCTGCATAACTTGCTATCTAGACAGCAGCAGGAACACAAACACAAAAACAACAGGGAAAAAAAAAAGTTTAAAGAAATACAAAGTTTCTTTATTCTCTGAAGAAATAATGAAATTAGAGAACGAACCTCCGACATATGTGTGTGGCCATACTCTCTGGCATGCTCTATTGACATTGCATTATCAACAAAAGTACTCTACAGAACCATTAAGAAGAGTTTTTTAGCATCAGTTTTTTAGAATAATGTCAAGCTCGAACAAAAAAAAGAAGCAAATTCACTGATAGCATTAATATCAGATGAATAAAAGGACATTAAAAGTAGTTTAAATGAGTAAATTAGTTACAACCACCTCGTATTTTAACCTCTGCTTCTGGTTGTCTCGCAATACCTTCTATGGCTTGGCCCGCAGCAGTACCTTGACCAACCCCAGGTCTGATAGAAGCAAGCCCTACAGCCAATCCAGCAGCGAACTGCCTATAGAAATTAGAAAACTCCCCCCACCCACGAGGTGCGGAGCAAAAGAAACGGTCTGCCAATTGGACCGAGGAGAGTGAGGTTCGTCACCACAGTCCCGAGAGAAGGCCGAGTTGAAAAGCAAACCGAAGACAAACCAACGAATGAAGGACGGCTCGCTCTACAACCAGGGCGGGCAGTCGTCTCACTTACTAGTCAGAGCTACACAATTTCTAGATAAGGCACGTAGTGTGCCGATGTGGGCTCCGAAAATTCGGCCCCGGCCTCCGCTCGCGCTTTTCTTTTTATTCGGCGAGAGAGTTTTAACTGAATAGATTCCGAGGTAAATTTTGGAAGGCAGATGGGTTTGTAGATAAGACACTACCCAGAGATTTCGCCCTCATTTTGTGAGGACTTTATGATCTGAGTTCTGGTTTCCTATAGGCGCAAGCTCCTATAGTTAATTACCCCTCCCGATCACGAGAGAGAACTTTCGATTAAGGCTAGTCGTCGATCAAATATGTAGAATATACGTGGTATCAGACATATAGTAGCAGCATGAGTTTGGATTTGGGAATTTTGAATATCTGATATTTAAAATAGAAATTGCACCATCTTGCACTTAAAGCGGATGGTGGGGGAATGGATGATGGGCCCGATCAAGATCCCATGGTTCCTTCGTCCCGGGCCATCGTGGTCCCTAGTCTACTTAGTCAGAGGAGGTAGTCGACCCAACCTGACAGAAGGATCCTTGTCGGTAGCCATGGGTAGCTTCATCCAAGGGGAACTTGTAGACCTGGGTTGGATGTTTATCTAAGGGGACAAATTTTGAATCCACCTTAGCTAACAGAGGGTTTTGTGCCCTATCGATTATATCTTATTGATTCATATCTCAAGGATTTGATGCCACTAAGGAACGTATTGGCTATGGCCATAACCGCTATCTGTGGTGCCATTTGGCGGCAAAACCACTCGGTTCAGAGGGCCCCGGGTCATAACCGTTTATCCTGCGGTGCCATTTGGCGGCAAAACCGTCAGTTAGAAGACACGTACCACGTCCTTACTGACAGAAAATTGTTTGAGAATAAATCCTAGTGATATTTTCGACTAGGCATTTGACTCTTTGTGAGCTGAAGTAAATTTTAATTTGTCCATCTTGGCAGACTATTGCGGAGGGAGGATGGGCTTTACTTTAAGTGGGTTGATGGATTTATTTCATTTTAAATATGTTGGAATTTGGGATGATCTTTTTGGGATTTTAAGATTTTTTTTGGATTTTTGGATATTTGGGAATGAAATTTGAAAAATATTTGTGAACCCCTCCGGTTGAGATCTGCATTCAACACGGTCATCATCGGGGTGTTTGTAGTCATTTCTCTTTTATTGATTGAATCTTGTCGACTCTATTGAATTATCGATAGAGGATCGGATTTCGTAGGCTTTATGCCTTTATTTAGTAAATTCTTTTGATTATAGGCCTTGAAGGCCTGATATGAATGTATTAAAACAAATACACCTGTTGCCACAACCGTGTATTTATTTGAAGGTTCGAACCCTACCGACTCCTATTGATTCGTATAGAAGGATAGGGTTCAAACTTGAATTCACTTATTGACCCGCGCAGCATCCCTAGACGTCACGTGTGTACCAATAACATGCTAGGGGCCCATGCGGGTGTTTGGGGGCATTTTATAGTTGAACCCTATCAACTCCTTTTATTTACTTAGAAGGATCGGGTTCAAACTTAATAACCCGCGCAGCATCCCTAGACGTCACGTGTGTACCAATAACACACTTGCCGGGGCCCATGCGGGTTTTATAATTGCTTTTCCCCCTTTTAGTGTACCTATGTGTATACAAATTACAGTGCACGTGCTGGGGTATTTTGAAATATTTGTGAATGTCTTCTGTCCGCTTGCATGAATATTGCGGATCCGGTGGCGTGGCGTAGCAGCTTCTGAATAGAGTTGTTTGCTGCTTCGTACAGGTAGACTGTCGTGCACTACTCGTTGCTTTCTGCGAGTGGATCGTAGTGCACTAACTAATCTCCTGCCTTGGGTCGTAGGAGCTTGCACTTGTTAAAGCTCTTATGTATTTTACTTTTGGTCAACGTGGTGGACTTGTACCGTTGATCTTTGCTTGCAATCAAAAATATATATACCCTTCCAATTTTCATTGCTTGCGAGGATTTGATGTATTTGCTTAGTACTAAATTGCACTTGGTCTTTACGTTCATAGAGAACTGCTCTAGCTACTTATGTGTTGCTCAATGTTAGCTCCATAATACTATAATGATCACTTCCTTTATGCTTATGGGTAATAAGAATGTATGATTGCTACGATATTATCCCAGGTGGTATGAACAATCATTGTAAGCTTCTATATTTACCATGTCCATTGTAGATACGTTATTAGATTCCCAAATTTCATTTATGAGCATATCACTATACTACTTGTAGATGAATCGTTTCATGCACTTGAGAATTTTGACCTCATCCTACATCTGCATATTATAAGTGGGACCCAACATCTCATAGTTCAGCTCATAGTTCTTGTTACTTATCATTCAAGTTCCCAGTTCAAGCTTCTCATGCTTATTACTATTCATTCAAATACTATAGAGCTTTAATCAGCATTTGCATTCCAATCAATGTGGCGACCCATTGATATCTCACTTGTTGCATGCCTCTTTTGAACATACCATTATCCTTACCATAATCTTTTTGCGTATTTTTGTGGGTTGGTGATTGATGTTATTGCAAGCCTTTTGATTTGATTTATAGGACGAATGATTGTATTACAAGTTCCTCCTCCTTGCTCGTAGCTTGATTGATTGATCATGACAATTTTCTTTAGTCTCATCGATGAATGTTCATTTGAATACTTTGAATCACAACTTATGATTTTTACATCATGAGTCTTCATTTGCTTGCAAATGAGTTGTTGTTGTGCTCATAGGAGTTTGTCACATTCATGTTGCTTGTGAGCAAAATAACAATCATGCTTGCTAAGGCTTCAACATGAGTCTTCAATCCCTTTGCTGATCTTTGCTTACATGATCATATTTATTGATCAACATTTATATTTTATCTTGCTCATACATTCATCGAATTAGAGCTTGATCTTCCGCATTATTCATTTGAATTCAAGTTCTCATCTTATTCGAATTCAAGTTCAAGTATGGTCCAGGATGGATTCTTTACTGTTTGGATTAAATCCTTGCTTGAATCCGAATTGTCCAAATCATTCTCAATTAGTGTACAAATGATGTTCAAATTTGAGCTCATGTAAAGTTCTCATTTCAACTTTATCTTTCTTAAGTTATAAATCTTTGTATTATGTCCAATAGTCCAAGTACAAGTCCTCTGCATCTTTACAAGTTTGATTGCATGTTCAAATTGTTCACTGTTGTTCAATCTGGTCCGAGTTCATAAGTCCCCTGTAGTTCACTTGAATTCGAGCCATTCTTTGTTTCGTTTGCATTCAAGTTGGAGTTTTTATTGATTGTTTAAGTTTGAATTAAGTCTATTTGAT
This sequence comes from Dendrobium nobile, assembly GCA_022539455.1. Classification (NCBI taxonomy): domain Eukaryota; kingdom Viridiplantae; phylum Streptophyta; class Magnoliopsida; order Asparagales; family Orchidaceae; genus Dendrobium; species Dendrobium nobile. The sequence continues at coordinate 62,610,458 of CM039733.1, read as the reverse complement.
GCTCCAATCAATTGTCCAAGTAAAGCTCCATATTGTTTCAAGTAAGAATTGCGTTTACCCGAAATTTTGGCAGCCTTCTGGCGTCTCCACCGTTTAGGGGAAAACTACGGAAAACTGGGCCTCCCGCCACGCTAGAGAAAAGCGTGCACGGTAGGTGCCCTCGGACGAGGACACCGCAGCCGTAATAATTTTGATTCCCCACCACGCCAGAGAAAGGCGTGCATAGGTTGCGGGCACCAGTTTAAAATAAGCAATTTATAATTGACCCCACCTCACCGTAGGCGTTGCACCGGGTTCCCTTCCCACCACACTAGAGAAAAGCGTGCATGAGTTGGTTTTTCCGGTCCGACACCAACGCTGAAAATGGGGTTTTGATTACCCGTCCCGTTGCAAGCACCGCAACGAATTCCCTCCTACCACGCTAGAGAAAAGCATGCATAGGTGGTTATTCGCCGCGATGCAAGCATCGAGAATGGGTTTTCAAAGTTTTAGGGTTTAGAGAGATTATACCTTCGCAAGGTCAACGGCGTGGATCGAGAGAGAAAAGGATTTTTAAATTAATTATATGTTAAAATTAACATATAATTAAATATATTTAACTCATAATTAATTATAAATTAATTATGTTTAATTATAATTAGTGATAATTAATTATAATCTAAAAATATTTAATTATAATTATAACAATTAATTATATCTAATTATAACTAATAATAATTAATTTAAATTAAAATAGCTAATTATAATTAATTTTTAATAATTTATAGTTAATTATCACTAAAAATAATTAACTATAATAATTATAAATTAATTATAATTTATTTTAATTAAAACTAATTACTATTATTATTAATTAAATATAATTAAAATATTTAATTATAATAATTATAATTAACCATAATGAACTATTACTAATAATAATTAATTATAATTAATTAAACATTAACATAATTAATTATAATTAAGCCTAACTTAATTATAATTAAGTATATTAAATAATAATTATTATTAAAAAAAAAAGAAATCTCCCCTCCCCCTCTCGGTTTGGGGAATTTACGGGATTTGGCCAGAGCGGCGCGTGAAAGGGAGATAGCTACCTTCACAGCAAGCTAACTCCTGTGGTTACTTCCGCTCAAAATGTCGTAACTTCCAAACCCGACACGAAGAGTACCTGAAGGATTCGGCTTGGAGAAGAGGTAAGGAGCTCCCTTCTCTCTCTCTCTCTCTCTCTCTCTCTCTCTCTCTCTCTCACGGGATGAAGGAGCAGGGTGGGTGGGGAGGCGACGGAACAGAGGGCTTGGCCGGCTCCGTTCGTGGAAGCAGAGGGAAGATCAGAGGGGGAGAGCAGGCTCGGGAGGAGAGGAAACGGGATCAGGAGTGAGGGAGTGGAGCGAGACGCGAATGAGAAGGGCTTCGGTCGCATTTTATAGACGCGAAAAGGGCAAGGATCAAGGCCGTCGTCGCAGGTTTCGTGGGAAAGTGACGCGAACGGCGCCGAATCCAGCGAGATTCACGGAGGGCATCGGTAGACTTCGTGGATCCGCCGTGTATAAGGTATGTGTATGCAGGATTTTTTTTGTTCTTCTACACAGAGGTTAACAGCCGAATAAGCCACAGCTCTATTCCCGACTAACGACTTGTCACGATCCAATTGTTTCTTTCATATAGTTTTCATGTTCCAAGTGTAATACATCAAAATCAATATCTTTTTGATTCCGATCGTCAATCCACTTTCCAGAATAATAAGTAATTGGCTAACAAGCCTATTTTCTTTTTGATTAAAGGCCCCCAATGCTTAGTTCTAAATGGTGGGATCGATCTCCGGGTTGACACTAAGGGAAGCTTTGCGTATCCGTCTCGCTTCGTCTTGGGGGTCGAAAAGATATGGACCAACCGTTCGATATCTGATTTTCAAAGAGCTTGGATTGCTGCCTTTGTGGAAGTATGACCTAAAAAAAAAAGAGAAGGTTGCTAAGCAGCAATAATTGTACTTAAGCTCTCTTTTCAATGCCCGCAGCTACAAATGAAGAGAAGAAGAGGTGAACAGAGCTCACAGTCAGGAATGGATGCTACAGAGGATCAACTCATAACTGAGGAGGACTCCGGCCACCCCTTGAAAGCACTCCTCGAGCAGGAAATCCACAAAGCAGTTTTTGACTGTAAACCTAATAAGATTTCGGGTCCAGACGGATTCCAAAGAATTTTTCCATGGATCTACAAGAAGATGAAAGAATACAGAATTGTATTAAGGACAGCTTTCCTATGCCAATCAGTTAACTTTTCAATGAAGTTGTAAATATTTGAGAAATTCCAAATTGCATAATTTGAATGATGTGCATCCGATTAATTTATTCTATTCAGTTGGATGTAATTGGGCTGCGAGGGCTTTACTTCTATTAAATAAAATTATAGCCACGTCACGAATTACCACAACAACAACATCATCATCAAACCTTTATCCTACTATAGGGATCGGCAACATGAATGTTTTTTCTGCATTGTATCTTATTAAAAGTCAAATTCTCATTTAAATATAATAAAAAAGATTATTTCTAATACTTTATAAAAAAATCTTTTTAGGTCTACCTCTAACTTTTAAACTTAAATTAGATCTAATACATCAACTCTCCTAAATGGGTTATTGGAAGGTTGATGTTTTATGTGACCAAATCATCTAAAGACAACTCTCTCTAATCTTATCTGCCACAGGAGTTACTCCCATGAATATACTCATTACGCATTCTGCCTCGAAATGTAAAGCCACACAATCGCCTAAGCATCCTCATCTCTGCAAAATTTAACTTATGCTTTTTCTTTTAATTGCCAACATTCTATGCCATAAGCATTGCAGGTCTCACCACCTTATAGAATTTTCCCTCAAGTTTTAGGGGTACTTTTCAATAACAAAAGGCCTGATACAATCCTCCACTTCAACCATCCAACTTGAATTCTACAAATAATATCCTCAGCTATTTCACCATTGCTTTGAACAACATATCCAAGATATCTAAAATGTGTACTCTATTTAATGACTTGATAGCTCAAAGTCACAAGTTCCGCACTAAATCTATGACTACTAAAATTATACTTCATATATTCATTTTAGATATAGTCAAACGAAAACCATTACATTCAAATGTTGACCTCCATAATTCAAGTTTTCCTTCAACTTCCTTGCTAGCCTTATCAACAAGAAGAATATCATCAGTGAAAAGCATACACCAAGGTATGCCTTGTAGCAAATATTTAGTAAGAATAATTCATATCATGATTGTTTGACAAATTGTAAACTAAAAGTCGCTACTTAATACAACCCTTCATTTTTTTTCATTTGGGGCTTTGAGGCTGATAGAAAATACTTGAGTTCTCAAGTATTTCTAACCCAAACCAGTAAATATACAGCAGCCAACTGCTGTCCAACATTACCGCCCTCCCAAAGAAAATACTTGAGTTCTCAAGTCTTTGCTGGACCGGTCCAACCGGCCCATCCTGGGCCGGTCTAACATTACCGCCCTCCCAAAGAATCACCTTGTCCTCAAGGTGAAAATCTGGAAACTACTGTTTCGCCATCTCGTATGGCTCCCACGTGGCCTCGTAGTCAGGAAGGTTCTTCCACTGGATCAACACTTCCTTAGTTTCATCTTCTTTCTGGCGAACACCCCTCAGCTCCAAAGGTTCCAGGATCACCTCTAACTCCTCCGTAAGTGTCGGCGGTAGCTCGGGAATGGCGATGTGATCACCAATGACCCTTCTCAGCTGTGAGACGTGAAAAACCGGGTGTATAGTCGCCGATGGGGGTAATTTCAACCGATATGCTACTGCCCCGATCTTTTCTATCACTTCATAAGGACCAAAGTACCTTGGAGCTAGCTTTTCATTCCTCCTGTTGGCAACTGTCTTCTGCCTGTATGGGCGGAGCTTCAAGAACACCTTATGCCCTGCCTCAAAATGGATATCTTTTCTATCACTTCATAAGGACCAAAGTACCTTGGAGCTAGCTTTTCATTCCTCCTGTTGGCAACTGTCTTCTGCCTGTATGGGCGGAGCTTCAAGAACACCTTATGCCCTGCCTTAAAATGGATATCTTTTCTATGTCCATCTGCTTGCTTCTTCATGATTTGCTGCGCCCTCAGTAAGTGCCTTTTTAACTCCTCTAACACTCGGTCCCTCTCCTCCAAATACTCCTCTACTGATGAAACAGGAGTACTACTGCTCCCAAAGTGTACCAAGTGTGGGGGATCCCGTCCGTACAACACTTTGAATGGGATCATTTGTGAAGCCGAGTGAAATGACGTGTTGTACCAGTACTCAGCCCAGAATAGCCACTTCGCCCATAGCTTTGGTGTCTCTGAAACAAAGCATCTGAGGTATGTTTCCAAGCTCCTGTTGACTACTTCTGTCTGTCCATCCGTCTGTGGGTGGTAGGCTGTACTTCTCTTGAGCACTATTCCCTGCAATCTGAATAGCTCCTTCCAGAAATGACTGAGGAACACCTTGTCCCTATCTGATACGATCGCCTCTGGCACCCCGTGTAATCTGACCACTTCTCTGATAAAGGCTGATGCTACTGTTATTGCGGTGTAGGGATGTCGGAGGGGAATGAAATGGGCATACTTGCTCAACCTGTCCACCACTACTAAGATCACTGTGAACCCCTCTAAACGGGGCAGCCCATCTATGAAATCCATAGAGATCTCCTCCCATACTCTACCCGGCAAGGCTAAAGGCTGTAGTAATCCTCCTGGTGACATAGCTAGGTACTTACTCCTTTGACAGACCTCACATCTGGCTACCATCTCCTCTACATCTTTATGCATCCCCTTCCAGTACAGCTCCCCAGCTAGCCTCCTGTATGTCTTTTGTACGCCTGAATGGCCCCCTATTGCACTCCCATGAAACTCCTGAAGTAGGTTTGGGATGTGGATCGACGTCCGGGGCATCACAAACCTCCCCTGATACAGCAGCTTGTCTCCCTCCATGGAGTATCCCGGGTGGCTCTCTGGTTCCTTCAGTAAATCCGTCCTGATCTTTCCCAAACTCTCATCTCTCGCGCTTTCTTCTCTGATGGCCTCCCAATCAAGCATCCAAGGCACGGATAGAGCAAAGGTCTGCAATTCCTCCATACATCTGGATAAGGCATCGGCCGCCTTGTTCTCCACCCCTGGCCTGTACTGAATCTCAAAATCGTACCCCAGTAACTTGGACAACCACCTCTGATGCTCTTCCGTCACCATCCGCTGTTCTAAGAGAAATTTCATGCTCTGCTGATCAGTCCTGACAATGAAGTGTCTTCCAAGTAGGTAAGGCCGCCATTTCTGAATGGCCAACACGATGGCCATCAATTCCCTCTCATATACTGATTTCATCCTTGCTCGAGCAGTCAATACCTGGCTGAAATAAGCGACGGGTCTCCGGTTCTGCATAAGTACTGCACCCAATCCGTATCCCGATGCATCGGTCTCCACAATGAATGTCTGGGTAAAATCCGGCAAAGCTAGGATCGGCACTGTAATCATTGCCTTCTTCAGGCTCTCGAATGCGAATGTGGCTGCTTCTCCCCACAGGAAACCATCCTTCTTCAATTGCTCCGTAAGTGGCCATGCTATGGTGCTATATCCCTTTACAAATCTTCTGTAATACCCTGTCAATCCCAGAAATCCTCTCAGCGCTTTCAGATTCTTTGGTAGTGGCCACTTTAGCATTGCCTCAATTTTGGAGTGATCAGCTGCCACCCCTTCCTTGGACACCACATGACCCAAGTACTCTACACTAGCTTGTGCAAAGCAGCATTTCTTTAAATTTGCCCTCAACTGGTGCTCCTGCAATACCTCTAACACCTTCTTCAAGTGTTCCCAATGTTCGACCTCTGACTTGCTGTATATCAGGATGTCGTCAAAAAATACTAACACAAACCATCTGAGATAAGGTTTGAAGACCTTATTCATCAGGGCCTAGAAAGTAGCAGGTGCATTGGTGAGGCCAAAGGGCATCACCAAGAACTCATAATGGCCTTCATGAGTTCTAAAAGCTATTTTGGGAACATCTTCCTTCCTCATTCGAATCTGGTGGTAGCCCGATTCCAAATCTATCTTGCTGAAAATCACGGTCCCACTTAATTCATCCAAGAGCTCATCGATAACTGGTATAGGAAGCTTATCAGGTACAATCTCCTTGTTGAGTGCTCTGTAATCTACACAAAAACGCCAGCTACCGTCCTTCTTTTTCACCAACAGAACGGGACTAAAGAAAGGGCTGATGCTGGGTCTGATGATCTCTGCCTCCAGCATCTCTCTGATCAATCGTTCAATTTCATCCTTCTGGAACTGAGGGTAGCGGTAAGGACGTACACTGATGGGTGATACTCCTTCCCTCAACACAATAGCATGCTCATGCTCCCTCTGCGGTGGTAATCCCTGAGGCGGCTGAAACGCCTCTTGGAACTGTTGAATCAACGGCTGAACGGAGAGGGGTATAGCTCCTCCCTCCTCCACTCCTGTCCCCTCCAAACTATGCAATTCCACCAGGTAGCCTCCTCCCTCCTGCTAAATGGTTCGGATTAGGGATTTGAGAGAAACCCCAGCCTTGGTCAACCCAGTGTCTCCTTGAATCGTTCTCCTTCTCTCCCCTATCACAAGTTCCATCCTCAAAGTCCCCCAATTAATCTTTGTCTCCCCCAATGTACGCAGCCACTTCATCCCTAAGATGACGTCAGTGCTCCCCAATTCCAAAGGAAGAAAATCTTCCTTCATCTGGATTCCCTGAATCTTCAGCACCACCTCTCTACAAACTCCCCTCCCATTTCCATCTTTCCTGTGCCCATCATCACCCCATAGCCACCTGTGTCCACTAACTCCATCCCTAGCGACTCCACTATCTGGGTGGAAATGAAGTTATGGGTTGCCCCACTATCAATCAACACCACCACCTCACGGTCAGCTATCTCTCCTCTCACCTTCATAGTGTGACTCGGAGTGAATCCCACTACAGAGTTCAGAGAGACTTCTGCTACATCCAGATGCAACTTCTCATCCTCCTCCAACTCGGGGTCATTCCCACCTCTCTCTTCGTCTTCCTCATCTTCACAAACGAGGAGAATCTGAAGAGAGCGGTCCTTACACCTGTGCCCCGGCATGTACTTCTCATCGCATCTGAAGCACAACCCTTTTTGCTCTTTTGTCCTGCATTTCTTTTTCTGTCAACCTTTTAAACTGTCCCCCATTTCCTCCTCCAGTCTTTTCCTTGGGTGTTTCCTTCTGACCCCCCGGCGCTACCCCTTTGGAGGGTAATACCGCAGTAGTCATCTTGTACGATCCCCCTGAGTAGTTGCCTCGAGCTCCTCTTTCTGATCTCTTCTGGTCTTCCACCAATTGTGCCAGCTCCATCGCTTTGCCTAAATTCCTTGGCTCCAACACTCTGACAGCTGTTCGTATCTCCGGTTTGAGCCCCTTCATGAAATTTCCCTCTAGGGCTGATTCTGAGATGTGATCCAGACGGCTAGCCAAATACTCGAATCTGTCCCGATAGTCAGCCACGGTCCCCTCCTGAGTCAGAGCAAAGAACTGTTCATAGAAGTCTCCTCCCCCATCGGCTCGGAAACGCTCTAATAAACAATCCTTGAACTCTCTCCAGTTCCTGATAGGTTCTCTCCTGTCTCTCCACTGATACTAGGCCAACGCCTTCCCTTCCAGACACAAACCTGCCGCTGTTAGCTTCTCATCGTCTGTCAACCCGTTGACTGCAAAGTAACGCTCCACCTTATAGATCCAGCCATGGCCATCTTCGCCCTCAAAGATGGGCATCTTCAACTTCCTCACCTTCGGATCCCTTCCATTGCCCCGGTAATCTCCATAACCTCCCATTCCTCGAAGATGAGGTGCTCCCCAAGGGTCCCGGTCCTCCCTCCGACGCTGGTATCCTAGTTCGTCGTCATAATCCCCCCTTCCTCTTTCGAAATCAGCACCTCGACGCTGAAATTCAGCACCTCGACGCTGATACTCTTCTCTCCTTTCTCCAAAATCTGCACTACCTTCATATTCCCCCCGTCTGCCTCCAAAATCGACATCTCGACGCTGAAAATCAGCACCTCGACACTGAAAATCAGCACCTCGACGGTCATTTCCCATGCTCATATCCTCTCTAGAGAGTGACTCTAGAGGTGGCATGTCGTCGTCCCTTTCAAGAATCTCCACCTCCGGATTCCTCCTCCCCCGGATTGGGTTTGTATTTCCTCCTACTCCATGACCGTCAGTAGTCTCTCTCACTTCCGATGTCTCCGGATTGGTCTTCATCTCCAATAGTTTCTTCATCATTTCTTCCATAGCCGCGAACCTCCCTTCCAACCTGTCATTGTTGGTGGAGATTTCCAGGAACTTTCCCTCCAGATCTGTCTTCATGTGGGCTCCGAAAATTTGGCCCCGGCCTCCGCTCGCTATTCTTATTCGGCGAGCGAGTTTTAACTGAATAAGTTCCGAGGTAAATTTTGGAAGGCAGATGGGTTTGTAGATAAGACACTACCCAGAGATTTCGCCCTCATTTTGCGAGGACTTTATGATCTGAGTTCTGGTTTCCTATAGGCGCAAGCCCCTATAGTTAATTACCCCTCCCGATAACGAGAGAGAACTTTCGATTAAGGCTAGTCATCAATCAGATACGTAGAGATACGTGTTATCTGGCATATAGTAGCAGCAATGGGTTTGGAATATTGGTATAAATTGGATTTGGAAATTGAAGAATTTGGTCTGGAAGATTTGAGAAAATTTTATATTTAAAATAGAAATTTCACCATTGTTCACTTAAAGCGGATGGTGGGGGAATGGATGATGGGCCCGATCAAGATCCCATGGTTCCGTCGTCCCGGGCCATCATGGACCCTGATCTACTTAGTCAGAGGAGGTAGTCGACCCAACCTGACAGAAGGATCCTTGTCGGCAGCCATGGGTTGCTTCGTCCAAGGGGACCTTATAGACCGGGGTTGAATGTTTGTCTAAGAGGACAAATTTGAATCCACCTTAGCTGCACAGAGGGCTTTGTGCCCTATCAATTATATCCTATTGATTCATATCTCAAGGATTTAACGCCACTAAGGAGCGTATTGGCTCTGGCCATAACCGCTATCTGTGGTGCCATTTGGCGGCAAAACCACTCGGTTCAGAGGGCCCCGGGTCATAACCGTTTACCTGCAGTGCCATTTGGCGGCGAAACTGCCGGTTAGAAGACACGTACCACGTCCTTACTGGCAAGAGACTTTTTGAGAATGGATCATAGTAATATTTTCGACTAGGCATTTAGCTCTTTGTGAGCTAGAGTTTATTTGAATTTGTCCATCCCGGCAGACTGTCGCGGAGGGCGGATGGATTTTGCTTTAAGTGTTGAGATGGATAGTTTCATTTTTAAATATTTTGGAATTTTCTGGATTCTTGTGGAGTTTTTTGAATTTTTTTTTGATTTTGTGTGGATTTTGTATTTTGAGTGGACTTATGGGAGGCATTTGAAAATATTTGGAATGTACCCCTCCAGTTGAGATTTACATTCAACATGGCCATCATCTGGGTGTTTGGGGTTATTTCCATTTAAAGCTTGAACCTTGTCGACTCTGTCTAGCTGTCGACAGAGGATCGGGTTTCGTAGGCTTTATGCCCTTGTTAGTGAATTCATGTTGATTTTAGACCTTGAAGGCCTAATATGAATGTATAAAATAAATATCTCAATCGACCTCGTGACTAGATATTCATTTAAGGGTTCGAGCCTTGTCAACTCTCGCTTGCCCGCATAGGAGGATAGGACTCGAATTTGAATTCACTTATTGACCCGCGCAGCATCCCTAGACGTCACATGTGTTTCTACAACATGCTAGCCGGGGCCCATGCGGGTATTTGGGGGCATTTTATAATTGAACATTGTCGACTCCTTTCATCTATTTAGAAGGATCGGGTTCAAGTTTAATAACCCGTGCAGCATCCCTAGACGTCACGTGTGTACCAATAACACGCTCGCCGGGGCCCATGCGGGTGTTGATTATATTCCCTCTTTTAGTGTACCTAAGTGTGTACAAACTACAGTGCATGTGCGAGGGTATTTTTGAAATATTTGTAAACGCCTTCTGTTCGCTTGCAAAGATGTTGCGGATCCGGTGGCGTGGCGTTGTAGTTGTGGACGCCTTCTGTCTGCTTGTACAAATGTTGCAGATCCGGTGGCGTAGCAGCTTCTGGATAGAATTGTTCGCTGCTTCGTACAGGTAGACTGTCGTGCACTATTTGTTGATTTTTGTAGGCGGGTCATAGTGCACTAACTAATCTCCTGCCTTTGGTTGTAGAAGCTCGTAGGAACTTGTAGTCTTTATGCATGCTGCTGTGATTTTGGTCTTTATAATACAGCCACCATTGCTGGAGGTAAATGTATTCATCTTTAGACTGAAGTTGACTACAGGATACTGCATTTACTGTAGTCTTTATGCATCTACCCATGGGTGGATGTTGTACATACATATGTATTCGTAGAGGACTCATATGTATTGCAGATCTTTTATTCTTGATTGTTTGAGGATCAATGTGCTTATTTGTATCTTGATGTTGACTACGAGGATACTAGAGTACCCTTGCTACAAGAGTCTGCGGGTGCTTGTATTTGTTACATTCTTTATGCATTTTGTTGTGGACTTGGGTCCTTTCAGTACATCCGACACTGCCTTGCTTGTAGGATTCATATGAATGTTGCACATAAGATGCCATCTTTTGTAGGTGATATGTTTGCTAAAGAACTTTGCTCCTTTAATTGTGATCAAGTTATATATCTCCCTTGATTTTTATTGCTTGCAAGATTTGGATGATGACGAGTTGTATTTATCACAATTCTTTCTGTACCTCTATTTGTTGAAGATTGATGCATTCAACTATTATTGCATAGTTCCTGACTATAAGGGTATCGTATCATCTACTGCTTATTACTGATTAGCACTTGCAGACTTATCATGTATATGAAATATTCTTTGTCGTCGTTGCAATCATTTCAAATCACCAGTTGCATGATCCTTGATACTATTCATGAATAGTTCACTACATACATTATAGATCCTTTGTTGATCAATGTATTTGCTTGCAATTGAGGCTATTTGTTTGTAGATGTTATCATGAATGATCATATTTATATTTCAATCAATTTGGCGGTCTATTGATATCTCACTTGTTGCATGTCTCTTTCAAACATGTCATTGCCTCCACCATTAGTTTCTTGCATATGTTTGTAGGATTTGATTAGTGTTATTGCAAGTCTTTGATCCTCAGTTACAAGAAGAATGGTTGTGTTACAAGTTTCCTCTCCATGCTCATAGTTTGATCGGTTGAAGATGATAATTTTCTTTAATCTCATGAATGGATGTTCATTTGAATGTTTTGGATCATTGATTGACACCTTGATCATTTCATTTGAAGTCTTTGCACAAGTCCTTTGTTGTCATTCGAGCTCATGACCATGCTCTAACTCAAGTTTTCATTGCAATTCATTTGCAAGTTCAAGCCTTATGTTTTGATTCAAGTCATTTGAGCTTGAATGTTCAATATCAAGTCCAATGTGATACTTGTAGAGTTCGATCAAGTTCCAGTCCTTCGTTCTTCTCATTTGATTTTTAAATCAAATGTAATTTGAAATCTCATATTTTTAAATTTATTTGGGTTTGAGTTCACTTAGGTCGATTGAATCAAGTTTATAAGTCCGAGTCCACCGTTCAATCAAGTCCAAATGTTCACAAGCTGAGTCCAAGTTCGATCATCCTTTGAGTTCAACCAAGTTCTAGCTCTTTGTTCTTGCATGTCATTCAAGTGCAATTGCGTCCAAGTGAAGCGGTATTTCACCCGAAATTTCGGCAGCCTTCCGGCGTCTCCCCCGTTTAGGGGAAAACTACGGAAAACTGGGCCTTTCCCACCACGCTAAGAAAAGCGTGCATGGTAGATGCCCTCTTTCGAGGACACCGCGGCCGTGTAATTTTTCGATCCCCCACCACGCTAAGAAAAGCGTGCATGGGTATTATTTTTGTTTATAAAAAAGTATATATTTTTTTATTTTTGAAAATATTTTGTAAGCAAGGTAGTTGTTTCCCCGCAAGCGGGTACATATGGGTATCCCCACTTCGTCGCGCGCATCGCACCGGGATCCCTTCCCACCACACTAAGAAAAGCATGCATAGGCGGGGTTTCCAAGGCGATACGAACTTCGAAGGAGTTTGGGTGATTACCCGCTTCGTCACAAGCGTCGGGACGCACTCCCTCCCACCACGTTAAGAAAAGCGTGCATAGGTGGTCGTTTTGTCTCGACGAATGCGTTGAAACGAGTTCTCGGAGTTTTAGGGTTTAGAAGTTATTATACCTGCGCGGGCTTTGACGGTGTCGGCCCGAGGATCGAGGGAGAGCAAACGGGACTTTCCCCTTCTCTTTTGAATTAATTATAATTAATATTAATTAATTATAATTAATTAATTAAATTATTTTTAATTAGTTATTTATGATTAATTAAAATGATTAATTAAGATTTATTAAAATTAATTAAAACTATTAATTATAATTAATCTTAGATTAATTATGATTAATTAATATTAATTAATTTGAATAAATTATAACAAATCAATAATAATCCATTTTTTTAAAATTATAATTAATTAAAATTTACTTTAATTATAATAATTTAATTAAAGTTAATTATAATTAATTATAATAATTATAACTAATTAAAAATAATAATAATCAATTATAATAAATTAAAAATAATTAAAATTAAACATTTATTTTATATATATATATATATATATTTTACGGGATTTTGGCCGAGAAGCGTGCGTGAAGGGAGAAGGTTACCTTCACTGCTGACGAGCTCCTGTTCTTGCGTCCCGATCAAACAGGAAGGGAACGTCGACGAAAGAGCGACGTCGAACAGCCAAAAGGAGCCGAAGAAGCCGCTGGAAGGGAGAAAGTTACCGTCCCAGCAAGCGAGTTCCCTGTTGCTTCCGATCAAACAGGGAAGGGAACGTCGGAGGAGGAGTCGGACGGCAGGACAGTGGAGAGGAGGCGTCGGGCTTCAGGTAAGGTGGGTGCTCTCTCCTCTCTCTCTCTCTCTCTCTCTCTTTCTTTCTCACGGGATCCGGCCGAAGGGATGCGGGAAGGGAGAAAGTTAACTTCACAGCGAGCTTGCGTCCCTGCTTCCGATCTAAATGTCGTAACTTCCGATCCAACTGGAAGTGTTGTCGAAGAAGCGAAGTCGCACAGCTACGCAGGAGTCGGAGGAGTACGGGACTGAGGGAATTCGGCTTGGAGGGAGGAAGTAGCGAATGTGAGAGCGAATGCTTCTCTTGGTCGGGTATTTAACGACGGGAGCTGGAGTGAGATCGAGGAGTTGTCGCGGGATTTAAGCAGGAATCGCGTGAACTGAGCGATGTTAGTGCCGAACCATGTCAAGTATGCGGGATTCTTGCGGGTTTTACGGGAGCTTTCGACGGGATACGGGGTATTCCCGATCTCTCTCTTTTTCTCTTTTGGTATTTTATACAGAGGTCAACACTTCAGTTGTCCGAACTCGCCTTCTAATATTTCCACCTTCTTTCCGACCATCTTTATTCTAACGGATCCCAAAAAATCCTCTTCCGGACAAGATAAACTTGCTGAAATTTCAGAATTTCAGCCGCCGGTGGTCCCAAATCGACGCTCTAATACCAATTTGATAGGAAATACTTGAGTTCTCAAGTATTTCTAACCCAAACCAGTAAATATACAGCAGCCAACTGCTGTCCACAGCAGCAAAACAGCAGGACTTCGATGAAAACGCAGCAGGAAATAGGGAAAAACAGGAGAAAAAGCACAAGATATTACTTGTATTTCAATAGAAATCAAAGAAAGCAGCAAAGATACAATATGTTCTTCAATCCGAGAGGAAGAACAACTCTCCACGATCTCCGGCAAAGCCAAGAGCCCAAAGCAAACCCTAGATCTCAAAGAGGAAACTCAAATTCAAGATGAGGAGCTAATTCCCCCCAAACTCCTAATTATACAAAATTAATCATAAAGGACAATCATAAAAATTCCTAAAACAGCCTTTCACGTTCAAAATTTCCCTCCTAAACTCCCCCTCTCAAGCCTACGTGGATTCACGGCAGAGCCGTTTCCGCCCAGGCTCCGTCTCGCATAGACGCAGACCGGTCCCTGCTGGACCGGTCCAACCGGCCCATCCTGGGCCGGTCTAACAGAGGCCCAACAACAGCAATGTTCATGTCACAAATTACCATCTATGTAAAAATGTATGGAAACAAATTATTAACTTTTGTTGAAAAGTCGCTTTTCAAATCTATGTGATTCACATACAGAACAAAACAGCAAGAAGTAGCAAATTCCTTCATTTCAAAGCAAGAGTTCAAATTGCATGCAACAAGGGCCACTAAAAACATGCTGTGAAAGATTTAGCAAATAAATGACAGCCGGTTTTAATATCAAGGACTATAAATAACTTCAAGAAAACAACTGACAGCTTGTTTTCCTTCAGAAGTTTAATGCTTCCCTTCAACTTGCACTACTATAATATGTTCATTCTCAACCACAAGTTACCACTTTATACCTAAAACTAGGGAAACAAAACATTTAGCCGCTTTGCATTCAGTACTAAAAGCGAATCAACAAATAAAAATTACCATTTCGTCTGTCTGTATAACCACATAAATTATATATGATTGTTGAAGAGGGAAAGAAGATAGCGACCTTTAATGTTTCCCAGGCAAAATCAACTACCCAGAACCTTTTATGGTGTAAGGAGATTTGAGTTTATCCATTAATGAATACTTGAAAAATATATTAATTAGAAATACCAAGTGATTAGACCCCTATGAGCTTAAGCTTTTAAGTTGAAAAAAAGTTTAACTACTATTGTATCTAACCCAATTTACCCTATTTACTTCACTCCAAAATATGTGGTAGCAAGGTTTTGGTTTAGAAAACTTTCATATCTGAATATGGTGGAAGGGAATATCAAAATCAATAAGATCAACGACCAAAACTTCAAGTTTGAAAGATGCAAGTGTAGGAAGTTAAGGCATGTGAGATTTAGATTTATCCTTAAATAGATAGTTGAAAAGTATATTGGCTAGAAATTCCATGTGGTTAGCCTCCCCAATAGGCTTAAACTTTTGGGTTTAAAGTAGGTTTAAAGAATATTTAGTCTGACCCAATCTCCATCCCCATTTAGTTCACTCCAAAACGGAAGATATAGAGCATTGGTTCAAAAAGCTTTCAGATCCAAACATGGAGGAAGGAAACTCAAAATCAATACATTCGATGGCCAAATCATTTAGTTTTAAAATATGCAAATATAAGTTTATTTATATAAATGAAAGGTCCATCAACCATTGAAGGGAGAACAATTACACGCATTCAATTAGAATGAGTGGAGTTGAAAGGCAGACAATCATACATATCTATTTGTGTAGCCCTCAATATGAACATCACTTTCAACATCAACAAAGAGACCAATACAACAGGCATTATGAAAGTGCTCTCTAAGTGTATGAAAAGCCTTCACATTCAATAAAATACTTATAATGAGAAAAAATTTTAACCTCCAAATGTTAGAAAGAGCTTTAGCCACATCACGTCAATAAGTTCAGCACAATCACAAAATAGGTGAACTCCATAACAATCAAGTTTCACAATGAGATTCAAGCTTTAAGTTTGCTTTCGTCACTACCCAAAAGCCAAGATAGTGTTGTGACAAGAAATTCTGTGTTGCAACTTAATTTTTATATCTATGTTTTTATGTTATGTGTACTTTTGATGATTCCAAATATTATTATCTACTTATTAATTCTCCTAACATATATTGGATTGCTTTTGTTGTTTGTGTGTACTAATATTTCAGGGAAATCATATTCCAGATTGTTGAAGACTTCAAATCAGATTAGATTAGAGTTCATTGAAAATGGAGTTTGTATTTTTCATTTTTATTGAGTTTGAGAGAGTGCGATTATAATTGGGTAACCATGCACACACATACTTGGGAGTGTTAAAAATTTGGTAATTTTTAAACTGATCGTACTGTACGATTTCAATTTGTACATGACGATTTGTTCAGTTATTTCCTCCAAGTAGTTAAAAACAAACCATATGAAGAAAATTTTCTAAGTACTGTTCGTACTATACGAAAAACCCTTCGTACAAACGATGTCTAGAGCACGAAATAGATACGCACAAGTTCGTCCCAACGATCTCCAAAACTTTTCTGAACTGATCGTACTGTACGAAGTACTCTTCGTACAGACGACGTCCAGAGTACGAAAATATTGGGTCTATTTTCATCCCGACAATCTTCGAATTTTTTCTAAACTGTTCGTACTATACGAAATGACCTTCGTACAAAGGACGTCCAGAGTACGAAAAGAATGGGTCCCTTTTCGTCCCGACGAACACATTTTTTTTTAACAGTTCGTACAAACGACGTCAAGAGTACGAAATTGTGGGGTTTCTTTTCGTCCCGACGAATTAGAAAAATATTCTGAACAATTTGTATTGTATGAACTATGTTCGTACTGTACGATCATTGTGTACGAAAATGGTTCGTACGAGCAAATTTTGTTCCGTTCGTATGTACGATTATCAATTGTATTATACGATCGTATACCCTTAAAATTGAAATTTTTAGTTTTCTGGATGGTTTTTCATATCTTTCACATAAAAAGTCCTTAGAAACTGACTTGGACAAATCTGATCTTCGTGATTTCTTAGATAACAAGTGAAAGTGTGATTTGGGAGAGTGTTTGAGAGATAGTTCTTGCAAGTGAAGTGTGATGGGTTCACAAGGTTACTCAAAGGTAAGAATCTCTTTTGTGTTTTTGTTACTTCTCTTCCTTTCTTCTTTCTAGTTGCTCGAGAAAAGATCTTTGAAGAAGATCTGGTACTCTGCCGACACTTGGAGAGTGTGAAGAGACGAAAGTACTCTGCCGACACTTGGAGGGTGTGAAAAGACGACGGTACTCTGCCGACCCTTGGAGGGTATAAAATGATGACAATACTCTTCCATACTGGGATTGGTGGAAGAGAGAAAAATTGTAAAGGCTTCTCCGCCTTGTTATGGGGGAAAAAGGAGAGTCACTTTGGTAATAATGCAATACCTGAAGAGGGAGTCTTCGAGGAGTGGATGTAGGTCTTGTTGGACCGAACCACTATAAATCTTTTTGTATTCCTTTTATTTCCACATTTTTATTTTTCAGCATTTTAATTTTTGTGGTTGAAAATTTTTCTTTAAATATAAAATAGTTTTCTTAAAATTTATCAAGAATTTTTAAAATAATCAATTCATCCCCCTCCTGGTTAGCCTTGGGACAATTGCATATGTTTAATAACCTATACGGATTTTTCACTATGGACCAACAACATGAAGCTCAATGAAATCAAAGATCTTATCCAAAAAAAGGATTATCAAATAATGTGAATATGAAGAAGAAAAATTACCCTCAAGTTTTAATTTTAATAGAATCATGTCGCAAGGCAAGGGCAAAGAGAGAGGTAGATCAAAATATTACAAGAAGAACCAATAGTCAAATAAAAATCAATTGAGTGCATGTTGATACTATGGAAAACCTGACTACAAAATGAAAGAATGCAAGAAAGAAATGAATAAGGAAAAAAAAACTAAAGGAAAATATAATGAATATGATAGAAAATAGCCCAAATAATGGAAAACAGAAATTCTGCTGTAAACAACCGTTTTTCACAAACCTGTAGGAAAATCAAGGAGAAAATATTTGAAATTAAATAGTAGAGGGAAAAGAAACAACCCGATACAATAGATCTTCAATTCTAGAGGAAGATTCAACTCTCCAAATCTCTAGCCAAAGTCTAGAGCCCAAAACCAACACCAAGATCTCAAATTCAGATTTCAAAATTCAAGATAGCTCTAACCCTAGCAAGACAGGGCTAATAAAAGCAAAAGGACAAAAGTTTAATCCCTAAACAGACCCTAATTTGAAATTTCTCTTCAATACAATGCTTAATTATTGTGTGGGGCCATCTACTTAGCAGCCCCCCCCCTTCTCTCTCCATGGTTTCGCCCCCGTTGGGCTCTCTGCTTGTAGACAAAAATCGGTCGACTAAGGACCAGTTCAACTGGTTTAGTCGGCCCTCCTTGGGCCAGCCTAGAATTACCCTCCTCCCAAAGACTCACCTTATCCTCAAGGTGAAATGAAGGAAATTGAACTTTCACCCTCTCATATGGCTCTCAAGTAGCATCGAATTTGGGAAGAACCCTCCATCTAATAAACACTTATTTGTTTCCCTCTTTATCAGACCTTACCCTTCTTAGCTCCAGTGGTTCTAAGACCACTTCCAATTCCTCTGTCAGTGTAGCTGGTATCTCTGCACTAACTGCATACTCCCCTAGAGCTCTCCTCAACTGTGACACATAGAAAAGTGGGTGTATGATGGTGGATGAGGGTAACTTCAGATGGTACGCCACTGCTCCTATCTTGTCCAAAATCTCGTAGGGGCCGAAGTACCATGGGGTCAATTTCTCATTCTTCCTGTTAGCAACTATCCTCTGCCTATAGGGCCGTAGTTTTAAGAACACCTTCTCCCCTACTTCAAACTGTATGTCTCTCCTATGTGAATAAGTATGCTTCTTCATGATTTGTTGTGCTCTTAATAGATGCTTCTTCAACTCCAACACCTTGTCCCTTTCCTCCAAGTACTGCTCCACTGAAGAAACTTGTGTGTTTTCTCTCCAAACGTGTACTAAGTGTGGGAGTCCCTTCCATATAGCACTTTAAAAGGAGTCATCTGAGAAGCAGAATGGTACGATGTATGTACCAATACTCAGCCCATGCTAACCATTTGGCCCACATTATCGGTGTTTGCCAGTCCATCTGAGGATGGTAGGCGGTGCTTCTCTTGAGAATAGTGCCCTGCAACCTGAACAACTGCCTACAAAACTAGTTAAGGAACACTTTTATTTCGATCAAACACTATCAACTCTGGAATCCCATACAGTCTGACCACCCCCCTGATGAATGTTGTTGCCACTGTCATTGCGGTATAGGGGTGTCGTAAGGGGATGAAATGTGCATACTTACTCAGCCTATCAACCACCACCAATAACTGTGAACCCCTCCGACTGTGGTAGGCCATCTATGAAATCCATGCACACTTCCTCTCATACCCTATTTGGAAGTGATAATGGTTGTAGTAACCCACCTAAAGCCATAGCCATATACTTATTTCTCTGACACACCTCACAACTCACCACCATCTCCTTCATATCCTTATACATCCCATTCTAGTATAACTCAGCAACCAGTCTCATGTATGTCTTCTATACCCTGGAATGGCCTGCAACTGCTCTCCCGTGGAACTCCTGCAGTAAGTGGGGAATATGGATGGAGGTTTGTAGCATCACAAACCTCCCATGATGTAAGAGTCCCTCCCCCTCAAGTGAGTACCAAGGATGGCTACTCGTATCCTTCCTCAAATCCTCCCTAATCTTCCTCAACTCCTCATTCTACATGCTCTCTTCGTTGATAGCCCCCCTGTCTATCATCAGTGGTACTGAAATTGCCATCCCCTGGAACTCCCCAACACATCTTGATAAAGCATCAGTCGCCTTATTTTTCAAACCTGGCCTATACTGGATTTTAAAATCATAACCTAGCAATTTGGACAATCACCTATGATACTCCCCAATCACCATCCTTTTGCTCTAACAAGTATTTCAAACTCATCTGATTTGTCCTGACAATGAAATGCCTACACAACAAGGGAGCCACTTCTGAATAGCCAGCACAATTTTCATCAGATCCCTCTTATATATCGACTTCAGCCTAGCTCTGGCTGACAGCACTTGACTGTAGTATGCTATAGGTATGTGGTTCTACATGAGTACGACCCCCAACCCATATCCAGGCGCATTAGTCTCCACTACAAAAATCGGGCTGAAATTAGGGAGAGCTAAAACTGGGACTGTAGTCATGGCTTTCTTTAATCTCTGAAAAGCCTGGATCGCTGCCTCTCTCCATAAGAAGCTATCATTCTTTAGTTGCTCCATCAAGGGCCAAGCTATGGTATTGTACCCAATCACAAATATCCGGTAATAACCAGTGAGTCCTAAGAAATCCCTTAACTCCCTCAGGTTCCTAGGTAGAGGTCATTTCTACATTGCCATAATTTTTGTTTGATCAGTCACCACTCCTTCCTGGGACACAACATGCCCTAAGTACTCCACACGAGCTTATGTGAAATTGCACTTTAGGTTGGCCCTCAGCTGATGCTCCTGTGGAACTCCTAAAACCACCCTCAAATGCTCCAGATGCTCCTCCCCAGTCTTGTTGTACACCAGTATGTCATCAAAGAAACCAGGACAAACTTTTAGAGGTATAGCTGGAACACCCTGTTCATCAAGGACTAGAAAGTAGCAGAGGCATTAGTAAGCTCAAACGACATCACTAGAAACTCGTAGTACCCCTTGTGTGTCCTGAAAGTCATCTTCGGAACATCTACCTCCTTCATTCTGATTTGATGATACCCTGACTTCAAATCCAGCTTGGAAAATACCTCTGCTCCATACAACTCATCTAAGAGCTCATCAATAACAGGAATAGGAAACTTATCTGACATTGTCTCCTTGTTTAGGGCTCTGCAGTCCACACAAAATCTCCAGCTCCCATCCTTCTTTTTGACCAGTAAAACTGGACTACATAAAGGACTCACACTAAGCCTGATGATCCTCACTTCCAACACCTTTCGGATCAGCTTCTCAATCTCATTATTCTAAATCTAAGAATAGCGGTATGAACGATCACTGATCGGTGACACCCCTTCGTTCAAAGTAATGGCATACACCAGCTCTCTCTATGGAGGTAGGCCCCGGGGAGGTTGAAAAATCTCACTGAATTGCTGTATGAGTGTTTGTACTGAAGAGGGAATGTCTCCCTCATCCTCCAATCTAACCCCTTCCAAGCAATGCAACTCCTCCAAAAATCCTCTTCCCACCTCCTGTATAGTCCTAATCAGAGATTTGAGAGATACTCCAGCCTTAAATAGTTAGGCGTCTCCCTGAATCACCATCCTCCTCCCCCCACCCACCAACTCCATCCTCAATGCTCCCTAATTGGCCTTGGTATCTCCCAAGGTCTATAGCCACTTCATTCCCAAGATGACATTAGTGCTCCCCAATTCCAAGGAAAGAAAATCCTACCCCACCTGGAACCCCTAAATTATCAACTCCACTCCCCTACATACTCATCTACCCATCTCCACCTTTCTCATGCCCATCATCACCTCATAGCCACCTATATCCACTAATTTCAGCCCTAACAGGTCGACAATCTGATTTGAGATGAAATTGTGGGTCGCCCCACTATCTATCAACATCACTACCTCTCTGTCATCTATTTCTTCTTTCACTTTCATGGTGTGATTCGGGGTGAATCCCACCAAAGAGTTTAGAGAGACTTCTGTAACATCCAGATGCAACTTCTCTTCCTCCTCCACCACTAACCCACTCTCTCCTCCCTCTTCAGTTTCCTCGTCATAACAGATGATGAGAATTTGAAGAGTTTGATCCTTACACCTATACCCTAGCATGTATTTCTCATCACATCTGAAGAACAACCCCCTAGCCCTCTTCTCCTGTATATCTTTTTCTGTAAACTTCTTGAAATTATCCCCCCGGTCCGAAAACGTTCTAGTAAACAGTCCTTGAACTCCCTCTAACTCCGAATGGGTCGCCTCATAACCCGCCATTGGTACCATGTCAATGCCTTCCCTTTTAAGCACAATCCTGCAGCTGTCAATTTCTCCTCATCTGTTAACCCATTGACTGTAAAGTATCGCTCCATCATGTAGATATAGCCGTGCGTCCTCACCCTCAAAGCTGGACATCATTAGCTTCCTCACCTTTGGGTCACCCCCGTTTCCCCTGAATCCTCAATAGCCTCACATTCCTCAAAGAGGAGGTGCTCCCCAGTTGTCACGATCTTCCCTCCGACAATCATACACAAACCCTTCATCAAAATTCCATCTTCTTCTTTCAAAATCAGCACACCTTCTTTCGTAGCCAATGCTCATCTTCTCCCTAGAAAGTGGTTCTAGGAGGCATTCCGTCTTCACCCTCCAAGATCTCCACTTCTAAATTTACCCTTCCCCTAAATGTGTTAGGGTTCTCACCTTTCCATGACCACCGATAGTTTCCTTTGCTTCCGATGTCGCCGGATTGGTTTTGACTTCTAGCAATTTCTTCAACATATATTTCACCACGGCGAACTTTCCCTCCATCCTTTAATTAACGGATGCGGTCTGATTTTGAAAATAAAAAATCTTTTCCTCAAAATATGATTTGAGTTGCACAAGTTCTCCCTCCAAGACTTCAACCTTCTTTCCAGCCATTGATAACCCTTAAATCGACGTGCTCTGATACCCATTTAATAGAAAACAGCCCAAAATAATGGAAAATAGAACAACAGTTTTTGCCAAACCTATAGGAAAATCAAGTAGAAAAAACTTGAAATTCAATAGCAGAGGGAAAAGAAACAACCCGATACAATGAATCTTCAATTCGAGAGGAAGATTCAACTCTCCAAATCTCTAGCCAAAGTCTAAAGTCCAAAACCAACACCAAGATTTCAAATTCAGATTTCAAAATTCAAGATAGTCCTAACCTTAGAAAGACAAGGCTAATTAAAGCAAAAGGACAAAATTTTAATCCCTAAACAGCCCATAATTTGAAATTTCCCTTCAATACAATGCTTAATTATTGTGTGGGTCCCATCTACTTAGCCGCCCCCTCTCTCCATGTTCATAGATAGTTCTAGGTTCTGGATTATGGATTCTACTCTTTGAGATGTGTCTATCTTCTGGTCACTTGCATTAATCCATGTTAAGTACACCAATTGTGATGTTGGATCTAAATTTGTCCATGATGACACACGACCTTATTAGCAAGCAACCTCTTATATGAGAACCTAAGAATTTTGAGTATGGAAAAAGAAAGAAAAAGATGAAAGAGTTATGAGGAAAAAAACTAAAAAACCAAGGTCTTAAGAATACTCTAGTAGATCGATAATGCCGAAAAAGATTTGAAATCTGCCTCTACACTCTTTATTTAAAGGGATTTGAGGGCTATAGTGAAAACTACATTAAAAAAAATAAAAAGTATATCATTAATCACAACTCATTGCTGATTGTACAGGACAAGGTTCATGACCTAATAGGTGTCCACGTGGTTCTTCATTCCTAGCATGGTCCTCAGTTTCAAGGCAAGTTGTTGCAAGTGAGTCAGTTGTGAGTCCTTTGTGTGTGCTAGCAAATTTCTAGGTGCAGCTCTTAAACCATAAAGTACGAAGGGCAAATTCTCTTGATTCATGATAACTGCAGGCTTAGAGTTAGCCAAGCCCAGAAGATCAAGCATTCAAGCTTTTTACCTCTTGAGAGGTTCATTTCCCATAGCCATTTTGGATGGCTTTAGCGGAAACTTGCTGATCTAAGCACGGCCAAGTAACGTTGGGAGGTTGATCCCTACCGAGGATGAGAGTCCATATAAACTTGGATGGATCTCTACAACTTCCATATAACTTCTGTCGAGGATAACTCTTCAACTTGCTAGACCTGGGTGAGTCACATTCCTTAGCTCACGCGTACCTGAGGAAAACGAGGATATTGCTTCGACCAAACTCTTATCAATATAACCTATTATTTCGAGTTCTTCTATATGAATCTATTAGGCACCTATAAAAGACGTTAATTGGCATATACAAGTATGCAACCATGATAAGCATAGCTTAGTATCATATGCATGGAATGTTATCGTTACAACTTACATTCCCAACCTTGCATCATATCTACACTTAAGTTTGACAAATCAAAATGTTATGCATGAAGGATTTTGATGTAGACAAAGGGGGGGTCAACACTAGTCCAAAATAAATCATATTTTGGCTTCCCTTGAGTCTAGTAGTTTATCATATTTGAGCTGAATTTTTAGTTCATTTATGAGCTGGACTTTAGTTCATTTATTGAACTAAAGGTTAGCTCATTATGAGCTAACATTTTAGTTCATTTATTATCTTTTAATTAATATCTTTTATGCTTTTATGTTAGTATTTATGTTTGTCTCTTGGAAGTCCAAACCGGCCTTTGAAATTCCAAGATTTTCTTTTCCCATGAGGTGTCCCTTTGCCTTCCTCCTTGGCTTTTCGTATTTTGCATTTTGCCTCTTGGAATTCCGGCCGGCCGCTGGTTTTCCCGTGCCTGGGCTCTTTTCCCGAGGTCGTGCCCCTTGGCTCCCGCGCGGCCTCCTTGGCTCCCGCGGCTGCTCTTCGGTTCCTGGTTTGGGGCTGATTTCTGTGAGCAAGGGGGGGAGGATTTATATGTTTTAATGCTTAGATTAATTTGTTTGAATTAATGTAATGTGCCTTTTCATATTCCCTTTCATACCTATATATATGGGGGATTGTAATGTTTTAAAAAAGTTGAATGATATGTGATTTTTGGAAAAAAATCTGTTAACCTGCGGGTTGCTTGGAAATCTTGCGGGCTCTTTCCACCATTCTTTCTCATCCCCTTCGGAAATCCTGCGGGCTCTTTCCAACCTTTCTTCTCGGGCTTCTAATCTCTTCGTCTCTCCGCAAGTGTCACTCCACCTGTATCTTTCTTCTCTAAGTGAAGCAACTTTAGGATGTCGTCATTTTGTTTGAAAGAGTTATTTTTATTGTTGTAAGTTTTCTTTTGTTTTGTTTAAATTGAAATGTAAGAGTTTGTTCGTCTCTTTTCTCGTCTTTAGTCATTTTCGTCGGTAGAAGTCCGTCGTGTTTTTTGTGATCAAGAGATATAGGCTTCCTATATCTCTTGCTCGCACCAAATTGGTATCAGAGCAAGTTAGGAAGTCCTAGGTTGTGTTTGTCAAATTTGTTTTAGTTTGTCAAGTCAAGTCATTTTGTTGTGAGTCTTGTTGAGTCTCTAAAGTGAGTCTAGAGTTTTTTTTTAGATCGAGTATTTTGAGTCTTATAATTTTTGAGTCTTTTTTGAGTCTGAAAAATATCAAAAATATGGCTACATTCCAGGAAGAAAGCGATCAACATAATCCTGATGTCCCACCTCCATTGGACAGATGGTTACCTACAGAAGGAGATTCTACTGATCCACTTCAAGATCGACTCTACAAACTGCAATATCACATGTTCCTATGTGATCAAAAATTCGAGAAGAATAAAAGATATCAGCAACAGCAATTTGAAAAAGAACAGGAAGAAATTCTAAAAAGGTTTGGTGAAAAACTCAAGGAGCTCGATGATCAGTATGCACCGCCTCAAGAGATTCAACAACAACCAATTCATCAGGAGCTGAATTTTTCAAGAAGGGGAGAATCTGATGTAGACAAAGGGGGGGTCAACACTAGTCCAAAATAAATCATATTTTGACTTCCCTTGAGTCTAGTAGTTTATCATATTTAAGCTGAATTTTTAGTTCATTTATGAGCTGGACTTTAGTTCATTTATTGAACTAAGGGTTAGCTCATTATGAGCTAACATTTTAGTTCATTTATTATCTTTTAATTAATGTCTTTTATGCTTTTTATGTTAGTATTTATGTTTGTCTCTTGGAATTCCAAACCGGCCTTTGGAATTCCAAGATTTTCTTTTCCCATGAGGTGTCCCTTTGGCTTCCTACTTGGCTTTTCGTATTTTGCATTTTGCCTCTTGGAATTCCGGCAGGCCGCTGGTTTTCCCGTGCCTGCGCTCTTTTCCCGAGGCCGTGCCCCTTGGCTCCCGCGGCTGCTCTTCGGTTCCTGGTTTGAGGCTGATTTCCGTGAGCAAGGGGGGGGGGAGGATTTATATGTTTTAATGCTTAGATTAGTGTGTTTGAATTAATGTAATGTGTCTTTTCATTTTCCCTTTCATACATATATATATGGGGGATTGTAATGTTTTAAAAAAGTTGAATGATCTGTGATTTTTGGAAAAAAATTTGTTAACCTGCGGGTTGCTTGGAAATCCTGCGGGCTCTTTCCACCCTTCTTTCTCATCCCCTCCGGAAATCCTGCGGGCTCTTTCCAACCTTTCTTCTCGGGCTTCTAATCTCTTCGTCTCTCCGCAAGTGCCACTCCACCTGTATCTTTCTTCTCTAACTGAAGCAACTTTAGGGTGTCGTCATTTTGTTTGCAAGAGTCGTTTTTATTGTTCTAAGTTTTCTTTTGTTTTGTTTAAATTGAAATGTAAGAGTTTGTTCGTCTCTTTTCTCGTCTTTAGTCATTTTCGTCGGTAGAAGTTCGTCGTGTCTTTTGGAGCCTATATCTCTTGCTCGCACCAGATTTCTTTTTTACAAGATGTATCCATGCTTCTTTTACCATTCAACAATTGAAATTTAAACCTGATATCCTTAAAATGATACACTTACCATGCAACAAAGTAGAAAGATATGCAATCTAGTTGATATAAATAAGAGAAGAAACCAATAGTGGAAAGAAAGTAACAATGATCATCTAAAGCAGATTGTATAGGATGCTCTTGACAACGTCATCAAAATCAGTTGATTACTCGAGAGATGTAATAAATTGGAAAATCTGAGCAGCTGAATGGACTGTATAAAACCATACAAGGTGTCATGAACTGAAGTGAGAAACTCATATGCAGCACAAAACTAACAAAGGGCGCGTAAGACAACTCATCCTTCATATAGTTGAAGAAAAATACCGTAGAAAATATCATCAATGAGCACAAGTAAAAAAAAAGCATGCACCTCCATGATGAGAATCCGAGCTTTTAGGACATCAGCATTATTTGGGTCGACAACAAAATCTGACATTGTATCACCTGTAAAGGCAATCTCAGGTGATGTCACTGTGTAAGTGACCTGCAAAAAAAGAATAACAAAAAAAAAGCTCCAAAAATGTTCAAAAATAACTTCAAAATCACTTTTTTAAGAAAATAGGTAAGTTTTTCCCAAGAAAGACCTCAACACCAGATAACCGTAAGGACTTGATTTCATGTCCTGAAAGAGTCATATATTCCTGCTTAAGTTTCTGTTTGACAGAATAAATAATATACCCCTGCCAATGTTTGAAGAGGAGAAAATGTTGATGAACAATACCTAAAAATTTTCTTTCCCATTTCTATTAGAGACAGTTGGATGTTATAAATTTAAATTGGCCATACCTGGCTAGGTATCACATGGTAAGTCCTAAACGCTTTCACTTTAAGATCCTTCCTTATCTGAAACTCATCTCCTACACATTAAAGCATATTAAGTACTTTCTTTTATCTGCTCAGCTAATAAGAATTGACGATAACAAAAAAAATATTTAGTCTTCACAACATAATATAGATGCATCCTTGAGCACTAAGTTTCATTAAAGCTTGAGAGAAGATATGAACTTACCCACATTCATGCCTATAAGAGTGTGTCTCAATTCAGATTGATCCAGTGCCCTATGCACATCAAATAATCTTTCAACAGATTCCTTGATTGACGCTGGAACAAAAATAGTTGGTTGCTTCATCTGATAAAGTTTTCGAGTAGCAACATACATGGGAAGCCCTCCCTGATGAAAGCGTTATCATATTTTGACCCGGACTTATAAATAAAATTGGCATTTGTAATCTTAATTTATTGCTTATGGGCATATCGATAAGCTATAAAGTTTGTGGTATCTCTACAATCAAATGTTAATAGGCCCATTGCCTTCAACCCCAACGCCATCTGCAATGCATGGGAAGGGGTCTACAGCAATCTCATAAAAAAGCAGAAGAGTTTATACAACACTCCTCCAAACAACATTCCAGTGTAAATTCAACACGATTTAACAAGAACATGCAGGCACAATCACAGGCAGAGATTATTTGTGGTGCCCCTTTCAAATTTAATGTTCTTGGTTAGGGAATGTAATATTGGTCAAAATTTGGTGCTTGCTTGAATTTTGAGTTCATTCAAAATCAACTCTGAGTCATTCGGGTAGACACATGAACCAAATTCTTAACTGGCAAAAAATTTTTCAAGCTGATATCAAGAAAAGGGTGGTGAGCACAAAACATGATTGGAATCAACTAGGAACATATATATATATATATATATATATATATAATATATATATATATATATATATATATATATATATATGTTGAGGAGGAAGGGGAGAGAGCAGTTCATCATAATGATGATTCAAATGAAGAACCCCTTAGGGATGACAGTGCTGATGACTTTTGATGACTTTTGAGTTCTTATGTGATATGTCATTGCTATTTATTTTTGGAAATTTGAATTATATGTTAATGAAAATAATACTGGGATTTGGGAAAGATAAAATTTTGTGTTGAACTATATTTCATGTTGTCTTATTATTGGGATATTTTGATTTCACTTCATATCTTATATTTTTTTATGTTTTATATTATTCACTCATTAGTATATAAAAAATTTATCATTTTATGTTTACGCAATATTGTGATTTTGAGGCTTACGCCTCAAAACGCCTTGAAGCTTACGCCTCGCCTCATGAATGAAAAACGCCTCAATACCCGAATATGCAATTTTAAACATTGATATATATATATATATATATATATATATATATATATATATATATATATATATATATATATAAAATCGAAATCAAATTTCACTAAAAATATATCATGTAAATTATGCACTAATATTTATGTAGAAAATAGTCAAATTGGTCCTCAGACTTTGCATGAGGAACTATTTTTTCTCAGATAATTTAGAATACCCAATTCAATCTTTCAACACTTCAAAAGTTATTCAAATCATTTTAAGCATTTCCCAATAATTTTGTGTTGCCTTTAATTGATTTTGTTAACTTAGAATCGATTGATTTTGAGTCAAGATAGATCAACTTAAACTAAAATTTGGGTTTGACTCGATTTCAAATCAAATTGAACTTGGGTTTGAGTCAAAGGTAGTTTGCTTGAACTTCTAAATGCCAACTCCATTCTTATTAGTGCCCCTAAAGAAAGTTATACAGCATCCATCACTGTGGGCAGCAAAAAAATAATATAAAAAAGCAAAAAAGAGCTTGTGCTTTTCACAAAGTTATTATTAATGATGCACCGACACATCTCCTCAAAGAGGTGTGTAGTTTTCGACACATACCCGACACAATAAGTATTAGGCACATATCCGACAAGTTCGACATGCCGAAAACATATCCAATTAAAAAAAATTAAATACAAATAGGGCATGAGTGTCTTAAAAATTTTATTACTTTTTAAATATAATTTCTTGTATTTATATTTTTATTTATTTAAATATAAAAATTAAACTTCTTATTTTCTATCCACAACACCAACTCAATCGCCCACACTCAATACCCCATTCATTAAATATTCTCAATTTAATTTTTTTTGTAGCGGTTTGAGACTTTGGTTTCACAACAATGCTCGATGTCATCTCAACATTGACGTCTAAAGTCATAACAATATTGATATTTCAAAATCATCTCAACATCAAAGTATGACACTATCTTGACATTGATGCTCAACGCTAGCAATTTCTACACCCACAACTTGACAGCTCATCTTTGTCCGACGTCGTCTTAACATCGATGACCAACGCCCTCTCAACATCGACGACAGATGCTCTCTTGACATCGACGCCCGATACTTACTGCATAACATCAATACCTGAATCTCAACAGCATTGTTTCTCATCTCTCGATGCCTAAATTATTTTAAATATTATAATTATTTAAATTTTTATAGACTTTTTAAAATATAAAAAAATATAATATTGTGTTCAACCCGTGTCTGTATCCTATATTTTTAAAAATTGACGTGTCTGATGTTCGTGTTGTGTCGTATATGTGTGTTGTGTCCGTGTCTATGCATTATAGGTTATGATCAAAATAATAATTTAGTCAAATCATAATAAATTGTTAAAAGCATCATTATTAATAAATCAACATTTGATTGCTACTTTACCTTGAAAGTGCTATAGAGTTGTTAATAATCATCATCGCAAGTAAAATAAGTAGCATGGTTGTTGGCTCAAGAAAAATGACACGAATGCATGAATCCCACTTTGTAGCCAAAGGATTTTATTTTCCTTAAGTTAGATTGTAGTTAACCAGATTTCCCCTGAGGGTAGTGTTAGGGTTTAAAGATCTGGGGTCCTTACTTCCTATGTGCACAAGCACTCATAGTGAATTACCCCTTTTAACACATAAGAGAAAACTCTCGATTAAGGATGAATAAATTTTAGGTAAATTTAGTCTCAATAGTAAGAGAACTGGAGGTAAACACGATCAAGATCCCATGATTCCGTCGTCCCGGGTATACCGTAGATTTCAGTCTACCAACACTAACAATCATTGACCGTAGTGTCCAGGGAATCTGATTAGCAGCCATGGGTTGCCTCCTTTCAGGGATCCCAAGTAGACTGAAGTGGTGAGATTTGAATTTTAATTTGATTAGGTGTTTTGGGGTTTACATCTATTAGAATACCCAGAGATTTATTTAGTTTGAAATTTATGACTTCATTTAGAAGTAACCCATGAATTTGGTTTGGAGCGGGTCTTATGGTTTCTTTAGGAAGTAACCCAAGTATTTAGATTTTGTTTGGGACTTACGACTTTTGTAGAAAGTAGCCCGGGGATTTTGATTTGGAATTGGGCTTACTACTCTATTTATGAGTTGCTCAATTATGGGTCTTACAACCTAACTCTACAGCAAGGCTGCCCAGAAATTTTGTTTGGATTTTGGATAGGTCTTATTATTTTCTTTAGGAAATTGCCTGAAAAGCGGGTCTTACAGCTTAATCCCTTAGACTAAGAAGACCAAAAGTTTAAATTTGGTTTTTTTTAGTTGGATTTGGGTTTTAGGGTCATTGCAATTTATTTAATAATTTCTCTAAAACGTGAGTCTTATGGCTTCACTTAGAAGTTGCCCGTTAGTGGGTCTTATAACATAATCCTATAGACTAGGATGCCCAAGGGATTTAATTACTTGGGTAGGAAATCCTACGATAGAAACTCCACATACTTTCAAAATTCGAATCATAATTACTGCATTTCAAAATATTATTTAAAGAAGAAATTCTTTCTTAAGGCTTTTGCCTTAATTTTTCAACAAAAGTTATTTTGTATGATTAAATTTAGGTAGGGACTTACTGTAACATCAGTTTGCTCCAGGATCGTCCGGGCCGATCGTGGATCGTCCCGGGACGATCAGTTCAAAATTTGTTCCAGAATGTGTACAGAAGTTACAGGAAAGTTTTTCTCCCAGTATCGTCCGGGCCGATCGGGGATCGTCCCGGGACGATCAGAGCAAGGCAAAAGTCAGAGAGTAGGGGTTTTTATCGTCCAAGAAAATTAATTATCATCCTGAGAAATCATCCCAGGACGAAGTGAATTTGTTCAGATCGTCTTGGACGATCGTGCGATCGGCCTGGCCGATCTCAAGGATATTTAACTAAAATCAACTCGTTCTGAAGAGAGAGAAAATCAAAATTAAAATATCTGATTTCTGAGGAGAGAGAAAGTCGAGAGAAAAAGAGGAAAAGTTGATTTTTGGGCAACGCCGGTCCGTTTTCGTCCTTCGAGACAGTTCAAGAAATTGGTGTATGCAAGGTAATGCACATTCTGCCTTTCTCAATTTTTAGAACGGTGAAGTTTGAACGATTTTTCTGTCCGGATTTCATTTTCGTTAGCGAATTTCGTCCGTATTTTTCGATTGGTTCAGTTTTTACCGCGTAACTTTTGATATGTTTCTAAGATGCCGAGCGTGCACGTTTTGATTATTTTCTGGAGATTTTTGACCGGATAGTTTTGATTTGGCAGTGTTTTCTGTTGACTGTAAATTTTCACGATGTCTGAAAATGTTGTGGCAGAAGAATAAATATCTTGCAATGTTGTTGTGAACATTCTGTGATAATTTGGTAATTTGTGAAATTAGAAATTTTTGTGTAAATTCCGTATACTGCCGTTATGCCGCTGGATTTTTGTACGATTTCTAAATTGTCCGGATTTGTTCTGAAATGACATGATATGATTGTGTGATATGAAAAGGGCGTTATAAGGGGTCAGGATCCTGTGAGATCCTATCTATCTGGGAAATCTGAAATGAGCTCTGAAATCTTAAAACAAGTTCTGTTCCAGATCTGATGATAAGTTCTGTTCTGGTGCTATAAGCACATCTGTTCTGGTGCCATGAGCACAAAGGGAGGCATAAGGGGCCAGAATCCGAGAGATTCTGTCAGTGTCTGGGAAGGGAGGTATAAGGGGCCAGAATCCGATGAGATTTTGTTAGAGTCAGGGAATCTGTTCTGAAATATTTGTTCTAATTTGATATGAATTTTTGATTTCCGTACGATTTGGATATGATTGATGATTCTGATACGATTCTGTCTGTTCTGATATGACTTCTGATCTGATATGATTTAATTTGATTTCTGATTTCTGTACGTTCTGTCAGCTCTGATGTGATGTATTTTTGTTCTGTTCTGATTTGATCCGATCTGTATGATTTCTGTTCTGATTTGCTCGGTACGATTCTGTTGATCTGATTTCTGTTCTGTTCTGTCCGATTCTGTTCTGATTTCTGTACGGATTTGGTCTGATGTGGTTGTTGTGGATTCTGAGGATTTTGATTGGAGGTTTGATGTCTTGCTGAGCTGTTGTAGCTCATCCTTATTTTCTGCGTGGTTTTCAGGTTCTGGGAGAGGGAAGGAAGTCTTGGAGTAAGAGTTCAGAGTCTGATCTGTTATAGGTATTACTTTTGATTTTTGTACAGTCATGGCTTTTCTGTTCTGTTTTCCTTTCTGTCTGAAAGCCATGAGCTGTATTTGTATATGATTCTTTTTGGGGAAGAAAAAGATAGATGATCTGTTCCGCTACATTTGATGTTTATAGTAGCTCTGTGTGTGTCTGTTTCTGTGTGTAAATGTTTGGAAGAAAGTTCTGAAGCAAATTCCAAAGCCAGATCCTGGAATCAGTTCAGTCAGTTTGAGTTTGGGCACGACCCGATGCGAGCGGGATCCGTCCCGGTCGGGTTGGGTCGTGACACTTACTGCCTCTGATAGGGGTAGCCCGAAGATTTTAGTTGGGTAGGTTTTAGTATTTTCTTAGAAGTTGTCTAACGATGAGTCTTACGATCTAGCACTTTAAGCTAAGTGGCCCGAGTTGTGGGTCTTACAACCAATTTCTTATAAACAAGGCTGCCCAAGTGAGGGGTTTATGGTTATATTATTACCTAAATGTTTCCCTCAGAGGTCGAACTTACGACTTCTATTAGAAGTGGCCGGGGGTTTTAATTGAGGGTTAGGAGTTAGGTTAATTTTTACCTAAAACTTCCCCCTAAGGTCGGGCTTATGACTTTCCTACGAAAGTTGCCTGATAGTGGATCTCACAACCAAATTCTTATAACAAGGCTGCCCAAGAATTTTGTTTTTGATTGTGTGTTTGTTGAGTTGACACCAGTGTTTTGAGAGGTTTGACACTTGTATTAGTGTTTTAGTTGTTTTGTGCTCGTAGTCTTTTTCTTACTACAGTAGTCCACTACCCTACCCGTATTTCAGCATTGTTGCTCTACTAGCTTTTTCGTACTTAGCTTTTCTTGCTTTCCAATACTATGTTCTACCTGCAGTAGCTTAGATTTATCAGCATTCATTCAATTTATTTATGATGTACTGACTCTTCATTTATTTGTTTGCAGGAGTTTATAGACAATAATTGCAGTAGTCAAGGCTTGCAGTTGTAAAGGACAGAGCTCACAAGTAGCTGTAGGAGCTCGTACATGAGGGATTTTAGAGAGCTTGCAAGGTGTTGGAGTTAATGTAAAGTGTTGAGAGTTTCAATTTGTGTTGTTGAAGAGTTTGTGAGGATTATGTTGAGAGCTTGTATATGTCTGATTAGTGGAAACATTATTTCTCTTCCTGCATTTCTGTATTTTCTTTCAAAAATTAATTTAATTAATCAACTAACAAAAAAAATCAAATTTTCCAGTTAATTGTATTAATCTAAATTTTAAAAAAAATTAGATTTTTTTTAAATTCTCAAACTTAAAGGTTTCGTTTAAAAGTGCTCTCATATTTTAAAATTTCAGGAATTTTGGAATTTTTTATTAGAAATGCTCTTAGACTTTAAAACTTTCAAATTCCAAATGTTCTCAATTTTTAAATGCTATAACAATTCGAAGTCTTTTACTTAATTTTACTTGCATTAGAATCTCTTAAAGAGATATCTTATTTAGAGACGATCGAAACAATCTCATTTTAAAGATATTCATAGCTTTTCAAAATAGTCTTTGGAATGAAATAACAACATCCAAGAAGCTCTCATTCATGTGGGATGACATTTGAGAGAATGATGAAAAGTAGGATAAAAAACAATGAGAGAATACACTCATCCCTTTATTCTTATCAAAAATTTTGGTAATAAGCTCTTAGTAACGATTCAAGTGATTGTACTCCTAATGATGATTGCAAAGAACTTTTAAAAGAGGGAAATATTTAGATTTAGAGGGAGTATTCGCAAGTTCTCCACTCTCATGCATTTAGCAATACAGGAGACTTTAAAGATCTCAATTAATCAATCATTTTGATTAATCTTAATCAAATTAATTTTTGTTAAATCTTAATTAACTAAATTAGTTAATTAATAATTAAAGGTCATTTTTAATATTTCAGTCAAATCAAAATTCAAATTAAATTTCCCTCTGGATTTTGAGGAAATTTCGACAGCTTCCCGACGTCACCTCCCCTCCGAGGGAGAAATCGGGGCGGCATTTGCCGAAATTTCTTCCTACACGGACCTACCGTCAACGGCATAGGAACTTCGAATTTAAACCATTCCACTAGGATCTAAGATCAACTACATGGGGTCTTCAAATTTTTTTTCATCTCGCCCATATCTAAGATCAATGGCGCGAGGGCTTCAAATTTAAAACCATCCGCCCGAATCTAAGATCACAGCGCGGGTCTTCAAATTTACAATCATCCGCCCAGATTTAAGATCGATGGCGCGGGTCTTCGATACCCGTTTGAAAAATCTTCTCTTTATTTTATTTCTTTCTTCTTCTTTCTTTTTTTTAATATATATATTATGATATATATATATATATATATATATATATATATATATATATATATAATTATATATATATATATAATATTACATTTTTATAATATACATAAAAAATGTAGTCGGCTCGTGCATAGTCAAATTCGACTAGGGTAGTCGTCGAAGGAACTTAGTCGAATATTTCACAAAGAGTGTTAATTTCATTTCGGGGTAATTTGATATTAGCAGTGGGATTTAAGTTGGATTTACACTAAATCCAACAAAAATGGGCTTTGTGCATGCATTAAATCACGACAATGGGTAAATCCCTCAGTTCTACGAATTTATGGGATTTGGCCTAAGATGCACGCGAAGGGTAGAAAGCTACCTTCGCAACAAGGAGCTCCTGTTATTGTTTTCAATCGAAACGTGGTAACTTCCAATTTGACGGGATGGGAAAGTCTTCAAAGGAGCGAAGTCGGACAGCCACTATGGAGTCGAGGAAGCAACTCGTGCGGTCTCTGACTTCTGCGAAATGACGGAGTTGGACCACAACGAAGGAGTGAAAGAGGCAATGCGTGCAGCCTTTACCCTCCCGCGAAGCAACGAAGTTGGACGGCAACAAGGAGTCGAGAGATCTGCTCGCGCACTCTCTTCCTCTCCCACGAACTGAAGCCGAACAACAAACGAAGGAACCGAAGGAGAGGCGCGTGCAATCTCCGCACCTCTGGTTCTGTTTCCTTTTTTTTTATAGTCAACAATTGTACTATCACCAAATCTTCTTTTCTATGTTTTCTTTTCTCATTAACATGGAAAAAAAAAAGAAATTCATGAAAAATTTACTAACAACTAAAGTGACAAAAAAATCAATAGGCATTTCCAATGTGTGCACCATCAAAATTTACCAAAAATCAATTAACTTATTTCCAATAAATATTCTGATAGAAATTGTTAGATTCTTTTTTTTAAGTCCATCCCACTCATCCCATTCAAAACTTACAAGCTCTAGAGCCCATTCTCCATATGACCATGCTCTCATCAATTTGGGTACATTTCTAGTCGGATTTTTTTATTCTTCCTCGATCTAAAGAATTCTATGTTAGATTTGATTAAAATTTTATTTAGTACATTTATATTTTGTATATATATTTGAATACTTATGTATCAATATGTTATCATGGTTATCGAAAAAATTGTTAATTTTATATAAATGCAATGTATACATAAACATTTGAAGCCATAGATTGTGGATAATAGAATTTTACTTGTGTGCCATGGTTTAGCATATGAATTCGTCCAGAGAGTTGAATATATGGTTTATATAGTTTCTTAAAATCTTTCATTTTTATTGAAAGGAAAATTTAAATGTCTATGCTTTAAAAACAAAATTCAAGTGTACCTCATGTCTGATGATTATATTTGATTTATATCATATAGAATTTCTACGATATAACTGGTTTGACACATCACATGGAGAGTACAAGCCACCTATCGACTCTCAATGTAATGCTTTCATAATATCTACAACAATAAATAAAGGAAATACAATGATATACGAAGAGATGTCCTTTGATGTGACCAACCCATAATTTAGATAACCTACAGAAGAACAACTTAACATTGAAGCCTAAATTTTTTATGAATTATTACGTGCGGCTCAACAATCACTACAGGATAGTTGCACCACTTACTCCGAGTTATCAACCACAATTAGGATGATTAGCATTAAAATGGAGTGTACTGTACCGCAGAAATGTTTCAACTAACTTGTTTTACTAATGAAGGAAACTAATCCAACAATCAACTTAGTTCCAGCTGACTTATACCTAATAGAGTATAATTTAGACAACAATGACATGTTATATTACAAAGAAGATTTAGCAAAAACAGCGTGTAGGCACTGTAATACATCTCAATTCAAACCACGAAATGGGAAGCAATGAAAGCAGAAAAATGTCGCATATACTAAGTTATTTTATGTATTCATCATATGTTTCTTCAAAGACTTTATGCTATGAGCTATGCTGTTCAAATGAGAGAGTATCACAAAAGAATTTCAAAACCAGGAGTTCCAGTTCATCCATCAAATGTTGAAGCCTGAAAGCTTTGATCGTATGCATCAATAATTTGTAGTGAAACATTAAATGTTAGACTAAAATTATGCGCTGATGGTTTTAATCCACATAGTCAGACTGTTTCACCTTGTTCATGCCGGCTTGCAGAACTTATACTATATAAACTTCCACCATAAATGTGCATGACTAAACCGTATATTTTTCTCACATTCATCATATCTAGATTGTATAATTCAAAAGCTAAAATTGATGTGTGCTTACAACCACTAACTGATAGCCTAAAAATTTTATGATAAACATGTACTAAAGTATAATATTTTAAGTTTAAAAAAAAAAAAACTTTCAGATAAAAGCGGCATTATTGTGGACGATTTGTGACTTTATAGCAAATGGGATGTTATAAGGTTGAAACACTGCATGAAAGTAAGTTTGCTCATACGACATGAAATTAAGTAAAACATTCATACTAAAATATGGAAGATTTTTTGGTTTGAATGAAATTTTATGTTATCGGTTGATCAAGCATTTAGAAGAAATAAAAATACTTAAAGAATACAACAACAATAACATCAAGCATTTGTCTCACTATATGGGGTCAGCTACATGAATCCTTTTTCTCCATTGTGTCTTGTTAAAAGTCAAATTCTCATTTAAATCTAATAAAGAAAGATCATGTATAATATTTTCTCCTGATAATTTGAAGGCACAAAGGGGCTTAACAAAATACTACTAGAAAAGACATCTGGAGCTTCAACAAAGAGTTAATAGTTAA
This sequence comes from Dendrobium nobile, assembly GCA_022539455.1. NCBI lineage: Eukaryota > Viridiplantae > Streptophyta > Magnoliopsida > Asparagales > Orchidaceae > Dendrobium > Dendrobium nobile. The sequence continues at coordinate 62,572,598 of CM039733.1, read as the reverse complement.
ATGTTAAAGCCAAAAGTCATGTATCCTCTCATGTTAGATCAAAGAAGAGCAGTGTATGAATAGGTCCAATCCTTGAAATTGTCAGATGTACATGCCTCAAATTTAAATAGATGTATTGATATAAAATCAAAAAAGTTATTCATGATGAAAGAGTTATAATGGACCATTTTTTCATGGAGTGACTGATGCCTACTGTTTAGATATTTACTAATGTAATATTAAATTCATTAATTAAACATAGCATTTTCTTTATGGACTTGTAATCTATATATTATAATGAAAAGGCATTGGTGCGCAGTAGTGAGCATAACATCTCAATAATTTTAAATTCTACCAAAGTAGGATTTATGGATATTACTATTGAGGAAATGCTTAGTAGAAAGATGGCTGATCTGACGGAAGAAATGCATGCATGCATACGTGCATACGTGCAATGCAAGTTGAGATGCAATGATAGATGCAAGCTAAAATACAGAGCTTCATGGACCAACAACAGCATCACCAACAAGAGTGAGTGGCTAAGGAGAGGAAAATGGTACAGAATTTTTTTTTTTTTTTTTTTTTTTTTTTTTTTGCTTAGTACAAATTTGAGTGATAAAAACCAATTGAATAATCAAAGTTGCAATTTTTACATAATTTAATTACATTTTAAATAATTGTTCTTGGCTACATTTTTTATATAGTTAATACAAAAAGCTAGGAATATTTTATTCGGATGTGTTGTATATACAATTATACATACAAATATGAGAAATTTGCATTGTTGTGCTGTTCTGGATGAGAAATTATGTAGGTATGATTGTTTTTGTACTTTTGCTATAAGTTTTCATAATCGGAAATTCCGATAACCATTTTCTGGAGAAAAACTGACAAAAGGATGCTGAGAAATTCCTAGCAATAATTTTAGCAAAGGCTGCTGGAATTACTGATAGTATTGTCCACCAGAGGATCAATGGATGTGACCGGTCACCGGTAGAAATCCACCAGTAATTCCAGCAACCCCAATCTGCCGATAAATTGTCAAAGAAAAGAATTTTGCAACAGCTTACATTTTGCCTATATTTCCTCTGGAATTTCCAACAAAAAGGTTTTCTAACGGATTATATTCCATTGATAATTGTTTCCTACATAATATTTGTATCGAATGCTTGTCCTTCAGAAATTTGATTTCTGGTGAAGATTGAACATCTTACATTCTGTCAGTGTTTTCATTGGAAATTCTACCGAAAAATTTTTCAGACGAATTATATTCCATTGATAATTGTTTCCTATGGACTATTTGCTCAGATACTGTTCCATCAGAAATTCATCAAAATTTTAAATTTCTAATGAAAATTGAACATTTACTACAGGAATAGTCCATCAGAACAGCATGTTTATTCTGTAATGTATGCATTACATTATGGTTTTCAATTTAGGCATGAAGGTGTCGACCCTAATACTAGTGTCGGATCGAGTCGACCGTGCAAGGTGGGTTTCAAAAGCGAAAGAGCTCGAAATCGCGCAAAAACTCACTCGACATGTGTCGACCGAAAACCCAAAATCGCCGAGATGACCTCTGTTCGCGAAACGGACAGCGCCGATGCGTCCGGAGCAACGGAAACAGCTAAGATCGACACCCATATTGGTGGGGGCCGCCGGTCGGCGAAAAATTAAATTTTGGACGCGCGAATCGAGACGCCGACTTGTGCGAGCAGCAACGAGGTGAAAAACTAGATGCTAGATTAAAAAAAATTATTTTTATTGTACAATATAATTAAAAAATTTTAGAAAAGAGAGGGAGAGAAAGAGTTTTTTTTAAAAATGAAAAAGACTTTTTTAATAAAAAAAACATAAAAATTGCCTAAAATACCCCTAATAACCCTCATAACCCTCCCAACCGATCCCTCCATCTCATTTCCACGCCACTTTCACGCCTAGAGCCGCCCCTCATCTCCTCTCTTGCGATTCTCCAAGCCGCCGGCCTCCGTCCTCCCTCAAGGTTCAAGGTAAAGCTTCTTCCTCTTTTCTTCTTCTTCTTCTTCTTTCCCATTTTTCTCTCTACTTCATCTTCCCTCCATATTCCCTCTCATTTCCTTCCATTTTCTTCATCTCTTCTCTTCCATTTCCTCTCCTTCATCTTCTTCTTCTTCTTCTTCTTCTTCTTCTTCCTCCTCCAACCTCATTTTCTCTAAACCTAAAAAAACTCTAACCCTAATCTTTTTTTATTCACATCCACCCACCAAACCACCCACATCCCTTCACAAAAAACATTTTCTTACACCTTCTACACCCTTCCAATTAAAAAATTCATCATCCCTCATTTTCTCTCTCTAACCTAGAGAGAGAAAATTCTCTCTCTAGAATGAGAGTGAAATATCTTCATGTATAACTCTATTTCCACCCCAACCATCTCTCCTCTCCACCATACCTCCAAATTCCTTTCCTAGAGAGAGAAAAAATTTCCCTTCTCTCTTTCTCTCTCCAAAAATTAGAGAAAGAGATTTTCTCTCTCTAACCTCACTCCCCCAATCTCCTACACACCCTAAGCCTCTTCCACCAAAAAGCCCCATCAAATTCTCTCTTTCCTTCTCTTTCTCTCTCTAGAAAGAGAGTTCTCTTCCTTTTTTTCTCTCTCTACACTTTGTTTTAAATAAGAGAGAGGGCATATTTGATTAATTAAATTGAACAAATATTTAAAAAAAAAAATTAATTGTGCATCGCAGGTTTCTCACCATCAACGTCATTCGTCGTCGTCGCCTCGATTACTGCACACCCAAGGTAAAAAGCCCGACACTAGTATTTTACATTTCTATGCATGAAATAAGTACTCGTGACCGCTTCTTTTAGCGGGCGAGGAAACTTAAGTACCCGTGACCGCTCTGAGTGACCGGGGAAATTCTTATGCATTAAACTTAAGTACCCTTGACCGCTTTTTTTAGCGAGCGGGGAAATTTGTTATTTGTAGAAAAAACTGTTTAATTAAGTACCCGTCAATGCTTTTAGGCGGAAAAAATGCTATGCTTTAAATATGTACTCAAAGACCCCGTGATCGCTTTTGTTAGCGAGCAGGGATTGGAACTGCGGCCCAGGTGTCACCCGACACCTATCGTGACTGCCTTTCTTGGCAGGCGGGAAGGCTGTCAGGAGGCCTTATGCTGCTGATTTTAGTGTAATTGCAATTTGAATGCTGTATACAGGGACGGCAGCAGCACTTGCAGTAGCTGCGGAGAATTGTAGCCCACCAAATTGAATAGTGGCTCCAGAGTTTCCCGTGTTAATAATAGCATTTGCTAGTTGAATATTAGCACCACGGCCTAGCTGGATAGTGAAAGGAGTGTTCTGGAGGTCCATTCTGCACAAAATGAAAGATGGGGATTAGTAATCAAGATCTGATATATTACCCCATACTTTCAAAGCGCAGGGACTCGACAGAACAAAATGATTAACATATAATCCTTATAATTTCAAAATACTTTTTAGAGAATTTTTAATGAGTTCAATTAAAAAGACATTTTATGAATGACATTTAAATCTTAACTCATCAAATTTTGCTGCTACTATAGCTTTAAATATATGACTAGCCAAAGATGGAAAGAGAAACCAATCCCCAGCGGAGTCGACAGAAATCTGTGAGCTCCTAAAATTCGACCCCGGCCTCCCCGCCTTTTCTTTTTATTCAGCGAGGGAGTTTTAACTGAACAGGTTCCGAGGTAAATTTTGGAAGGCATATGGGTTTGTAGATAAGACACTACCCAGAGATTTCGCCCTCATTTTGCGAGGACTTTATGATCTGAGTTCTGGTTTCCTATAGGCGCAAGCCCCTATAGTTAATTACCCCTCTCGATCACGAGAGAGAACTTTCGATTAAGGCTAGTCGTCAATCAGATGCATAGAGATACATAGTATCTGGCATATAATAGCAGCAATATATATGGACTTGGAAATATTTGGAAGTTTGGATGTTTTGAAATTTGGGTTGAAATGGTTTGATATTTAAAATTAGAAATTTCACTATCTTGCACTTAAAGCGGATGGTAAGGGAATGGATGATGGACCCGATCAAGATCCCATGGTTCCGTCGTCTCGGGTCATCGTAGTCCCTGGTCTACTTAGTCAGAGGAGGTAGTCGACCCAACCTGACAGAAGGATCCTTGTCGGCAGCCATAGGTTGCTTCGTTCAAGGGGACCTTATAGACCTGGGGTGAATATTTGCCTAAGGGGACAAATTTGAATCCACCTTAGCTGACAAAGGGCTTTGTGCCCTGTCAATCATATCCTATTGATTCATATCTCTAGGATTTGATGCCAATAAAGATCGTATCGCTTTGGCCATAACCGGTATTTCGTGGTGCCATTTGGCGGCAAAACCACTCGGTTCAGAGGGCCCCGGGTCATAACAGTTTATCCTGCGGTGCCATTTGGCGGCAAAACCACCGGTTAGAGAACACGTACCACGCCCTTACTAGCAGGAGATTGTTTGAGAATGAATCCTAGTAATATTTTCAACTAGGCATTTGGCTCTTTGTGAGCTAAGGTTAACTTTAATTTGTCCACCCCGATAAGCTGTTACAAAGGGTGGATGGTTTTTGCTTTAAGTGATTTAACGGATTTATTTCAATTTTAAATATTTTGAATTTTGAATTTTTTTAGACATTTTGAGTAGCATTTGAAATCATTTGTGAACCTCTCCGGTTGAGATTTGAATTCAACACGGCCATCATTGGGGTGTGGTGTCATTCATTGACTAAACCTTGTCGACCCTATCAGCTTGCCGATAGGGGATCGGGTTTCATAGGCTTCATGCATTTGTTTGTGAATGTTCTTTGTTAAAGGCCTTAAAGGCCTAATATGAATGTATTAAAACCAATACACCAGTCGTCGCGACCGTGTGTTTGTTTGAAGGTTCGAACCCTGTCGATTTCTATTGGTCCGTATGGGAGGATCGAGTTCGAACTTGAATTCACTTGTTGACCCTCGCAGCATCCCTAGACGTCACGTGTGTACTAATAACACGCTCGCCAGGGCCCATGCGGGTCAAGATCGTATTTTTCCCTTTAGTGTACCTATGTGTATACAAACTACGGTGTAGGCGCAGGGGGGTTTTAAAATATTTTAGTTGCACATGTAATTGCAATTTGAATGCACACAATATTTCATTTGAGAGATTATGTATGCCCTCTGTTTGCTTGTACGAGTGTTGCAGAACCAGTGGCAGGGCATTGCAACTTGTAGACGCCTTCTGTCTGCTTGTATTTATGTTGCAGATCCGGTGGCGGGGCATTGCAACTTGTAGACGCCTTCTGTCTGCTTGTATTTATGTTGCAGATCCGGTGGGGGGTTGTAACAGCTTGTGGATTGAATTGTTTGCTGCTTTGTACAGGTAGACTGTCGTGCACTACTTGTTATTTTCTATAGGGGCATTGTAGTGCACTAATGAATCTCCTGCTTTGCTCGTAGGCGACAAACTTTCTAGTGGTGATATGCCTACTTTAATTAGGGGTCGTACAACCCGTGAGGCCGTGACACATAAGATTGCGCTATTTTGTTTCTTTTTGAAGACATATTCACGGGCTGTATGAGCCGCCTAACTTTAACAGCTGGTGCGCACGCTAGTTAGAGCACCCGTGACTTACAATGTGACGGACATTTTTATCGCAAGGGGTTCAATCAGAAAATTACCGGGGATGTGCGGAGATTCCTACGTGTTTATCATGAACACAAAAGCATCTCGTAGGAAAAATAAATTTTTTTTTACTTTTACCCCCATCTTTTAAGATAATTATCAGTCGTATTCACTTGTATTTAAACTTGTATTTACTTTCGTATTTACGTTCGTATTTCACCTGCTAGTGAATACTCTAGGAATCCAATGTCAGAGCCTTGAAATGGCATCTTAGGATCCTAAGTTAGTGGGCCCCGCAGGTGTACTTTCTCCGTCCTTTAGCAAAGGATCCTAGGCTGATGGGGCCCACAGGTGTACCTTCCCTATCTTGTAGCAAGGGGATTCTAAACTAGTGGAGCCCGCAAATAATGTGAATCCAACATTATAAATATGAAGGAGGCTAAGCTCATTCCTTCACATTTCATTTCTGCAAAGAGCTTTAGTGAGGAGTGTTGCTACGGGTTTAGGTGTGCGCAAGTTAAGGGTTATGAGGAAAAGATTTGGTTCCTACTTGCTGGTGACAACTGATTCCCTTACGAATTTGGTGTAAGTTGCATCATATTATGATATGAATTTCCTTTTGTATTTGTTTTCAATGTTGGGAGCCTAGGGTGTCATGTATTTTATCTTTTTTTGTTGACATAAAACTTTTAGGTGGGTTTTGATTTTCTTTGAAATTTTCTAAGTCACGGGTTTTGCTGAAAGTTTTGGCAGTACTCCAACGTCGTCCCCACATAAGGGGACGCATCGGAGGTGTAAAGCCTTCTCGCCTGCCAAGAAAGGCAGTCACGGTAAGTGTCGGGTGACACCGGGGCCGCAGTTCCAATCCCAGCTCGCTAACAAAAGCGGTCATGGGGTCTTTGAGCACATATTTAAAGCATAGCATTTCCCCGCCTAAAAGTAGTGACGGATACTTAATTAAACAATTTTTTCTACAAATAACAAATTTCCCTGCTCGCTAAAAAAAGCGGTCACGGATACTTAAATTTCATGCATACGAATTTCCCCGGTCGCTCAGAGCGGTCACGGGTACTTAAGTTTTCTCACCCGCTAAAAAAAAGCGGTCAAGAGAACTTATTTCATGCATAGAAATGTAAAATACTAGTGTCGGGCTTTTAACCTTGGGTGTGAAGTAATCGAGGCGGCGACGGTGAGAAACCTGCGATGCACAATTAAAAAAAATTAAATATTTGTGCAATTTAATTAATCAAATATGCCCTTTCTCTTATTTAAAACAGTGTATAAAGAGAAAAAAAAGGATGAGAGCTCTCTTTCTAGAGAGAGAAAGAGAGGGAAAGAGAGGATTTGATGGGGCTTTTTGGTGTAAGAGGCTTAGGGTGTGTAGTAAATTGGGGAAGTGAGGTTAGAGAGAGAAAATCTCTCTTTCTCTAATTTTTGGAGAGAGAAGAGAAATTTTTTTTCTCTCTAGGAAAGGAATTTGGAGGCATGGTGGAGAGGAGAGATGCTTGGGATGGAAATAGAGCCATACATGAAAAGATTAGAGAAAATTTTCTCTCTTTATGTTAGAGAGAGAAAATGAGAGATGATGGATTTTTTTAATTGGAAGGGTGTAGAAGGTGTAGAAAAAAAATTTTTGTGAAGGAATGTGGGTGGTTTGGTGGGTGGATGTGAAGAAAAAAAAGATTAGGGTTAGGGTTTTTTTAGGTTTAGAGAAAATGAGGTTAGAGGAAGATTAAGGAGAGAAAATGGAAGAGAAAAGATGAAGAAAATGGAAGGAAATGAGAGGGAATATGGAGGAAAGATGAAGTAGATAGAAAAATGGGAAAGAAGAAGAAGAGAGAAGGAAGAATAAGAAGAAGAAGAAGAAGAATGGAGGAAGAAGGAGAAGGAGAAGAAAAGAGGAAGAAGCTTTACCTTGAACCTTGGAGGGAGGAGGGAGGCCGGCGGCTTGGAGAATCCCAAGAGAGGAGATGAGGGGCGGCTCTAGGTGTGAAAGTGGCGTGGAAATGAGATGGAGGGATCGGTTGGGAGGGTTATGAGGGTTATTAGGGGTATTTTAGGCACTTTTTGTGTTTTTTATTAAAAGTCTTTTTCATTTAAAAAAAAACTCTCTTTCTCTCCCTCTTTTCTAAAAATTTTTAATTATATTGCACAATAAAAATAATTTTTTTTTAATCTAGCATCGAGTTTTTTGCCCCGTCGCCGCTCGCACAAGTCATCGTCTCGATCCCAAAATTTAATTTTTCGCCGACCGGCGACCTCCACCAATATGGGTGTCGATCTTAGCTGTTTCCGTTGCTCCGGACGCATCGACGCTGTCCGTTTTGCGAACAGAGGTCATCTCGGCAATTTTGGGTTTTCGGTCGACACGCGTCGAGTGAGTTTTTGCGCGATTTCGAGTTCTTTCGCTTTTGAAACCCACCTTGCGCGGTCGACTCGATCCGACACTAGTATTAGGGTCAACAGAAGGCTTCAATAAGCAAAAATGATAATTGTGGAGCTTTAGTCCCATCTACTCCAATAATCCAGCAGACACATGATGGAATTGAATGAATTAAGAGATGTTAAATTGGTTATCAATTAAGTGGAAACAAAATAGCAGGTTACAGAACGAGCCAGTTCATAGGTGGTTTTACAATTTGCACTGCACATTATAAGCTAGACAGGCCATAGTCTCCTCCAAGAAGAATAACATTGGAGAGGTGAACTAGATGAACAGAGCTCATATTTCCCATAAGATATAGCGAAACAAACGAAAAGGAGGTCAAGAATTAGAAAGTTCACACAGGATGAGTTAAATGGCTTCCGTTGTATCTGCAATAACATTAGCAGACACTAGCTGAGTAGTAAACAGTCAACAAAAGACCTTTCATATGGGTATTCACGTACTCTAGAACATAAAATTCAGGGAATCATTGGACAAGTCAAAATATTTAATGAAAGAACCCTACAAAGCACTGTAAGTTTTATAAACCCTTGCAAAAAAAAATAATAACTAAAATTTGCTGAAACAATTTAGCACTGTAATCAAATCAAAGATAGATGCATAACTTATGCAAATTCCACACCCTGAAAAAACTTTTGAGTTGGGTAAAATGTTGCATGTGGGTTGCTATTTGACTTGGATTTTAAAATTAACAATATTATCCATTTTTTGTATTTGGCAAAAATTCAATTTATGAGATAAAATATGATCCTGCATAATTTATGCTTACAATGTGATCTAAGTGGCCATGGGATATGAAGAGATACTCCTGAGAGATGGCTCTTTGAGGACATCTACCAATATCAAATGCTATTCTGAGAGAGGGAAATATGACACAGGTCTCTTGCCCTCCAATTGACAAGCCCTCAACCGGATAACCTTCTACAAGAAGACCTATATTTCCCATTGATGGTGATGATTTATTTGGAAGCTCATCACCCTTGGTTGTGCCTTGCCTCCCCATTGTAGGCGAAGACTCACTTGTCAGTATTTCACTGATCTCCTTACTTTTTTGATGCTCCATAGTAGTACTTGTTTTTCCCGATTCTCTTCTTGCCTGTGTAGTTTAAAATCATGGATAAAAACCTTCTGTCATAGAATTTCTCCATTGGGGTATGAGATGGCAATTTTTTTCTCCGATGCCCAGTGAAAATCTATAAACATTTTTTAGTGAATTTCAACATAAATTTAATATTAAAAAAAAAACAGCAAAAATGGATCACCAGAATAAAAGCTCACACAACTTACAGTCATTGATTACAACAATGAAAGTATACCTAAAATTTAAAAAAATAGCGGTGCAAATAAAGGAATAAATGTGAGGGATGTCAAGTTTATGATACTTAAATACAAAGAAGTCTAACGAAAGTGGCAAATCCTTGTATACTTTAATTTTCAAATGAAAAAAAAAAGTGAAGTAGCAAACAAATAATGTTTTAGGTATGGTAAGTTTAAGCAAGCAAGAAAATGGTAGGGTACAAGTTGCAACATTCCAGTCGTTTGGCAGAGTGCGAAGGTGGAAAAGCCACATCAGTTCAGGAAGTTTTATGTAATTCCCCACATCTTAATTTCAAACTATTCTGTTTTGAAGTAGTTTCAACATAGAGCAACTTGTTCAGAGTTAAGGAAAGGACTTTTTGTTGGTTGCAAAAAGGGGATAATGAATAGAATGCATATAAGCTGTGTTGGATTTAAATTTACTTATAGGCAATACTAGAATATTACAAACAAGTATGGAATAAGCTTAATAGAGAGAGACAAGATGAGAAACAAGAACTAGCAAGAAAACTCTGAGAATCTCTATTAGATTGCTGTAAGAAAGTGCAAGCTGATGTGATCAAAGTCAACCAGAATGTGACTAAATATTATTAAATGCCTCAAGTTCAAACATAATGCTATTTATAGGTTTAGGTCAAGATTCAGTAGTATAGAAATGCCCATATTTGACCCAAAAAAGTAAAATTATCTAATAATACTCCATAAAGTTGAGCATTAAGTGGAAAATTCTGAAGGGCTAATATCTGTCTAAGGATGAATTCCAATGAGAGTGATTTCCTAATGAGGACCAATTCTATATGAGAACAAGTTCCCAATGAAGATGACTTGAGTAAGGATGAATTCTGCATCAGAACGAGTACCCAACAAGGGCAAGTTCCATACAATGATGAGTTCCCACAAAATTAAAGTTCCTAGTAAGGAGGAGTCCTGTCTGAGAACCAGTTCAAATAAAAATGAGTTCTATATAAGGAAGAGTTCCCAACAAAGATGAAGTCCACGTGAGGATGATCTCTTGATGAGGGTGAGTTTTGCATGAGGATGAGTTCAATGTAAGGACAAGTTCCCAAGACAAATTCTAGGGGAAGAATTCCCCTGAAGAGTTTTAAGAGACAGATTTCCTTACTGACTTTCAGGAGGACAAATTCCAATGACAAGTTGCAAGGGATGAATTAATGGCGTCGAGACTAGCATGGAGCAAAAAATGTGGACAAAGGCATGTTCATATCCAATTCAACTGCCTATCGGGATAATTCAAGCTATTTGGGATCAAGATAACTCGATGAGGGTCCGAAAATGTTAATCAAGGCTGAACAACCGTCATTTAAGCATTGAGAATAATTCAGTTATTTGTTTATGTTTACAAAAATGATTTCAGGTTTTATTTTTGGAATTCTGGTCTAATAGTTAGGTGTTTGATGGTAAGGATAATTAAGCGTATCTGAGTCTTTTTTTTTTTTTTTGTCGTTTCCTTTTAAATACCCAAAAAAACAAGGATATTTAGGTATTTGTGTGTTTGTCTTGTTATAAGTTAGAAAAGCTGTTTAAAAGCATGTGGAGAATAAATTTTTAGCTTCTTGTTGCAAAATTCTAAAAATTCTCTTAGGTATTAGGGAGAATGAGAACTCATCGAAATTTCTCCATGGCATTCTTCCCTGACTTATCAAACAACCTTCTATAGTTGGTTGTGGTGTCATTACATGTCAAGATTCTTGCTACATTGTAAGCAACGGGTTCCGCTTTTCCTTTCCACCTTCACCTCCTCCCCTTTGATTCTTGTAATCCTGCTAGCTGAAAGTTACCGAAAGGTTCACGGAAGTTATCATTTGGTATCAAAACCATTCCAGGGATATTGGCAGGTTTACTAAATCTTAGAATTCATCTTCTTCTACTTCACATCATACGTTGTTTTCCAAGAACCAAAACAAGATTACAAAAAATTTGCAAACTCTTCCAAAGCAGAATTTCAGAAATCTTGAAATCCTTGCTCTTCTAAAACCAGATTTCAAAAATCCTGCAATTTCTTGATCTTCCAAATCCATATTTCTGAAAAGTTTACATTTCCAAAAACCAGATTTTTGGAAATCAGTAATTCCACAAAATCAGATTCAAGAAATTCTGCAAAATTCTTGATCTTCTAAATTCAGAATTCTGAAAATTCTATTGTTTCCAAAATAAAAATTTCTGACTGAAATCATATTTAAATAATTCTGCAAATTTTGATCTTGCAAATTCAGAATTTTGATATTTTGGTGAAGGTTGAGCTTCCCCGTTTTGAATTTAAAAGGCATTTGTTGGGCAAGTAAGAATTTTCTTGGTAGTGATGACGTGATCATGCTGCGCTTTCTCTTGTTTGAGATAACACACTTTCAATAAAAGTTGGTGACAGTGTCGGAAGGGTATGATGTTGTCCATGATATGGTAAATCAATTGAATTGTGTTCTTGGATTGGATGAACTAGGGAGATTCCTTTTCATTTTCATCAAATGATCTTCCATCTAATTCAAATGTATGGGAGTGACAATATCATATTTCTTGTCTCGTAAAGGTCCTTCCTTTTGATCAGAATGCTCTTTGGCTTGACTTCTTATTGAAGGCATCATCCATGTTCGCTGCACACAAGAAAATGCTGAATTCAAATATGTTAATAGAACTTGATGTGAAGTGGACAAATTTGGTTGGCTGACAGATGCCTAAGCGAGGATGAATTCTTGATGAGGATGATTACTATGTGAGGATAAGTTATGTATGAGGATGAGTTATCTGAGAAGCATGTTCCAAGTGAAGATGACTTTTTTTTGTGAGGATGAGTTCCTAATGAGGGTAAGTTCTATGTGCAGGTAAGTTCCTAACAAGGATTAGTTCCTAGTAAGGATGAATTTGTAGTTAGGATGGGTTACCAATAAAAATAAATTCCTAATGAGGACAAGTTCCATGTGAGGAAAAGTTCTCTTGATAAACTCTAGGGGATGAGTTCTTGGGGGCAAGTTCCTTTGTCAAGTTCCAACAGAAGAATTCCTTTGAGGAGTTTAGGGGATGCATTTCCTTGATGAGTTTTTTTGGCAAGTTCACCGAACAATAACTCTTAATTAGATTGACAAGTACACTTAGCCATAGCTAGTGACTAATAAACCACATTCAAGTTCATGAAATGATTTGAAATTCCTTTGAGGAGTTTAGGGGATGCATTTCCTTGATGAGTTTTTTTGGCAAGTTCACCGAACAATAACTCTTAATTAGATTGACAAGTACACTTAGCCATAGCTAGTGACTAATAAACCACATTCAAGTTCATGAAATGATTTGATCAACCTAACCAAATACAAATAAAAAATCACTATATCCTCCACAAAGAGACAGCCACAGCCTCACAAGGATTGGTGATGGGAAATCTATTAATCTATAAACAGATTTCTTCTATCAACATTCTTATCTATAGAGATCTTGTTCTTCTAGATAGAAGATTCTATCAATAACATGGAGTTATAAGCAAAAATTTCATTGTAAAATTAAGTAATGATATGAACTCAGTACAAGAACTTCTATAAGGAATTCCTTGTGGGTCTAATTGGTTTGAAGGAACTAGGAGAATTCAAATGTATTTTGCTTCGGAAATTCATATTGGAAGTCTGGTTGTAATTAAATTAGTAAATTGAATGTAGCAAAAAAAAAGAATCGTGACAATTTTTATTGTTAATTCTTTATCAAATTTTAGTGAAAAATTTTAAGAAAAAATTATTTTCACCAGAATGATTCGCACACCTCCATACAAGAAATAAAAATTTAATTTCTCTTTGGAAAAATTTTGGGTCAATATGGATCTCAAAGCTATTAGATTCGTTTTGTGATGAGTGAGAAATCAATCAAAATTTTTATTGTACTAATCTCAAACTAACATTATCCCAAATAAAAAACTTGGTTACGATATCCTAACCCAATTATTTCTCTTTCTCACTGGCCAAACAAAAATGCAAAAAAAGTGACTAAATTTCCAATAAATCAAACAAGTGAGGCTAAACAACTATCAATTCTATTCTTTTACTACTTCCATTACCGTTTCCCTTTCATTCCGATTCTAACAATATCTTCAAACCAAACAGTGCCTATAGTATTCTCTGTCCCAGAAATGGTTTCTCAAGCCCAGTTTTAAAAGTCGACTTTCAGGAAGCCAACGTAAAGAACAATATATAATATAGCCATAGAATTAAAAATCGAACAGGCTCAATTAATCATCATCATCATCAACCGATGCTATTTCAGTAACCCTATCCATGATTCTCTCGCTCCTTAGATGGCTAGAATGCTCAAAACAATGCCAAACAAAGCAAGAAAATTATCCAGATCATTTGTATATTCATCGCCATAGCCGAATGTGGAAAAAATAACAAACAAATTGCAAAATGGAAAGTTCAGAAAGATTTATTCAAATATTTGGAAGGCAGCCTAACCGCACAAGAATAAGATGAAGCGTCGTCGAATAAGAAACCTGGAAAGCCCAGTATAAGGAAGGCGCAAACACTCCTGTGAGGGTCGAGACCGAATGACTGCACCCTTCGAAGGCCAATGAAAAGCAATTATCATGCTTAGAGTTCCTGAAAATTGATTTTGTACGAACACACACATATGTATACTAGTTTTATTGCTTCTGTATTTAATGCATGTGAATAAAATTTTAAAAATAAAATATTATAGATAATTTTAAATTTCTAATTATATGTTATAACTATAATATATAACATAAAATAAGAAAAAAAATCATTTTTATATGACTTTACAATTAATTGACTACAACAACATCAAGCCTTTGTCCCACTATATGGGAAATTGATAGTTTTAAAATTTAAACTTTGGTATTCGGGTAGGAGTCGTACTAGAAATGGTGTATGTATTATTATAGATAAGAGTTTAAAGGATAATGTTATAAAAATTAATAGGATTGGAGATAGAATTATAGCTTTAAAGATTGTTATTGATGATAAGATTGTTAATATTATAAGTGCTTATGCTCCTCAAGTAGGTTTGGATATGAGTTATAAATTAAATTTTTGGAATGACTTAGAAGAATTAATACAAAAGATACCTCTTGAAGAAAGAGTTTTTATTGGAGGAGATTTAAATGGACATGTTGGTAGAGAGGTATATGATTAAAAGCATTCATGGTGGCCATGGATTTGGAACGACGAATGAAGGTGGCAATACCATATTGGATTTTTGTTTAGCTTATGATTTTTCAATTGTTAATACCTTATTTAAGAAAAGGAATGAGCATCTCATCACTTATAAAAATGGATATAGTACAACACAGATTGACTATTTTTTTATTAGAAAACTAAATCGTTTAGATTGCAAAGATTGTAAAGTTATTCCGAGTGAAAATTTATGTACCCAACATCGATTATTAGTTTTGGACTTTAAGATAAAGGGGCATAAAATAAAAAATAAAGTAAAACGATTTTCTAGGATTAGATGGGTGCATTTAAAGAATATTAACAAAAATATTTTTGAAAATAAGATTTTAGATCTTAAGATTTTGTCTGTGCATGAGGATGCTAATATTATGTGGGAAAAAGTGGCTAGTGATATTAAGAATATTGCAAATGATGTCCTTGAAGTATCAAAGGGAAAAGCTCCTAATAGTAAAAATAGTTCGTGGTGGAATCCAATTGTGCAAGAAAAGATTATAAATAAGAAGCTTTGTTAAAAAAATTGGTTTAATTTTAAAATTTTTGATAATCGGGAAATATATAAAGTGGCTCGTAAGGATGCTAAGAAAGCAATATGCGATGCAAAGACATTAGCTTTTAGTGATTTATATAATAGATTAGATACTAAAGAGGAAGAAAGATATATGTATACGTTAGCCAAACAAAGAGATAGGAGTAGTAAGGATATAGTTCAAGTGAAGTGTATTAAAGATGAAGATCAAAAAATACTTTTCTTAGAAGATGATATTCAACAAAGATGGATGAGATATTTTGCTAAACTTTTTAATGAAGATTGTGAAAAAAAGATTGACTATAGTGACCTTAGCACCCTAAATGAAAATAAAGATTTCTGTTTTTATCGGCGTATTAGTAAAACTGAAGTTAGAGAGGCTTTAAAGTAAATGAAGGGTGGAAAAGCTGTTGTACCCGATATTTAAAATTGCGTATTCGGGTATTGAGACGTTTTTCGTTCGTGAGGCGAGGCGTAAGCCTTAAGGCGTTTTGAGGCGTAAGCCTCAAAATAAAAAAATTGCGTAAACATAAAATAATAAATTTTGTATATACTGATGAGTAAATAATATATAAAACATAAAAATGCTACTTACCACATCTTTGAGAATAAATAAGGGATACATATCACATAAGAACTCACTAGTCAGTAGTCATCAGCACTGTCATCACTCATTAGTCATCACTCATCACTAAGGGGCTCTTCATTTGAATCATCATTATGATGAACTGCTCTCTTCTCTTCCCCCTCTCCTATAGAGTCAAATATCTCTCAATCAGCTTCTTCTTCTTCATTATTAATTATCTTCCTCTTCCCTAAATATTTTTGAACAATATCATAATGAATAATAGTGTAATACATTAATAAAAGTTTAAGAAAAGAAAACTATATTATTTATATACATTTTTTGATTTGTTCTTGAGTTGTGGTGGATGTGGATGCTTTAAGACCATCAAAGAAATCAACATTTAAATCTTCATCTTGTAATTCAGACGGCATCATTTCAACTTCATCATCTACAAGTCACTCATCATCAGATGTTACATCATCGCAAAGCAAAGGATCTTCATCATCCATTAAACCTTTTTTCTTCAAATTTCTATATATGAGTCTCCTATTGTACATAACGTACACCAATGAGTTCATCCTCAATGTCGACAAGCGATTTCTCCTCTTTGTATGTACTTGGTTGTAGGTAATTCAATTTCTTTCACAGCTAGATGAAGAGCATGTCAAGCCCAAAACTTTCACATCAAAATGCTGTCATTCTGGAGTCTCATCACCAAATTGAATCCACCACTCAACTGGAGATTGTTTGGCAATTGTATCTTTTGCTTGTTGTAATCCAAAAAAAAACCTTCTTTGTTCCTAAAAGGTACCAATTGCAAGTCAGCATTTGATCTTTCAGTTGCATCACTTATTAGACGATCCATGCAATGATATAATCCCAACTTCATTTCAGGATTTGTAGACTTGTTCTCTGCATATTGATACTAAGGGTTTAGGTAGTAGCCAGCGACATGCAAGTGTCGGTGAAGCTGTAGTTCCCACCTATCATCAATAATATTCCAAATTTTCCTAAAGCTTCCCTCGCTGCCACCTAAGTTGGAGGCAATAATCTCTTTGGCTTCATCCATGATATTATAGATGAAACTCATTGCAGGCTTCTTCTCAGCATCCACCATCCTTAAAACATGAACTAAAGGTCTAGTGGTTGTAATGGCATATAAGACACTTTGCCAAAATCTATCATTTAAAACAATCTTTCTAATCTCTTTTCCCTCAGCCTTCTTCGCCCAAGCACAACTCAACCACTATGTAGATGTGAACATAGCCTCTAAAGGTTGCCTAGCATCCAGCATGCTCTCTAAGGTCAAGTAAACGGTGGCAAATCTTGTTGCGGCTGGCCTTAGAATTTCTTTCTTCAAAAATTTTCTCGTAAGAGCTAGCACCCAAGAGTGGTTGTAAATAAACTTGGTTATTTTTTTGGCTTTAGTGAGTGCATTTTTAATTTGAGGTAGCTCCCCAAGCTTCTCAAGAATCAGATATATGCAATGTGCAGCACATGGAGTCCAGTACAAATGTTTCATCTTCTTCATAAGTTTATTACATGCAGCCTTATAAGAACTTGCATTATCTGTCACAATTTGTACAACCAAATGTTCTCCAACCTCATCAATAATGCTATATAATAATTCAAATATGAACTCAGCATCTTTGACCTGGTCAGATGCTTCAATTGACCTTAAAAACACAGTACCATAAGGATTATTAATGAGCATGTTGATCAGACTTCTATGTTTGATATCAGACCACCAATCTGACATAATTGTTACTCCTGTTTGTGCACAAGTCTTCTTAATTTCTTCGATGCTTTTATCAGTGCTTTCCAACTCCTCCTTCAAAATCTATATTCTTAAATCATACATGGTTGGAGGTTTGAACCCTCTCCCAAATGCTCCAACTGAATGAATCATGTTGTAATAAGCAGGTGATGTTGCAACATTAAATGGAATTGTATTTTCGTAGAAGAATCTGCCTATATCCTTACACACTCTTCTCCGCGCCTCCCTTGCATTTTCTGGGGCCATCTTCTGTGTAGTAGAAGGCTTATTCTTTGATGTGTCAACCATATAATGATCCATAGGCCCTCTAGCACCCCTAGATGAAATGGGCTTCATAGAAGAATTTGAATCCCTAATGCTGCGCTCACTCCCGTAGTAAGATCCAACATCAACTCTATCCTCAAATTGCTTCTGTGCGAGATGTTTTGATGTGGTAGACTTATTCATGTATAACTTTATCTTATCCCTTACAGCATCAGGAACTTTGGAGCATGGAGCAACATTCTTGTGAGAACCTGAAAGGTGTTCCTTCATCCTAGTCACACCACCTTTCACGACTTTATCACAGTAATTGCATTTCAGATAGACATGTTTTATTACTGCCTCCTAGGCTCCTACATCCACCTGAGTGCCATATTTCCATGCTGGATCTTTTCTATGACCTGATGCAGCTTTATCCTTATTTATGACCATTCTGATTGAGTAAAAATAGGAAGTGAACGAGTTTTAACTAATCTTTTCTGTGACCTGATGCAGGTCGGAGGAGACAGCAGCCTCCGACAGAAGCAGTCGCCGGTCGGACGGAGAAGACAGCAACCCAACTCGCAGTAGAAGAAACCTCCAGGCGAAGAGAGCAGCTCTTATTTAGGGTTTAGTATGCGTACTGGATGTGTTCAGTATTATATAATGTCGAGCCGTCGATAAATTTTTTGGATGTGTTCAGTTTTATGTTGTGCGTATTTTATGCGTATATACTGCATATGTAATGCGTATATACTGCATATGTACGACGTATTATATGCGTATTCCATGCGTATTTTGTAAAATTCTTGTAAAGTATTTGTAAATTAGCAATTGGAGCAGCTGTAACTTAATATATGATTTTATATTAATATTTAATAAAACATATGATTTTCTGGTTATAGTATGAGTAATGGATGTGTCCAATATTATAATGTGCGTAATTCAAACAACTTGTACCTGATGATATTCCAATAGAGGTGTGGAAATGCTTAGGAGATGAAGGAATTTCATGGCTTACTAAACTTTTTAATACTATTTTGAAGACTAAAAAGATGCCAGATGAGTGGAGAATTGATGTAGAATGGGTAGGAGGTTTTCAGTCCTAAGGGTCTTGAAGAGCAGTTAGTGAGGTCTAAACAGCAGATTTGACAGTAGGGAGAGCAGTATTGTCTTGTAGAAACTTCAGGACAGCAGGTAGAATCTGTCCGGGATGCAGAAAACTGTTCTGGACAGCAACCTATTTTGCTCAGAAAAGCTTTGGGCAGCACATAGAAACTATGGGACAGCCATTCGTGGTCTTCCAAAGTGCTGGACAGCAAGATATTCTTGCTGGAATAAGTGGACAGCAAGCAAAATTCCAGGATTGGGAGGTAGAAGACTTCACGTTGGATGGAGGACGGGAGGATTTAATGGAGGAAATCTAAACAGACTAGGGGGAATAGATGGACAGCAGGTTGGTCTAGTAAAACAGTAGCATTGAAGCTTCACATCACTGGAAAGACACTTAATAGTTGCTGGAATTCTCTAGCTGCAGCCTTAGAAGGCAGAAAACTCAACGTCGGATAGAGTTTGGGGAGAAATTTGTGGAAGGAAATTGATATACGAGAATTGGGAAGTTTCAGCCAGTAGGGGGATGAAGGCCTGACGTGATCTCCAATTTAATTCAATGGGTTTGGAAAGATTTAATGAGGTGAATGCATCAAGGGGAATTTCGGCCAGGTCATGAAGAAGGGTTTTAAATTCTTTCCAAGTGGGAATAGAGGATTAGGAAATAAATCTAGGAGATTTATTAAAGGGTCGGCGGTTTAAAGATGATGGAGGAGATTGGGGAGGTGATTTTGGGTGCTTAATTTAAGGCTTTAAAATTTAGGAAAGTGTTTAAATAAATCTTATTTGAATTTCAAATTCAAATAAGTTTTAATAAGGAAACTTTCCAAAAATAGCTTTCATAAATTAGGAAAGATTTTGAATTTCAAAATACATGATTTTGAATTTGAAATTAGCCCAAAATATGTCAAATTCAAAGAAGTTTTAAGAAGGAAACTTTCCAAAAATAGCTTTCATAAATTAGGAAAGATTTCAAATTTCAAAATAAATGATTTTGAATTTGAAATCAGTCCAAAATATGTCCACCCAAATTAGGCAAGGATTTCAATGGGATGAGGAGGTGTCATCCCAATTAAATCAACCCAATTAGGAAATTTCAAGGAGACGGAGAAGTGGGGATGAAGCCGGCGGCTAAGGAGCCATGGCCGGCGGTTTGGAGGATTTCTGGGGAGGTGGCCGGCGGCTTATGGTGGAAATGGAGACGACGATGGTGGACGTAGGTAGAGGATGACGACGACGGCTAGGAAATAAGAAAGAACAAGACACAAACAAAGATAGAAGATAAAAATGACAGATACAGGATAAAAACCGCGAGCCTTGGACTCTTCCGAAGACTGACGGGTGATGCTTTGCCCTTCTCCAAGGGACTTCAATTCACGAGCCCGGACCCATCCTGCGACTGGTGAAGACTCCGATTCCTTCCCATAGGAATCTCACTAACGCTCTCTCACAAGAACACAAGTGTAGACACAAATTTTTAATATCAATTCTTCATCCCTCCATATTACAATAGCTTAAGGCCCTATATATAGGCCACAACATGAGAAAAATAAAAAATTATAACCTTATCTGCCACTAGAGTTACTCCAACCTTTTCAAGTATATGCTCATTTCGTATTCTATCTCTAAGAGTAAAGCCACTCATCCACCTGAGCAACCTCATCTTTATAACACTTAACTTAATTGTATGCTTTTCTTTCAATGGCCAACATTCTACACCATAAAGCATTACAGGTCTCACCACTATCTTATAGAATTTTCCCTTAAGTTTGAGGGATAATTTTCAATCACACAACAGGCCCCGATGCATTCCTCTAGTTCAGCCATCCAACTTTATTTCTACTAACAATATCCTCATCTATTTCACCATCACTCTAGACAATAGCCCGAGATATCTAAAATGTGTACTCTTATTAATGACTTGATCGCCCAAAATCACAATCCCCATTAGATCTATTACTACTAAAATTATACTCCATGTATTTGGTTTAGATCTACTCAAATCAAAATCTTTAGAGTTTAGACTCTAAGGTTGACTTACATAATTTTAAACTTACCTTCAACTTCATCTCTAGTCTTATCAACAAGAATAATATCATCAGCAAAAAGCACACATCAGGGCACATCCTCTTGCAAACGTCTAGTAAGGACATCGATGACTAAAGTAAAAAGATGTGGGCTTAAAGTTGATCCTTGATGTAATCCAACTTAAATAGGAAAATACTTGGTGCGGCCATGATCAAAAATTATTTCAAAATAGTTGCAATTCGATTACATTCAAATATTCAATTTTTATTTTCCATAAGAAATACTTTACATGAACTATCCACGTTACGATTTTGCAATCATTATAGCAATTGATGGTTCCAATTCTGAAACACAAAATTGACATGTATTGATAGTCATCAACAGGCATTCAAACCTCTTACAACAACAACAATTTTCTTTATATAAAGAAATTCATTCAAGTTTAATATTTTGAAAAGATCCTTAACATATATACAACAACTCTAAAAAGTATTCTGCTCATATTTACAACATTTGGAACAATATGGCTCAAAAATTAAAAATTATATATAAAAAAAAAAAAGCATGCTCCATATGAAACTACTGCGAGTCCATTACAGATAACACAACAATTTGATTCTCGATATATTGAACAAAGGAATAGTGAAACAAGTAGCCCATAACAACATCCAAGTACAACTGATTTGATTAACCTAACTCAATTGAATGTAGGTGTAGAATATCATTATGCGCGTTAAACTTTTAATTGTCCTAAACTTTCTTTCTCAACTGATATATTCCTGGACCTCAACAGCTATTAGAAATAGCATTGCATAGAGGCAAATTTACCCTCCACAAAACAGTGCCATGTTGGGAGTCTCTTTCAAGTGGATTGATTCAGGATAAATGATGTTTCCCTTATTTCTCTCATGAAGATGCTTAACTAATTAGATTTTTTCCAAAAGTTTCATTTACAGGAAAAGTTCAACAATATGAGTGGTAAATTGTATAACTTTACCTGCAAGGAAAATAGCCGAGGAATCGCACAAAGAGAAAAAAATCGTTACCTTCACAGCAAGCTCCCGTCGTTACTTCCGATCCCACGGGAACAACCTCGTCGAAGAAGGCGAAGAAGCTTCTTTAGCGACTCTTTCAAAACCCTTCTCCACGCGAAGCATGCGAAGCGCAAGAGAGAAATATAGTTACCTAGGCGGCAATCGCCCGTTGTGGCTTTCGAACCGACAGGAAGCAGGCCAAACTTCTTTGGCGACCCAGGCCTCAGGGTGTCAATTTTAAACACGGACCGAAATGTGATTGTCGACCCGTTTGTCAAACGGATCTGGTCCAGATTCAAAAATTTGACCCATTTGGAAAATGGGTTGAATTCAGGTTGAACCGACAACTTAAAGTTGACCCATTTTGACCAGAAAAAGTACATGTCGCATCATGCCACGTTGTCAAGTCCGTCAAGTCATCGCGTCTAGCCACGTCAACCGTCACGTCGCCCAGTTGCCGTCGCGTCAGGCCGCCGTGTATGCCCCTCCGCCTCGACACGACACAAGTCGCTCTGCCTCGACTACCATACAAGATGACTTGACCAGTCGTGTCACGATCCGACCCGATCGGAACAGATCCCGCTCGCATCGGGTCGCGATGGAAATTAAAGTCCATTATCTAGTTTTGGAAACTTGCTTCAGAATTTTCTTCCAAGTATTCAAACAAACAGAAACACAGAGCTGCTATAAACTTCAAATATACAGAACAGTTCATCTATATTTTCTTTCATTAAAATAATTATATACACTACAGTGCATGGCTGCAGATAGAAAGAACAAAAAAGAAAAGCTATGACTGTACAAAAATCAAAAGTACAAAATATCTAATCACTGATCAGACACAGAACTGCTAGTCCAAGACTTCATTCCCTTTCCCAAAACCTGAAAATCACGCAGAAAATAAGAATGAGCTAACAGCTCAGCAAGACTACACTCACCAATCAAAATCTTCAGAAATACGCATCAGAAATCATATAGATACTTGGTCAAATAGAAATTAAAACACTGATACAGAAAAATTGAATTCATTTCATATCACAGAACATTCACGTCATATTTCACATAACAGAGAGAATCGTACAAAATAGACAGAATCATACGGAACAAACAGAATCGTACAAATCAAACAGAATAGTACATAACAGATGTCAAATCGGATAAAATCACATTTCAGATATCACATTTCACATATCACATATCACATATCCCTGACCCTAACATAATCTCGACGGATTCTGGCCCCTTATGCCTCCCTTCCCTGACACTAACAGAATCTCAGATTCTAACCCCTTATGTCTCCCTTTGTGCTTATAGCACCATAACAGAACAGATATACAGAATTTTCATAACAGAACGTATTTTCAGATTTCTCAGATTTTCCTGACACAGACAGAATCTCAAAGGATTCTGGCCCCTTATAACTCCCTTCTGATATCACAGCACATCAAAACATTCAATTCAGAAAATCGGATTACGTCAGAAAATCGTCAGCGACATAACGACAGTATACTGAATTTACATAGAATGCACAGATTCATAAATTCACCAAATTATCATAGATAATACACAACATCATTATAAGACTTTCATTGTACTGAAGTAACATTTTTCAACATCCTGATAATTCATTATTCTGTTAAAACACCGCAGAATTCAAAATAACCGCTGAAAATCTTTCAGAAAATACTTAAAACGTGTACAAATATCATCTCATAAACATACCAAAAGTTACGAGGTAAAAAGTTCATCAGTGCAAAACGGAATCAATTATTCGCTAACGGAAATAAAATCCGAAACAGAAAAGTCGTCAAAAATCTCATTTCTGAAAATTGAGAAAGGCGGAATGTGTCTTACCTCAAGTCGGTCAACTTTCTCAACTACAGCTACGGACGGAAACGGACAGAAGTTGCCCAAAAACCACTTTTTCTTCGTTTTCCTTCGGTTTTCTCTCTCCTGGGTCTTCTCTCTCTTCAAAAAGATGTCGATTCCAAATATACCCATGCAGATCTTCCCGGACGATCCCAGATCGTCCCGGGATGATTTGCCCTCTAGACGAAATTTGTTCAGACGAAATTATTATCGTATCAGGACGAGTTTCTCTCGGGAGAAATTTCGTACGGACGAACCTCATTTCGTCTTGGGACGAAGCTTCCAGCCAAAATTTTCTTCACAACTTGTACCGATCGTCCCAGGATGATCTAACTTCGTCCTGGATGATCCTGGAAGGAAAACATGAAAAAATGAACTTTCACAATCTCCCCAACTTCAGAAAAATGTCGTCCTCGATATTTCCAAAACAAAACTGAGTCAGAACAGATGCGGATATGACTGTCTCATATCCGACTCTTTCTCCCAAGTAGTTTCTCATGCTGTTCTATGCTTCCACTAAACTTTAACCATCGAAATCTGTTTATTTCTTAACTTACGAACATCATAAGCCAAAATCTGTTCAGGCTCTTCCTTATACTGCAGATTCTCCTGAATCTCCACATCATCAGCAGACAGTTTCTTTTTAGAATCAGATATCCACTTTCTCAAAGAAGATACGTGAAAAACATTATGTACGTTAGACATCTAATCAGATAATAACAATCTATAAGCTGAATTTCCAATCCTTTCAAGGATTTCAAAAGGTCCGACATACCTTGGATTGAGTTTGCTCACTCTTCCAAATCTACTGACACCTTTCATCGGACTGACTTTGATATACACAAAGTCACCAATTTGAAATTCCACAAATATGTGCTTCTGATTGTAATACTTCTGTTGTCTGTCTTATGCAGTTTTTAATCTTTCCTTAATAAAATTGATTTTCATAACAGTTTCATCCACAAAAGTTGCACCCATTCCTTGTCTATCTCCCACTTCAGTCGGAGTCAAATGTGTTCTACACTTTCTGCCGTACAGAGCTTCATATGGTATCATACCAATACTTGACTGATAACTATTATTATAAGCAAATTCTATCAAAGGAATGTGATCCTCCCAACTTCCTCCAAAATTCAGAACACATAACCTCAAATGATCTTCTAATACCTGAATAGTCCTCTCAAACTATCCATTAGTCTGCGGATGAAAAGTTGTACTGAAATGCAACTTCGTACTCATACCTTGTTGAATACCCTTTCAAAGTCTGGAAGTAAACCGTCCATCTCGATCAAATACAATCACTTTTGGCACACCATCCAATCTGACAATTTCTTTAACATAAATCTAAGCTAACTTATCCACCAGATCTGTCTGTCTGATCGGAAGAAAATGTGTAAACTTCGTCAAGCGATCAACAATCACCCAAATGGCAATATGTACTTGCCTTGATCGAGAAAAATCCATAGCAAAATCCATCGTTACCTCCTCCCACTTCCACTCAGGGATAGGTAACGACTGCAAAAGATCTCCTAGTTGTTGATGCTCTGCCTTCACCAACTGAGAGGCTTCATATTTCGAAACAAAGTCCGCTGCATCCTTTTTCATTCCAGGCCACCAAAACAAACTTTTTATATCTCCATACATCTTACCACTTCCTGGATGAATGGTATAACCGGAATAATGAGATTCATACATAGTCTCTTTCCTCAGATTTCCAGACATAGGAATCCACAGCTTGTTCTTATATAAAATAATACCAGAATCAGAAATTCGTAGTTCAGGTTTCTTACCCGATTCAATCTGACTAATCAACTTCGAATATGCAGTGTCTGACTTCTGAGCTTCATAGATCCTTTCTTCCAAGGATGATTGAATGTCTATTTTAGTCAACACACCGGAATCCGGACTAATAGAGGAAATCACCTCCAACTATAATCTTTTCATATCTCGTATCAGATACTCATCAGAAGTGAGCTAAATACCTGCTAATCCAAAAGACTTCCTGCTCAGAGCATTTGCTACCACATTAGCCTTACCAAGCTGATACTGAATCGTCAGATCGTAGTCATTGATCAACTCAAGCCATCTTCTTTGCCTCAAATTCATATCCTTTTGAGTGAAGATATACTTCAAACTCTTATGATATGTAAAGATCTCACACCTAACGCCATACAAGTAATGACGCCAAATCTTCAAAGCAAAGACAACTGCAGCCAATTCCAAATCATGCGTCGGGTAATTCTTTTCATGTGGTTTCAACTGTCGTGAGGCACAAGCAATTACTCGACCATGCTGTATCAGAAGACAGCCCAAACCTTTCAGTGAAGCATCACTGAATACCTGAAATCCTTCCATACCTGATGGAAGTGCTAATACCGGAGCAGATGTCAAACAATCCTTCAATCTCTAAAAACTAGCTTCACACTCCAGTGTCCAAACAAAAGCTACTAACTTCTGAGTTAGTCTCGTCAGAGGTGCAGAAATCTGGAAAAATCCCTTCACAAATTTTCTATAATAACCAGTCATGCCCAAGAAACTATGTACCTCAAAGGCCTTGGCCAATTAACAACTACCTGAATTTTCTGGGGATCAACAGAAATACCTTCGCCGCTCACTACATCCCCCAAAAAAGAAATGTTTTTCAGCCAGAATTCACATTTGGAGAATTTAGCAAACAACTAGTGTTGCCTCAAAGTCTCCAACACAATCCTCAAATGTCTGACATGGTCTTCTTCAGAAGCAGAATATACCAGAATATCGTCTATAAAGATGATCACGAACTGATCCAAATACTCATTGAACACTCTGTTCATCAAATCCATAAAGACTGTAGTGCATAAAGATGACAGCAGGTGCATTGGTTACCCCAGAAGGCATAACCAAAAACTCGTAGTGCCCGTACTGAGTATTAAAAGCTGTCTTCATCACATCAGTTTCCTTTACCTTCACCTGATAGTATTCAGATCTCAAATCAATCTTTGAAAATACAGAAGATCCAGCCAGCTGATCAAACAAATTATCAATCCGTGGTAACGGATACTTATTCTTGATAGTGACTTTATTCAGATCTCTATAATCCACACACATACGCAGTGTTCCATCCTTCTTCTTTACAAACAACACAAGTGCTCCCCAAGGAGAAACACTAGGACGAACAAATCCTCTATCCACCAACTCCTGAAGTTAAACTTTCAACTCTGAAAGTTCCTTCGGTGCCATCTTGTACGGAGCTTTAGATATTAGAGTCGTACTCGAAAATACATCAATACAGAACTCAACATCTCTATCCAGAGGCAAACCAACCAACTCTTCAGAAAATACATCTGAAAACTCTCGTACAACCGGGATATCAGAAATAGAACTCGCATCTATGTTCATATCCCGTACTGAAGCCAAAAATATCGTACAACCCTTCTTCCACATTCTTCTGACTTTCAACACAGAAATTAAACAAGATAATACTCCTCTTAACCCTTGCAATACACATCTTTCACCCTCCATAAGCAAGCTCACTTGCTTCTTCAAACAGTCAATCTGAGCCTCATACAAACTCAGCCACTCCATACCCAAAATCACGTCATACGAAAAAATTGGCTACAAAATTAAACTCAATTTCCATTTCTTGCCAGAAATATCAATCTCACAGAAATAAAAACTTTCGGGCAATCAAATTATTCCCAGCCAGCAAAAGAACAGAAAGTGAAACCAATAGCAAAACATAATATAGATGTAAAACATCAAAACAACGCTCGAAAATAAACGAGTGACTAGCTCTAGAATCAAACAAAACACGACAGGGATGATAAAAAATGTAAACCGTACCTGTCACCACATCCGAAGCATCACGAGCCTCTTGCTGATTCAAACTATATACACGTGGCTGAACTAGAGCTGAAGCCATAGAACCACTAGGCTCCCTCTAAGTACCACTAGGTGGTCTCCTTGCCACAGAACCTGATCCACCAGGCTTATCAGAGGATCCCTCAGAAATAGTATGTGAAGGAACTATCCTTGGCCTTCCTGCTGTTCTAACAAAACTATCAGATCTGGACTCAAATCATCGATCAAATCCAGCTTGTGGACACTCTGCAATCCGATGTCCTGTCTGACCACATCTGAAACACTGACCAGTTGTCCTGTAGCACAGGCCAAAATGCCGTCGTCCATAAGTCTGGCACATAGGTTCCCCATTGACTGATCCATAACTAGTAGTACTGCCATTACCAAAAATTGTAGTGGAGCCTGACTGCCCACTCCTCTTGGAGTCTCCATAAACAAACCTCTTCTTTTTAGAAAAACCACTACCATAAGCATCACCACTGAACCTCTTCCTACTAGCAGTCCACCGCTGCTGAGTAGCCATCAGATCATTTTCTATCAGACGAGCTCTCTCAACAAGCTCAGAGAAATCATAAATGTGAAATGGTACTAGGGGCTGCCTCAGACTATCTCATAGTCCCCTCAGAAATCTATAGTACTTCTCAGCAGAAGTACTCACCAACTGTGAAGCATATCATGTCAAAGCAGTAAACTCTGCCTCGTACTGCATAACTATCCTACTCCCCTGAACTAACCTCAAAAAAGTCTCCTGCATTTGCTGTCTTGCAGAAGGAGGTACAAAGCACGATCGAAATATCTCAGAAAATTCTTCCCAAGAAATCAGAGAATTCAGCTTGCCTTAGAATTTCTTCTCCTGCTGGCCTGTCCACCAACGTTCAGCTTCACCATCTAACAAAAAAACAGCTAACGGTACCTTCCTATCCGAAGGACACTGCATACTGTCAAAAGTCTTCTCCAACCTTCTTAACCAGTCCTCAGCTGCTCTGGGCTCAATAGTGCCCTCGAATCTCGGAGGTTTCAATCTCAAAAACATATGTAGATGTCTATCCACGTCCTTAGATCAAACAGTAGAGGCTCTACTCTGAGTCTCGCTCATCATCTGAGAAACCAACGTAGCAAACTGAGAAACTGTATCAGAACCAATCACTGGGGAAGTACTGTTCACAAGAGCTGCTTGACTAACACTCTGCCCATCAGTCATATCTGGGTCTGGCAGATCCATAATTACACAGAAAATTATGCACATAAAACAACACAATAAAAATTCAGACAAACCAGAACTACCCCGACAGACTTACAGATCAATTCCTATAGCTCTATCTTATAATCCAAGTTTCAAAACTAGTGCTCTGATACCACTAAAGCTCTGTCAAGACCCAACCCGACCGAAACGGATCCCGCTCGCATCGGGTCGCGATGGAAATTAAAATCCATGATCTAGTTTTGGAAACTTGCTTCAGAACTTTCTTCCAAGTATTCAAACAAACAGAAACACAGAGCTACTATAAACTTCAAATATACAGAATAGTTCATCTATATTTTCTTTCATTAAAATAATCATATATACTACAGTGCATGGCTGCAGACAGAAAGAACATAACAGAAAAGTTATGACTGTACAAAAATCAAAAGTACAAAATACCTAATCACTGATTAGATATAGAACTGCTAGTCCAAGACTTCCTTCCCTTTCTCAGACCCTGAAAACCACGCAGAAAATAAGGATGAGCTAACAGCTCAACAAGACTACACTCACCAATCAAAATCTTTAGAAATATGCATTAGAAAATACATCAGAAATCATACAGATACTTGGTCAAATAGAAATTAAACCACTGATACAGAAAATTGAATTCATTTCATATCACAGAACATTCACATCAGATTTCACAGAACAGACAGAATCATACAGAATAGATAGAATCATACAGAATAAATAGAATCATACAAATCAAACAGAATAGTACAGAATAGATGTCAAATCGGATAAAATCACATTCCAGATATCACATTTCACATTTCACATATCACATATCCCTGACCCTGACAGAATCTCAACGGATTCTGGCCCCTTATGCCTCCCTTCCCTGACATTGACAGAATCTCAGATTCTAACCCTTGATGTCTCCCTTTGTGCTTATAGCACCAGAACAGAACAGATATACAGAATTTTCAGAACAGAACTTATTTTCAGATTTCTCAGATTTCCCTGACACAGATAGAATCTCAAAGGATTCTTACCCCTTATAACTCTCTTCTGATATTACAGCACATCAAAACATTCAATTCAGAAAATCGGATTACGTCAGAAAATCGTCAGCGGCGTAATGGTTGTATACGGAATTTACACAGAATGCACATATTTAGAAACTCACCAAATTATCACAAATAATACACAACATCATTATAAGACTTTCATTGTACTGAAGTAACATTTTTCTACATCCTAATAATTCGTTATTCAGTTAAAACACCGCAGAATTCAAACTACCCGATAAAAATCCTCCAGAAAATATTCAAAACATGCACAAATATCATCTCATAAACATATCAAAAGTTACGCGGTAAAAAGTTCTTCAGTGCAAAACGGAATCAATTATTCGCTAACGGAAACAAAATCCGAAACAGAAAAGTCGTCAAAAATCTCATTTCTGAAAATTGAGAAAGGCGGAATGTGCCTTACCTCAAGTCGGTCAACTTTCTCAACTACAGTTACAGACAAAAATGGACAGAAGTCGCCCAAAAACCACTTTTTCTTCTTTTTCCTTCGGTTTTCTCTCTCCTGGGTTTTCTCTCTCTTCAAAAAGATGTCGATTCCATATATACCCATGCAGATCGTCCCGGACGATCCCAGATCGTTCCGGGACGATTTGTCCTCTGGATGAAATTCGTTTAGACGAAATTATTATCGTATCAGGACGAGTTGCTCTCGGGAGAAATTTCGTACGGACGAACCTCATTTCGTCCTGGGACGAACCTCATTTCGTCCTGGGACGAACCTCATTTCGTCATGGGACGAACCTCATTTCATCCTGGGACGAACCTCATTTCGTCCTGGGACGAACCTTCCAGCCAGAATTTTCTTCACAACTTGTACCGATCGTCTCAGGAAGATCCAACTTCGTCCTGGACGATCCTGGAAGGAAAACATGAAAAAAATGAACTATCACAAGTCGACCTTGCCCAACGACCAGGTCCTACGCTGCTTCACTTGTGTGAGTTGCGACTTAGCGACTGCGCTCGCGAGTTCATGGGTTGGGTCGGGTCAACCCGATGACTGGCGAGGATCGGATCTGGGTTTAAAACCCTGACATGTTTAGGTAAACAGGTAGGGTTTGGGTCAACCGTTTACGTCCGGATCAACTCGAGTTAGACCCAAACCTGACCCGTTGACTCAAATTGACATCCCTAGTGACTCTCTCAAAACTTTGAAAAATTATTACGTCCCCTCCGAATGCACAGTGCGTATGTAGTGCATCAGATGATTTGATACATTTGGATTGGCCTTTGGACGCATGTAGACACCACACATAATAATCTCTCCAAAACTCTTTTCTTCACGCGAAGCGGCGATCTCAATGCAGAAATTATTACGTGCGGAATCCGGACATAGGTCGGACTCCTAACTCCAGTTAAATTGTGACAAGTGGATCGAACAAGTTGATATTTAATATGAATTTTGTATTATTATTATTTTTTTATCAGTTCAGTCGATTCAGTTTAGAGGTTTTTCGTTCAAATTCAAGGTTTAGGATTAGTGTTATTTTTTAAAATGAAAATACAAGTGAAAGCTCTCTAATATTTAGATTTTTAGTTCAATAAACTTTTGATACTGCTGATAAATAAAAAAATTAGGAAAAGACAATTAAGTAAAAGATTGGTTTGGAGGAGGGCGTTGTATCATTCGAGCAGATGATATATCCACAAGACACAGAGTCCAAAAGGTGGTATGCAAAGATTCAAGAAGAGGAACACTTGAAGTTGAAAAAACTACAGCCTAAAGAAATGATAACTTTTTTCTATACATTTTATACTAACATTAATTCATAACAAAGAGCTTATATTGTACTATTTGATTAATTTTTTATGTAAAATAATATTAGTTTTTATAGGTAATTTTTGTATTGATATTTTATTCTTACTGCATTCTCCATTAACTAATAAAATGTATATGCTTACAATTATTCCTAACAAGTTAAATTAACACATTAAATACTCTTTTTCATTGTTCAAGACCTTCAATTTCTTATCTTTCATTATATTCATTTATGCTTCTCGCCCTGTTTATCAATTAGACTGAAGATTCAAGAAATTTTGAGCAGCCCTCTCTTATTCAAAATGGGCTGTTTTTTTTTTTTATGATGAAATTTTGAATTTTTATTTTTGTGAGAAGAAGTTATGTGATTCATGTAAAGTTTTCTAAGAATTGGGATGTGGTTATAGGCCGAAAAAGAGTAATGGTATCGAAACTAAATATAAACATGGAATTTTTAAGTAAAATACTTTGAAGTGTTTGATTTCAATAAACAAAAGGTAATTTGAGTGCATTTTAATTAAATTTTCTTTAAAAATGTTACAAATCTATATTCCTTAATGATAATCTTTTAATGAAAAATATGAAGAAAAACTATCAAATCTCTCTAGTTGATCACATGTCCTCTCTTCAAAACTAATCAAATCTTTCTACGTATCAACTATATATTTATTTTGTATTTGCTACGTATTTATTGTGTATTTCCTACGCATCTACTGCAAATTTACAACATATTAATTGTGTATTTACTAGTCAAATCCCGCAACCGGGCACTGCCTTCTTGGACCCTTGACATATGTGTGAAGCGTACAAAAAAAAAGATATCATTCCTTCTGGCTGTAGTTTATTTTCAACTTCAAGTCTTCTTCTTCTTGGACATTTGCATACTATCTTTCGGACTCCACATACTGTGGGCATATCATATGATCAAAGAATACAATATCTTTCTTCAAACTAGTCTTCATCTTCATTGGTTTTCCCTAATTTTTTCTCTCTCAACGGGTATCAAAAGTTTATTGAGCTAAAATCCTAAATATTAGGAAGCATTCGTGGGTATTTTCATTTTAAAAAAGGAGTGACAACCCTAAAACCTAAATTTGAATGGGAAACCTCTGGGCCGGCTCGGTTGGGCTGGCAAGAGAAAAATAAAATATAAAATTCATTTTGAATATATGTGTTATAACTTAATTGGAATCCGGATGCAAAGTTGCGTCCAGACTCCGCATGCGATAATTTCTCTCCACTGTGACTTCCAATCCGACAGCAAATCCATTCTTTACGTGAGGCAGGCAGAGCTGTAGGAGAAATGATGGTGTCAGGGAGATTTAACATTGAAGAAATGAAGAGGCGCAATCAAATGGTTTAGGTTTATTTCTGACAGCACAACCAAAATCAGCACCATAAACTGCCTGAGCCAAGCCAAAACTACTACAAAAATCCAAACGCAACAACCAACAAATTCCCCTCAACATGGGAAAAAGAATAAAAGAAGCCACTAAAAGATCACATAAAAAAAGGAAAACAAATACTCAATGATTTTTTACTTACAGGATTTATCTCTCTTAAACTTAAACAAAATACAAAATTTCTTATTTTAGTGATTCTTTATCGTGTAACTTTAGATATGTGGCAAACATTTAGAGTTTAAAAAAGTAGAGCTGAGTCGAGTGGTTGTCTTATCGACTTGAGCTTGTTTAATCCTCATTGGGCTATAACTGAAGCTCATTTAATTAGCTCGAACTCGACTCGTTGAAAAATATTCAGGCTCGAGCTCGGCTCGATTGCTTGAGCTTGTTTAAAAAGCTCTAACTTGGCTAATTTGTTCAGGTCGATTTTTAGAATTTTACTTATAATTTTTAAATAAAACACATTAAAAATAATTTTTCCATTGATGTATAATACTCTTTGTACTAGCAACTTAAAATATACATGTTACCATTAATACTTCAACAAGGTTAGAATTCTAAGGACTGTAAAGCAGCAAATTTCCTTTAAAAATATATATTAAAAGTTTAAGGTTAGAGATATAGACTTAGGCTTTGTTTGGGACGGCTTTCTCGTTACTTCTTAAAGCAACTTTTTAATACAAAAGTTTAAATTTTTGTACTAGAAAGCTGCTTTAAGAAGCAGAAAGAAAGCCATCCCAAACGAAGCCTTAGTGATGACTATGGATGCTCTAGAACAAACATAAGATTAAAGTGGATGATTGGAACAAACATAAGAATGTATAAACTATAACTGAAGAGCATGCTAACTGAATCTAAAATTAAATTAAACAATGTGGTATAAATTAATATCTTTCATAACATAGTAAAATATATAGTTTTTCCCCAACAAAAATCATAAAGTTTAAATCTAATCTGCAACTATTTTGGGATAAAATAACCAAAGCTAATTCTATGATTCAAACTATGGACATCCAGAGGGAGATTTAACAGAATCAATGGGGAAGTCTATCATAGTGTTGATCCTAAAAAAAACAAACAATTCTACTACTAAAAAAATTAGCAATTCACATAGTTTAAAGGAAACATTAGCATAGGTATAAGACTTCAAACTTATTTGATTTATTATCCTTGGAAGTCTCTTGTTCATCTGTCATTGTACAAACTTGAGCAAAGTTTTATATTAATGACATAACAAAATGTCAACAAATGATAAGACTCCTCATATGCCCATCTATATAATATTCCATATTTTGCAATCTTCATAATCTTTTTTCCATAGCACTAATGAACATTGAAGCAAATGTGAAAATTAAGATCAGAGAAATATATTAGAACAAACTTAAGCAAAAAATTAGAATAATAAATTGTAAATTAAAAAAAAAAAAAACTTGAATTATATTTCCAACATTGTAACTTCTCATATAATTGGTAATGGAATTTCCATCTCTTCATCATCCTCTTCTTTCCACAAAAGAAAAGAGGAT
Organism: Dendrobium nobile; assembly: GCA_022539455.1. Lineage (NCBI taxonomy): Eukaryota > Viridiplantae > Streptophyta > Magnoliopsida > Asparagales > Orchidaceae > Dendrobium > Dendrobium nobile. The sequence continues at coordinate 62,538,087 of CM039733.1, read as the reverse complement.
CGCATGGAGATATATTAGTGTTTGGTATTAAAACAAATAAGTGTCATGAGTGAAAACAAAATGTAATTAATATAATTACCTTGACCCTAGCTTCCTTTTAACCCATAGTGAGAGAGAACCCAGTTAGAGCCACTTAAAGAGCTTGTACAGTGCCAACCCCTAATTTGGAGTGATATGTATTAACTACCCTTTCACCTATAATGAATATAGACTCTAAAGATACAATACTAATTGGTATTGATAAAATATCAACAACCATTCTTGAAAGCACATGAAATTTGGTTTGATTGCTTTCTACCATGCTATAACATCTAACTTCTTACCTTCATTATAATTTTTAAGCCACACCTGAAATTAGAATTTTTAAGCCACATCTGACCTTCATTGTTAATCTCTAAGATATCTTCCAAATATTTATCCAAACTGAATTTTATGGATAAATATGAAATGAAGTCATGTCATCCACTATATTTTTTGGGTTCATTATGTATGTTTGTAACTTTGTTTGTGCTTCTTGAAGCAACTCATGTGTTGTCATTGAAGTTCTAAAGGTTAAAAGGAATTAAATTGGTAGTGATTTGAATGGACGGTCAATCTTAAAACTCTTGATCGTGGACCGTTTATTGGACATTTAAATGTCTTAGAGATATCAGAATTCGACGATCTTAGGCTCGTTGGATTCGTCTCGTCTAGTCGCTCAATTCGACTATAAGCATGTCATGTTTGGAAACCATTTGGTAATCCAAATTATGGTTTAAACCTTCCAAATATGCTTTGAGTCTTTGATTTGGAGTCATTTGGGTTCGGATTGCGTCAAATTTGGTGTCGTTGGGTTCGCATTTTTGAAATGTTCAGTTCGATTGTAAGTTTGCTGAAATTGGAGTTCATATGGTCTCCAATTTAATTTTTGAAGTTTCCAATTTGATTTTATCTCTAGATTTTTTTTTTCATTTCCCCCCCCCCCCTTCCCTCCGCCTATGCATTCTTGAAAGCACATGAAATTTGGTTTGATTGCTTTCTACCATGCTATAACATCTAACTTCTTACCTTCATTATAATTTTTAAGCCACATCTGACCTTCATTGTTAATCTCTAAGATATCTTCCAAATATTTATCCAAATTGAATTTTATGGGCCTAATACTTATTTTTGCTGATAAATATGAAGTGAAGTCATGCCATCCACTACATTTTTTTGGGTTCATTATGTATGTTTGTAACTTTGTTTGTGCTTCTTGAAGCAACTCGTGTTGTCATTGAAGTTCTAAAGGCTAAATTATTATTATTTTTTTAATTTTCCTTCAATTTTTTATATCCGGACTTGAGACCAAAATAGTCATTTTTAAAAATGATAAAACTTTGATAGTGAATTATTTTATTTTATTTTATTTTCTTCACAAAATGACTTACAATCATCAAATCACTTGATTATTGCTAGAACGAGTTCAATATATTAACTAAATACGTGATATTAAAAATCTCGTCACACAAAACTAAATCATAAAATCTCTTTAAGATCGAATCAATACATGATTAAGCTAATATCAACCCAAAAAAAAAATAAATGAATAGGAAATTAAATTGGTAGTGATTTGAATGGACGGTCAATCTTAAAACTCTTGATCGTGGACCATTTATTGGACATTTAAATGTCTTAGAGATATCAGAATTCAACGATCTTAGGCTCGTTGGATTCGTCTCGTCTAGTCGCTCAATTCGACTATAAGCATGTCATGTTTGGAAACCATTTGGTAATCCAAATTATGGTTTAAACCTTCCAAATATGCTTTGAGTCTTTGATTTGGAGTCATTTGAGTTCGGATTGCGTCAAATTTGGTGTCGTTGGGTTCGCATTTTTGAAATGTTCAGTTCGATTGTAAGTTTGCTGAAATTGGAGTTCATATGGTCTCCAATTTAATTTTTGAAGTTTCCAATTTGATTTTATCTCGAGAATTTTTTTTTCTTTTTCATTTTTTAGGGGGGGGGGGGGGGGGGGGGCACATGCTTCCCCTTCCCTCCGCCTATGCATTCTTGAAAGCACATGAAATTTGGTTTGATTGCTTTCTGCCATGCTATAACATCAAACTTCTTACCTTCATTATAATTTTTAAGCCACATCTGACATTATAATTTTTATGCCACATCTGACCTTCATTGTTAATCTCTAAGATATCTTCCAAATATTTATCCAAACTGAATTTTATGGGCCTAATACTTATTTTTGCTGATAAATATGAAGTGAAGTCATGTCATCCACTACATTTTTTGGGTTCATTATGTATGTTTGTAACTTTGTTTGTGCTTCTTGAAGCTACTCATGTGTTGTCATTGAAGTTCTAAAGGTTAAACTTGCATCCCAAGTTTGAAAAGACACTCCATGGAATAAGTAGGTGACAAGCCTATCTAATTGATTTGAGGAACAAGTTGTAATATCAGTTTTGCTCCAGGATCGTCCGGGCCGATTGTGGATCGTCCCGGGACGATCAGTGGAAATTTTGTTCCAGAATGTGTACAGAAGTTACAGGAAAGTTTTCCTGTAGGTATCGTCCGGGCCGATCGGGGGATCGTCCCGGGACGATCAGAGCAATGCAAAAGACAGAGAATATGGGTTTTTTTCGTCCAAGAAAATTAATTATCGTCCTAAGAAATCGTCCCAGGACGAAGTGAATTTGTTCAGATCGTCCTGAACGATCGTGCGATCGGCCGGGCCGATCTCAAGCTTATTTAAAGAAAATCAGTCGTTTTGAAGAGAGAGAAAAATTAAATAAAAATATCAGAAATTCTAAGGAGAGAGAAAGTCGAGGGCAAAAGAGGAAAAGTGGATTTTTGGGCAACGCCGGTCCGTTTTCGTCCGTCGAGACAGTTCAAGAAATTGGTGTACGCAAGGTAAGGCACATTCCGCCTTTCTCAATTTTCAAAACGGTGAAGTTTGAATGATTTTTCTGTCCGGATTTTGTTTTCATTAGCGAATTTCATCCGTATTTTCCGATTGGTTCAGTTTTTACCACGTAACTTTTGGTATGTTTCTGAGGTGCCGAGTGCGCATGTTTTAAGTATTTTCTGGAGAATTTTGACCGGATAGTTTTGATTCGGCGGTGTTTTATTTTGACTGTAATTTCTGATGAAGTCTAAAATTGTCTGGGCAGTAGAATAAAAGTCTTGCAATGTTGTTGTGAATATTCTATGCTAATTTGATAATTTGTGAAATTAGGAATTTTTGTGTAAATTCCGTACACTGCCGTTTTGCCGCTGGATTTTTGTACGATTTCTGAAATTATCCGGATTTGTTCTGAAATGACATGATATGATTGTGTGCTATGAAAAGGGAGTTATAAGGGGTCAGGATCCTGTGAGATCCTGTCTGTGTCAGGGAAATCTGAAATGAGCTCTGAAATCTGAAAATAAGTTCTGTTCCGGATCCGATGTAAGTTCTGTTCTGGTGCTCTAAGCACATCTGTTCTGGTGCCATGAACACAAATGGAGGCATAAGGGGCCAGAATCCGAGAGATTCTGTCAGTGTCTGGGAAGGGAGGTATAAGGGGCCAAAATCCGTTGAGATTCTATCAGAGTCAGGGAATCTGTTCTGACTTTTGATATGTTCTGAATTGATATGATTTCTAATTTCTGTACGATGTTGATATGATTTATGATTCTGATACGATTCTGTTCTGTTCTGATTTGATCTGATCTGTATGATTCTGTTCTGATTCTGGAATATGATTTCTGTGATTTTTGCTCTACTCTGATTCGATATGATTTTGTTGATCCGATTTCTGTACGGATTTCTGTTTGATGTGTTTGATGTGGATTCTGAGATTTTTGATTGGGGTTTTGATGTCTTGTTGAGCTGTTGTAGCTTATCCTTATTTTCTGCGTGGTTTTCAGGTTCTGGGAGAGGGAAGGAAGTCTTGGAGTAGGAGTTCAGAGTCTGATCTGTTATAAGTATTTTGTACTTTTGATTTTTGTACAGTCATGGCTTTTTTGTTCTGTTTTTCTTTCTGTCTGAAAGCCATGAGCTGTATTTGTATATGATTCTTTTGAGAAAGAAAAAGATAGATGATCTGTTCTGCTGCATTTTGATGTTTATAGTAGCTCTGTGTGTCTGTTTCTGTTTGTAATGTTTGGAAGAAAGTTCTGAAACAAATTCCAAAGCCAGATCCTGGAATCAGTTCAGTCAGTTTGAGTTTGGGCACGACCCGATGCGAGCGGGATCCGTCCCGGTCGGGTTGGGTCGTGACACAAGTTTAGGCAAAAAATCTCAGTGCTCGCCTAAAAGTCTGCTTACCATAGAAAGGTCTTCTTATCATAGAAATTAGTCACAAGGTTCTCCCATAAACATTCTAGATAGAATTCCCTCTTATTTTATAAGACAGTTAAGGTAGGGTTAAGAGAATAAACATACTTCATAATTTTGAAGGCACATCTTTGAGCTCTAAAAAAATGTAAATCAATTTTAGAATATATAATTAGTCTCAAAGGATAGGACCAAAGTGTTTAGGAACTAGCTGTCACGTTGTAGAATCCAATTTGAAAGAATTATTCTTTTATCTTTTAATTTACACAACCAAAACTATCTGTTTTTTTATTAATATAAATTCTAATGAAAATAAAATTATCGATCAAAACATCTATATATATATTCCTTTTTTCAAAAATTATGTACACTAATAAGAATATACATAATCATAACATATCTATCATGCCCTAAGTACAAAAGTATAGCAAATGATAGAAAGAAACAAGCTAATAGTAAACTTGAAGAATCCTGACCAGCCTCACACTCCTGATCCTCTGTCCTGGCCTAAAAATATTTAAACTATATACAATGAGTTAAAAAGCCTATTATGTTATCAAAACCTACAACTAAACTTAAAGCATGGTAAAGAAGCAGCATGCATGTCATCAATTAAATCATAGTAGTATCATTCATATGATTATTAAATCAGAACAGAAATAATAAAACTCATATAGTAGCGGTAGAATCTATAATTAGTAAAATAGTATGATATATAAGCTAGTAAGGCAGTACAATAAAAAAACTAATAAATTAGTACGAGTTTTGAATTAATAATTTAGTCATTGTATTAGTACTATCAATCAATAAGAAAATTGTGTAAAGTGGTAAAATCAAAGCATCCATAAAGACTATCAAAATGGTAATCATGTAAGAGTATACATATACTATTCAACCATTCTATATTAGTATCAATGTAGTATCATAATCACATGTTTAGTATGAGTTAATTAGTAAATAATATAGTGAAGTAACAACAGTAATATCGATAATAGTAGTGGTATCAGTATTAATATCAATAAAATTAATTACAATAATAATAAATCAGTACAGTGAACAATAAAGCTATACAATATATAACAATGAATCAATAACATATATTTTAGTAATCATGCCAAATAAGTAAGATGGTCTGGCGATCATAGTATTTTTCAATAATCAATAATGTGTAACTGACAACAGTTGGTTCAGTAAATAAAGTTGTCACTTTTTACCTGTCGACATGATAATAACTCCTTATAACTCTAAATTATTCTATTATTATATAAATAGATAATAACACACAGCCATAATATTTAAAAAAATACCTGTCGGCCCACCATTATATACATGTCAATTAATCTCCAACTAATGGGTCAACTAGTCTTTATTTGTCTTTTATACATATACATTATTATCACAGTACTATAACAATAATAACGACTAGTTATTACTCAATCACATATTCACATTCATTTTTAATGTATTGTAGTAAATAAAGTATAATTGAGCTTAATTCAAAAAGTGCCAAAATATCCTAACGGTAGGTAATAGAAACCTTACCGAACAAAAATTCACATTTTAAAAAATTAACCAAATTATTAGGGATTATATATAATAATATTTTGAAGCTTTAATTAAATTAAAATATTATTTATAGATGTCAAAATAAATTTCTAAATTGGTAAAAATCTTTACTTTTTAAAAAATATTTAGCAAAAAATCTCAAATAAATACTCAAACTCCATAATATTTAAAAGTTATACAGTGAAAGTTTTATCAATATAAATTATTTTTATTTTTTGGTAACAAAAATATAAATTTGATCACAAAAATTTCAAAAATTTCAAATTATTGAAATAAAAAAAGGATAATAGTTTCTTACAATGGGACAAACAAATCTTCCAACAAGGTCAACTATTAAAAATTACTCTATACTGCCTCCAAACTCTAGGTTTCTTTTTATCCCTCATCTATTTTCTCTCTTATTTCCCTTACATGCTCTATGTTAAATTGAATAGAAAAAAAAGGGCTAATAATGGATTAGAATCTTTATAATATATAATAATATAATATTAATATAATTATAAATTTAATCAAAATTTGGTATAAATTTTATATAAATCTTTTTTGGTGATTAAAAATTATAAAAAAATATTAATAAAATAGCCCATTTTATTTAAAAAAATATGGTGAAATTGATTTGCAAAATGGACACGTGACGATCCCAAAACCCCCACTTATACTGACATGTGTTAATTTCTTAAGGATTTGCACCAATGCCTAAAAATTATGAAAAAAATAGTGTGATTAAATCACTATAATATGTATATTATGGCAAAAATATTTTGTGGTTTGGACGTATAACGACTCCTAAAAAATTTATTTGGTAGGGTCAAAATATGAGTTATTAAACTAACTTAATTCATGTGTTTGACGGATTTGTTCATAGCCTAAGCTACTCTTTCCTACTGTCACTACCAATAAGTAATTTCCAAGTAGAATAATTAATATGTTAATTTATACTTGAAATAATAGTCTATCCAATTTAGTATACCATTAGAGGATATTTAAGGTTTTTGATGATCAAAACCTTTTTATAAGGATCACCCCACATTTTGGATAATCTTTTGAACAATTATAGCTTGGGAACTTTTAGCCTAATTCCTTGAACTATTATTAAACACCTGAACTTATATATAACAAACACATTTGAGGCCTATTTCATATATGTATCATAAATGTTGGGATTCTTTACTAGTATAAATAATATAAACAAATTGATGATAGTTAAGTCACCTACTTCAATTGATCTTGATATATCTTTCATTAAAGTTTCACATGATGAACACTAAAATAAATTAACCTATTAACTTATATTTATAATATACTCCAAGGAATGTTTCAAGCACACTGCTTTCTTACTTCACACTCCAATTTAAAATTACACGATATTTTCTTATGTTAAATTAGCTTGGAGTTCCACTATCAACCTTAAACATTATTTTATATGAAGTCACCTTCGAATGATTACAAGCTTGAATATAGTCTATTCTTAAATAATCTTAAAGCAAACTCTTTTCTATACTTAACTCTTATTTGTCTTAGTAGGCTTAATCAATTGCAAAAGCCTCCACTATTCTTAACTCTTATTGGTCTTAGTAGGCATAATGCAATTGGCTAAGATATTTATTCAATTGTTCATTGGGAATTAGTTTGATCCATGCTCAAAAACAAATATTAAACACTCCAATCGTATAGGAATATTTATTAATCTTTGGACAAATGATACCACTAGTTAACCATATTTCTTATAATAAGTTTAAATCACTCAAGCATAGATGACTTACCATACTTAACCATTGAAAAAGGCTAGATACCTCTTCAACTTTAGCCTAAACTAATAAAATTGTATAAAGGTTAGGACCAAATCAAACCCTAAAATTATAGTTTTTATTAGCAATACCACTGAATATGTCTCAATCACATAATAACAACCCTTAGTAAGTTATAGTGGGCTCCTTTTACCTAATAAAACTCAAATCAAACCCTTTTTACTTCATAAAAATGATTCGACTAATCTTAATTAAATTAATAAATTTTATTATATATTCTATCTATATTAGTAAAATTCCATGTAATAATCCAAAAGTGTGAAATAAATTTATTTGAAAAATATGAAAATTTTGAAGTAGAGCATTATGGTACTAGGCTAGTAACAATATATATATATATATATGTATATATCTACCTCACTCAACTGCCTCTCTCACTTCGTTGCTTGGCTAGGAAGAAATTGAAGGAGGAGAATAAGAGAAAGGAGAGAGAGAGAGAGATCTTTGAGTCATATTTGCCCACCATTTCTTTTACAATTTTTATTAAATTTGTTGTAAGTAAATATCTTCTTACTTTTATTTTTGATGATTTTGATTTCTACAAATTTATCTCTCTTAAATCTACCAAATATGCATTATATCATGATTTTTATAAGCTTTCACCTTATAACTTTTGATTTGTTATAGATTTGATCATTCTAAATAATATGATATGATTTTATTTCATTTTCTATGATTATATATGTATATAAGAATTTCTGGGTAAAATGAGTAGGGAAAAAGATAAATTGAACATATGTTAAAAGTGATATACTATGATTTAACATGATAAGACTGCAAGATAATATATACTAAAATAATTAAGATGATTGAGTTATACAAGAATATTTTTTACTAGTTTAAATATGATATAATGTATGTATATGATGTGTTGATTAATATCACATATATTATATGATAACCTCATGTGATATCCTCATTATTTACCTGGTCCACTGATAAGAGTCAGTGGATGGGAGTCATAAAGAGTTAGAGATTGATTGAGAGTTATATGGAGTCGAGGTGATTGATTTATGTGATTCAAAGGGAGTTATAAGGCGCACACTGATTGGGAGTCATAAGGGGAGACTGATTGGGTGTTTTAAGTACATGAGTAAGATACCCTCAAGATATCCTCGATCTTCTGAATATCTAAATATTATTGCAAATACTGATATTGTATGGATATTGATATTACGGACACTAATCAGTGTTACTGATTACTATTACTATTACTAAGTTAGGTGACCTACTAGACTTTTTAGTTCATTATATGTGATTTAAATAATTTGAGGTCAGGGAAGAGATTCAAAAGTGTGAAACTCATCATGAATCCTCTAATTTTGTTTTTATTATTTTAGTTATTCATTGTACTTAGGAATATGATCTGTTGTGATTATATGATTCTTGAGTATTGTATATAATTTATTTTTGATTCAATAAATATAGATGTGTATTGATATTTTAAATTATAGAATTTATTTTTATTATTTATTATTAATGGATGAAATTATATAGCTCTCAATGATGTACAATAAAAGATTAAAAAAAAAATATTTCTTCCAAATTAGATTCTGGGGCGTTACATTCATATAGGTCAACTATGAACTTCTTAACTTCAATTAATCATTGAATAAGTAAATTAGGCTATAGAGGACCCACCATCAATTGGAATAACCAATTTAACTATAATTAGTCAAATTGATGGAATTATCATATTTTATCATTTGATTGCATATCCACAAAGTCTAATTAGCCATTAGATGAATCTAATTTACCCAATTAAATCATCATTTCTAAGGCAATCCCATCACTTGAAAGGGATCTCACATATTTTAAAGATAGTGGATTAATTAAATTAAGTTGAACTACTTAAATAAAATTAAACCTTCATTTTATATCCTTAAGTAATCCATATACCATTATACTAATAGGACTCTTTAATTTGACTTTGTCAAGATGAAAGGTCAATATCGAATTCATTTTCAGTAAACCTTGACCCAAGTGAGTTTAGAGCCTTAAATACTCAATTCAAGGGACCTTATGCATGCAATAGAATGTTCTTAAGCTTAAGGAATGCCATATGTCTGAATTCAATGATGGAAGCAATTTTATAACTAAAGCAATAACCCTTATGGAAACTTTTTGATCGTGTTAAGTAACCTTTAGCCCTTGTTTGTTTTAAATGATTCTGATTTTTATGATTTTTCTTTCTATTATAAAATGCATCAGCTTCTAATAATTTAACAAGTTGCTACCATCTAACTTTTGACATATGCTAGATATCATCATTTTGAATATTTTGACAGATATATATTGAGGTTTCACCATTCCGTGCATTGACAGTAGTTGTAATATCTAGTAACCTACTAGGTTATTGGCTCTTTATGTGATTTTTATATGATTTCAGCAAAATATAAGGAGTCGATGATGTGATTATTTTTTTTTCTAGTTTAGATTTTGTAAACCTTATTATTATATTTTTGCAGCCGTTATTATTTACAAGCAATAAGTGAAATTAAATGTATTATAATCATGAATATTATATATAATTTTTGGGTTATGATATAAATGTATATTGATGTTTAGATGAAATGAATTATCTTATTCCATCACTTTAATATAGATATATATTAATATCTTTGATAAATGATGTTAAGATTTACATAAGCAATTCTTCCAAATTTGATTTTGGGGCATGACATGTTGACCCCAGGCTCAGCAAAGATCACCCGTATCTTCCAATCAATATGACCATACTAAGTTACCCATGCTCGGTGTTAGCCGACAAATTTGGTCAAAATAATGGACTTTCCCCCTACTGAAGTCTCCTAATACACACTAGGAACCAACAAACTCACCCAAAGATAGATCATCAATCCCACCTCTCCCCCAAATCTAGGAAATGTGTATTGTTATAATTTTTTAACTTTTTCTCTTTATATAGTCTTTTATGTTGCCCTTAAAATCCTATAAATAATGGGTGATGAGGAATAATTTGGGGACCAAGAATCTTTGAATCTATTACTTTTTGAATGATCTAATGGAAACTCTATCAACTTTAGAGATCCATTTTTTAATCATTTTTAGATTCTCTATCTTTGTCTCTCTCTTTCTACTCAACTGTACTATCTACTTTCCATTATTATATTGATTTGACTTATCTATTTATCAAGTCATCATATTAATAAAGTTGGGTGTCATCCATAGATTAATTTAGATTCAACATCCTCCAAGATACGACGAGCACTGATTAATGCCATTAATAAGAAAACGGGCTATGCTAAACGAACAAAACCAATAAGAGCAATATGTGAACATGGATAAAGCCAGCTACACTCACATGGATCTCCTCAAAATGGAGTAGAAGATGAAAATAATTCTTGACGCCTTCGGTGGACTCTAAGGGTGGGACCTAATGCAAGCAGTTCCAAAAGTTCTTTTAACTTGGCAGTTGATGTAGCACATTATGTAGATGAAGATCATCAATCTAAATGCCCAATAATAAGAGCTAAGATCAAAGCCCAAGAAAGGATTAAAGAAAAGTCCAAATTATAAAAGCCACTACGGGAAAACACGCGATTACCGTCAGACTTTCCGGTGGAATTTTTTACGTCGGTAAATACGACGTTTGTACCGGAGCATAATGCGAAGGAATAATAACGACATTTTTTCCGGCTCATCGTGCGACGGAAAATTTGCGACGTCCAATGCGCCAGTCGTAACGTCGGAATATAACAGCATTTCATTCTTACCAGCGGACTTTACGACGAAAAATGTCCGGCGCATTTACCAGCGGATATTACGACGGCTATTTTAAACTCAACGACTTGTAACCGACGCAAAATGCGTCGGAACACATTCCGGCGTCTAGGACGCCTGAAAATCTGCCGGCGAAATCCCTATTTTAGAACTCAAGCCCGTATGGCTGCTCATTTCATTCAATCATTTCTCTCGCATCTCCGGTGTCTCCCTCATCGCCCCAGCATCGCCCACCGTAGATCGCCGTCGTCAAGCTTTATAGACGTTCACCGGACGTCGCCGACGATCACCGTCTTCGTAGCCGGTGAAAGCCCTATTTTCGATCGTGAGTTTCCGCCGCCAAAAGCTTTTTTGCAGCCTCCCAATTTCGTGAGATCTCCCTTTCAAGTGTAGATGGAATGGCTAGCCCCTTCAAGAGTCCAATAACCATAGTTTTGACTAATTTTAAACATAGCTTATATTTTAGTTATCATCTAGAAGAATTCATGGTTATCCATAAAATGGTTAGATTGTATGAGATAATAAAAAATGGGTAGATGGAATGGGTTGGTGGAACTCCTCTTAAATGTCCAGCAACCCCCTCAATTTTTCTTTCATTTTTTTTTTGAAATTTAATCATGTAATCATTATAATTATGGATTGATATGCATTATAATTTTAAGCTTTTGAAATGAAAAAAATTTATGGAGAAGTTATCTTTATTTTCTTAGTACTTGGTGGTTTCAAGTCTGTACATTTTCTTTGGTAAAATTAGGTAGTTACCATTATGTCTTTTATGTTACTATTAATTCTTCTTAAATACATACTCTAGACTATTTTCTCCACTTCATAAGAATCCTCTAAAATCATTAAACTATAACTAAAATCATAAAATCCTTCTAAACTCCTTTATATATCCACCAGCCTAAATATAAAATGAACTCTGATCTGCAACCCAACCCATACTAGAACTAGGATTAGGAATGACAATTTTATCCCTAGTAATAGTGTTTCTTATGATGATGAGTTAGATTTTAGAGACCTTATTATGGTTGGGTTTGGGCTGCATATCATAATTTATTTTATGAGGTGCTATGATGGGTGTCTTTTCTATAACTATAACTGGTAGGAGTTTGATGATTTATTATTATATTTATAAATATATTTTTTTCTCTACCATAGTGAGTCACATTTAACTCATACAACCAGGGTGTACCTAACAAAATGTGAGTAACATCCATGAGGCAGACATTACACCAACCTTAATCTTCATAACTACCAATTTTAATGGAAAAGAGACCTAGTTTTTATGGGCAATGTTTTATGGTTGGCCCAACTAATATGAAAAGGTTTAGAGTGTGGTTCATCCTTGAGATTAGTTTTGGTGATGGTGTGTGTTAAGATGACATTCATTATACTTCCTCCATCTATAACTAACCTACACCTTATTTCTCATTACACACAACATACATACAAAATATTTTTTCATCTCCAATCCTTTGTTTCAATTGTTTTTATAGTTAAACATCATATCAAATTGATTTTTGGGCCACCTATTAACTCTAACTCCTCACCAGAGAGAGGTGTATCATCATAAACTTTTTTTAGATCATCATCTATAGGAGTCTCAATTTCTTCTAACAAAAGAGTTTGGGCTTTACATTGGTTTTGCATATGTCTTTTTTTTGTGGCATGTGAAACAAATGATTTCCTTATTTTTAGATCTCTGATCATTAGTAAGAGATTTAAGCAAATTGGTCAAGTCAATGGTGGTATGGCTCTAACAGTGGACTTATGGGATGTAATGGAGGGGGTTTGTCCTTTTGACATTGAAAGAGAAGCATATTTCTTTGATTCTTTACTAATAAAGCACAATGAAAGACTTCCTCTAAGGTAAGAGGATCAAATAACATTACTTCATTCCTAATATTTATCTTAAATTTGATGACAAATTTATTGGCCAGTTGCCAATCAATATTAACATAGTTGGTTCTAAAAATTAGTTCTTCAAATATAATAAAATATTTAGTTACAAGGATACTACCTTGTCTTTGAGTTAATATCTACCGATGTAATTTTTAATCATGGTGCCTATAGAAATATTTTTTTCTTAACATCTCTTTCATTTTAATCATTGTTCTTTGGCTAAAGTATTAGTCCAATAGATCTTGATATTTCCAGTTAATTTCATTTTAGTAAAAGAAACTCTTTAGAAATCATCGATCCTATACCCATTAAAGAAGTTATATGGACTAATTAGTCCAGGAATCTATTGGGGTCATAAGTACCATTATAGGTGGGAGCTTCAACTATAACTTTCCTTGAGAGATTATTAAAATCATCATCACTACTCCTATGAGGATGGTCTCTTCTACCTTCATTCCAAATATTTGATTATCTTATATTAGGTTGGTCATCTCCTAAATCTATGAAAGAATTATAATCTTTTAAAGGTGTATTGTGATTTTCAACAAGGCGTGGGTCATGATTCCTATTATTTATAAATATTTTAGAATAGTTTGCATTTGATACTTTAATCCTTGTAACTAACTTTTAGTCTCCTCAATTAGTTCCTTGTTCTTCATATCATTTTTAAGAATCCTAAGATCTAAGGAATCAACAATCCTAGTCAAGTTTTTAATTTGATATTGAGAAACTGATTTCAGATCCATGATATGTTTTTTTTTTTTTAAATATGAAGATAGAGAAGAAAGGTCAATAAATGAGAGAGCAATAGTTGAAATATAGATGTAACAAAAAAATGTATTCTAAGTTTAGAGAACTTCTAAGTAAGGAGGGAGGTATAAAGACCTCTAACATTCTAAGTTCTCCTTAGGCAGTTTAGACCCTTTTGAAAAAAAAAAACTTTAAACATAATAAATTTTATACACATGACATATGCATGAAATTTTTAATGCAAGAAAAAATATGCCTTGATCTATATTCATAAGCCCTTAAGATGGTAAACTATTCAAATTTTGATAAATAAATAACTAATTTTACTATAAGTATTTAACACAAAAATTAAAGAAAGTTATAAAAAGTTATGCATACATCAATGCATTGTTATAATTTTCTTGAGGTAGAGCACACCCTTACAAAGATTTTTACTCAAGATAAAACTTTATTGGTAGTTTTACATAAAGATATTAGCTAGGCTTTATGGTGGAGCTCACTAATTGAATCTCAAGCATATACCATAGACTTGCAAAATAATATGCTATATATCAAAGCTATTAACATGAAAAGCATACCATAAAAAAGGATTTACTTATCTAAAACTTGCTAGAGTAACTCTCAAGATTTTGGAGGTAAGTTCACCATAAGAAATTCTCCTAAAATATCTAGAAGTTCTGACCATAGGACTTCATCTCATATTTTCTTTGATATCAAACATGATGTTGGGGAGGGGGAGGAAGCCGTTTGATAAGATTAATGGACATAAAAGGCTATAGATCTAAGGTTTGATCATTAGAGAATTGTTTTAAAGTTTATGGTGGAATGATGAAGGATCTAGAGGGGTATATAATAAAAATGTCAATACTAGTATAATTTGGGTTGATTTGGAAGATCACTTTTGAGAGTGACCATTTTATGAGATAAATAGCTAAAAATTATTATGAACGGTGAGCTTAGGATATGAAAATATGATCAGGAGTTAATGATAGAGTTTGGTGGAGTTTAAGAGGATATTGAAGTGTAGGGAATACAACTAGATCCAAGTGATTCCTATTTGGGTTGATGGCTACATAAAAGTGATTAAAAGAGTTTTATGAATTTAGTTGTTATTTTATTAGCCTTGGAGGATGCCTATGAAGTAATGAAAGAGTTGTGAATAGTTTAGAGTAGGTGTTTAAGAGTGTTGACCTCATTTTTGTGAGAGGTCACCATGAACTACCAAACTCCTAATTTTTAATCACATGGTAGACAATCATCCTATTGTTAATTATGCTGCCTACAATCACTTGTTTTATAGCTCTTTGATTCATAATCGATCACTCCTACAATCAACATTTAATCAAACTTCAATCACTATCTATGTGAAACCCTTAAACTTTAAAGAAATTTTTTGGCTAACTAAGAGAAGTTCGTCCAGTACGAAATGAGTTCGTTTGGGACAAACATTTAGAATTTTTTATTTCTTCTATACTAATCATCTAGATGAAATGAATGTGAACCGAACAGAGGCGTTCATCCCGATACAAAATTAATTATCGCATATACGAATGTTGTATGTAAACAAAATAGAGGTGTTCATCCCGGTACGAAAATAATTATAGTCTGTACTATTGTTATTCGAGAACAGAACATAGGCGTTCATCCTGGTACGAACATGAATATCTTCAGTATGATAAAAAATGTCTATTTAGTCCTTTTCACGGTTTAGAGAATCGGAGAGATAGAGAAGAGCAGGAGAGATAAAGAGAAAGGAATAGAAGAGGAAATCCGATTTTTGGGCGACTTCAGACCGTTTTCGTTTGTCGACGTAGTTGAGAAGGTTGTTTGACTCGAGGTAAGGCACATTATGCCTATCTCAATTTTCAAATGTGAAAGTTTTGGCGAATATCTCGATCTAAATTTTCTATCCGTTAGCAAAAAATGGGGATAACTTTGCACCGGTAAAACTTTCACCGCGTAACTTTTTATTTATCATAGAGATTATGATTATGCACATTCTAAATAATTTTTAAAAAATTTTCACTAAGTATTCTGAAATCTGAGAGATTTTATTGAATAGAAAATTATCAAGACATTGAAAAATAGTGCTATAGTACAATGAAAGTCTTAAAACATGGTTTTACACAATCTTTGGTAATATGGTAATTTTATGAAACTATGCATTTTTGCCTTGTTGAATTTTATGTTGTCTGCCGTTATATAATACTGTGATATTTTGATACATGCCAAATTACTCTACAGTTGTTATGATGTAATTATATATGTGCATATGTGATTAAATGATATCTGTTGAGAGTTATAAGGGGCCAGAATCCTTTGAGATTTTGTTTGTGCAGGGAATTTTTGTGAGGCATAAAGGGCCAGAATCCTTTGAGATTCTGTCTGTGTCAGGGAATTTCTGGGAGGCATAAGGAGCTAAAATCCTTTGAGATTTTATCTGGGTCCAGGAAATGTGATCTGAATCTTATATATTCTTGTGTTGTAAGCACAAATGAAAAAGGAGTCACAAGGGGCCAGAATCCTTTGAGATTCTATATGAGTCTGGAAAATGTGATCTGAATAACACTGTGATTTGAATTTGCATTTATTCATTTATTTTGTACTGTTATCTGATTCATTTATTTTGTATTATTGTTTGATTTATCTATTCTATACGGTTATCTATTTCATTTGTTCTGTACTGTCATCTGATTCATCTATTTTGTACGGTTGTCTAAATCATAGAATATTTATTATGTATTTTTTACATTATTTTATTTTATGATTCTTAGTTCCATGAATTATTTAAACTGTAATTAACTGCTTTTAAGTCTTTAGTAAAATATTTGATATAAAAGAATGTTTGGAAATTTAGATTGGCTTGTGTAACTTGCTGAGCTGTTATAGTTCACTGTGGTTTTACTCATAGTTTTTAGGATCTAGTAAAGGAAAAGAGGTTGTAGACTAGATGATCAGGATTATATCTGAGATTATAGGTATTTTGCTATTTTGATTTTTGTACAGTCATGGCTAGTTTACTTTTCAATTATGTAACCCTTATATGTAGTCATGGACTGTAATATATATAATTATTTTGATGAATGAAAGAAACTTTGTGGATGAGTTTATTTTTCTTGTATTTGAATGTTTTAGTAGCTCTATGCTTCATCTTTATTTTAAAGAATATCGGCAAAAATTTTGAAATAATTCCAAAATGAGATATTTGGGTTAGCCTATCACGGCTCAACATGATAGGACCTATCCTGATCGGGTTGGGCTGTGACAAACATCTTTTTTGGTGGTATCAGAGTAATAGTTTTGGAATATGATTGTAAAATAGAGCTATAAGAATTGATCTGTAAGTCTGATGGGATAGTTTCTAGTATATTTGAGTTTTCATTATTTTTATTTTATGTGCATGTGTGCATAATTACATATTCTGTGTGATTATAGATTCACCATACCCATATATGACCGATGGACAGAGTGCTAGTCATGCGGCTCC
Organism: Dendrobium nobile; assembly: GCA_022539455.1. Lineage (NCBI taxonomy): Eukaryota > Viridiplantae > Streptophyta > Magnoliopsida > Asparagales > Orchidaceae > Dendrobium > Dendrobium nobile. Next base: position 62,520,537 of record CM039733.1, on the reverse strand, counting down.
TGTATATGGTTATGCTCCAATAGTTAGTTCAGATACAGTTTCATAGTTTGCTACATTAATAACTCAAATGATGGGTAAGGCACATAGTAGAGTTTCTATTTTTAGATCTGAAAAGGTAGATAAACATCTACATATATTTCTAAGATTAAAGCCTCCAAGATTTAAGGGCACTGTTGAGCCCAGAGAAGCAGAAGACTGGTTGAGGAGGCTGGAAAAGATATTTGATGGTATGCAACATCCTCTTAATAGAAAGGTACCATTAGCAGTCTTTCTATTAGATGGCGAGGTAGAGCACTAGGGGATGGGCCATCAATAGGAGAAATTTCAAGGGAAATTGAACTCTTGATTACTTAGGAGGAGTTCTCTAAGGTGTTTAAAGCCTGGTTTGTACCCCCTTCTGCACGACGATAAATGCAAGAGACTTTTCTGAGGTTGGTTCAAGGGAGCAAGACAGTTATGCAGTATGAATCAGAGTTCACTGCTTTGGCTAAATATGCTCCACATTTGGTTAATACTCCTGCGAAGAAGTGTTATAGATTTTTGAGAGGACTTCGAGATAGCCTAAGACAGCCTCTTATGCCATTTCACATTTCTGACTTCTCTGAGCTTGTGGAGAGAGCTCGGATAGGGAATGACATGATGGATACTCATCGGCAGTGGACTGCTAGTAGGAAGAGGTTCAGTGGTGAGATTTATGGTAGTGACCTTTCTAGAAAGAAGAATAGATTTATATTGGAGATTTTAAGAGAAGTGGACAGCCAATATCTGCAACAATTTCTAGTAGTGGCAGCACAGCCAGTTCTGATTCTATTAGTGGAGCACATGTGTGCTAGTATTATGTTGACATCATTTTGGTCAGTGCTACAGGATGACTGGATAGTGTCTTAGATGCAGTCAAATATGACATCGGGTAGCAGAATGCCCATAATCAGGATTTGATCAACGATCTAAGTTCAGATCAGAGAGCTTAATCAGACCAGCAGGGAAGCTGAGGACAGTTTCTCCCCGTACTTTTTTTGAAGGATCATCTGGTAGAGCTGGTGGTTCAAGTTTAGTGGCAAGGAGACCATATGGCGGTATTCAGATAGAGCATAGTAGTTCTGCAGCTCCAGCTCCAATTCAGCCATAAGTATACAGTTTGACTCAACAAGAGGCCTGGGATGCTCTAGTGTTGTCACATGTATGGTTTATATTTCTAAGCATCCATGTCATGGTTTATTTGATTCTGGATCTAGTCATTAATTTATTTTTGAGCGTTGCTTCAATTCATTACAATTGGCCTCAAATACACTACCTATTTCTCATTATATTATTTTGTTGGCTGGGGATAGTATGATTGCCATAAAATTTTGTTTCTGTGATATTGAGATTTCTGATAAGAAGTGGAAATCTAATTTAATTTTATTACCCATTTCCTCACATGATATTATTTTGGGTATGAATTGGCTGAGTCAGTATGGGGCTTAGATTAATTGCTTAAAGAAGCGAGTTACATTATTTTTAGGCAGTAAAAGTTGTGTATTATAAGGAGTTAAAGGTGTTTTATCCTGTCTAATCTCTATATTGGAAGCAAATAAATTATAAAAGAAGGGTTGTATGGTATTTCTGGCATTAGTTTAGGATAGGAATATGAATGCGGGTTCTCTTTTTGATATCCTGGTAGTAGGAGATTTTTTAGATGTATTTCATGAGGAGTTAGTCAGTTTACCTCCAGATAGAGACGTAGAGTTCTTTATTGATATATTTTTGGGTATGACCCCAATATCTAAAGCTCCATATATGATGATGTAACGCCCCAAGACCTAACTTGAAAAGAATTTCAATCAATCATTAAAACCATCAATCATTTACCAGAGCTATCTATAGTCTTCAATCAATAACAAACAGTCTAACAAAATCTATAAATTAAAACATCAAGTAAATAGTTCTATTTCTTCCCAAAAGTTCATTTACAATACTCAGGATCTATATCATCAATCGCAAGTAATCTATCATATCATGAGTACAAAAGAATCACTATAACCAAAAGAATAAAAACCTGAGGATCCCTGATCAATCTCAATCTCCTGCTCCCTTGCCCTGACCTAAAAATATCAACCACATATAATGAGCTTCAAAAAGCCCAGCAGGTCACCTAGTACCTATAACTGAAGTCAAAGCACGGTACTGAAATAATATGCATGTCAATCATTCAAATCCTTAACAGTCACTTACACATGATCAGTGAATCTATGCAGATACAAAAATTGGTAATCAATGCAAAATCGATATAATCCATAGTCAGCGGTAGAAGAATCGTTAAACAGTAGGAAGAGATCCATAAAGCTCGAGGAATCAGTACATACGATAAATCTCGTAAGCATCCAATGAAATCTCGATCAAATTGATAGAGGAAAATCGTAGTCTCGATAATAATCGTTAAATCAATATCGTATCAATAGAATCAATCAAATCAATCATTTCTAATCAATAATATCAATCGGTATGAAATCATATAAAATAATCAAACCAATACATCGCAAGAACGGTTGAAATCAAATCAATACAGTAAAACCTATTCCATAACAGTCAATGAATCACATGCAGCAGTTCAATACGGTATATCAATGAAGCGATGGTATCAATGAATCAATATCAATGAATCAGTAGTATCCATGTCCATAGTATCAATAAGTCAATGCAATATCAATATCTAGTATTAGTATCAATGCTCAGTGACATAATGCAAATATCAATGAAATCGTACAGTAACAGTAAATCAATAAATCCGTCAGTAAATCCATTCAGTAATAAATCAATTAAATACAATAAATCTGTTAATATCAATAAATCAATAAATCCATTCGCTAACAATAAATTCGTCGATAAAATCCGTCTATATCAATCATGCGTACGGTAATCAATAAATCAATCAGTAATCAATAGATCAATTCATATCAGGAAATCCATACAAGTCAATGTCAATAAAATCCATAATGAGATCATAAGGACAATACTGTACACATGCAATTCAATATAATAGTCTTACTGAACAAGTACAATCACTGACTATTAAGGCGTTTTTCGAGTCGATAATCCATAGTGCTTTTGTAGAAATCCATAATTATATCCGTTGGCTCAATAAGAGTCCTCACTCTGTGCCCGTCGGCATAACAATCTCCTTATGACTCCCAATCGTTATATTAATGATCAATAGAGGATATCGTCAAACCCTTTTTAAAGGAAAGCCCATCGGCCCACCATCCTGTACAAGTCAAGTCAATCTCCAACCAACGGTTCAACCAGTCTTCACTTGTCTTTCAGTAACAATAACAATAATTCAATCATATATTCACATCCATATGTATATCAATGAAATATTGTAATCAATAAATACAATTTAGCTCAATGCAGAAAACCCCTTAAAATATCGTATAGTAGACAGACATCGTTGCAAAAATGCACAGTTTTCAAAAATTACCGAATTACCAGAAATCGAATAAAACAACGTTTTAAAGCTTTACTTGTACTGAAGCAATAATTTCCAACATCTTGATAATTTTCTATTCGATAAAAATCACACAGAACTCAAAATAACCGGTAGAAACTTTACAGAAAATACTCAAAACGTTCAGACATATCATATCATAAACATATCAAAAGTTGTGCGTCAAAACTTTCGTCAATACAAAATTATGCGCGTTTTTCGGTAACGGAAACACAAATCTGAGCACAAAAATATCAAAACTCAAAATCTTCGAAATCAGAAATAGGATTCGGATTCCTTACTACGAGACAGACAAATCTTCCAACTGCATCGTCGGACGAAAAGCACTCCGCGGGCTCCAAAACCAAGCTTTTTCCCTTCTTTCCTTCTCTTTATCTCTCATGCTTTCTCTTTCTCTCTCTTCAAATGAATCCAAAATATCTCAAATCCGATACTTATCAAGCAAGATCGTCCAGGACGATGCCCAGATCGTCCCGGGATGAACTCCTCTGGACACGGATCGTACAAACAAAAATTAATTCCAATTTGTTTCGTCCTTGGACGATGCTCTCGGGTTTAGTTCATCCCGACGATTCGTCCCGACTATTCCAGGTTCATCCAGACGAAATTGACAGATTTCTTCACAATTTTCTTTAGTTCGTTCCGTACTAAGGCCAGTTCGTCCGGACTAACAGCACTCTCAAAAATCAGCTTTGAAGGGGTTTTACAGATGGCACCAAAGAAGCTTACGGAGTTGAATGTTCAGCTCCAAGAGTTGGTTGATAACGGATTCGTTCATCCTAGTGTTTCTCCCAAGGAATCATCTATTCTATTTGTCAAGAAAAAGGATGGTATGATGCGTATTTGTGTTGATTATAGAGAGTTAAACAAAGTTACTGTCAACTGTCAAGAATAAATATCATTTTTCACATATTGATGATCTATTTGATCAGCTTGCTGGATCTTCTATATTTTCTAAAATTGATCTGCGATTTGATTACTATCAGGTGAAGATGAGAGAAGCTGATGTGATTAAAATAACTTTTATTACTCGATATAAACACTATGAGTTTTGGTTTATACAATTTGGGGTGACTAATGCACCAGCTGTTTTTATGGATCAGATGAATAGAGTATTCAAAGATTATCTAGATCAGTTTGTGATCATTTTTATAGATGACATTTTGGTATATTTTGCTTCTAAGGAAGATCATGTTAGACATTTGGAAGTGTATTAGAGACTCTGAGGCAACATCAGTTGTATGCAAAATTCTCCAAATATGAGTTCTAGCTAAAGAGTATTTTCTTTCTAAGATATGTGGTGAGCGGTGATGGTATCTCTGTTGATTCCCAGAAAATTCAATCAGTCACAAATTAGCTAAGGCCTACTACGATGTTTGAGGTACACAATTTCTTGGGTATGGCTAGATATTATAGGAAGTTTGTTAAGGGATTTTCTCAAATTTCAGCACCTCTGGCGAGACTGACTCATAAGTTAGTAGCTTTTGTTTGGACATCAGAGAGTGAGGTTAGTTTTTAGAGATTGAAAGATTGTTTGACTTTCAGTTCTGGCTCTTCCCTCTGGTACAAAAGGATTTTAGGTATTCAGTAATGCTTCATTAAAAGGTTTGGGATGTGTTTTAATGCAGCATGGTTGGGTGATAGCTTATGCTTAAAGATAGTTGAAGTCATATTGAAAGGAATTATCTGATGCATGATCTAGAGTTGGCTACTGTTGTATTTGCTTTGAAGAATTGACATCATTATTTGTATGGTGTCAGGTGTGAAATTTTCATAGACCATCAGAGTTTTAAGTATATATTCACTCAAAAGGATCTAAATTTGAGGCAAAGGAGATGGTTTGAGTTGATCAAGGACTATGATATGACTATTCAGTATCAACCTAGTAAGACTAATGTGGTGGCAGATGATCTAAGTAGGAAGTCTTCAAGATTTTCATGTATACAACTCACTTCTGATGAACATTTGATACGTGATATGGAAATATTACATTTGGAGGTGATTTCTTCTCTTGATTGCGATCTGGTATAGTGACTCAGATGATCATTCAACCCTTGTTAGAAGAAAAGATTCATAAAGCTAAAAAATTAGATACATAATATTCAAAATTAATTGATCAGATCAGATCTGGTAAGAAATCTGAACTACAAGTTTCTGATTCTAGTATCATTTTCTGTAAGAATAAGCTTTGGGTCCCTATTTTTAGAAATTTGAGGTAAGAGATTATGTATGAGGCTCATTATTCAGGTTATACTATTCATCCAGGAAGTAGCAAGATGTACGGAGATCTGAAAGGTATGTTTTGGTGGCCTAGATTGAAGAAAGACATAGTGGAGTTTGTTTCAAAATGTGAGGCCTGTCAGCTAGTGAAGGCTAAGCATCAATGACCGGGAGGTCTTCTACAGTCGTTACCATTTCTGAGTGGAAATGAGAAGATGTGACAATGGATTTTGCTATGGGTTTCCCTAAATCAAGGCAAGGGCATGATGTTATTTGGGTTGTTGTTGATCAACTGACAAAATTTGCCCATTTCCTTTTGATTAGACAGATAGATCCGGTGAACAAGTTATTTAAAACTTACTAGAGTAACTGTCAAGATTTTGGAGGTAAGTTCACCATAAGAAAATCTCCTAAAATATCTAGAAGTTTTGACCATAGGACTTCATCCCATATTTTCTTTGATATCAAATATGATGTTGTGCGTGGGGGGGGGGGGGGGGGGGGGGAAGCCTTTTGATAAGATTAATGGACATAAAAGGCTATGGTTTAATCATTAGAGAATTGTTTTAAAGTTTATGGTTGAATGATGAGGGATCTAGAGGGGTATATGATAAAAATGTCAATATTAGTACAATTTGGGTTGATTTGGAAGATCACTTTTGAGAGTGACCATTTTATGAGATAAATAGCTAAAAATAATTATGAACGGTGAGCTTAGGATATAAAAATATGATCAGGAGTTAATGATAGAGTTTGGTGGAGTTTAAGAGGATATTGAAGTGTAGGGAATACAACTAGATCCAAGTGATTCCTATTTGGGTTGATGGCTATATAATAGTGTTTAAAAGAGTTTTATGAATTTAGTTGTTTTTTTATTAGCCTTGGAGGATGCTTATGAAGTACTGAAAGAGTTGTAAATAGTTTAGAGTTGGTGTTTAAGAGTGTTGACCTCATTTTTGTGTGAGGTCACAATGAACTACCAAACTCCTAATTTTTAATCCCATGGTAGACAATCATCATATTGTTAATTATGCCGCCTACAATCACTTGTTTTACAGCTCTTTAATTCATAATCAATCACCCCTACAATCAACATTCAATCAAACTTCAATCACTATCTATGTGAAACCCTTAAACTTTAAAGAAATTTTTTAGCTAACTCAAAGAAGTTCGTCTAGTACGAACTGAGTTAGTCTGGGACGAACAATTAGAATTTTTTATTTCGTTTGTACTAATCGACTAGACAAATTGAATGTGAACCGAACAGAGGCTTTCATCCTAGTAAGAAATTACTTATCATCTGTACGATCATTGTTTGTTAACAAAATAGAGGCATTCGTCCCGGTACGAAAATAATTATGGTCTGTACGATTATTATCCGAGAACATAATAGAGGCGTTCATCCTAGTACAAACATGAATATCGTCTGTACAATAGAAAATATCTATTTAGTCATTTCATAGTTTAGAGAATGAGAGAGAGAGAGAGAAAGAGCAGGAGAGATAAATAGAAAGGAAGGAAGAGGAAATTCGATTTTTGGGTGACTTCGGGCCGTTTTCGTTCGTCGACGTAGTTGAGAAGATTGTTTGACTCGAGGTAAGGCACATTATGTCTATCTCAATTTTCAAATGTGAAAGTTTTGGCGAATATATTGATCTAAGTTTTCTATCTGTTAGCGAAAAACAGGGATAACTTTGCACCGGTAAAACTTTCCTCACATAACTTTTTATATGTCATAGAGATTATGATTATGTATATTCTGAAGAATTTCTAGAAATTTTTCACTGGATATTTTGAAATCTGAGAGGTTTTTATTGAATAGAAAATTATTGGAACATTGGAAAATTGTGATATAGTACAATGGAAAGTCTTAAAACATAGTTTTACACAATCTTTGATAATTTGGTAATTTTCTGAAACTGTGCATTTTTATCTCGTTGAATTTTCTGTTGTCTGCTGTTATATAATACTGTGATATTTTGATACATACCCAATTACTCTGCAATTGTTATGATATGATGATATATGTGCACATGTGATTAAATGATATATGTTTGGAGTTATAAGGGGCTAGAATCTTTTGAGATTCGGCTAGAATCTTTTGAGATTCTGTATGTGTTAGGAAATTTCTGGGAGGCATAATGGGCCAGAATCCTTTGAGATTATGTTTATGTTAGAGAATTTCTGGGAGGCATAATGGGCCAGAATCCTTTGACATTCTGTCTATGTTCGGGAAATGTGATCTGAATCTGATATGTTATAGTGTTGTAAGCATAAATGAAAAGAGAGTCATATGGGACAAGAATCCTTTGAGATTATATCTGGGACCGGGAAATGTGATCTGAATAATATTGTGATTTGAATTTGCATTTATTCATTTATTTTGTACTGTTATCTTATTCATTTGTTCTATAATATTGTCTGATTTATCTGTTATGTACGGTTATCTGTTTCATTTGTTATGTGCTGTCATCTGATTCATCTATTTTATACAGTTTTTTGAATCATAGAATATTTGTCACGACCCGACCCGACGGGGACGGATCCCGCCCGAGCCGGATCACGACCAGCTTAACGAACTAACCAGGATCTGGCTTTGAAATTGGTTACTGAACTGAATCTTCCAAATCTTTCAACTCAACAGTCACAAACACAGAGCTACTATTTATCATCAAACACAGCGGAACAAACATCTATATTTCTTTTTTTTTTTCCTCAAAACAATCATCTACAAATACAGTACATGGCTTTTGAACAAAAGGAAAGACAGAACAGAAAAGTCATGACTGTACAAAAATCAAAAGGTACAAACAATACCTACTGATCAGAACTCAGAAATCCACTCCTGGACTTCCTTCCCTTTCCCAGAACCTGAAAACCATCAGAAAACAAGAGTGAGCTCAACAGCTCAGCAAAGCAACAAACCTCCAATCAAAACTCTCAGAATCCAAAACCAAACTCATTAGACAGAAATCCAATCAGAAATCGGAACAGAATCGTATCTCGAATCAGAACAGAATCAAAATCGTACAGATCAGATCACATCGGAATATAAATCAGAACAGATTAAATCAACAGGGTCAGAATCGCACAAAAATCGGAAATTCGGACCATATCAGAACAGAATAGAATCGGAACAGATATCAAATCAGACAGATCAGATCAAATCATCTCATACGGAAATCAGAAATATTAATTTAGCACATAACAGAACAGATTCCATGACACTGACAGAATCGCTACGGATTCTGGCCCCTTATGCCTCCCTTTGTGCTCACGGCACCAGAACAGATGTGCTTATAGCACCAGAACAGAATTCATCGGATCCGGAACAGAACAGATATCAAATTTTCAGATTTGAGCTCATTTCAAATTTCCCAGACACTGACTGAATCACTTAGGATCCAGGCCCCTTATAACTCCCTTTTTATAGCATATACAGATAGCATATCAATTCAGAGAAATCCGGACAAAATCAGAAATCAGACAAAAATCGGGCAGCACAACGGCAGTATACGGAATTTACACAATTTTCCTAAAAAATCACAGAATACCAAATTCACACAGAATGTAGATAACAACATTGCAAGACTTTAATTCAACTGCTCAGCAAATTTTAGACTACACAGAAAAATCCAGTCGACGAAAAACACCGTCGAATCAAAACTACCCGAACAAAAATCTCCAGAAAATAATCAAAATGTGCACACTTGGCACGTCAACCACATACAAAAATTTACGCGGTAAAAACTGAGTCAATCGGAAAATACGGACGAAAATTATGAATAGAAATCAATTCCGGACAGAAAATACCGCCAAACACGACGGTTCTGAAAATTGAGAAAGTTGGATTGTGCCTTACCTTGCGTACAGCAAAATCTTCAACAGTCTCGTCGAACAAAAACGGACCCGCGGCTTCCCGAAATCAACTTTTCCTTTTCTTTTCTTTTTCCTTTTCTCGGATCAGAAATCTGATTTTTTTTTATTTTTCTTTTTCTCTCTCTTCAAAATATCTCATTTTCCTCTTTAAAATACTCTGATCGTCCTGGACGATCGCACTTCGTCCCGGTACGATCTGGGCTCTGGAAAATTCTCGTCCAGACGAAATTTAATTATCGTCCCCGGTGACAGGTCCTCGGGAGAATTTTCGTCCAGACGATCCTGATTTCGTCCAGACGAACCATACAGACAGAACAGTTTTTCTGCACAACCTGTACCGATCGTCCCGGACGATCCAACTTCGTCCCGGACGAACCTGGAGCAAAACTGATATTACAATCTCCCCAACTTAAAAAAATGTCGTCCTCGACATTATCCAATCCAACCTCAGTCAAAACAAGTACGGGTACGACTGTCTCATGTCAGACTCCTTCTCCTAAGTGGCTTCCCGTGCAGTACGGTGCTTCCACTGGACTTTAACCATCGGAATCTGTTTACTTCGTAGCTTTCGGACGTCGTACGCCAAAATCAACTTTGGCTCTTCCTTGTACGCCAGATTCTCCTGAATCTCAACCTCATCAGCAAATACCTTCTTCCCAGAGTCGGATACCCACTTCCTCAAAGTGGATACGTGAAACACATTATGCACGTCGGGCATCGAATCAGAAAGCAACAGTCGGTAAGCAGATTTCCTAATCCTTTCTAGAATTTCAAAAGGTCCAACATACCTTGGACTAAGCTTGCTTACCTGGCCAAATCTGCTCACACCCTTCATCGGGCTGACTTTGACATACACAAAGTCACCGACTTGAAACTCAACAAACATGTGCTTCTGATTGTAATACTTCTGCTGACGGTCCTGAGCCGCTTTCAACCTCTCCTTAATCAAGCTGATCTTCTGAGTAGTTTCATCAGCAAAAGTGGCACCCAAAACCTGCCTATCTCTGACCTCCGTCAGAGTCAAAGGAGTCCAGCACTTCCTGCCATACAAAGCCTCGTACGGTGCCATACCGATACTGGACTGGAAGCTATTGTTGTAAGCAAACTCAATCAAAGGGATATGATCTTCCCAGCTTCCGCCAAAGTCCAAAACACAAAGCCTCAACAGATCTTCCAGTACCTGAATGGTCCTCTCAGACTGTCCATCAGTCTGAGGATGAAAAGCTGTACTGAAATGCAATTTAGTACCCAAGCCTTGCTGAATGCCCTTCCAAAGTCTGGAAGTAAAACGTTCGTCTCGATCAGATACAATCACGCGAGGTACACCGTGCAATCTGATAATCTCCTTAACATAAACCTGTGCCAAGCGCTCTACTGAATCAGTCTGTCTGATCGGAAGAAAATGGACTGACTTCGTCAATCGATCTACGACCACCCAGATGGCATCATGTCCTTGCCGTGATCGAGGAAAACCCATCGCAAAGTCCATCGTCACCTCCTCCCACTTCCACTCAGGGATAGGCAACGACTGCAACAGTCCACCTGGTCGCTGATGCTCTGCTTTCACCAACTGTCAGGCCTCGCATCTCGACACAAACTCTGCCACATCCTTCTTCATCCCAGGCCACCAGAATAAAAGCTTCATGTCAGCATACATCTTACCACTGCCTGGATGAATAGTGTAGCTAGAATGATGAGATTCATATAGAATCTCCTGCCTCAAATTCCCAAACACAGGTACCCACAACCTGTTCTTGCAGAAAATAGCACCAGAATCAGAAATTCGAAGTTCAGGAGTCTTACCAGATCCAATCTGAGCAATCAACTTCGAATAATCAGAATCTGACTTCTGGGCTTCTTGAATCCTTGTCTCCAAAGTAGACTGAATACTCATCTGAGCCAAATCCAAACCATTGGAGGGAATCACCTCCAACTGCAAGTGTTCCATATTTCGAATCAGAAAGTCATCGGAAGTAAGCTGAATACCTGATAATCCAGAAGACTTCCTGCTCAAAGCATCCGCTACCACATTCGCCTTCCCAGGCTGGTACTGAATAGTCAGATCATAGTCCTTGATCAACTCGAGCCACCTTCTCTGTCTCAGATTCAGATCCTTCTGAGTAAAAATGTACTTCAGGCTCTTATGATCAGTAAAGATCTCACATCTGACACCATACAGATAATGACGCCAAATCTTCAAAGCAAATACCACAGCAGCTAACTCCAGATCATGTGTCGGGTAATTCTTCTCATGTGGCTTCAATTATCTAGAAGCATAAGCAATTACCTGACCATGCTGCATCAAAACACATCCCAGTCCTTTCAGTGAAGCATCACTGAACACCTGAAAATCTTCCGTACCTGACGGAAGTGCTAACACTGGAGCTGAAGTCAAACAGTCCTTCAATCGCTGAAAACTAGCTTCACACTCCGGTGTCCAAACAAAAGCTACTGACTTCTGCGTCAGTCTCGTCAAAGGCGTCGAAATCTGTGAAAATCCCTTCACAAATTTCCTGTAATATCCGGCCATGCCCAAGAAACTACGTACCTCAAATACCGTAGTCGGCCTCGGCCAATCAGCAACTGCCTGAATCTTCTGGGGATCAACAGAAATGCCTTCTCCGCTAATCACATGCCCCAGAAAAGAAATGCTCCTCAGCCAGAATTCACACTTGGAGAACTTGGCATACAGCTGATGCCGCCTCAAAGTCTCCAACACAATGCTCAAGTGTCTGGCATGATCATCCTCAGAAGCAGAATATACCAAAATATCGTCAATAAAGACGATCACAAACTGATCCAAATACTCCCTGAATACTCGGTTCATCAGATCCATAAAAATAGCAGGCGCGTTGGTTACCCCAAAAGGCATAACCAAAAACTCGTAGTGCCCGTACCGAGTACTGAATGCTGTCTTCACCACATCAGCTTCCTTCACTCTCACCTGATAGTATCCGGATCGCAAGTCAATCTTCGAAAACACAGAAGTTCCGGAAAGTTGATCAAACAAGTCATCGATCCGAGGCAAAGGATACTTGTTCTTGATCGTGACCTTGTTCAAGTCTCTGTAATCAATACACATACGGAGTGTCCCGTCCTTCTTCTTCACAAACAGAACAGGTGCTCCCCAGGGAGAAACACTAGGGCAGACAAAACCTCTGTCAACCAACTCCTGAAGCTGAACTTTCAACTCAGATAGTTCTTTCGGTGCCATCCTGTACGGAGCTTTTGATATAGGAGCTGTACCCGGAAAAATATCGATAGAGAACTCCACCTCTCTATCCGGAGGTAAACCAACCAACTCCTCAGGAAAAACATCAGCAAACTCCCGTACCACTGGGATCTCAGAAATAGAACCCACCTCCAGGTTCAGATCCCGCACCGAAGCCAAAAACACTGGACATCCTTTCTTCCACATTCTGCTCACCTCCAAAACAGAAATCAGACTGGAGAGAATACCTCGTAATCCCTGGAATACAACTCTCTCTCCGGCCACAAGAAAACTCACTTGCTTCTTCAGACAGTCAATCTGAGCCTCGTACAGACTCAGCCAATCCATGCCCAGAATCACATCATACGATGAAATAGCAACAGAATCAGACTCGACTTCCACTTCTTGCCCGAAATGTCAATCTCACACAAGCAAAACTTCCTAGCAATCAAAGGATTTCCAGCCGGTAAAATCACAGACAAAGAAATCAGAAGCAAAAACGAAGGCATTTGGACTCGGTCAAAACAATGCTCGGAAAGAAACGAGTGACTAGCTCCAGAGTCAAACAAAACACGACAGGGATGATCAGAAATATAAATCGTACCTGTCACAACATCCGGAGCATCACGAGCCTCATGCTGACTCAGACTGTAAACTCGTGGCTGAACTGGAGTAGGAGCTGAAGCAACAGAACTACTCTGCTCCCTCTGAACCGTAGGTGGTCTCCGTGGTCCAGAAATAGAACCACCACCTCTACCAGCAAACCCCTCAGGACGCGGAGGAACAGTCCTCGGTCTCCCTGCTGAACTGACAGGTCTGACAGAACCCTCAGATCGGAACTCAGAACGCCGGTCAGATCTAGCCTGTGGACATTCTGCAATTCTATGTCCCGGCTGACCACATCTGAAACAAAGACCAGCCATCCTGTAGCACTGGCCATGGAGTCGCCGTCCACAACTCTAGCACACAGGTGCCCCACTGACAGATCCAGAACTCGTCGTACTGGTAGCAGTACTAGACGACCATCCACTCCTCCTGGAATCAACAGATCCAGAACCAGTCACAAATCTTCTCTTTCCAGAGGAACCACTGCCAGAAGTCTCACCTCCAAATCTCTTCCTACTCGCAGTCCACCGCTGCTGAGTAGCCATCAGATCATTCTCAATCAGACGAGCCCGCTCCACAAGCTCAGAGAAATCAGAAATGTGAAAAGGTACCAGGGGCTGTCTCAAACTATCTCGTAGTCCTCTCAGAAATCTGTAGCACCTCTAAGCAGAAGTGCTAACCAGCTGCGGAGCGTACCTGGCTAATGTAGTAAACTCAGCCTCATACTGCATCACCGTCTTGCTCCCCTGAATAAGTCTCAGAAAAGTCTCCTGCATCTGCTGTCGTGTAGAAGGGGGAACAAACCAGTCTCGAAATACCTCAGTGAACTCTTCCCAGGTAATCAAAGAGTTCAGCCTACCCTGAAATCTGGCTGCCTGCTGGCCTTCCCACCAGTGCTCAGCCTCTCCATCTAACAGAAAAACAGCCAACGGAACCTTCTTGTCTGACGGACACTGCATTCCGTCGAAGGTCTTTTCCAATCTCCTCAGCCACTCCTCGGCTGCTCTGGGCTCAACAGTGCCCTCAAATCTCGGAGGTTTCAACCTCAAAAATAACTGCAAAGGTCTATCAATATCCTCAGATCTGACAGTAGAAGCTCTGCTCTGAGTCTCGCTCATCATCTGAGCAACAAGCGTAGCAAACTGAGACAATGTATCAGCACCGGCCACTGGGGCTGTACTCCCCACTGGAGCTGCCTGACTGGCACTCTGTCCATCAGTCATGTCTGGGTCTGGCTGATCCATACAAAAAAATCCAGAAAATCCGGAAAACTATCACAAAAACAACACAATAAAAAGCCAAACAAACCAAAACTACCCCAGACCAACTCACTACGGATCACTTCCTATAGCTTTGTTTTACAATCCAACCAATTTCCAAAACCAATGCTCTGATACCACCAAAAAGGCTTGTCACGACCCGACCCGACGGGGACGGATCCCGCCCGAGCCGGATCGCGACCAGCTTAACGAACTAACCAGGATCTGGCTTTCGAATTGGTTACTGAACTGAATCTTTCAAATCTTTCAACTCAACAGTCACAAACACAGAGCTACTATTTATCATCAAACACAGCGGAACAAACATCTATATTTCTTTTTTTTTTCCTCAAAACAATCATCTACAAATACAGTACATGGCTTTTGAACAGAAGGAAAGACAGAACAGAAAAGCCATGACTGTACAAAAATCAAAAGGTACAAACAATACTTACTGATCAGAACTCAGAAATCTACTCCTGGACTTCCTTCCCTTTCCCAGAACCTGAAAACCATCAGAAAATAAGAGTGAGCTCAACAGCTCAGCAAAGCAACAAACCTCCAATCAAAACTCTCAGAATCCAAAACCAAACTCATAAGACAGAAATCCAATCAGAAATCGGAACAGAATCGTATCTCGAATCAGAACAGAATCAAAATCGTACAGATCAGATCACATCGGAATACAAATCAGAACAGATTAAATCAACTGGGTCAGAATCGCACAGAAATCAGAAATTCGGACCATATCAGAACAGAACAGAATCGGAACAGATATCAAATCAGACAGATCAGATCAAATCATCTCGTACGGAAATCAGAAATATTAATTTAGCACATAACAGAACAGATTCCCTGACACTGACAGAATCGCTACGGATTCTGGCCCCTTATGCCTCCCTTTGTGCTCACGGCACCAGAACAGATATGCTTATAGCACCAGAACAGAATTCATCGGATCCGGAACAGAACAGATATCAGATTTTCAGATTTGAGCTCATTTTAGATTTCCCAGACACTGACTGAATCACTTAGGATCCAGGCCCCTTATAACTCCCTTTTTATAGCATATACAGATATCATATCAATTCAGAGAAATCCAGACAAAATCAGAAATCAGACAAAAATCGGGCAGCACAACGGCAGTATACGGAATTTACACAATTTTCCTGAAAAATCACAGAATACCAAATTCACACAGAATGGAGATAACAACATTGCAAGACTTTAATTCAACTGCTCAGCAAATTTTAGACTACACAGAAAAATCCAGTTGACGAAAAACACCGTCGAATCAAAACTACCCGGACAAAAATCTCCAGAAAATAATCAAAATGTGCACACTCGGCACGTCAACCACATACAGAAATTTATGCGGTAAAAACTGAGTCAATCGGAAAATACGGACAAAAATTACGAATAGAAATCAATTCCGGACAGAAAATACCGCCAAACACGACGGTTCTGAAAATTGAGAAAGTCGGATTGTGCCTTACCTTGCGTACAGCAAAATCTTCAATAGTCTCGTCGAACGAAAAAGGACCCGCGGCTTCCCGAAATCAACTTTTCCTTTTCTTTTCTTTTTCCTTTTCTCGGATCAGAAATCTGATTTTTTTTATTTCTCTTTTTCTCTCTCTTCAAAATATCTCATTTTCCTCTTTAAAATACTCTGATCGTCCTGGACGATCGCACTTCGTCCCGGTACGATCTGGGCTCTGGAAAATTCTCGTCCAGACAAAATTTAATTATCGTCCCCGGCGATAGGTCCTCGGGAGAATTTTCGTCCAGACGATCCTGATTTCGTCCAGACGAACCATACAGACAGAACAGTTTTTCTGCACAACCTGTACCGATCGTCCCGGACGATCCAACTTCGTCCCGGACGAACCTGGAGCAAAACTGATATTACAATATTTGCTATGTATTTTTTACATTATTTTATTTTGTGATTCTCAGTTCTATTAATTATTTAAACTGCAACTAACTGCTTTTAAGTTTTTAGTAAAATATCTGATATAAAAGAATGTTTGAAAATTTAGATTGGCTTGTGTGACTTGCTGAGCTATTATAGCTTATTGTGGTTTTACTCATGGTTTTCAGGATATGGTAAAGTGAAAGAGGTTGTGGACTAGTTAATCAGGATCATATATGAGATTATAGGTATTTTGCTATTTTGATTTTTATACAATCATGGCTAGTTTACTTTTCAATTTTGTAACTCCTGTTTGTAGCCATAGGCTGTAGTGTATATAATTATTTTGATGAATGAAAGAAACTTTGTGGATGAGTTTATTTTTGTTATATTCGGATGTTTTAGTAGCTTTATAGTTTGTCTTTATTTTAATGAACATCTGCAGAAAATCTGAAACAATTCCAAAACTAGATCCTGGGGTTAGCCTGTTACGGCTCAACATGATAGGACCTATCCTGATCAGATTGGGTTGTGATAATCTATAATCAACAATCAACAATCATTGGTTACACTCACTAAACTACAATCACATGAGCAATTGCAACCTTGCATTATAATCTATTGACATAGCACACTGCCTTACACAATAAACTAACCTCCTTGATTTAAATCACGATCCTTTAATAGAACCTTCTATAAATCACCTATCAATAGACCCTTCAATCATCAACTGTACCATTTGACCCATTTCAGCTAACTCAAGCTATCCAATTGGTTATATACCTTAATCACCTCTATTTAAACTCCAAATCAGCTTTAATCTTCACCAAACTTATCTGAGTATTATTCATAGTGAATTGGACCTAAATGATCACCCTGATCTAGTCAATAGTTGATATGGTCAACTGAGCTGAGGTCTGGTCAAACCAAATATAATTGAGCCAAATCATTACATCACTTCATTCAAAATCATCAAACACTCAAAACCACTTTATTATGTGGTTTAAGGGCATCCAAACCTATCATGAGTCAAATCATAATGAGTACCAAGTCAATACATTAAACTTGATCAAACCCATTCATCCATCTAACTTTCCATTCGAACATCAAGCTCATTTCTTCAAACTCTTTGTCATTGACTGCATCAGTAAGATAATCATTCCTAAAGCCTATCCTAGTCACCCTTGACCAATTGACTTTTAAAATAGTCAACAAACTATAAAACCCCCTCAAATGGTCAAACCATCCAATACATTTCATTTCTCTCCAAGCTAGCTCATCCAACATATTCCAAATCACTCTAGAACATTCCTAAGCATCACACAAAATCAGCAAGCCATTGATATGGCCATATTAAGCTAGATGGTTCCTCCATATAAAAATGACCCAATATCATTTTTCTCTCCTGCCTAGCTGGTGAACATTCAGGCATCCCACAAGAATGGTCTTTGTTGTTCAAACGAGCCCTAGCACCTGAATTAGGCAAAAGGTTTCCAAACCCTTAATCTATTGAATCTCACTCTATAGACCAAATCTAGTTGCATATTTGCTTTTCTTTGTTGAAAAGTGTAAAGCAATTATAATTATACTTTCTTTGAGAAGATTTGAACATAATCCTTTTGAGTTTCTTTAAGTTTCATAGTTGAACTCATCATTATAAATGATATATCATCTTTCGTGGTGAGAATATCATTCCTTAATGGGTTTAGATTATAAAATTATAAATTTCATCATGACTATCATTATCAAATTCAACAAGGAACTATAAATGATCCTAGAGGGTCAAAATGATGTTCAATCAAATATTTAGCTACAATAATCTAAATGTATTGTCATTAATTTCATATTCAAAGACATGTTGCTAAATGATATATCTCTCTGGGAAAAGAAAATATAACTTATTATCTATTGTTTGAATAGGATGATAATGATCATCTTTAACTTCAATTTTCCTAAAGAGAGTAACTTCTTTTTCTAATTCTTTTTATGAGCTAAATAGATGGAGTTTGATTGTTTTAGGGGTCTTAAATCTCTTACGAAGGCAAGCATTCATAGTTAATTATTATGACCTAGTTTTTCACTTAAACCCATGGTCAAAGGGGTTGACTTGATCAAATTGACCATGTCAGACCCCAAGACCCCTCCCATTCAATTCAATGGGTCAAACCAAGTCTGTTGAGTCTAGACCCAGGCCCTTTGTAAACCTGTTTTGACCCAAGTTTACCCAAATGCTTTGTTTCAATTTAAAATCAATTAAAACCTTCTCAGGCTCAATTCTCTCCTCCCCTAGACCTAGTGGGTCAGACCTAACCAATTGGGCCCAGTCCTGTGCCCTGGGTCAACCCAGGTTGACCCACTTAGCCTATTTGAGCCCAAATTGATTTTATTCCAATCCAAGCCATATTCTTGGACTCAACCCACAACCTTGGACATCTTTAACTAGGTTGACCAAGTCAACCCTTGACTTGGTCAACCCAAGTCTCTCTTTGGTCAATTTGACCTATTTAGGTCAAATTTAGACCCATTAAGTGCCTTGAATTATTTCCTATTGATCCCTAGAGCCAAATCCTGGTCAAATCAACTCAATCTCTCTCTTTTTGCTCTTGCTCTCTCTCTCCAAGCCTCCATAGCCCGTGAGACTTTGTGAGAGAACGCCCTTACATCCCTTCCACCTTTCTCAATCCAAACCCACCGTCAATACCCCGCCGGCGGTGAGATCTTTGGCCAACCGAGACTTGAGATCTTCCAAGGAAATTTCCTGACAATCCATAGCTCATTTGATCGCGACTTCAACTAATGATTTGTACGAGGACAATCTACAAGCTCAACCAAACTTAAATCCCCAAGATCCAACGGTTATATCTCTAAAAAACCCTTAACTTAGGTCACTACACTTATGGCTAATTAACTTTGTATATAACATGTTTTAGAATGTGATTTTGGTCCTCCATAAATGCTATTCACATATATTACCTAAGTTTAAAATTTTATCACGTTTGGTTAAGCCGTTCGAAAGAACGAGTCAAAAAACGTGTTAGGGCTTCAGTTTCGCCCTAGGCTCAGGTGTACAAGATCTCCGTTGTTGATTGTTTGATTAATGATAGAGATCCTGTCATTTCGTGGTCTGTTTCGAACCTCGGAAATGAATTCGCAGTTTTGCTTTCTATTCGGCGAGATCTCTGTTGTCCGTTCCAAACTGCAGATGATTCGACGGTCCAGCACCCGCGCCTACGATTTTCGCGTTGCGACAATCATTGTCAATGATTGCATGGCGGCACAATCATTGGCAATGATCACCCACGATTGGAGCTGCCAATCCTAGCCGACTCGTGTCTAACCACCGCCGTTTTAATTAAATCATTTTAAATTATTTTTAAATAATTTTTTAATTCATATTTCTTCAAAAATTAATTCTAAATTATTTTAAAACCCAAAAAATGCATATAATATATCAAATCGATCAAATTTGCATCCTCTTTAATTTAAATTTATTATTTATTTAAAATATTATGAATAGTTTAAATTGTTTTAATTATTAAATATTTATTATATTTAATTAATAATTAAGTATAAAATGATGATATAATATTTTATGAAATTTGAAATTTATTTTTTTAAAGCATTATGTTTTTCTTATTTAATATTTAAATTTAATTGTATTTTTAATTTTTTTGAATAATTATTATGTATTAAGGTATAGTTATTATTTAAATAATATATATTATTAGTAAATATTAGTTTTAAATAAATAATAATAGTATTTTATTAAAAATCAGGGATTTATTATTATTATTATTTAATTTTAAAATTATAATTAATATTGTTATGTTGAGTAATTTCTAACTATTTAAATAATTAAATACTTAAATATTTTTATTAATAAATAATTAAATCAAATTTTAAAGTATTCCTTTAGTAATTATATAATTATTATTTTTGAAGTTATTTTAAAAAATATCATAAGTTTTAATATTCATTTTGATTGGGCACCATAAAGGGGCTAATTTTTATTTTTGATTAATTTTTTAAGCTAATGAAGTCCAAATTAAGTAAAATTAAAACCTAAGGTTCATAATGTCACTAAGTTTGAAGTTTTACTCTTATTAGGTGTGCGTAGAATTTCCTAGGATTTTTTTAAGTTTTCTAGAAAAATCCTTTATTATTCTTTCTTAAGTGTCACTAGTATTCTCATAGGTTTGAAATCAAAGGTTTCTAACCCTTACAACAAAACACATATGCCATAAAAATGCCTAATTCTATGTATTTTAAGAGAAATGAATTTTCAAAGTTTCGGGTCAAAATTTGGCCTAGAACTTTGGAAATCGAATTTGATAAAATCTAGACATTGTCTAGGGCCAAGAAAATTATGATACATGAGGAACATCCCCAAGTATACTCTATCAAAATTTGAGCTCAATTGGATGACTAGATTGGGAGTTATTAAGAAAGTTCGTTTTCATTAAAAAATGAATTTCTCACAATATAGTGGTAAAAAAACTAATGAAATTAATTTTAAAATTAACTATATCTCGAGATGATTCCAACGAGCCTAAGAACATTAAATTTGGACAAGAAAATGATTCTTGGATATTTTTCAAAATTTCAAACATTTTTTAGTTAAGGATCTTACAGTATGAAACTTAGATCATACTGTACGATCCAAAAGCATAAAGTATGATCTTCTACACATGCTTTGATTAGAAATCGTACTAGTGATCATACAGTACGATCAGAATATTGTACAATACAATTTTGCATAATTTGAGGAAAAATCACAGTCGTTTGATCAACACAGAAGGGACAGATGGCTATGATTTGATCTTCTCCATGTGAATGCCCAATAATTTGAAGTAGAAGAAGTTTTAAAGCTTGAAATAGGACAAATATAATGGTTTGAAAGTTTAGAAGAGGAGAAGTTGAGTTATTTTTACGTTTAAAAATTCATGCATCACACATAAAGCACATTAAATTCTAGATCTAGGAGCTAGGATGTAAAATGGATTGTTCTCCTCCTTGAAGCTTTAGGAATGACTTCTCTTCAGAGATGCGGAAGGGGGGGGGGGGGGGGGGGGGGTAGAGACAGACTTAGTTTTAAATGAGAATGAATTATATATATATATATATATATATATATATATATAAAATTTTCCCTATTGCAAGCTCCAAACTTCCAAGGGATGGCTAGGATTGATTGGGCTTGCACTCCAAATGCTTGCTAATTGGAAAGGAGTTATACTTTTAGGCAGAAGAGTGGTTGGAAAGGTGAAGAGGCCATTGGCCATTTTCCTTGGGGGGACCATTTGCATGCTCCATAGTTATGACAAAGATTTGAACCATTATTTGGGGTTGCTTGTGAAGCCCCCAAAAGCAGGTTTAGGCAGACAACAGGTGATGTGGAGGAATTTTTTCAGAGTTTTAGCTCAAGTTGACTTAAGTTGACCATTCAAGAGAATTTTTTAATTTTGTTGACTATTTGACTAGTCAAATTGTCAAGGCCAGCTGAGGTGGACTTAGAGAAGGGTTTTAAATTATGGTGGAATGAAATTCAAGGAGTTTGAAACAATAATTTTTTTATGTTTATGAAAATTTGAATGCATGTGTATGATTTGAGTAATTTAGGTGAGTAGTCAACTCACCATGAATTAATTCATATTGAATTTGAGTTCACTCGAAGCATGGAATGTAGTGTACTCGAGTGGTTTAGATTTTTGGTTTGATTTTGAATTTGCTTTGATTTTATTTGAGTTTGAATTGAGTTAATTTTGGATTTGGGTCGATTTGGATTTAGTTAATCTCATACAAAGATGAGGTCAACACCTCGTTCTCATTTTATTTTGCTCTCCAAGAAGTCCCTACACATCTTAATTCCTAGTGTTTTTTTGGCATTTAGAGATCATCAGTGACGAGATAGATGGAGTATCGTAAGCTTGTCCATCTAAACTCCTTCAACTCTTCATCTAGCATTCGTCTAACCTTTCTATCTTCATCAAAACTTTGAAGGAGCTCTTAATGAAGAAAACAAACCGTTAACCACCTCTTAATATCGTTTGCATGAAGGTAACATTCAAACCCTATGTTCTTATCTAGGTTTCTAAATATGATTGAGAAGGACCTCAGAATATTTCTTCATTCTTCCTTTCATCATACCCTACCTCTGTCTAAAGTTTTATATCATTTGCCTCATATTGACAATAAAAAGTAAAAGCTAACTCTATGGTTTTCGACGAATTATAACGTCCGGTCAACGTACGGACGTCCGGACACCCAATCCAAACGCGCCATGTCACCCAAATACACCTTAGACGCGCCACATCACCCAAATACACTGGGACGCGGTGTATTTCGGTGACGTGGCTTGTCTAGATTGGTGTCCAGGAAAATCCAGACATCGGACGTACTAATTTGCCATGGTTTTCAGCTTTCTCGTGAGGAAGGCAAAATCTCCACCGTTCATTCTATTTTTTTTTTCAGATAGTGAAGATATCGCCAACTTTGAATCCCGTTTAACTGTTCTATTAGCCTAACTGCGTTATTAAATCACATCCCTTGGATCCATCCCACGCATGATCAGATGGCTAATGGATGCCATTGCGCCAGAAAGGTCTACTTTATCATTCCGCCGTCTGCCTAGTTAATTCATAATTCTAAATGAAAAATAAAATGTATTTTCATCGTAAAACTTTTAAAAATTCTAGTAAGTTGTGTAGTTAACCAAATTAAGTATATAATACCTCTATGGATTTGTATTTTCAAGCACTATATTTTAAAAATAAATTTGGATCAAAATGAGGAAAATTAAGAGAGTAATATGGCTTATATTGATTTATAAACTTACCTTATAGCTCTCTAAATATTTATTAATTCTTGCTCAAAATTTGAATGGGATGAATTGGGATATATTATGTAAACCCAATAATTTTCCTAGAGTCATTTGATGCCATCATAGCTTACATTTGAATTTCCAAAAATCTATGTCATATTTTGAGCTAGATTTTTAAAAATTCATAGTAATTTTATTTTTTGCCCAATTTTTGAATGTTAGGGCTCTATGGAATCAATATAATGAGCTCTTTGATTTAAAAATAAATCTAGGATATGTTCATGCATGTAATAAGGGTAACTGGCTCTTCAATGCCTATTGATTTTCCTATATTACCACTAAAATATGCATGATATTAAGTTCAAATTAGGAGGGGAAGTCTTTGATGATGTCCTCTACATTTTCTAAACTTCTCACCCTAGTTTGATGTATATCCTTTATGTATGTGAATTTTCAAGTTAAATGCACTATGTGACCTATAACTTTGATAATTCACTACATTCAATTCATAGAGCATCTTAACATTAAATTATTGTGCTTTTATTTTGCACATACAAGGGTTAGATACATGAATTTGCAAACCTATTTGAACTTTGGTGACACTTAAGGATAATAATTAAGGACAAAGTCAAGTTAACTTAGAAAATTTCTAGGAATTCATACATACATCCAACATTAATGAAACTTTAAACTAGTAAACTTAAACACATTATAAACCATAGGAATAAATTTAACCCTTATTCAATATTAATTAACCATTAAACAAAATTAAATGAAAGTCAACCCTTAAAATAAGGGTTGATTTTTCAAAAAAATAACAATAATTCAGATAAAATTCATAAAAATATAAAATCAATTTTAATCAACTATAATTAACCTCCAGAATCAAATAAAATAAAATTGCTAATTAATATTCAATGAAATTTAATTAATAATTAATTATTCCTTAATTAAAAGTAATTTAATTAAACTCATTAAAATTAAAATACAAATCAAATTAATCCCAAAATTTCAAGGATTCATCTTTTAGTTATCCTTGACCAATCTAATCAATTTCATAAACTTTGGAGTTAATTTGATATCAAAACTATATAGCCTAAGTTTATGCACATAATTAGGTTATTTAAATAATTCAATAAATAACCAATTTCAATGTAAATAAATAAAAATAATAAATATAGTTCAAATATACATAATAAATTTAAATAAAATAAAATAAATTTATAGATCATTAACTGAATTTAAATACTTTTTTTTGAATAAAATTTAATTATAATTCACTAATAATTAATTAAAATAAATTTAAAAAATTAATAATTAATAAAAAATTCCAAATAATTTCATAAAATCAGAAAAATACAATACTAATTTAAAACATAAAAATAATATTTATTTGATTAATTTTTTAAAATCAAATAAATTTAAGAATTAATATTAATTAATTAAAGACTTTTCAAGCTTAATGCTTGATTTTTTGTTGTTGGCATTTGAGCATTAAATTCATGCAACTTAAACATTAAGCTCCCATAGGACATATCAAAGCCAAACACCCCCCTTCACACACTTAGATGGTTTGGTAGGATAACTAACTTTATCCTAGGTTAGGCCATTGAATTGAGTTACATGCCGAGAGCATCTTGTGTTTGTTTATTTATATTTTGCAACTCTGAATGTCTTACATTTTAATTCTTGTTGGTGCACTTAGGCTCTTTAAGGACTATATTAGAAGCATTAGGTTATTACACAATTGCTCATGTTCTTTATTTTCATATGCTAATGCTTTTCTATTGATTTATGTTTCCTGCACGAGTAAAAGTAGAATGAACCTAGGAACGGTGTACATATATGAGTCCCTACAAATTATAGATTGTATATATATCAAATTTTACATGGCCTTGAGCAGTAAAAGAGTCAAATGTACTTGCTTATACATATATATATATATATATGGGGCTCCAAAAGACGATATCATCTTTCTTGGAGAAAACTCTCTTTTGGAATTCCATAGAAGACTTTGAGTAAGAAGACCATAAACAAGTACATATGAATCTATATATATGGTATGTTTAGATTATGGTGGAGTCTGACAACCTTTTTTTCTGCAGAGTCTGAGCCTATTGTACATTTTCAAATCAATCAATAAATAAATTTCTTTTATATATAGTCTTTTATTTTTATTACGTTGCTCCATGCATTGCATTTATATGGGTGGTAGTTTACATTAGTGGGTAGTAATTTGTCTAGGCTTTCCTCGGTGCATATGTTCTAGACTTTGTCGAAACATGTATACTAGATCTAGGACGATATGGTACTCGGTACCATATACAAAAAAACATTTATCCTGACATGCATATACATGTATTTATTTTCTGCAACATATACTAGCTCAACAAACAAGCCAACGCCAAGGTATGGGGGGGCCTAGGGGCTGTCGCAGTTTTCCTATGATTAGGGCCATTATACTTTCAAAATTTCTAAGAAATTTTAGGAGTTGAAATTTAGTTAGGTAAACTATTTAAGATAAAATATAGAGTTCTTAACGAGTCATCTCGTTAGTGTCATTTGAATATAAAGTCAAAATTATTCACTCGATTTACTATTTCAGAGTGATCTGATTCATCATTTGATCTTATCATACACCATATCTAGGATGATTGCTTATGTATTATGTTGTTAACTGGCAATGCATTCCAAGTAAGCATAAACCTAGAGATATTTGCACACCTCAAAATCTTTTTTAGAAAAAAAAGTATAAAAAATCAAGGATATTTTTTGTAAAATTTAATGATATTTTTGAACGATTGATTGATATTTTTAAAATATATGTAAGGCTACTATCACATGTTTTAAATCTAGAATGAGTGTAGCCTTCACCTTAATTAAAAGTTTTCTCTTCGGAGATGTAATTGACTGTAGGAGCTTGCCTCTATAGGAATCCAAGTTCTTAGTATAAAATAAATCATGTCTTAGCTTGCTAAGATTGGGGAAATATCTTCTGGATGCTGACTAAAGCTAATCTAAAGTTAGTTTCATATTTGAAATGATAGGTGTATGTGAATACTTTCCTTTGGAATGAATTTTAAATCCCATATGCCAAATTTTAATACGAAAATAAATTATTTTCTCAAGTTGATAATACAATGTTAGTTTATCTTTCGAGGTAAATAACACTAATTATGTACACTTTTCTAAAGAAACACTACACTAAATCCCAAATTAGTGGTCATATCATTTAATTTGACTGCAATAAATACTTTCTTTTCTCGAGTCGATAATATAGTGTTAGTTTATCTTTCGAGGTAAGTAACACTAATTATGCATATTTGCACCATGCATTGCACTATATTAGTCTAAATTTTTATATTTATTCATATATCATTAAAAAATTACATAAAAAAATCATCATATTTAGTCTATATTAAAAAAGATAGATATAGACCTAAAAAGACTTGACTAGAAAATATTAAAAATGATATTTTGACTCTTAATCAACACAGTGAAGAAAAAAAATTTCATGTAGTCGATCCCATGTAGTATGACAAAAAATTGATGTTGTTTTATAAAAACATCCTTAATGTTAATTTAAATAAAATATATTTTAATAAATTTTGATTTAATATTAATTTAAGTAATATCTAAATAAATATAAAAATTTAAATATAAGAATAAATTTATAAAAAAATTGTGGTATTTTCGTTAATTCCCACTTCTTGTTGTAAGCATGATTAGAGAAACTTGATGACACGGATGGCTTTCTGCCCTCGAGGCGGTGGCGTGGTTCATCCTCGAGCAAGCAGCGTTTCCGGGCTTGGAACCACACGCAGAGGAAAATCTCTACATGCTTTGTTTACCGTCGCTTCGTTTCTCTCGCTCATACTTGCAAACGAAGCCCGGAGGATTCTGACCACCTCTAACAAGGAAGGTTTCTACATTAGCTGAAAAGGAGGCTGCTATCTCACTACTCCATTCCGTCTTCCCTTTAGCTTCCCCGCTTCCAGTTTTCACCAATCCGAGCTCTCAGAAACTAGAAATTGTAACCATATTGTTTTAATCGGGGAGGACAAGGCCTTTCAGAATGAGGACGATAGTTTCGCGCTTGATCCAATCGCATTCACTACCATCTAGACTAAGGTAACTTTTCTCTGGACCAGGTTTTTTATTTATCTCTACATCTTTCAGTTCCTAAAGAATTTATGCTGATTTTTTCTTTTATTTTTTAATTTTCATTCTAAAAGATAGATCTTTGATGTGAAGATGGTGCGTATTGGTTTTTTGTTTGCTCCTATTTTTCTAGTTTAGGTCACACATATCGTAGGCATCTGATGGAGCTCCATTGCTTGGATGGTAGAATGCCTAATAGGGAATGTTGCAGCGATTGAGCTCCTTAGCCTGCTTAGACTGATATTAGTCGTTCAATGTGGAATTTCGGCCATTTATTTTTTCTCGTCGTATCAGTTGATTTAATTCTTAAATTCTTTATTAAGCTAGTTGTTTTCTTTCTATAAAGCTATTCCTAAACACTTCTTTTTTTATTAATTCTTTTTAGCCTTAGCACTCTCTAATTGATCAATAAAGTTGCTTTGGAGAAATGAGTTTTGTTGATGAACATTACTTCAATACAAAGGTTAGATTGCATATTTTGTTTTTAATATTACTTTTAGGCTAAATTTAGATTGCTTATATGACTTTTAATAAAATTTTATCTAAATAATCATGGAACCAATAGAACTACCATTTGTAGCACTCCTAGTTTTTTCTTTGAATACGTGTTTTCCCTCATGGATTATGTTTTTTGCTTCTGTAGGTAGTCTACATTTTTTTTTTTTTCTGTAGGTAGGTAGTCTACATGATTGATCATTTGGGAAAAAAATGTGTTAGGTATCCACATGTAATTTTTAGTGGGGATGGATGTTGTAGTATTTATATTAGCTTTAAAATGAATGAAATACATACTAATCAATCAAAATTTGTATTACACTTAGAGGTGTAAATGAGTCGTGCGAGCTCGAGTACTAGCAAACTTGAGCTCGAATCGTCCCTCAAAGAGCAGCTCGAACTCGAGCTCGAACTTGAGCTTGAGCTCGTCGAGATCGAGTCAAGCCCAAAGAACAAGTTCTAGCTTGACTCTTCCATTTTCTCTCACGTTCGAGAGCTCGGCTTGAGATGAAATCGAGGCCGGAGCTTTTGCTTTGTCGTCACTGGGGAGGTGCCGAGCCTGCCCGTTGTGGAGAATATCGGGATACAAAAGAAAAAACGATAAAGGAAAACAAAATACTAGTCTCAAAGTAGAGTATTAGATGTTGATGTTGTGCAACTTTACTGAGCATCATCTTTTTCTGGAAAAAAGAAAAAGCAACGGCTATTTAATTGAATTTTTGAAAACTGTACCAGTTTAATAATTTTATAGATTTTTTTTTTAAATTTGTACCATTGTTGTACAGGTGTAATAATTATATTAATGCTATAATAAATGTCATATATTTTTTAATACATAAAATTTATATATTAGCTTAAATTCTAAATAATTAATTAATTCAAGTCAGCTTGCGAGCCAACGAGTCATGCTTTGTCAAGCTCGAACTCAAGCTCGTTTAATATTCAAGCTCGAACTCGAGCTCGTGGCTCAATAAGCTCGACTCGTGAGCTCATTAACAAGTCGCGCTCGAGCCGGCTCCGCTCATTTACACCCCTAATTACACTCATCTCAAAACTAATCCAAAGGCTATAAAATTCATCTGAACCAAATTTGCGTTAGGTTGTCTTATTCTAAATTTTTTTCTTGTTCATTTTTGTATTTGTTTGTCTTGTGTTGTTGTGCTTATTCTCTTGGTTCAGCTACACAGAATTTTTTTGCATTTTAGAGTCTTTTGGAGCAGAAAGAATTTAATGTGACCCTAATTTCTGCCAACCTGCTGTATGTATATAACAGTTCAGAAGGTCTATTGAGAAATGGGAGGCTGCTATCCACAGGCTCAAATAAAGTTGAAGAAACGTTTAAAGTTGAGGAAGCTGAAACAGTAAAACCTGAGGCACCTGAACCGGAGAAGGTATTAGCACTTCTCTTAGATACACCGCGATTTTCATTTCAAATGGGAATGTTATCCTGGCTTTGTTCTATCATATCTGACTGTTCTCAACTTGGCGAATTGGTGGGTTGGGGCCTTGATGGTTTGCATGTTGGGGCTTTGATGCAGGTTCTTGTTTTGGGTGGAAATGGATTTGTTGGCTCTCATGTTTGCAAAGAGGCTCTGCAGCAAGGTTTATCTGTTTCAAGTTTTAGCAGGTATTTAGACTTCATTAGAATTGTCATGTGTATCTTTCATTCATCTACAGAAATGCAATATTTCTATGCTTTTGATGCCTCTATCAAATTCAACACGTTATTGGTATCCATCTATCTCTTGACTATTCCTATTTAGTATGCTAGGAGTTTGGCGTTTTTTCAAAATGCCTCTACTTTTTGGCCAAGAAGAAAGAATGAAAGCAACACACCATTCTTATTCTCTATTTGTGTGCCCGGTGGTTTGTTTGGTTTGTGATAGAGCATTGGAAACTTAGGGTAAACTAGTCGAATGATTTGGAAAACAGTCTATTGAAATTTTATCATATGAAACACAAGCTGAAGTTAATGTTGTCATGTGGTGTCATTCTTCAAGGTTGTATTTTCACAGCCAAAGCATTTGTTTCATTTGTGGAAAGTGTTAGGCTGGTCCTAGGGCCAGCTGAACTGGTCCAATCTGGACCGGTTCTTTGCTACAAGAAGAGGGGGCGGAACCAAGGGGAAGAGAGAGAGAGAGAGGGGCCGATTGGAGAGATGGGGCCCACAACTTAATTAAACTTGCTTTGGGAGGGAAAATTTGAATTAGGGGCTATTTAGGGATTTTATATTTGTCCTCTTTGTTTTAATTAGTTCCTTTGGGAGAATTAGGGTTTCATCTTGAGTTTGAAATCAAATTTGAGATCTAAGATTTGTCCCTTTGGGCTCTAGGCTTGGCTAGAGATTTGAAGAGTTGTTTCTTCCTCTCAAATTGAAGAAACTTGTATCGTTTGTTGTTTTCCTGCATCGGCTAGTGGAATTCTTCGTTTTTCTCTCAGTTTTCTCCATATTTCTCAAGAAGGTTGCTGTATAGTTGCTGTTTTCTGCTGCATTCAGCAGTTTTCTTGCAATCACTGCTAGGTTTGCTTGCGAACTCAAGTATTTCTCTTAGGGTTACTTGTGAACTCAAGTATTTCCTATCAGAAAGACATGGGTGTGAGAGTGTCAGAGTATTTAATTATGTAGAAAAGTGGAAGTGGATGGGTTCTTAAGTCAATTACATCAAAGGACTTGTCAATTTGAAGAGACAAGATAGTTTGGTGAAAGAAAATTTTAAGAGTTTCAAAAACTAGTTGCGTATCTGCTAACTGATTCCTTCCATATTAGTAATAAACCTCTGGGAACGAAGCTTCAGTTTTCTGCTGAAACTTTGGATGTTGTAGAACATTTAACAACCTTTTGAGGGCATGATAGAGTATTAGAGATGCTCTTAAAATGAAAATGGTGGCATTAAATAGTTAATGGAAGACATCTAAAATTGGATTGCACCTGTACGGATTTAACTTAAAATTTCAAACGTGCTTTACCTTATTCATTGTGCCATGGCGCCAAGCAGGACAAACTTTCAAATTCAGCCTTGTAATTAGTATCCTTTATACCGTCCTATGAGGTAAGGCACTCTAATTCAGGTCTTTATAAACAGCTTATCTTTTTATACTGCTCAGAAGTAACGTACTCCTTTTTTATCTGTAATGATTCTTTCAATGATCTCTACCGCAATTGTTCAACATATAGGGACTGCCTTGTAATATTTCGTTAAACAAGAGAAGTTAATGAATATTAATATTGTTTCTTTTCTAACTCTCTTCTTAGATCTGGACGGGCATCCATTCAGGAATCTTGGGCTGATAGTGTTGTCTGGCACCAAGGTTGTCTTGCTAGTGCAAATAGCATTGTTATTGCTTCTCATGCATATTTATATAAAATTGAAATTTTATTTTCTTATTTTGTAGGAAGCCTTCTTGTTCAAGATTCACTAAAAAATGCCATGAATGATGTCAGCGCCGTGGTAGGTAGATGCAGCTGGTCATTTATTCTTAATTCAATTCATTATAGGTCTTTCAAATATGCTTTTATGTACTACAAAACACATCGTCATATAATATAAATAAGATGAGGAAAATACTATGATGGAACTTGAGTTTTCGGATGTAAAATAGTGAGTAAACTTTCTGCTTACTAGAAATGCAAATGGTAAGCTTGAAGCACAGTTTTTTCTAATGAAGCCTTGATATAAGGCACCCATGTTAGTTGTAGCTGTTGTGAGAAAAGATTGGCTCATGCCTGATTTTCCCATCAGAATTCATTTATCAATCCGCATAACTCCTGCGTGACGTTGAGAAAAGCGCTGCTGGGTGCCCACCCATGCAGCTCGATGAATGATTGCTGCTGGATCTGGTGCTTTGCTGCTGACACCAAAGTGCTTACATGGGCTTCAGAAGCTGCTTGATGGGTTGTGAATCTTTAGCATTTCAAGCACATTGATTGAACTGGCAAAAAGATATATGTCATTAATCTTAACGTGGCCAAATTGCGTACTTGTATTTTGCGCCAAAGTGGAGTAATTATGAAAAGTAGGCTCTATTTAAAGTACCACCACTAATAAGCAAACACAAACCCAAAAATAATTTCACCTTTTATTTCATTTCATATAATAATTATGTCCCTATGGTGGCTGCATTGCCTGAGCTTGGCTGTGTGATAGGAAACACTTGAAGATTTCATGTAAATCCTATCAATTTTGAAAAAAAAACAGTGAGAAAACTCTTCCAAACTCCAATGAAAAAAAAAAAAACAGTAATTTTTATTGCAATAATCAAAGATACGGAAGGAAAATATCAAGATACAGTCGATCCCGAATTGTGCCAATCATCCCTCTTCCGCTCGCACCCAAACCTTTCATCACAAGCCCACATTCTCCTTTCAAATTTAGTACCCCTTTGATCATATTCAACTCCTCTCTTTTGAAATTCGACACTTCTTCGATCATAATCAAGTTCTTGCATTTCAAATTCAACTCCTCTTCTTTCAAATTCAACACCGCTCCACTCATGTCCAACCCCCTCACGTCTCTCCACACACTCTCTACCAAACTCCTCCCTGGGAATAGGGCCTAGGGGAGGCCTTTTTTTCTATTCCTTCCGAAATCTCCACCTCCTGATCCTCTCTTTGTTTGATTGGCTTTGCATTTTCTCCACTTCCCAGGCTGTTGGTGACTTCCCTCACCTTCGATGACATTTTTTTGGTTTGGCCCTCGACCACTTTCTTCAACATTTCCACCAGGATGGAAAAATGCGAATTGATCTTATCATGGATGCCTGAAATTTTTTTCTTTAAATTTGAAACCTGAGTTTGTAGATTTAAAATTTCAGATTTCATTTGTCTGATCTCCCCTTCGAGGCGTTCCTTCAACGCATCCACTTTTTTGGCCGCCATTGATACCCGGATTTTTGTTGGACTAAAAGAACATCTAAGTCTTGATTCCAAAAACAGCAAAATAGCCCCCTTCCAGCTAATAATTAACCGCTGATTTTCTCAGAAAAATCCCCAAAACAGTCCCAAAATCTGCTATGATACCAATTTGATAGGAAACATTTGAAGATTTCAACTAAACCCTATTAATTTCAGAAAAAAACAACAACTAGAAAACTCTTCCAAACTCTAATGAAAACCTTAAAAACAATAGTTTTTATTGTAATAATCAAAGATACGAAAGAAAAATACAAAGATACAGTCGATCCTCAATTCAAGAGGACTTGAATATTTCAAGTAAATCCTTTCAATTTCGGAAAAAAACAGCGAGAAAACTCTTCCAAACTTCAATGAAAATTAGAAAAATAGTAGTTTTTATTGCAATAATCAAAGATACGGAAGGTAAATACCAAGATACAATCGATCCTCATTTCGAGAGGAGGATCTATCTCTATCAAATCTCTAGACGCCGCTAGAGCTCAAAAAAATCTAAGAGATTTCAAATTCAGCCAAATTAAAGATGCCATAATCCAAGGAAAACAAACTATTTAAATGCATACAATCAAAAAAGAAATCTCCAAACAACCCTTACTTTGAAATTTCCCTCCTAACTCCCTTCAAAAACCTTCCTAAACAGATCTGCGGTGTTTGCGTGGTCGGATCGGGCATACAGAAGGCGGAATGCCTCCCATTGTTTTGCACAAGCCGATCCCGTAGGACCGGCTGGACCGGTCCAATGGACCGGTCTAACAATGTGTTGCTGGTTTTGTTGATGACCATCAACTTATTTTGGTCTTTTAAATCAACTGCCTAAATAGTCCCCTAAATGTGGTTTAAACAATTCTTTATTATAATACCAAATGAACCCATCATAAGAAATTTATTGCCAATACAGAAAAGTAAATACTTATATTCTCCTTTCACATTATATATGCTTGTTGTAATGGAACTCTTGGAATAAGGAGAATTAGGATTTGATCATTTTGTTTCTCCTGTTTTGCAACATAAGCTGCACCTATATTTTATGACTTTGCTTATGTCCTCAAACCTACCATCTCCATTCTTATGTTATCTATGATTGAAAGGGGGAAAAAAACTGTGAAATGCATTAGCTTAACTCTGCAATGGAGTCGATCAGTACTTTCTGAAGGAACTCAGAAAATTTGATTGTTACACACTTTATCGTATTATATACTTCATGGTGCAGGTATCTTGTGTTGGTGGTTTTGGATCATATTCTCATATGTACAAGATCAATGGGACTGCAAACATTAATGCTATCAGAACTGCTGCAGAGCAAGGTATTTAAGTATTTATCTGCTACTATTAACTGAATAGAATCAGTAGGTTTTGATTTTGCAACTTTTTGTTTGGTTGTTATGTGAAAGGGCAGCTGTTCTGGAAAGTGTGAATAATGTCAGTTACCATCTGTCATCATGTTAAGAGGACGCTCTGCCTATGGCTAAGTCCATTTTTCTTTTACTTGTAGGTGTCAAAAGATTCGTGTATATATCAGCTGCTGATTTCGGTTTGGTAAATTATTTATTGCGGGGCTATTACGATGGGAAGGTACTATTTTTCCCCATTGTTAAGGATTTTTAAGAATAGTAATTCTTCATCAACGAATACAGTTTTAATGTGTAGTTTCATACTCGTGGCATCCTTCATTGCAACTTGGCCTATATAAAATTTTTGAAATAATATTGAAGTTCAAATTGTAAGTCTCACATAAGCCTGAAGTTCAGATTGGCAAATGACCTCACTGAATAGCTTGGAGGCCATCATTTCATGTAATATTTTTTGAAAGGGTTTAAAGTGTAAATTTGCAGTCCTTATTTGCCATTCCAATTGCTTGAATCTTTTAATAATTTTCAGGTACTTGGTCTTTACATTGGCCATGAAGAGTTGATAGACAGTTGATACATTGAAATTGTGATACCTTTCATCAATGGTATATTGACATTTATTGGCCAATATCACGTAACCAAATGCCAACTAACTCAAGTTGACCTTTAACTGATAGAAATAGAAACTAAATACATGTTGGATGAAGTAGTAGAATATTGGAGAAAATGTTTAGTTTATAAACATCTTATAATTATTAGAATAATGATTTAGTGCATGATATGTAATTTTAGAAGGTATATGCTAATATTTTCTTTCAATATTATTAGAAGCTAAGGTTGTACCTAGGTCTTATTGGTTTATGTATCTCGGTTCTATTATAAAAAGGAATGAAGATATAACTTCTAGTGTTAATTTTGAATGGTTAAAATTGAGAAATTCCTTCAATATTGAAATTGGCACAACTGTGGTTCATTTGTCATTGCCCTATGAGCAATACACTCTATATGTTAGTTTTTACAACCTTGTCCTATAGGCAAGGTGACCTATATGATTAAGTTTGCTTGATTTGGTTTTCGATGTATCACATGTTTTAACCTGTGTATGGACGTGATGACCCACCAGGGCCCTTAGATTGACTAGGAGATAGTGTGATTGTATTAGGTTCCTTGACCTATTTTTCTTGGTCAACTAAGTGGACATTGAATATATTTGAGCTAGGAAACTTAGAGGTATTATAATAATTTGATTCTTGAAAAAGCGCTTTGATGACTTGTTCTTGAGATGATGTTGTCCTTAAGTCATCCCAAGATGCACTGAAACTCCTAGATTGAAGTAGGGTCATTTGCTACGGTGCATCAACACTTTTTTTTCATATGTCATCATCTGCATTGATGCACTTGCATAAACATTGGTGCTCATATTTGCCAATTATTGGCATGAAACCAAATCTATAGCTCTTTTGTATTATTTAAACAGATTTTTAATGCTTTAGTACTTTAATATATTTTTGTAGGGTATCAATATGATTAATGGTGCACCGGTGAGAGTATCTTAGATTTACGCATTTCTTATGGACATGTAGGACATTATTCTAGTTACCGTAGAGGGTTATTTTGCCATTCAGATTTATCTATTTTATTTGTTATTGCATAATTGTAAATATCTTACCCTTGTCTACTAGTTGTTATGGAACTTACAATCTAAGCTTTATAGAAATTTTTTATTATTTTTATATAGATTTGAGTCACTTAGGAGTGTTTTGAAACCATTTGGTAAAAATAAGGAATAATTTGGAAGACCTTATTATGTCTTCATTTGGACAAATAATATAGGTATTTGAGATAATTTAGCACCCTTTATGTCATTTTTTTACGGTGCTATCTCATTATGAGATTATTTTATCGTGAATGATTAAAAGTTTTATACCAAGCTTTTGAGGCATGTTTGCTATCAATTTAGCTCTTTATTAACCATAAAAAATTAATTAATCCTTAGGAGTGCTTGTGCATTTCAGCGCATTGATCTTATTAAGAGGAGAATTGTTGGGTAATCATGAATATTAATGTATTAATCTTATTAGTTATAAAACATAAAAAAATATTCGGAGAATCGAGTTTGCAAACTGACATCTCGCTATAGTTGTCATTGATAGATGTTGCAGTGGAGCTCAAAATAATTTATGCCATGAGAAAGGCTATTAAGATCACCCTGACAGATGTCATAGTGGATTAGGCATGTTTTTTTTTTTGTGGAGCTTCAAGACTTGGACATTAATGTATTATGCTTGTTCATTATGAATACCAAAAATGGTTGGTGAATCTGAGTTTGCAAACGAACATCTTCCCATAGTTTTATGTCAAGATGGCATGCTTTGGCAGATGCCATAGTGGAAAGGCTATGGGCCTCACCTCGACAACTATCATAATAGGTTAATGACTCGATTTATGCCATGGAAATGCAAGAGGGATAACGTTCGAGGAGGCTGTACCTATTGTCATTGATAAAGTTTTTGTTTTGTTTGAGGAAATGGTTATGTTAAAACAGTAGGGAGAAATGACAAGCATAGGGTGAGCAATAAGAGAGTTATGGAGATTCTTTGAGTGTGTACTGGGAGAGCCAGGTAGTTGGTTGAGGATTTGTGGTTCTGTAGATGGGCCCTTGTGAAAGAGTGCATGTGCTGGGGAAATGTGGTAGGGCAGATAGCATTGAAGTGGGTGTTGCAAGTGGGCGTCAGAGTTGAGCATGCAAGACGGATAGGGTTTTGATGCGAGAGTGGGGACAATGCTATAGAGTGCATTGCGATGGAGAAGATAAGTGAGTAAAGAGAGAATGAGAGAGTTTTGCATAGGTAGACTATAGGATATGTGTGATCATGGATGAGAGGGATCGCATGATGCTTAGAAGTGGGAACAAGGGACCCAATGATGTGATGGAACCATGTTTATTTATTTATTTTTGAACAATTTCATGATTTCTGTGGTTTTAGACTTCTAAACATTTTTTCTAATTAAATGCTATTGAATATTCATCTTTGTTGAGATTATGTCTTTTTTTATTTTCATCTCATGAAATGAATAGTTGTTCAATTAAGGGTTTGTAATTTGTGTATCTCTGCGAGTTTGCATGATTTGCTGTATCATTATATTTTTTTATTAACAAATTCTATATCCTAAGATGTTGAGCATCAATGTACTTAAGAGTGTGCTTGAGTTATGTATTTGATATGTTCTTAGCAGCATTTAGAAAAGCGAAATTGGGAATATTTTGATCACCGACAGTTTTTTGTTTATGTAATTTGAGGTGCTTATTCTTCAATTTTTTGTTAAACATAATATGAACTAGCTTATTTATACATCCTAGAGGCAATCGATTATTTCTCTTTATATGAATTTGATTGAAAGTGCTTTGATTATGCTTACATGTAAAAACAAAACATGTTAGGCTAAGAATTTAATTATAAATGTTTTAGGTTCAGGAACATCATCTACAAATTGTGCCCATCAACATTCTATACAACAACAATAATATCACTAATTTATCTCATTATGTGAGATCGGTTGCATGAACTTTTTTTCTCCATTTTGTCTTATTAAGAGTCAAATTCTTATTTAAATATAATTAAAAAAAGTTATTTCTAATGTTTTATATCTAAGTCTTTTTAGGTCTACTTCTGTCTTTTTAATAAATTGATTAAAAAATAAATTATTTACATATATTAAAAATATTCAAATTTAAAATTATAAATGAATGTAAATTTATCGGGAGAGCATTTTTATAACATACTTAAGCTATTTTAAATCCAAACATTTCATTCTTTAAATTGAAAATTTTAAGCTAATCATTTGATTTGAGATGATAATCTCCTTTAGAAAGAAATTTATCAATGTATGCATATAAAATTAGTTTTTACCTCTTTGTCTACATAGAAGTCCTTATCATAATGAAATTGGGGGTTTAATGTATATGCAGTAGCGTATGAATGTTGGTGTACTCATCCATTTTTCATCTATAATTTCTCAAATTTTTTTATAAGCATTTATTGTCCTCTTAAATCTTTTGTTATGTCCTCTTTAACCTTATTCATAGCTTTATAGATAAATTATATTGTTGAGGCTTTCTCATCATCAACTATTCTTAGTACCTTAACTAAAAGTTTTGTTGTCTTCAGAGCATAATTTATATTATGCTAGAAAGAATTATCTTTCATAACAATTTTCTTCACTTGTTTCCCATATAATTTTTTAGCCCAAGAACTTTTATCGCATCCTTCAAAAGCAAGCATATATTCTAAAGGTTGCTTTTAACTCTTTAAATCTTTGCAAAGTCAAATATACAGTGACAAATTTAGTAACTACAAGCTGAATAATTTCTTTATCAGTGAACTTCCTCATCAAACATAGCGCCCAATAGTGATTATAAATGAACTTGATTACTAATTTTTCCTTTAGCAAATCATATTTGTGTTTTGGCAATTGTTCCAAACTCTTAAGCATTAAATTATGCAATAACAGTATATGAAGTCTAGTAGATGTGCTTCATCTTCTTTATTAATATTTAATAGTCTCTCTGTACCTTTGTAGACACTTGTATTATCTACAACAACTTGAACAACCAATATCTCTTATATTTCCTTAACAACCTCATCCAATATTAGAAATCATAATTGTGCATTCTTCATAAAGGTTAAAACATCAATATATTTTAGAAATACAATAATATAGGAATTATTAACAAGAGGTTGACCTCCACATACATGCCAAATCAGCACAATCAAAAGGGCTAAAATTGATGATGTAAGAGACAATAAGCAGTGTGATGTGATGCGTTATTTAAATGGTCAAACGACCTCCAATCGTCAAATGTACTGTGCTATTGCGATTAAAGCGTCAAATTTATCTAAGAGGGAGCCCTTTGCAGTTAATCGAGCAGAAACGGTTGAAATCGATGACCGACACCCAAAAAAGATGCACAATGTTGTCCAAACGACGTTCGATCGCAAAACGGACTTTACCATTGTGTTCAGAACGTCAACAATACCCTAAATTCGTTATAATTTCATCTAATTAAAATCGTACATGATCGGCACAAATTTCGAGGCTAAGACGCACAATTCTTGAGGCATGCAAAATTTCGTCTCATTGTTTTCATTTCTATAATAGTAATAATAATAATAATAATAATTAATAAAATTTAAATTGACAAAAAAAAAAAAAAAAAAAAAACTCTATCGCCCATGTAAATCCTGCTCAAATCCCGCTATCCACTGTAGTGTCCCATCTTGTAGTCCTGTAAACGGCGCTGAATGCAGCCTCCCATCCCGCATGCGCAAATCCCCCTCGATAGCTCTTGTGCTTGTGTTGATAAAATGAGAGCAAAGCTTGAGAGCTCAATTCGACGTTACTTCCTTCTGCTCACAGACTACAACTCTTGATTTACTCACAGCTCGTATGCCTCCCAGTCGAAGTTCTTCTCGCAAAACAACTATTGGCTTCTCTCGTTGATGACTCTTGCAAGCCGATGCCATCCTCCTACACTCAATCAATTTGATCAAACAACCTTGGATCCTCAGTTTGACTCTTCCGCTTCATCGCACGCATGCAACTCCTTCCTCCTGTTTATAAACTTTGATCATGCCACTGCAAGCTTTGACCGACCACTGCCTTTAATCCTGACAAACCGACCCGAGCCCAGACGCCTATAGCCTCCAACACCTGTAGCTTATTCGAGCTGACATTGTTACACTTGCAGATATGTGAAGGTAGATGAAGCGTCAAATAAAATCAAAAGACAAGGAAATCTCTCTATTAAATGATAAAATGACTGAAATGATGTCACAATTGGCATCGATGATGAAATGATGCAGAGGTCTGTTGCTGCAGTTCC
Organism: Dendrobium nobile; assembly: GCA_022539455.1. Lineage (NCBI taxonomy): Eukaryota > Viridiplantae > Streptophyta > Magnoliopsida > Asparagales > Orchidaceae > Dendrobium > Dendrobium nobile. The sequence goes on along the minus strand of CM039733.1, from coordinate 62,480,345 downwards.
CATGCCAGCCCCAACTGTCAATCATGTCTCAAACAACGCTCTTGCCAATCCGCCAAATCTCTAGATGTCTCAAGTTTTAGGAGTGCGAGGTACACCTAAAGTCGGCAATGAAGTCAAAATAACTTGATTCGCCAGCTCGCTGTGCAGAATGTGGCAAGCATCTTTGAGCCTATGAAAGTTACACAGCTACAGGGCATAATCAACGAGAAGATCAAGGCTATTATAGCCACTAATCAGGCAGAGAAGTTGATATGTAAGGGTCGCCTGTACCCGACAGAGTATGACCAGGTGCAATATCCAAAGTGGTATTCTCTTCCAAAATTCAATACTATCAACGGCAATAGTAACCCCAAGAAGCATCAAATGCACTTTAAAGCCACCTGTGACAATATGGGAGGTGTTGATGCCTTGCCCTTCCGACAATTTGTCAGCAGTTTGACTTCAACTGCTTTTGAATGGTTCGCTGAACTGCTAAATGATTCTGTGAAGATATTCGTATAATTAGAAGCTGGTGCGATAGAAAACTGTGCAAAGACACAAATCTTCTTTTCTTACAACATAGATAAATATAAACACTAAGATTGCAAAATTAAGACACACGACTTCAAATACAAAGACAACATAATAGCACATCAACTTTCAATAAAACATGACACGACACAACTTAAAACTTACAATAGTTTTAGAGAAGATATATATAATTGAAAGGGATACCATGGAGAGAAGAAAGAGATTAAAAGTCCGAGACGAATTATAAGAAAAAGAGAGGTAGAAGAGGATAACTCGCAAGCTACTCGAAACCCATAGGTTTCATGGTCCATAAATTCATCTCAAATCTCTAAAAACTTCAGCAAACAACCCCTTTTAAATAGGGAAAAGGAATCCAAACAATCTCCCACAAGTGCCACCCAAGCAACCAATCAAAACAGGGGAAAAAAACCCAAAGAACAAGGCACGGCCAGCCCAGGAACTGAGCAGCCAGGCACCCAATAGCCAGCCCAGGAACCAAACAGCCAGGAAACCCAACAGATACCAAGGGAAAGGCACGGCCAGCCCAGGAACCGAGCAGCCAGACAACCCAACAGCCAGCCCAGGAACCAAACAACCAAAGAAACCCATCAGCTGTGACCTCCAAACACTAAGCAGCCTAGTAAAAATGGGCCAAGCCCAATAAAAGAAAAAAATAGCCCACCAATAAATGCCCATTAAGGAAAAAAAAAACCTAAAGCTTTTGCCTACATATCAATTCTCCCTTGGTGGAGAAATCTCATCGCCTGATGAGATAGTTTCTGGACTTCCAACTTGAACAAATTGTGCCTTATCTAAATCTTTAGTCAAAGTAGCGTATTTCTTTTCTATCATCTCCTTTTCTTGTTCAAATTCGGACAGGAGTTGAAGTTTCTTAGAATCGTATCTCTCGGTACATAATTGCAATTGTCTTTGAATCTTGAGAAGCTCGATTTGTAGAGGATTAGAAGAATATGCATGAGGTGGAACCCATTTTGTTGTTAGAAGTACGTCCTCATGAATCCAAGGCATAGTTATCAAAATCAGAAAACCACAATTAAATTCAAGAAAGGCAAATCTCCAGAAGCCAAAAAAAGTGAAATCCGTTCCACGTTCTTTTTCAGGGTTGATAAGGGAAAACAAGTGGCATACAAAGTTGATAAGGGCAAGCAAGCAACCTGTTTATAGCTATGTTGCACCGATACAGATACAACGACACATATACGATACGATACGGATATGAGACACGTCAATTCTTAAAAATACAGGATACAGGTACGACATTATAATTTATAAATCATACATAACAATTAAGAAAGCAATCAAAGCATAATATTTGAAAATACAAAAAAAAAATCATCATTTGTAGCCTTGTAGCTTATAATATCAAAATATAAGTAAGCATTGAATGTCTAGTACAAAAACAAAAGTATAAACATAAATTGTCTAGCACATGAAGTTTCAACTATTCAATAGATGGAATGATATGATTAACTTCTTCAATGGTTTGTCTTTGAACTTCTATATCATCTTCATTTTTCAATAAATATCATAGCTTCTAATTCAAGCTCATCAAGTGAAAGATTAGCAACTTCTAATATTCCCATATCATCAAGAGACTCAAATCCATCTCGGAAATGAGAGAACCTTGCTTGCAGCCGCGGAAGTAAATATGACACGTCTTTTTTCGGATTTCTTTTTGTTTTTCAACGGACACGTGTATCGGATACGGGTGTCCTTTTGAAATTAAATAGTATTTTAATTGGATATGACTTTGGCTTATCCGGCACGTATCAGTGGCGTATCCGACACGTATCGGTGGCGTATCCGTGTATCAGTGTATTGGATATAACACGCCTTCATAAATAGGTGTATCGGTGCAACATAGGTCTATAGAGAAGACAAGGAAAAACAGTTAGCCGACCCTAATTCTCAGCCAAAGTTGGTACTCGAGGGAAACGGCAAGCCTTGGATTTTTCCCGATGGAGAAGAATGCCCAAGACAAACAATGGGAACTGGTGATTAGACGTTTTCATTCCTCAAAGAGAAAATGAATAAAGAATATCCATTCAAAAGGGAAATTGTTGGCAAGCTATTTCAACAAACACTCAAAGCGGGTTTAGAACTGTCAAAATGCAAGAGACCCGAAGATTCTGATCACACTGGCGACCCAAATTATTGATCGCATCACCGAGTAATTAGCTATCATTTTGAAAATTTCTACGCCTTTTAAGGACTGGCTGAAGAGAAAATATAGAAAGGGAAAATTCACATTGTCATACAATGTGTTAGTCCATCCCAGGAGAGAATCAACTTGGATGGTTATGTTCTCTTTTGTTCCCCCGACTAAAGAAAATGCCAAGAAGGAACCAGCTCAGGAGAAGCAATGGGAGACTACGGTCTCCAAGAAGACAGTGAAGATGTTGAAATTTGATGTAAGCAACTTAAAGCAAAAACACGAAGAGAGAACAAAGAAATTCAAGACTCACTTTTATAAATTTAAGACATCACTTGGAGAACAAAATAGCTAGATAAAACAACTAAACTTCAGAATAGGAAAGAAGCAATCATCCAACAAACCAAAGCAAAGGAAAGTTAGCAAAAGAAACAAACTAAAAAAAACAAACGCTATCCTCAGAACATCCTACTAGAGGACTCCTCACATGCACCGATTGTAAGAATATATTTTAAAATAAGGTTTAGATATGCAAACCAAGGGTCCACCACTGCAAATGGGTCCAACGTCCTACCAAACTCTTCCAGCAAATGCCACCAAAACAGCCAACAAATCTTACCAACGGAACCAGAAGAAAGATACAGATGGAGTGGAACTTGCGTAGAGAAGAAAGAGGTTAGAAGCCGAGACGAAAGGTTGGAAAGAGCTCGCAAGATTTCCAGAGGAGGTGGAAGAAGGTGGACAAAGCTCTCAAGCTTTTCCAAGAAGAACCCGCAGGTTATAGCAACTTTGCTCACAATAGTCACCAACCAATTCATCTCAAAGCATCTCATATATATAGGCAATAGAGGGGAACTAAACAGCCCAAGATTAACTTTAATTCTTCCCATAAATGGAGACTTGAAAAGCCAACAGGATTTAGTACAGAATTTCCAAATGTCACAGCAGTAAGTCACGGCTCCAGCACAGGAAACTAAGGGACATTTCTTGGGAGAAGAGGGAGGAAGTCACGGCAGCAAAGAAACCCCAAACGGCACCTCAAAACTCCAGGAGGTGGCCACGGTTCCAACAGCCGAGCACAGGAAACCAGCAGTTTTTTCACAGGTTCCAAAAGGTAAGTTCAATTCACGGTAAAAAAGGGACCACGGCAATAAATTAGGTAGTAAACCAAAGGGACAGCAGGAAACCAAAGCAAACCATGGGAGAAATCCAGCAGATAACCGCACCAGCCCAAGAGTCATCAAGGAGATGAAAGGGCAAGATCCACTCATCAAATCTTGTTCCAATTTTCTTTAATTTCAAAGCTAAACATTAGCTCATAATGAGCTACACCTCCACTTGAATGAGCTACACCTCCACTTGATAATAATGAGCTGGCACCACTAGAATTCCAACAACTAAAGCTCAAACCGAAAAATAGCCAAGGCCCATATGAAACCAACAAGCAGCCCAAAGGACAAGATGGACCCCAAAGCCAGCAAACCCAAGGTAAGCATAACCCAAACCTTATCCTACCATAATCATTGGATTTACCATAATCATTGGATAGCATAAAAATAAAACAAAAATAGAAAATACAACTAATATTGTTCAAAACAAAAATAATGCAAAAATCTAAATGCATCAAAATTTACATCAAATAATAAAATATTCAATATCCTAGATGCATGTTAGATGATGTCATATTTTACTATGAAGATTGTGAAGAGTCATATATGAAACTCTTGGATGAATACTTTTCTAATTACATATATTGAAAATGATATGTTTAATGGTGCTGATAGTGAAGTGATAATTATCTTTAAATATGAAGATTCATATAGAGAAACTATAGGTGACACTCTTAGTTGTATATTTTCTATCAACAAATATTTTATTTTTCTATATTAGAATTCTACACACAAAAAAAACCGATATTCTTAGTCCTAAGTTTTGATGAAAAAGGTAGGTGTATTTTTGAAATACTGAGCTTGTGCCGCACAAAAAAATCCTAGCTTTGCCTCTATTTGAGGTTTATAGGTGATTAGAAATACACAAATGATGTTCATAAACTTTAGTATCTCTATTGAAATTTTTAGTATTTTTAGTTTTTATCTTAGGAAATGAATAGTTGTGAAAATTAAAAGTTTTTATCTGTTAATTTGTGTGTATCGTTTTGATGCATCTCATTGTAGATTTGTATTAACAAACTCTACAATCTAAGAGGCTGTGCATCAATGTACTTAATAGTGCTCTTGAATAATGTATATTACCTGATTTTAGGAACTGATTTGACCACCAATAAAAGCTATTTGTCTTTAAGGATCTTGAAAATGTCCTTTGAGGTGTTAGGAGGAGACAGGTTTAGTATCTGTATGACTCTTTGAGGGAGGGAGGGGGCAACGGCATGTAGAAAATGTATGGATGTTGTTCATGAACATAAGGCCCGAGCTCTCAACTTTCCTTGCAATTTTTTTTGAAGTTGTTTGTTTTCTACAAGACTGTTGTGATAGATTCAATGCGTGCTATATGCAACTACTGTATACTGTATCGGCATCCTATAACGATATTTGTTTACAAATGATGCAGAGAGCTGCTGAAGCGGAACTATTATCAAAATTTACTTATGGAGGTCAGTTTCCTTGATCTAAACTTTAGCTTATCCGTGTATTATGATTGCCTTTATATCTTGAACCTACATATGTAGTAATGGATATTCCAGTGCCTTGGCATATGCCCTTTGAAACTGGAAACGAGATATTACGAGTGCAAAGGTTTCATGATTGGCTTCATGCCTCTTTATTTTTCTTCATAATAAGCAAAAAATGGTATGCTTTGGTTTTATTGCAAATAGGCCCCTTATATGTACAGAAATGCACAAGTTCCTTTTTGTTAAAGAAAGTTGCATATTGTTTCCAAATCCTTTGAAGAAATTGAAAGTTTTTTCTTTCTTAAGCGGTCAGAGCTCAATGAAATGACAAATTTGCCTGAAATGTTTATTAAGTCCTATTCTGTTTTTACATTTTCTTGGGTCCATTTATAATATGTGGTCCCTAATGTCCGCTTCTGCCCCCACTTCCCTCTCTCTCCCCGATCCCTTGCTTGCATTCTCTCTCTCTCTCTCTCTCTCTCTCTCTCTCTCTCTATCTCATTCTCACTTGCTCTCTTTCCCTCCCTTCCTTCCATATTAATCAGAAAAAAGCATAAGATGAAATTGTAAAATCACTTTACTTTTGTTTCTGATGATAAGAAGTTTATAGGGATAAATAAGAAAGCCATATTTATGCGAGATTCCCAATTGGATGTGAATGGTATTAAAAAAAGGATTGATTACGTATGAGGTGAAAGCTTCAGTTAAATAGCATTGCAAAACAGAGAAGGTTGAAGAAGAAGAAGAACTATACGTACATTACATTACTGGGTACAAAGGGAATTCTACTCCAATTGCTCATGATGTTTCTACTAGTTGGAGATGAACGTTCTGGATAGAGGCAAGAACTATACGTACATTACAAGGTACAGAGGGAATTCTAATCCCATGGCCCATGATGTTTCTATTAGTTGGAGATGAACGTGCAGGATCGAGGCAGAGGTTGGAGTGGCTGCTGTTATTTCTCATTTGAAATTTGTTGTTTGGATCCCGGAGAAAGTCTGCCATTGCAGTGGTATTATTACCTGCCAGTAGAATGTCGTTGAAACAAATTAGGATATAAATGTTGGTCATGTAATGATGATAAGAGGAAGCTAAGGAACTTCGTAAAACCCAGTTGTTGAAGATTATCAGAGAAGATGGCAAACCATTTTTGTGGCCCTTGTTTTATTTTGTAAATGGCTTCGTGAGACAACATATGTAAATGAGGATTTAGGGGATCCTTGAAGCCTTTTTGGCTGGGACATGTGTATGATTTTGCTGAGTGTGATGTGAAGAAATGCATTTTGAGAAATCGAGTGTCATGTTGTTTTGACGGAGGAGAGGAATTAATAGGAAGACACAAATCGTTGGCATTTTTTCGATTGCGACATGGCTAATAGTTTCATTGAAGTCAATTCCATGTTGTTGATTGTAATCTTGTGTAGAAGGTGGGCTTTGTACCGAGCAATAGAGCTCACAGCATTGTATTTAGTATTACAAGTCCACTTGCTACCAGTGACATTTTTGTTGAGGATAGCATGGGATAAGAATCCAAATTTCTTGGGCTTGGAATTCTTCAAACATTGTCTAACGCTAATGTGTTTCCTTGATGGCGCTAGAGTAACACATCAGTTCAGTGGTTTTAGTAATGTGGCGATGCAAGTTGAGGATGTCATGGGATTTGAATGCAAATTTATGTATTTAGTGCGTGTGGGATGGTTAATTGTCTATGTAGGGTAGATTTTTGGTGTGGTGGTTTGTGTTAAATGAAAATGATTGAATGAGGACGGAGTTTGTTGGTAGTGGATGTGAGATTTTGCTCAGGTTTTGTGGGAGGTACTAGTTGTTGGGGGAGGGGATTAGTGGTAGTTTCTTACATGCTTGGGTAGATGATGTTGGTGTTGGAGTTGGTGCGAGGTTGATGAGATGTGGGGACAACAATAAGTGAAGGTGGAGGTGTTGTTGGTTTCAACATGGTGTCAGGTGGATGGATTAATGTGAGTTGTTTGAAGGGGAGGATACGTCCTTGAAAGGTGACATTGTCTTCTAATTGTAATTTTACTTGTGAGAGAATTATAACATCTATAACCTATGTTGCACGGATACTCCTATTTACGAGGCGTGCTGTATCGGATACGTGTCGGATACGGATACGCCTCCGATACCGCACGGATACGTGTCGGATACGGCCTTGCCGTGTCCGATTAAAATATTATTTAAATTTGACTGGACACGCGTATCGGATACGCGTGTCCTATTAAAAAAAACACGGAGCCACGATTTACCCTTTTCTTTTCGACTTTCCACCGTTTCCGCTCAAAACACGGAGCAACATTTTAAAGAGCTAGGTTTTTCGTTTCCACCCAGTCACTCACGTGTTCATCTTCTTCGTTATAGTTGAAGGAGCGGCTCAATGACGCGAGCATAGAAGCAAAGAAGATCATCCTTTGTCGACAAAGAGGCTTAACGACGCGAGCATTAAAGTCGATAGGATCATCCTTCGTCGACGAAGCGGCTCGACAACGCGAACAGTGAAGGCGACGTGAGCAGTGTAGGTTCGTTTTCTTCATCGTTCTTCGTTTTCTTAATCATAGGCTCGGTATCGAAACTTGGTACCGAACTTTATTGGAACTCGGTGTTGCTCGGTACCGTACCGAGCAGTATTGGAACTCGGTACTGCTCGGTATTGGAACTCGGTACCGCTCGGTATTGGAACTCGGTATTGATCGGTACTACTCGGTACTGCTCGGTATTGGAACTTGGTACTGCTCGGTATTGGAACTCGGTAATGCTCGGTACTACTCGGTATTGCTCGGTATTGGAACTCGGTACTGCTCGGTATTGGAACTTGGTACTGCTCGGTATTGGAACTCGGTACTGCTCGGTATTGGAACTCGGTATTGCTCGGTACTACTCGGTACCGAGCGGTATTGGAACTCAGTACCAAGCGGCACCGAGAAGCTAAAATATGCTCAGTATCGCTCGGTATCTTTCCATAAAAAACAACTTTAAAAATAAACATCACTTCAAAATTACTCTTACAAAAAAATTTTGTTTCGGGGGCGCTGCCCCCTAAAACCCCCGCAGGTCGAACCCCGCCAGGGGGCAGCGCCCCCTTGGACCCCCGGCAGAGTCGCAATATATCTACACTTTCACTTAAATTTTTTCATGTTTTAAATTCATATGTTTTAATTTGTATAGATCCTTTGTAGGATAATGAGTTCTAGTGGAGCAGGAATTGGTTCTGATGATGGTCCATCAGAAATAAATATTGAAGATAACAAACCTTTATGGGGTTATGTTACAAAAATAGGTAAAACATCAGAAGGGGGGGGCAATATTGCATTCAAATGCAATTTTTGTAATGCATCATACAAAGGATCATATTATAGAGTGAAAGCTCATTTGTTGAAGATTAGTGGTCATGGAATCAAAGTTTGCCCGAAGATAAGCTCATCACAAATGGTTGAATTACAAAGAAAAATCAGTGATGCTGAACAAATGAGTAAAAAAGAGCTTCCAAAATATATTCCACTTCCAAGCACTCATGCTTCCTATCCTTCATCATCTTCTTCAATTAGATGTGATGACAGTACTGTAAACAAAGGACCTTTTCGAATGGAGGGATTTGAACCAAAAAAAAGAAAACATGTTGTAGATAGTGCTTTGGAGAAAGCATTTAATTTACAAATGAGAGAACAACTAGACGGGGAAATAGCTAGAATGTTTTACTCAGCTGGACTTCCTTTTAACCTAGCAAGGAATCCACATTACAAAAATGCCTTTACATATGCATGCAATAACAATCTTGCAGGATACGTGCCACCAGGATATAATGTCATTAGAACGAAGTTGTTGCAAAGAGAGAGGGACAATATTGAGAACTTGCTTGAGCCTACTAGAGGAGTTTGGAAGGAAAAAGGAGTTACTTTGGTTTGTGATGGGTGGACAGATCCACAAAGAAGACCACTTATCAACTTCATGGCTGTAACAGAGAGCTATCCTATGTTTATCAAAGCTGTAAACTGTGAAGGACAGTACAAGGATAAGTTCTTCATTTCTAATTTAATCAAAGAAATTATCATGATGGTGAGGCCTTCAAACATCATTCAGGTCATTACTGATAATGCACCTGTTTGTAGAGCTGCAGGTCTACTTGTAGAGCAAGCATATCCTCATATTTTCTGGACACCATGTGTTGTGCATACGCTTAATCTTGCTTTGAAGAATATTTGTGCAGCTAAGAATACCGAGGCAAATGAAATCACCTATAATGAATGTCATTATAAAGATTTAGAAATTTCAAATATGAGGAAGACATGTTTGAAGCGTTATTTTCCAAATGAGGAGGAGAGAAGAAGTGTCAATATTGAGCTTGCTAAATTTTTTGGTTATTTGGAGGACTTTGGTGACCAAGAGTCATTGCGTGATAGGTGGAGAATTGATCCGAAAATGTGGTGGATTATACATGGAGCTTCAGCACCTCTACTTCAAACAATCGCCATATAAAATTGCTTGGCCAAGTTTCATCCTCATCCTGTTGTGAAAGAAATTGGAGCACATACTCATTCATCCAATCAATGAAGAGAAATAAAATTACTCCACAACGGGCTGAAGATTTAGTTTACGTGCATACAAACCTTCGACTTCTCTCAAGGAAAACTCCAACTTATATGGAAGGAGAAAACAGGATGTGGGATGTGGGATGTTGCTGGAGATGGATTTGAATCTCTTGAGGATATGGGAATATTAGAAATTGCTAATCTTTCACTTGATGAGCCTGAATTAGAAGCTATGATATTTATTGAAGATGATATAGAAACTCAAAGACAAACCACTGAAGAAGCTAATCCTATCATTCCTTCTATTGAATAGTTGAAATTTCATGTGCTGGGCAAATGAGCAATTTATCTTCTTGTTTTTGTTATTGTACTAGACATTTCAATACTTAATACTTACTTTTATTTCAATTTTTTTGTCATTTCAAATATTACACTTTGATTACTTTATTAATTTTTATATATTATTTATATATTATAATGCCGTATCCGCGCCGTATCCGTATCCTGTATTTTTAAGAATTGGCGTGTCCCGTATCCGTATCGTGTCGTATCCGTATCGCCGTATCCGTATCGGTGCAACATAGTCTATAACCTTTATGGCAAGAGGCATATTTGAGAAAGATGCAACTAATTACTGTGGGAATGAGGTTGTGATTGGTGTGTGGTGGGAGAAGTGGATGACACTTGCAGTCATAAATTTTAAAGTGATAATAGTTGGAAGGTGGTGGGGAGAGGATTTTTTTTTGATGGAATAAGACATGCGATTGATGAAATAGACCTAGGTAATTAGGCCGTCAACTCATAGATGGTAAGGAATGTTAGCATCAAAAAAGTGGTTTTATTACGATGCTTGTGCTCGACCAAACCTTTTTGTTCAGGAGTGTAAGGACAACTGTGTAAGTGTATTATGCCATAGTGGGTGAGTAGACATTGGAAGGATTTGTTGGTTATATTCTCCATCATAAAATTAAAGAGTGATGAGTTGTGAATTCAATTGATGCTCTACCATAATTTTAAATTGCATTTATTTTGTAATTGTTTCAGATTTGTATACCATAGGATATATCCAACGATAGTGAGAGTAGTCCAACTATAACATAATATTTAAAACCTGAAAGCAACCCATAACTGACCTGCTCCTACGCATGGGTCTCCTCGTGGTCGCTTTGCACTAGCCCTCCTCGGAGTGTGCTTGCCCTCCCCTGCATGCACTCGCCCGCCCCTGTATGAGCTGGCCTGCCCTTGCACGCGAATGTTTTCTTGCTATGCGTAGTCCAACGGGTCATCGGGTCCGGTCAAGTTGAAGTGGGTTAGTGGCGAGTCAAGTTTAGGTATTTGTTTGTGACCCGTTTAGTTAATTGGGTTGAGTTCGGGCCGAGATAGTTGAAGGCATGTCAGTTTCAGGTTGATTTCGAACTTGACCTGAAAACCCATTTTGACATGCCTAGTTGGTGCAAATAGCCTTCTTAAAGAAGTGGTAGGTGGATGGTAGACAATTCAATCTGTGTAAGATGGCATTGCAGTGGTATTATTCCTGCCAGTAGATGTCGTTGAAACAAATTGGATATAAATGTTGGTCATGTAATGATGATAAGAGGAAGCTAAGGAACTTCGTAAAACCCAGTTGTTGAAGATTATCAGGAAGATGGCAAACCATTTTTGTGGCCCTTGTTTTATTTTGTAATGGCTTCGTGAGACAACATATGTAAATGAGGATTTAGGGGATCCTTGAAGCCTTTTTGGCTGGGACATGTGTATGATTTTGCTGAGTGTGATGTGAGAAATGCATTTTGAGAAATGCAGTGTCATGTTGTTTTGACGGAGGAGAGGAATTAATAGGAAGACACAAATCGTTGGCATTTTTTTGATTGCGACATGGTAATATGTTTCATTGAAGTCAATTCCATGTTGTTGATTGTAATCTTGTGTAAAGGTGGGCTTTGTACCGAGCAATAGAGCTCACAGCATTGTATTTTGTATTACAAGTCCACTTGCTACCAGTGACATTTTTGTTGAGGATAGCATGGGATAAGAATCCAAATTTCTTGGGCTTGGAATTCTTCAAACATTGTCTAACGCTAATGTGTTTCCTTGATGGCGCTAGAGTAACACATCAGTTCAGTGGTTTTAGTAATGTGGCGATGCAAGTTGAGGATGTCATGGGATTGAATGCAAATTTATGTTTTAGTGCGTGTGGGATGGTTAATTGTCTATGTTGGGTAGATTTTTGGTGTGGTGGTTTGTGTTAAATGAAAATGATTGAATGAGGACGGAGTTTGTTGGTAGTGGATGTGAGATTTTGCTCAGGTTTTGTGGGAGGTACTGTTGTTGGGGGAGGGGATTAGTGGTAGTTTCTTACATCTTGGGTAGATGATGTTGGTGTTGGAGTTGGTGCGAGGTTGATGAGATGTGGGGACAACAATAAGTGAAGGTGGAGGTGTTGTTGGTTTCAACATGGTGTCGGTGGTGGATGGATTAATGTGAGTTGTTTGAAGGGGGAGGATACGTCCTTGAAAGGTGACATTGTCTTCTAATTGTAATTTTACTTGTGAGAGAATTATAACATCTATAACCTATGTTGCACGGATACTCCTATTTACGAGGCGTGCTGTATCGGATAGTGTCGGATACGGATACGCCTCCGATACCGCAACGGATACGGCCTTGCCGTGTCCGATTAAAATATTATTTAAATTTGACTGGACACGCTATCGGATACGCGTGTCCTATTAAAAAAAACACGGAGCCACGATTTACCCTTTTCTTTTCGACTTTCCACCGTTTCCCTCAAAAAACGGAGCAACATTTTAAAGAGCTAGGTTTTTCGTTTCCACCAGTCACTCACGTGTTCATCTTCTTCGTTATAGTTGAAGGAGCGCTCAATGACGCGAGCATAGAAGCAAAGAAGATCATCCTTTGTCGACAAAGAGGCTTAACGACGCGAGCATTAAAGTCGATGGATCATCCTTCGTGACGAAGCGGCTCGACAACGCGAACAGTGAAGGCGACGTGAGCAGTGTAGGTTCGTTTTCTTCATCGTTTCGTTTCTTCATCGTTCTCGTTTTCTTAATCATAGGCTCGGTATCGAAACTTGGTACCGAACTTTATTGGAACTCGGTGTTGCTCGGTACCGTACCGAGCAGTATTGGAAATCGGTACTGCTCGGTATTGAAATCGGTACCGCTCGGTATTGGAACTCGGTATTGATCGGTACTACTCGGTACTGCTCGGTATTGGAACTTGGTACTGCTCGGTATTGGAACTCGGTAATGCTCGGTACTACTCGGTATTGCTCGGTATTGGAACTCGGTACTGCTCGTATTGGTTGGTACTGCTCGGTATTGGAACTCGGTACTGCGGTATTGGAAATCGGTATTGCTCGGTACTACATCGGTCCGAGCGGTATTGGAACTCGTACCAAGCGGCACCGAGAAGCTAAAATATGCTCAGTATCGCTCGGTATCTTTCCATAAAAAACAACTTTAAAAATAAACACACTTCAAATTACTCTTACAAAAAAATTTGTTTCGGGGGCGCTGCCCCTAAAACCCCCGCAGGTCGAACCCCGCCAGGGGGCAGCGCCCCCTTGGACCCCGGCAGAGTCGCAAATTATTACACTTTCACTTAAATTTTTCATGTTTTTAATTCATGTTTTAATTTGTATAGATCCTTTGTAGGATAATGAGTTCTAGTGGAGCAGAGGAATTGGTTCTGATGATGGTCCTCAGAAATTAATATTGAAGATAAAAACCTTTATGGGGTTATGTTACAAAAATAGGTAAAACATCAGAAGGGGGGGGGCAATATTGCATTCAAATGCAATTTTTGTAATGCATCATACAAAGGATCATTTTATAGAGTGAAAGCTCATTTGTTGAAGATTAGTGGTCATGGAATCAAGTTTGCCCGAAGATAAGCTCATCACAAATGGTTGAATTACAAAGAAAAATCAGTGATGCTGAACAAATGAGTAAGAGCTTCCAAAATATATTCCACTTCCAAGACTCATGCTTCCTATCCTTCATCTTCTTCTTCTAGGTAGTAAACCAAAGGGACAGCAGGAAACCAAAGCAAACCATGGGAGAAATCCAGCAGATAACCGCACCAGCCCAAGAGTCATCAAGGAGATGAAAGGGCAAGATCCACTCATCAAATCTTGTTCCAATTTTCTTTAATTTCAAAGCTAAACATTAGCTCATAATGAGCTACACCTCCACTTGAATGAGCTACACCTCCACTTGATAATAATGAGCTGGCACCACTAGAATTCCAACAACTAAAGCTCAAACCGAAAAATAGCCAAGGCCCATATGAAACCAACAAGCAGCCCAAAGGACAAGATGGACCCCAAAGCCAGCAAACCCAAGGTAAGCATAACCCAAACCTTATCCTACCATAATCATTGGATTTACCACAATCATTGGATAGCATAAAAATAAAACAAAAATAGAAAATACAACTAATATTGTTCAAAACAAAAATAATGCAAAAATCTAAATGCATCAAAATTTACATCAAATAATAAAATATTCAATATCCTAGATGCATGTTAGATGATGTCATATTTTACTATGAAGATTGTGAAGAGTCATATATGAAACTCTTGGATGAATACTTTTCTAATTACATATATTGAAAATGATATGTTTAATGGTGCTGATAGTGAAGTGATAATTATCTTTAAATATGAAGATTCATATAGAGAAACTATAGGTGACACTCTTAGTTGTATATTTTCTATCAACAAATATTTTATTTTTCTATATTAGAATTCTACACACAAAAAAAACCGATATTCTTAGTCCTAAGTTTTGATGAAAAAGGTAGGTGTATTTTTGAAATACTGAGCTTGTGCCGCACAAAAAAATCCTAGCTTTGCCTCTATTTGAGGTTTATAGGTGATTAGAAATACACAAATGATGTTCATAAACTTTAGTATCTCTATTGAAATTTTTAGTATTTTTAGTTTTTATCTTAGGAAATGAATAGTTGTGAAAATTAAAAGTTTTTATCTGTTAATTTGTGTGTATCGTTTTGATGCATCTCATTGTAGATTTGTATTAACAAACTCTACAATCTAAGAGGCTGTGCATCAATGTACTTAATAGTGCTCTTGAATAATGTATATTACCTGATTTTAGGAACTGATTTGACCACCAATAAAAGCTATTTGTCTTTAAGGATCTTGAAAATGTCCTTTGAGGTGTTAGGAGGAGACAGGTTTAGTATCTGTATGACTCTTTGAGGGAGGGAGGGGGCAACGGCATGTAGAAAATGTATGGATGTTGTTCATGAACATAAGGCCCGAGCTCTCAACTTTCCTTGCAATTTTTTTTGAAGTTGTTTGTTTTCTACAAGACTGTTGTGATAGATTCAATGCGTGCTATATGCAACTACTGTATACTGTATCGGCATCCTATAACGATATTTGTTTACAAATGATGCAGAGAGCTGCTGAAGCGGAACTATTATCAAAATTTACTTATGGAGGTCAGTTTCCTTGATCTAAACTTTAGCTTATCCGTGTATTATGATTGCCTTTATATCTTGAACCTACATATGTAGTAATGGATATTCCAGTGCCTTGGCATATGCCCTTTGAAACTGGAAACGAGATATTACGAGTGCAAAGGTTTCATGATTGGCTTCATGCCTCTTTATTTTTCTTCATAATAAGCAAAAAATGGTATGCTTTGGTTTTATTGCAAATAGGCCCCTTATATGTACAGAAATGCACAAGTTCCTTTTTGTTAAAGAAAGTTGCATATTGTTTCCAAATCCTTTGAAGAAATTGAAAGTTTTTTCTTTCTTAAGCGGTCAGAGCTCAATGAAATGACAAATTTGCCTGAAATGTTTATTAAGTCCTATTCTGTTTTTACATTTTCTTGGGTCCATTTATAATATGTGGTCCCTAATGTCCGCTTCTGCCCCCACTTCCCTCTCTCTCCCCGATCCCTTGCTTGCATTCTCTCTCTCTCTCTCTCTCTCTCTCTCTCTCTCTCTCTATCTCATTCTCACTTGCTCTCTTTCCCTCCCTTCCTTCCATATTAATCAGAAAAAAGCATAAGATGAAATTGTAAAATCACTTTACTTTTGTTTCTGATGATAAGAAGTTTATAGGGATAAATAAGAAAGCCATATTTATGCGAGATTCCCAATTGGATGTGAATGGTATTAAAAAAAGGATTGATTACGTATGAGGTGAAAGCTTCAGTTAAATAGCATTGCAAAACAGAGAAGGTTGAAGAAGAAGAAGAACTATACGTACATTACATTACTGGGTACAAAGGGAATTCTACTCCAATTGCTCATGATGTTTCTACTAGTTGGAGATGAACGTTCTGGATAGAGGCAAGAACTATACGTACATTACAAGGTACAGAGGGAATTCTAATCCCATGGCCCATGATGTTTCTATTAGTTGGAGATGAACGTGCAGGATCGAGGCAGAGGTTGGAGTGGCTGCTGTTATTTCTCATTTGAAATTTGTTGTTTGGATCCCGGAGAAAGTCTGCCATTGCAGTGGTATTATTACCTGCCAGTAGAATGTCGTTGAAACAAATTAGGATATAAATGTTGGTCATGTAATGATGATAAGAGGAAGCTAAGGAACTTCGTAAAACCCAGTTGTTGAAGATTATCAGAGAAGATGGCAAACCATTTTTGTGGCCCTTGTTTTATTTTGTAAATGGCTTCGTGAGACAACATATGTAAATGAGGATTTAGGGGATCCTTGAAGCCTTTTTGGCTGGGACATGTGTATGATTTTGCTGAGTGTGATGTGAAGAAATGCATTTTGAGAAATCGAGTGTCATGTTGTTTTGACGGAGGAGAGGAATTAATAGGAAGACACAAATCGTTGGCATTTTTTCGATTGCGACATGGCTAATAGTTTCATTGAAGTCAATTCCATGTTGTTGATTGTAATCTTGTGTAGAAGGTGGGCTTTGTACCGAGCAATAGAGCTCACAGCATTGTATTTAGTATTACAAGTCCACTTGCTACCAGTGACATTTTTGTTGAGGATAGCATGGGATAAGAATCCAAATTTCTTGGGCTTGGAATTCTTCAAACATTGTCTAACGCTAATGTGTTTCCTTGATGGCGCTAGAGTAACACATCAGTTCAGTGGTTTTAGTAATGTGGCGATGCAAGTTGAGGATGTCATGGGATTTGAATGCAAATTTATGTATTTAGTGCGTGTGGGATGGTTAATTGTCTATGTAGGGTAGATTTTTGGTGTGGTGGTTTGTGTTAAATGAAAATGATTGAATGAGGACGGAGTTTGTTGGTAGTGGATGTGAGATTTTGCTCAGGTTTTGTGGGAGGTACTAGTTGTTGGGGGAGGGGATTAGTGGTAGTTTCTTACATGCTTGGGTAGATGATGTTGGTGTTGGAGTTGGTGCGAGGTTGATGAGATGTGGGGACAACAATAAGTGAAGGTGGAGGTGTTGTTGGTTTCAACATGGTGTCAGGTGGATGGATTAATGTGAGTTGTTTGAAGGGGGAGGATACGTCCTTGAAAGGTGACATTGTCTTCTAATTGTAATTTTACTTGTGAGAGAATTATAACATCTATAACCTATGTTGCACGGATACTCCTATTTACGAGGCGTGCTGTATCGGATACGTGTCGGATACGGATACGCCTCCGATACCGCACGGATACGGCCTTGCCGTGTCCGATTAAAATATTATTTAAATTTGACTGGACACGCGTATCGGATACGCGTGTCCTATTAAAAAAAACACGGAGCCACGATTTACCCTTTTCTTTTCGACTTTCCACCGTTTCCGCTCAAAACACGGAGCAACATTTTAAAGAGCTAGGTTTTTCGTTTCCACCCAGTCACTCACGTGTTCATCTTCTTCGTTATAGTTGAAGGAGCGACTCAATGACGCGAGCATAGAAGCAAAGAAGATCATCCTTTGTCGACAAAGAGGCTTAACGACGCGAGCATTAAAGTCGATAGGATCATCCTTCGTCGACGAAGCGGCTCGACAACGCGAACAGTGAAGGCGACGTGAGCAGTGTAGGTTCGTTTTCTTCATCGTTCTTCGTTTTCTTCATCGTTCTTCGTTTTCTTAATCATAGGCTCGGTATCGAAACTTGGTACCGAACTTTATTGGAACTCGGTGTTGCTCGGTACCGTACCGAGCAGTATTGGAACTCGGTACTGCTCGGTATTGGAACTCGGTACCGCTCGGTATTGGAACTCGGTATTGATCGGTACTACTCGGTACTGCTCGGTATTGGAACTTGGTACTGCTCGGTATTGGAACTCGGTAATGCTCGGTACTACTCGGTATTGCTCGGTATTGGAACTCGGTACTGCTCGGTATTGGAACTTGGTACTGCTCGGTATTGGAACTCGGTACTGCTCGGTATTGGAACTCGGTATTGCTCGGTACTACTCGGTACCGAGCGGTATTGGAACTCAGTACCAAGCGGCACCGAGAAGCTAAAATATGCTCAGTATCGCTCGGTATCTTTCCATAAAAAACAACTTTAAAAATAAACAGCACTTCAAAATTACTCTTACAAAAAAATTTTGTTTCGGGGGCGCTGCCCCTTAAAACCCCCGCAGGTCGAACCCCGCCAGGGGGCAGCGCCCCCTTGGACCCCCGGCAGAGTCGCAATATATCTACACTTTCACTTAAATTTTTTCATGTTTTAAATTCATATGTTTTAATTTGTATAGATCCTTTGTAGGATAATGAGTTCTAGTGGAGCAGGAATTGGTTCTGATGATGGTCCATCAGAAATTAATATTGAAGATAACAAACCTTTATGGGGTTATGTTACAAAAATAGGTAAAACATCAGAAGGGGGGGGGGGGCAATATTGCATTCAAATGCAATTTTTGTAATGCATCATACAAAGGATCATATTATAGAGTGAAAGCTCATTTGTTGAAGATTAGTGGTCATGGAATCAAAGTTTGCCCGAAGATAAGCTCATCACAAATGGTTGAATTACAAAGAAAAATCAGTGATGCTGAACAAATGAGTAAAAAAGAGCTTCCAAAATATATTCCACTTCCAAGCACTCATGCTTCCTATCCTTCATCATCTTCTTCAATTAGATGTGATGACAGTACTGTAAACAAAGGACCTTTTCGAATGGAGGGATTTGAACCAAAAAAAAGAAAACATGTTGTAGATAGTGCTTTGGAGAAAGCATTTAATTTACAAATGAGAGAACAACTAGACGGGGAAATAGCTAGAATGTTTTACTCAGCTGGACTTCCTTTTAACCTAGCAAGGAATCCACATTACAAAAATGCCTTTACATATGCATGCAATAACAATCTTGCAGGATACGTGCCACCAGGATATAATGTCATTAGAACGAAGTTGTTGCAAAGAGAGAGGGACAATATTGAGAACTTGCTTGAGCCTACTAGAGGAGTTTGGAAGGAAAAAGGAGTTACTTTGGTTTGTGATGGGTGGACAGATCCACAAAGAAGACCACTTATCAACTTCATGGCTGTAACAGAGAGCTATCCTATGTTTATCAAAGCTGTAAACTGTGAAGGACAGTACAAGGATAAGTTCTTCATTTCTAATTTAATCAAAGAAATTATCATGATGGTGAGGCCTTCAAACATCATTCAGGTCATTACTGATAATGCACCTGTTTGTAGAGCTGCAGGTCTACTTGTAGAGCAAGCATATCCTCATATTTTCTGGACACCATGTGTTGTGCATACGCTTAATCTTGCTTTGAAGAATATTTGTGCAGCTAAGAATACCGAGGCAAATGAAATCACCTATAATGAATGTCATTATAAAGATTTAGAAATTTCAAATATGAGGAAGACATGTTTGAAGCGTTATTTTCCAAATGAGGAGGAGAGAAGAAGTGTCAATATTGAGCTTGCTAAATTTTTTGGTTATTTGGAGGACTTTGGTGACCAAGAGTCATTGCGTGATAGGTGGAGAATTGATCCGAAAATGTGGTGGATTATACATGGAGCTTCAGCACCTCTACTTCAAACAATCGCCATAAAATTGCTTGGCCAAGTTTCATCCTCATCCTGTTGTGAAAGAAATTGGAGCACATACTCATTCATCCAATCAATGAAGAGAAATAAAATTACTCCACAACGGGCTGAAGATTTAGTTTACGTGCATACAAACCTTCGACTTCTCTCAAGGAAAACTCCAACTTATATGGAAGGAGAAAACAGGATGTGGGATGTTGCTGGAGATGGATTTGAATCTCTTGAGGATATGGGAATATTAGAAATTGCTAATCTTTCACTTGATGAGCCTGAATTAGAAGCTATGATATTTATTGAAGATGATATAGAAACTCAAAGACAAACCACTGAAGAAGCTAATCCTATCATTCCTTCTATTGAATAGTTGAAATTTCATGTGCTGGGCAAATGAGCAATTTATCTTCTTGTTTTTGTTATTGTACTAGACATTTCAATACTTAATACTTACTTTTATTTCAATTTTTTTGTCATTTCAAATATTACACTTTGATTACTTTATTAATTTTTATATATTATTTATATATTATAA
This sequence comes from Dendrobium nobile, assembly GCA_022539455.1. NCBI lineage: Eukaryota > Viridiplantae > Streptophyta > Magnoliopsida > Asparagales > Orchidaceae > Dendrobium > Dendrobium nobile. The sequence goes on along the minus strand of CM039733.1, from coordinate 62,459,953 downwards.
TGCCGTATCCGCGCCGTATCCGTATCCTGTATTTTTAAGAATTGGCGTGTCCCGTATCCGTATCGTGTCGTATCCGTATCGCCGTATCCGTATCGGTGCAACATAGTCTATAACCTTTATGGCAAGAGGCATATTTGAGAAAGATGCAACTAATTACTGTGGGAATGAGGTTGTGATTGGTGTGTGGTGGGAGAAGTGGATGACACTTGCAGTCATAAATTTTAAAGTGATAATAGTTGGAAGGTGGTGGGGAGAGGATTTTTTTTTGATGGAATAAGACATGCGATTGATGAAATAGACCTAGGTAATTAGGCCGTCAACTCATAGATGGTAAGGAATGTTAGCATCAAAAAAGTGGTTTTATTACGATGCTTGTGCTCGACCAAACCTTTTTGTTCAGGAGTGTAAGGACAACTGTGTAAGTGTATTATGCCATAGTGGGTGAGTAGACATTGGAAGGATTTGTTGGTATATTCTCCATCATAAAATTAAAGAGTGATGAGTTGTGAATTCAATTGATGCTCTACCATAATTTTAAATTGCATTTATTTTGTAATTGTTTCAGATTTGTATACCATAGGATATATCCAACGATAGTGAGAGTAGTCCAACTATAACATAATATTTAAAACCTGAAAGCAACCCATAACTGACCTGCTCCTACGCATGGGTCTCCTCGTGGTCGCTTTGCACTAGCCCTCCTCGGAGTGTGCTTGCCCTCCCCTGCATGCACTCGCCCGCCCCTGTATGAGCTGGCCTGCCCTTGCACGCGAATGTTTTCTTGCTATGCGTAGTCCAACCGGGTCATCGGGTCCGGTCAAGTTGAAGTGGGTTAGTGGCGAGTCAAGTTTAGGTATTTGTTTGTGACCCGTTTAGTTAATTGGGTTGAGTTCGGGCCGAGATAGTTGAAGGCATGTCAGTTTCAGGTTGATTTCGAACTTGACCTGAAAACCCATTTTGACATGCCTAGTTGGTGCAAATAGCCTTCTTAAAGAAGTGGTAGGTGGATGGTAGACAATTCAATCTGTGTAAGATAATGTATTTTGGATCTAAGGTGCTATCAAATGCGACTATCACATCCAATTTAGCTTTGATGGTTAAGAGATATTAGGTCATAGTTCGATCTTTCATTGTAATATTGTGTAATTCATTTTTAAGTTCAATGATGCATGAGCAATTGGTAGATTGTAGGTGTTTGTCAGTGGTTTACTAAATGGCGTAGCATGAGTCAAGGTTAAGGATGCAAGGGAGAAGAGAATCGAAAATAAGTGAGTAGAACATTCAGAGGTTGTTGTGTGGGTTGTGATTAATTGTTCCAGCATGATCTAGTATTTGTTTTGAAGGGCATGTTGTAGTGCCATCAAGAAATCCTTCAATCCTGTCAGTTTTGAATATTTTGAGAACTTAGGATCTCTATGATATTGGATGTCAACTGTGAGGTGTGGCTATGAACGATGTTTTTAACATTAATCATTTGGAATTTGAGCTGGGACAGGATATGAACCTCGCCCTAGTCAGTTGGAAAGCTCCTACTATGGATGGATTGTTTATAGAAGAGGAAGTGGAGAGGTTCATGGCGAATTGTGAAGATGTTCGGTAGGCCACTATTTGGCACTGGTGCTTTGATACTGTGAAAACTTAACTAGTGTAGCATCATTGCAAAACAAAGAGGGCTGATGGAGGGAAGAAGATAGACGAGTGATGCAAGAAATTACATTTTTCATTCAACACATTTCTTCGCTGCAGTGATCATATTTATACAACTACGTATATATAAGTTTTTTTTCAACTTATAGAGGGAATTCTAATCCAATGGCTTAGGATTTTTCTATTTGTTGGAGATGGATGTTCAGGATTGAGGCAGAGGGTAGAGGGACTGTTGTTAGGTTTTGTAGGAGACATAATTATTATTAGGAATTATTGGTTTTATATTGTTATCATGTGTAACAAAAATATGTACATGTGAGAAAAGGTGGTGGGGATGGGTTGACATGCAAGATTTGCAAAGTAAACTAGAGAAAGACTTGTGAGGCAAGATAGTTAAACTTAAATTACAATGGTCTGTCAAGTTGGTTGTTGAATAACTAATGTAATGTTGTAATGAAGTACAATCATCAATTTTGTTGATTGAGATATTGGCCTATTCTATCCTAATCCTCATACATTAATTTTATTTATGCATCTAATGAGTGGATTTTCCACCATTTATTGTACTTGCCCAAATCAAGTTTATTTTCAACTACTACATTAGTAGATGTCACTTCAACTATTTCTCTAATATAGTCATTTCTTGATATTGTTTCTAGTTTTGTCACTTAATTATTTATAAATTCTTATTTTTGCAACACACAATTGAGATATCGATGATTTTTTTATCATTAAAGCTTCATTTGGGACGATTTTCGTGCTGCTTTTTAAAGCAGCTTTCTAGACCAATAATTTCTACTTCAAGAAATTTTTGTAATAAAAAATTATTTTAGAAAGTAGTAAGAAAGCTGTCACAAACGATGCCGAAATCTCCATGATATCCTCTTATTACATAATACTCCCTAGGCGCTTCTCTTTTCTAACCATTCAGTCTTAGTTCTAGAAGTTGTATATATATATATATATATATATATATATATATATATCCATTCTTTTGTATAATAGATTCAAGATGCTTAAATTTATCATACATATATATCACTTTTATCTTCTAATAATACTAATTATTTGTTAATATCACACCCATTAAAGTTTCATTTAATATGCCTAGTTTTTATTGTACTACTTCTAAGCTATTTATTTTTAAAATATGTTTATTATTATTCTAATTTCTCATTTATTTCAATAAATTTCTCACTAGTTAGATTTATCTTATATGAAATTCAAATACTAAGGCACATCACTTAATATATTTTGTAAGGACTTTCATAATCAATGTAAAAAGGATATGGACTCAACGTTGATCTGTTGATATAATTTTATTAAAAAAAAAAAAAATTGCCCATCTGCAACTATATTTAATACTATACAATATTCTATTATATAAATTTTTAATAATTTAAATATACCTTTGACACACATTTCTGGTTTTTTATATATAAAGATTCAATTCTCATTGTCTCAACCATATACCTTCCCAATAAATTACATAAAGATCATTTTTCTTAATAAATCTTTATGGCATAAAACCAACTGAGTTTTCATAACTAATGTAACTAGTATGTTTCTCTCCCATTATTTTATTGTATCTCGTAAAATTGATTCCTATATAACTAGCATACTCTTGAACAATATTTTGTTGATACCAAATATTTCTTATCTAATCATTTGACATCAGCTCAGTATTTACATTTTCATTAAAATGATTGGTTAACCAGATCACTGCAGTATCCCTTATAAACCTTTTTTTTGCAGGTGTGATTCTCAGACCTGGATTCATATATGGGACTCGCCAAGTTGGGGGCTTGAAGATACCCTTAGGCGTTATTGGCTCCCCACTTGAAATGGTACAACCTTTAGCATATTCATGTATCATACTTGTATTATATACATGCATATTGACTATTTAAAATACTTCTATTCACTTGAATTTATATCAAGTTATGTATAAATAAGCATATTTTAAACTTCAAGTTTATAGTTGGTATTTTATGCATTACTTGTATTGTATGAAAAACCTTCCTTTTCATGCATCTTTTGAATGTCAAGAAATTATTTTCATATGTTATATATTTATCTAATTGAATCAACATAATTTTCTGATCACATGCTCTATGTTATGATGGTTAAAGCCTCCAACCACATTTGGATATTGAAACTTAGGCTTCGGTTGGGAGATTTTTATTCTGTGCGGAGTCCGGACTTCGTCCAGAGACCAACAAAAATGTACCATATCACCCTAGAAGTGTACCGAGTGCGGTACCGACGCTCGGTACCAAGCGGGTACCGGACGGTTCTCCTGTCCGGTGTCCGCACAGAATAATCTCTCTCATTTGGGACGATTTTTTTATTGCTTCTCAAAGCAGCTTTTTAGTACAAAAATTAAATTTTTTGTACTAGAAAGCTGCTTTGAGAAGCAGTAAGAAAACTGTCCCAAATGAATCCTCAGATAATTCCAATTTAGGTTTCATTTGAGACGGGCTCTCTAGAAAGCTGCTTCTAGAAAGCCTCCTTAAGAAGCAGTAAAAAAGCTATCCCAAACGAAGTCTAAATTGTCATTTTTTTGCTCTTATTTGAAATATTATTAATATTTCAAATTTCTTGTGTAGAATGCAATGTAATCATAATTCACTTGCTGCAGATCCTCCAACATGCTAAGCCACTAAATAAGGTCCCAGTTTTTGGTCCTCTCCTCACTCCACCAGTAAGTGTAACAGCTGTAGCAAAAGTTGCCGTAAGGGCTGCAACAGACCAGGTTTTCCCTCCAGGCATTGTTGATGTCTATGGCATTCTTCGTTTCAGTGAGCAGAAGTGATAACGTTTTTAAAATCATGGCAGTGAGAATGGATATGGAACTGATTATATGAACATAGTATGTGTTCTTTTTGTCAGAATGATCAATCAATAATTGCCGATGAGTTTTTAATTTGAGCTTCTTTGTGGTCATGTGAAGTTAATTTTATTTTCAAGTTCTTTCAGTGCCTCTCATACTTGTATTCTGAAACATCACATCTGCTACAGCAATCACATGAATCCTATTTTTCCATTGTGTTCTATTAAGAGTCAATTTCTCATGTAAATCTTCTAATATTTTCTAACCAAGTCTTTTTAGATCTATCTCTATCTTTCTTAATATAGAACAAATCTAATGCATGTACTTCTAACTGGATCATTTGTACCGAGTCGTATCGAGCAAAGGGATGTTGTGGCGTATTCTGATTAGTCTCTAGACGGCGTTCGGCGTCCACATAGAATAATTAATCCATTGAAATGCCGACATTTTATGTGGCCAAATTATTTAAGGTGAAACTCGCTAATCTTATATGCTACTGAAGTTGTTCCAACATTTTCACGTATATACTCGTTTCACATTCTGTCTCTAAGAGTGAAGCTACTCATTCACTTGAGTATCCTATTCTTATGCTTCTCTTTTAATGGCCAATATTCTGAGCCATAAAGTATTGCAGATTTTCTCATTTGTTGTTTTGATAAATTTATAGTTTAAACAAAAGGTATAATTTGATAAATTTATTGTTTTTTAAGATTGATGGGAAAGATATCACATAACGCAAGAACATAAAATATTAAGATTTGAGAAAAATGAACTTGTGCTTTATGGTGCATAGATTTTTAATTTTTTTTATAGGACTGCCCTCTTAACTTAACCCCTTGAATCCTTTATTTTTTAAATTGTAGCCCTAGAGAGGATTTATGGTCATGACAGATTGATTATAATTATCAGATAATAATTTTTTTGATGATGGCATCTTATTATAATCAGATATCATATAAATAAAATAGGTTATATTATCTTAATTTATTTTTAATTAGGATTAATTTAGGTCATATGTAAGGCTAAAGTTTTTAAAAATATTTTAATGTCTTTATTAAATTTATATGTTTTATGTTTATTTTATCACTAATAAATTTATATATGTTGCTTAGTGTTTTTACTTTTATAATACTTCCTATTTTGTAACAAAAAGAAAAAGAAAAAAACTACTCTATTTTAGTCTGGAAAAGCATAATGCATGCAATTAGGTACAAGCAGAGGTTCCTCTGCAAATGATATAGATACAAGAGAACTAAGAATTAAACAGGATTGGAAGTACTCAAGATGATCTAGTATTACCCAAGACAAGCCAGAACAAAGCATACCCAACTTAACTTAAGTGGCAAGCACTAGGAACAGAAAGATCCCCTAACTTTTTATTCTAGTGCCAATCCTATTTTTCTATTGATTTAGGAGTTTGTATTGTACTAATGTGGACCACAACTCTAAAAGATAGAAGTGTAAATTTGACATATTAGCTTTATTTGTGTATGATTGGACTTATCTCATTCCCCTCTATTTTGTTGGTCTTCTTCATGCCACTAAGGATTCTAAGTCCTAAATCATTTCAATCCACCTCTTATAATTCAACTATCTAAAAATCATGAGTTTTTTTGTGGCAATTCCACCTCTAGATGATGTAATTCATAGTTGTTGATAGAGTATCTTATGTCAAGGTTGAGTCGACTACCTTTACAACTAAGTGATTTTAAAATTGATAACATGAGATGATGGACTCATGAAGTTTTAAATAGATTATTTTTGCCTTATCCATAACTTAGAACTTGTCTACCCCTTGAGCCCTTCTATATTTCTTTTGACTTCTTGATGATTCAAAGATTTTCATTCCTCAAGTTTTTTTATGCAAAGAAATAGCTATCTCACTTTGTTGTAGTGATTTAGTCTCTCTCTTGTAGACTAACTCATTCAAAGCATAAATTTCCTAGTAAGATAATAGGCTTTGAATTATTGTCTATTCTTGATGTTAACCCAAACAAATCACCATATAAGAGTATTTCAGTTATCAATTGTTTCTCTTGGAGGTGTTCTAAAGGAGAAGATACATTTTAGGAGAATGATCAACCCAAATTCTCTTCTTGATTTAGACAATATGATTTATCTTAAGTGTTTTATATGGGTTGAGATAAGTACTTCTTATCTTCCAATCCTTCTCTCCAAGTCATTTCAATTCTCATTGCCACATGTGGGTAAATTGATGCCTCATTTTTTTTACACATTTGAGTGTTATATATGATTTTTTTTCTTTCTACAACCAATGATTGGTGATGTTTTTGGTTGTGTATAACATACAAGATTGTTACAATCAAATCTTTTTCTTGAGTAAAACTTAGCCTCAGGTTACTTTCCATGTTGAGATAGATACATATAGTTTTTGGGATCAATACCATCATAACAGGGTTACTATAAGTGATCCTACACCTACAAAGCTTGCTTTGTCCCCTCTCCAAAGGAAGGGGAGTAGAGCATTTAGTGGTGCTCGTAAACCTACTCCAATTTTAATTAATACTACAATTCCTGTTAGTGATGATAACCTCTATCATCGAGAGGCGAGACCCAATGTTCTTCAGCATATTAGTTCTTCCATCTTTATTAAATTATATAGTCTCCCATTTGTGTTTTTATGTTTATTTGATTTTGCTATAGAGATTTCTAGGTGGTCCCTTTTAAACCCATTTTGATGATTCTCTTACCACATTATGGGCACACTTCATCAGTTAGACACTCATTTTGTACATGTTTCTAGATAGTATGAGATTTTTCTTACCCCATAAATTCACTAGAGAACCAGACATACCAGAAACAAACAACTACATGCATAATATTAATTAATAACATCAATATCAGTTGTCTATGTCTCTTATTTCTGATATTTATATTACCCCAATTAAGTTTAATATTTTGATAAATTTTATGGCTATAAAAGCCAACTGAGATAATATGGAGTTGTCCTTCACTAGCTAGGGATGTTATGTACTTCACACATCATGTTATTCACATTATTGAGAAGACTTAACATGCTCCTATGAGAAAGATTCAGTAAGTGCTCTCAACCATTCCCAGTAAAGAGTCGATAGTTGGCCAACATTTGATTTTATTATTTTCTTCCACTAGTTGCCAAGTCCTATAGGATTTCACTTATTGCCCTCTTTCATATACCAATAATATAGCATAAGATTTGTACATACATAGGGTCCACCAAATAATTAGCTTTTGTTATATATGTACCTTAGAGTGCTATTAATGCTATTGAATCTGTAAATATATTACTTGTACCTTTTATAATTTATGTTGTGACTGTTTACTTAGCTAGGAGTGGTGTACTTTGAAAGTGTCTGGCAAAGGGGTGGGAGTGGGTGGGGGGTTGAAAAGGAATGTTAAAATATGCAATGAAAAGTGATTTTGAAAATAACAATATAACTTTAAAGAGAGAAGTGGTAAAAATATTTTTGTTTTTTTTTTTTTGTTTTTTTAAGCAATGAAATTACTTAAGATTAATTTGAAAGTAATTCAAAATAAATATTTTAATTAATAGAAAATTTATGAAAACTTTATTTTGAAAATATTTCTTGAATTCAATCACAATAGTTTAAAACCACAAATCCTTAGATAATAGAATTTGTAAGAAATAAAGTGCAGAAAAGTAAAAGAAAATGCAAACTGAGATTTTATAGTGGTTTAATCAAACTTAACCTACATCCACTCTGCAAAGATCCTCCTCTTTAAAAATTTCACTAGCAAATGCTCATTTTGCCCTCATCAAAGCGGAGAAGCTCTTCTCCATTCCCAAGTGGAGAATGATCTTTATAAGCTCTTCCTTTCGAAAAGCCTAAATGCTCTCTTTCTGGTTCTCGCAATGGTGGAGATGCCACTCCCTCATTCTACTCCTCGTAATGACAAAGATGTTGCTCCCTACTTCTTCTCCTCACAATGATAGAGATGCCGCTCCCCTAGCCTCCTCAGCTAGTCACAAGTCTATCACCCAAGGACATCTTCCCTAAAGCTCCTCTCCAAGAGCTCCAAAATTACAACTTGGAGGATTAAGGTGCAAGATGACAAGAACAACAATGTGAACTCCCTCACAGAACCCTTGACTTCTTAAGGTACAACCTCTCAACCTCATCTTCTCTCTCTCAAGTGGATGGACAAACTCTCTTAAGCAAGGAGAAATCTCTTTCGCTCTCTAAAGGACTCTCTCTTAGGAGAAAATAATTCTGATTACTCGCCTTACACACACTTATTATAAAAAGAATCAAACTGGGTTATTTAAATGAAACCCTACTTTTTTATTTTTAATGCACTAATCGTATAGTAAGAAGTATGTATCATATTGTATGATTAGTTGAACACCCATTTTTAAGTTTTATTAAATCACACTGTATGATATAAATCATACAATATGATCGATTGAATAAGACCAAGGGTCATCCTAGATGAATCATAGTTCATCCATTGAATGTTATGTTAAATCATACTAGATGATTTAGTTCATACATTATGAATTTCAATCATTATTTGATCCTGATTTGATTGCTTGATCAACAGTTTAAATTAGGCAACATCAATTAATAATCATGCAAAACAAATGTGTTCGTACAACACGATTAGACCACATTTTAAAATTTAAATTTTCCTAAATTTGGAAACTTAGATTCAAGAGTGGGTATTTATCAAACTAATAGATCATCATGTACGATCAAAGGTCATATAGTATGATTAGTTATGCTATATTTTTATTTGATTAATTTAATTAAACGCTTTATTTATTTTTTTGAAATAACTGATCATATTGTATGATCAAAATCATTAGTATGATTGGGATCATACAGTATGATTGTGATCATATATTATGAGTCAACAAAGAAACTGAGTGCTATGCTTGGTGATCTTGCCAACATACACCTCAATATATAAAGACTCAAGAAAAAGAAAATGCATACTCTTATTATAAGTTTTTATTGGTCTTAATGCTATAATTCTTGAGTTCTTCTTTGACTTTCCTCCTTGTATGTTGAACCTGAAATATTAGTAGCACAAAAATAACTAACATAAATTGCATAGAATAATACGTGATCTAACCAATAATGTTTGGACTCATCAAAACAACAAGTTGAGCTTACAGACTTCAAATATAAATTTATACAATTGATGTTAATAAGAAATGAAATAAGACCAAGGGTCATCCTAGATGAATCATAGTTCATCCACTGAATGTTATGTTAAATCATACTAGATGATTTAGTTCATACATTATGAATTTCAATCATTATATGATCCTGATTTGATTGCTTGATCAACGATCTAAATTAGGCAACATCAATTAATAATCATGCAAAAACATATGTGTTTGTACAACATGATTAGACCACATTTTAAAATCAAAATTTTCCTAAATTTGGAAACTTAGATTCAAGAGTGGGTATTTATCCAAACAATATATCATCATGTATGATCAAAGGTCATATAGTATGATTAGTCATGCTATATTTTATTTGATTAATTTAATTAAACACTTTTTTTTTATTTTTTTTGAAATAATTGATCATATTGTATGATCAAAATCATTAATATGATAGGGATCATACAGTATAGTTGTGATCGTATAGTACGAGTCAACAGAGAAACCGAGTGTTATGCTCGGTGATCTTGCCAACATACACCTCAATACATAAAGACTCAAGAAAAAGAAAATACATACTCTTATTAATAATAGTTACATCACCTAAATAATAATGATATATTAATATATATAATAAAATTTTGAAATAATTAAATATTAAACAAAATTTTAAATTAAAACACATAATTTATTATTCTAAAATATTAAATAAGTTTTAAAATAAAATTATAAATTTTTATAAAATATTTTAACAATTTACAATTAATTATTAACTAAAGAAAATAATAAATGCTTAATACTTATAATTATTTGAAATAATAATAATAATAATAATAATAATAATAATAATAATAAATAGCTAATATTATTTTTAAATTTAGGAAAATACTTTTTTGAAAATAATAGTATATATTATGTATCTTTTTTATTTTAAAAATAATTTATATTAATTATATAGTAAAAATTATTAAAAAAACATTTAAAAAAAGATTTAAATTACTTTTAAAATAAAAAGGCTGCGACGACTCTCGAGGCGACACTTGGCACACTCGGGTTCACCCATTCAAACCACGACCAATGATTGTGTGGCGGCACAATGATTGCGCTGCCAACAATCATTGCCATAATAATCGTGGCAATCATTGCCGCTAACACGACAATCACTTAACCACGTCAACGTGGTTAAGAGCCGTCCATTCCTCTGCTATTTCGAGCAGATGGCTCTAATCGAGTCGGATAGCCCAATTCAGCGAACGAGCGGACCGCGGGATGGATATGGAGGATGATACACCAAGATCTGGACCATTGATTGCGGATTCAACGGTCCAGGATATGCCCCATGCATGAGAGCGCTCGGACTGAATCCCTAAAGCAATAATCGCCTCGTTCTCTCGATCCACACGAGCAAATTAAATGAAATTTTAAACACCACACCTAGACATGAAGAGCATTCATGGGGATTAGTTTTCTTGAACTAAAATGTGCTTATTGAAAGCTATTTAATCATAAGTGTCCTAGACTAGGGTTGAGCTTTTATCGATGGATTAATTCATATAAAGGCTTGTTGCACTTGAAGTCTATCCACGCTCCTAATTATAGTGGAAATTGCGGTCTCAAATGCCTTGGATCAACGAGAATTCTCTTTGGAAGTATTGTGGTATTGGGTCGCCGGAGATCTCGTTGGCTGCGGCCTTGACTGGCGGAGTTTGACTTGGAAAGAGTGGAGAAGGGTGAGGGGAGCTCGCACGCCAAAATATTCAACTTGGGAGACCTTGGAGAGAGAGATAAAATCAAAAGTCCTTACTATGAACCCTAAAAAGCATATTTATAACCCTAGGCCTACTAAGGTGGATGACTAGGATTAGTTCTATAGCTAATTAGGAGGGAAACTAGCCTCAATTGGTCGTGATTCGATAGAGGGATCAATAGGAAAGATTTTAAATGCATTAAATATGGTTAATTGAACTTAAATAGGTCAGATTGACCTAATGGAGACTTGGGTTGACCAAGTCGAGGGTTGACTTGGCCAACCTGGTCAAATAATTCAAATGGATAGGAGTTTGAGCCAAGGATAGGGTTGAACTTGACTTGGATTTGAATGAGAAAGGATTTGACCCAATTAGGCCTAGTTTGACCAAATTGAGCTAGGGTTGACCCAATCAACATGGTCTATTAGACCTAAATAGGTGGAGGGTTGAGTCTAATAATCCTTAGGATTGAATTGAATTTGATTTAGGCTCAAATGGGCTAAATGGTTCAACCTAGGTTGACCTGGTCAACCAGGTTGACCCAGGGTAGGGGTCTAGGCTCAATAGACTTGGTTTGACCCCTGGGATCCAAGGGAGGTGATATTGGGGTCTGGCTTGGTCAATTTGACCAGGTCAACTCCTTGACCAAAGTGTTTAAGCAAAAGAGAGGTATCCACAAAAGGTGAGTTCTCTATGCCAATCCCAAATTGATGGTCCAAAAAGCATATATAAATTTAATGTTCTCTTTCATGGACAACTTATATGGCTAAAAAGAATTAAAATGGTTTTTGAAGATGAATGATTCACAATGTTTAGAATCCCAGTAGGCATTTAATGTTATATGGTTATGCTTTTTGGATTGAAAAATATTGGAACCACATATCAATGGAAAAAAACCAAATTTTTTTATGATATCTTACCTTATGAGAGCAAATGTTACTTAGATGACATCATTATAAAAACTAATCTTATTGATAATTATGTATTAGATTTAAAATTATAATTAACTATATTAAAAGTATTGGTTGAAAATATTTTTGGAGTCTCTTCAAGAATGTTCTTGGGGTTTATTCTTCATAGAGATATTAAAATTAACTTAATTAAAATTAAAGCTAGTTAGGGGAGACTTAGCTTTTTGAGGCATTTTACCTTCAACAACTTAGATAAATGTCAACCATTTATAGCATGAGAAAAGAAAAATATATAATTTTGGTTGGGACAAATCGTACCAAGATGCATTTAATGACATTGAGAAATATTTATTAAATCCTCCAATATTAACATTGCCAATATCGAGAAAGCTTTTGATCCTCTATATAGCAACCTTTAGTGAGTTTGTAGGGGCATTTCTAGAAAATAAAAAGCCTTGTATTCTCTCAATCATAGGTTTATGCCTACTAAAATGAAATACTCTCCTATCAAGAAATATTAAGTAGTAGTTATCTTTTCCATCTAGAAACTGAGACATTACATATCCTTTGATAGACCAATTTGTTTTTTAAAGTTAATCTCCTACTATACATGATGACTAATCAAAGCTAAATCTTATCATTTTCCCTGGCAGAGGTAGCCTTGCAAAAAATATGATTGTATAACTTTGATTTGTTTTGTTGTATATTTTTAATATTTTCAATGATTTATTTTAGAGGTGAACTTTATGAATCCCATTTTGTCTATCTCATCAATGGAATCACATTTGATACACATCTACTTTTTCAATAGATTTGCAAAAAATCTATACAAAATCATAATTATGTACAAACTCATTTTTTCTTATCACACTCTTGAAGTTCTTAAAATATTTTCTTCTTAATAATGTTTCAAAAGAAAGTTCTTTTTATTCCCTTGATGGGATCAATTTTTATATTAATCTACCCTCCCATAGAATTATTAAAGTTTACAGCTCATATCCTAAGTAGATTTAGCATTTCCTTGAATAAGGTTATGGATAAACTTAGTTTGCCCAATCATAACATTTGAAACCTTGAATAAATCTTTCCTTTGAGATCATTTAAGAAGCTAACTCCATCTATCCTACATAGATTACTTAACTTGAGGTGATTATAGATAAATTTAATTTATCCAATCAACAATCTTGAAGCTATTTTAATAAATATTCTCTTAAAAATCATTAATAATTATATTTACCCTCCCATATAATTATGTATAGCCCTCTTTGATTCAATTTGGTTTTTTCAATCATTGATTTTATATTTCAACTAACTTCCCTCTTTGGAGATCTTTAAGAAGCTTATTCCATTTTATTGAGGTGATTATAAATAAGCTTGATTTATGAAGTCACTATTATTGAAGCTCTTTTAATAAATTTTCTATTAAGCTAATTTTATTTATTTTTTAGTGGATATCTATCTTTGATATCATTAACTTTGTCCAATCATAGATAGTAGCTTTTTTAACAAATTTTCTTATTTGGATATCCGCGAGAAGGTAATTTCATTTGCCCCATCAATGAAATATTTTGATTAATATGTAATTCTTTTGTAAGGATTCTTTGAGAATCTAATTATATTATGATAAATGGGTTAAGTTTTCACCCTGATAATTAATATCCCAGAAAAAAAAATATAATGCTTACCTTAAGAATAGATTCTCACAATCATCCTCAATAATAGATACCAAATCTAATTTTAATTTTAAGTCCATTCACTATCTAGTTCAATTTTTTATTTAGTCTCATGATTATGTCCACATTACAAAAACCTTTTAGTATTAATCAAATTTAATCAAAGTTTCTATGAAATCAATTACTATTGAAATCTTATTAGCTTGATCTTGAGTTGATATTCTTTATGATCCCACTCTTTGTAGTGAGATCACCTTTTTGGCTCCTTATATGCTTTTATTCATAGGAAGGAAAAAAAAAAGCATTAGGCTCTATGTAGACTCTTGGACACAGGACTAAGAAATTTTTAGTTTTCTTGTTCCTTATGGTAAGATATACCTCATGCTTTTATATACACACTTGAATAATTTTTAAAAATATCCTATTTTAAAACACATTTCTAGACTCTACACATGCTCTTGAAAGTAAAGTTAAGAAATAATACACCTTTTTGATGCATTTTGCAACCTTTTTCCACTATTATTTACATGATATTTAGTATGTTACTAGGAAACTTCTAGTTTATTAGAATGCTTTGAGGATTCTTCATGTTCACTCTTGGACTTGAGATTGATATTTATTTTTAGCTTGTGTATGTGCTTGGACATCATATTGGAATGCAATTTGGTTTTCTTTGATATATGTATACATTTATACCTAAAAAAGAGTGAACCATGATGAATCATAAGTCTAAAAATATTGAGTAATCTCTTATAGTTGACGTTGTTCAACACTTACAACATCAACTTCATATCCAATTAGGTATCATTTGATGTAATATCATTGAATTGAATTAAAGCCTTTTTAATGATATTTTCATCAACTATCATCCTTTAAGTTTTAATCAACTCTTTTTGAACCTGTTTTTGTGAATAGACATTTCTATTTGGATACGGTGGTTCACCCTCTGCCGTATAGCCTAACTTAACATAAAAAAATGGGTTGGTTCACTTAGTTTATGACTTTGAGTATAATTAATTTTAGATTTTAAATCTCATATCAAGGCCCAAAAAAAGAAAGGACACCATGTTTTATTGGAGATGAAGCTCATCCTTATCCCTCTCTCTCCCTTTGGCATAGAAAAAAACAAACACTTTGGTTTAAGAGTAGCCATCTTTCACATTGAGGATTCCATCCTCGAAAAAAGGGATACTTTGGTTCGATTGAGACTTATTTATGAAGAAAATATCTTTCTATTATTTTTTGGGTTGTTTGGCTATCATCATAGAATTTTCAAGGTTAGACTTGTCATTTTAAGTTTGAGTGAGCAACCTAAAGATTAAGTAAAAGGCATAACAACTCATCTAATCTAAGGATTAAGTTCAAGTTGATTCGCTATGCTCACCCAAAGCTCAATAGATTAGAGAAGGTATGATAGGGTTTCCCATGCCCTTTTTAGGTAGAAGTCCCTTTTA
The DNA here is from genome assembly GCA_022539455.1 of Dendrobium nobile. Lineage (NCBI taxonomy): Eukaryota > Viridiplantae > Streptophyta > Magnoliopsida > Asparagales > Orchidaceae > Dendrobium > Dendrobium nobile. The sequence goes on along the minus strand of CM039733.1, from coordinate 62,444,550 downwards.
GTTTATAAGTATGTTAAGGGTAGACCAAGATACAATATTGATTAAGATACTAATGAGCATCTTTTTGAGCTATAATGAATGTAAGTTTATTTTAAAATCTCTAACTTAAACTCAAAAGGTAAGAGTATAGGGTTTAAGAACTTGCCTTTTTCACCACTTTAAAGATTAGAACATAAATTGATGTACTACTTTCCATGGTCACTTATTACCAACAAGTGAGTGTAAAGTGAAATAATCAATCTTTCAATTTGAGCTTGAATCAAAATGTTCACAAGTTAAGTACATCTTTAGAGTCGGAATATGGGGTTTTATGATCAGTGCTCTTTTTTTTTATAGGGATCAACCTATGCTTAGAATAAACTTTGAGCTCTATTCATTGAGATAATAACCATAGGGATAACTTGGTTAGATATGCATGTTCATAACATTGAGTGGTATGGTAGACATTGGCGGGTTTCGAGGCATAAATCTATTAGAGGAGTCTAGTCATCAATACTTTATAAAGTTCTACAAATTGGAAGGCTTGGAGTTCTGAGCCCATTGGTTGAGTCTAGTTATCAAAACTTAAGAATTAATATCATTTGATTTATCTCCAATAACTATGGTATATTTATAAAATAAAAATGTAATAATAAGACCTTCATTGGCTTTAAAATTATGAACATTTTATGCTTGGGTTTAATTAATTAAAATTACTCTTCAAGATGAGTTTGGGTTTCTCATTCTTAACCTCGATCATTTAAAATTTAAACTAAGTTAATACCCTTTCCTAGACATCTTCATTTTCCTAGAGATGTTTAAAGCATTACTCATCAAAATTAATCACAATTTCAATTCTTAGTTCATTACAATAGGTTCAACTCTTTCTTAGTCTAGCTAGAAACCATACCTTAACCATTAACCTAGGTTGAGTAAGAATTTATTTTAGGATAATTATACGATCTCAAGGGATTTAGCAAAGATTATAAGAGGAATTCATTATTTCATTTAATTATAGATAATATCAAATTATCTTGAATAGGTTTGAACATAACTAACCCTAAGGTAGATCTGTTTTCAAGTATAACCCTAATTTTTCCCCATGGGCTTAATTGGGGGTATAAACATTCAATTTATTCTTCATTAGTTCACTAACATACTTGCACATTATAATTTATTAGTGAAACTCTTAGCTTGAATTGTGGAACCAAGTTTGATTAATAGTCAAATTATCCCATTTTCCTCCTCAACTTTGGATCTTATTTGATGCTTTATAACTAAATGATAAAATAAAATTTGGTCAAACCTTTTAATTAGGGTTTGAATCATCAAACAATATATGAGTTGATCTTGGTTAATCATTTGACTAGGTTATACCCCTTTGAGCCCAAACTTTTGGTCAATTGTACCCAAACAAATTGTTATTAGCTAACCCTTGATATATGTCCCACTAGATTGTTAGTAACCTAATAGTTGTAAATGGACCTTTAAAGAAACTTAATTGGACACTTTGATAAAACATCATCACAAGTAGCTAGATGTCCTATCTTATATATGCAAATGACATGAGCATATATAACAAAATACATAAACAACATGATATAAAATAATATGCATATGATAAAGGACATGACTAATACATGTATATGATATGATTGATAAAGTTGATAAGATTGATGCAAGAACATATAAAACATATGAAATATACAAGAAACATAATACATTGCATTTACTATAGAACTTGATATACATATATTGATGATGTATATCATGCATACAATAATCGTAGAACATTTGCTTGATATGACAGGTATAATGATATACATGAAATGAACTATAAATTAAAATAAAGAATACTTTATAGACATGCATAGATTCATGACATACCTACTACATTGTAATTTGATATGGGTATATGAATGACAAAATATACTTATCCTTTATATTTCCATTGACCACTGATTATAAGTTACATTAATTGCTCATATGAAATGATACTATTTATATTGATTGCTACTTGTTCTAACTACTACATATTTATACTGATTTGGATGGAATGATTGCATGCATATTGTTTCTATTGCCTTGCATTGATTATAGTTGTAGGTTATGATAACCTACTAAGCTGTTAGCTCACTCTAAAATTTTTATTTATTTTTCTAGAAGGTCCAAGAATCAGTGGAGTGAGGCTGATCTAATTCCAATATTATAGGTTTAGATTTATGTATTTTATAGTTAGATTTATTAAAGGAAAGATTGATGTAATGATTTAACTTTTAACTATTATAAATGGATTGGAGGAGTGATGAATATAATAAAATGTTCTGATGTACATGGTTGCATTTACTGACATTATCAAATAAATGAAATCTAATGGCCTTGGTAGATTAATTAAGAGACAAAAGTGGCAATTCTTCCACATTTAGGTCTTGGCGCGTCATATAAATAGCTAATAGTTAGTCCATGACCTCCCCCAATTAATCGAAAAGGCTTTTTATAATTTGCTGGGAGCTAAAGAAGAAATAATTATGATTAGAGAATAATCAATTGAGGTATGAAAAAAACTTAACTAGTTATCTAACAAGTTGAATTCAATTTTAATCTTTTTTTTACAACATATAACTTCTTGATGTTACTTAATAAGGAAGTGAATATGGTACTACTCAAAGATCTATGATTTATAGATCACTATCTTAAGTGAATTATTTGATTAATGCTATATAACATAAAATTCTTCTTACAATTTAAAGAGGAAAGGGTCCAAGTGATTTGAAGATGCTTTAATGTCTATCATTAGAGAGAAGGAAAAGTGGTAGAGATCCATCACATATGAGGTTCCTAGGTCTGCCATAAGGTAAGATATTTGAAGTTTTAACAAATAAAATATATATATATATATATATTAATGACACATGTAATTTAATGACTTCTTTATGCCTTATTTATAGTTGAGAATGTGGAGTTTATGCAATATAATACACCATTAAACATATTTCAAAGAATTTTTTTTGGAATCTAAAACTAAATGTATACAATTCTATAGAGATCGGCTATGTGAATATTTATTCCACAACAATATAGGATTATATGTCCATAATAGACAATAAGAAAATATTAAATTATTCTATAAGCATCTTTATTTCTTTTCATTTTGTTTTGTATAGTTGTTGAAGAGCATTATATTGCATCTATCTTATAATCTTCTATATAATATTTGTTGTAATTGTATGCTACTATATCAACCTTGTTGTTTGTTGTGTTAAAGCTTTTTGATTGCACTATCATATCTATCGTAAGGTAAATCATGTTCAAACCTTCATCATTTGAACCATATTCACACTTTATCGAACATTATTTGAATATGGTTTTGAATCATGTTTGATTATTTTTTTAAATTTTGTTTGAAATTTTTTTGCAATGAATTTCAAATAACTCTTTCGTGGCTAAAAGAAGGAACATTTTGATTTGAAATGAATTTTCGGATATATTTCTCTAATAAAATATGAAATTATTTGATCAATCATAGCTATTATGAGACATATAAAATCAAAATTCTCATTTAAATTTGAATTTATTTGAGGTGTGTGCCATTAATACAATAAATAAAATTATTTGAAATTTGTACAAAATTGTTTGGAAACCCTTTTTTAAGAAGGTTTTACATAAGATTTAGTATAAACATGTCAAATATAATTTTTGAACCTTAAATTCTATTATTTTGAGAAATTTTATTTCAACTCTAAATTAAGAAAGAAATAACCAAATAATTTATAGAAATTTAATAATTTTCATATACAAAGTTTCAAATTCTAATTCTCTTAAAATTTATTATAAGATTATTAAAAACTTAATTGAGTTAATTTCCACCTAATAAATCCCAGCTCTCCTTCTCTCTCATTTTCTTTTCCTGTCTTTCTCTGAATTCAAGCTATTCTATCACATTTCCTGTCTGATTTAGGGCAAATTATTGCATCAGGTTACCGGACGCTGAGAATAGGTTCGGACGTCCAATAAAAATTTGTCACGTCACATGCGCTTTTGACTTGCACTTTTGCGCTTTAGTTGCACTTTGACTGCGCTTTACTTGCGCTTTTGACTGCGCTTTGACCTGCGCTTTTGACGCGCTAAATTTAAAATAATATTTTATTAATATCCAGACCTATCTCTATGTCTGGTGACCGGATGCAATAATTTGCCCTGATTTAGGGCCGGTTTGGATGCATGTAGGATTTAATCTAAGTATGAATTTGTAAATACTCTAAATCCTGATTTACTAAATCATGAGAGGTTTAAATCATAAAAACTGCTTGGTAAAAAATATGTTAAATATTGACAAATCTTGTGAGACTATTTGACAATGCTATACAAAATTTAAGGCGGTTAACTCATATGACATTTGCATTTTAAATATGAGTTACTTATTAATTCTAATTTTAATTAACACCAATAAATTATAGTTATAAATATTATAATTAGGATGTTATTTTAATAAGTATTTTACTAATAACTTTGTTATTGCTTTAATAAGTATTTTATAGCTAATTATAATAATAACTATCTAAATAATTATCAAATTATAATTTAAAATAATTAATGTTTAATTGCTATTTTTTCTATTTATTTCATTAATATATATATATATATATATATATATCATTTTAGTAAAATTTTAATTACTAATTATACTTATAATTATCTTATAAACCAATTAAATATTCTATTACTATCTAATTATTAATTTAATATTTACGCTATTAAGTATTAATCACCTGTGGACCTCCGAAAGAGCACCGCGCGAACGGGCCGATTGGAAATGACAGATTGGATCGTGCATACGACTAACCATTGAGGATAGAGGCTTTCACCAACACACCTCGATGGGTAGTAATATACACGACCTAGTCACGGGTTTCCCCCGCCCGATACAAGAGCTCGAGTGGGGTTTGGTAGATGTGGGGCCAAGTTTCCCACGGGCGCAAGCCCCCGTGGTTAATTACATCTCAGGCCGGAGCCTGAGAAAACTCTCGATTAAGGATCATACATTATCATTTGCTAAAGTGGGATCGGCACCAGGGTATAGACTAGGAAATCCTACTCAAGGGGAAGGAAGGTCCGAAGGGCTGAATCAACATGCGTGGCTCATACCAGCATTCGGATGCTCTAGGGTACTAAAGAGAAAACTGGAGAAAGAAAGACAAGCAATCAACCACATGCGTGAGAGAAATAATGGAGGTGGCGTCATCCTGTGACGCAGATAAGTAGGATTTAGGGTCCCTGAAAAGAAGGGACCAACCTACTGTTGACCTCGATTTTGCCCAGACCCTTGGTCAAAGGGTTGACTTGGTCAAATTAACCAAGCCAGAGCCCAAGACCCTTTCCAATAGGTTCAGTGGGTCGAGTCGAGTCTGTTGGACCCGGGCTTGGACCCTGGGTCAACCCAGTTGACCAAGTCAACCAGGGTTGACCACTTAGCCTATTTAGAGCTCAAATTGATTTAAATCAAACCCAATCTCATTCATGGCTAATTTCTCACTCTCCCTTGACCCTCTTGACTGGTTTGACCAAGTCAAACTCTGACTTGGTCAAATCAGGCCCTTAATAGGTCAAACCAACCTATTTAAGTGGGTTTGAGAGTCAATTAATGCCTATTCAATGCTCTAATCAAATCCCTTCGTTTTGAAATCAAAACCACGGCCTAATCCCTCTAATTTCCCTCCTAAATTCATCTAGATTAGATCCTAGCCATCCCTTGGTCGTTTAGGAGTTTAAATAGGTGAAAAATTAGGTTTAGAAGGACTTTTTTGCTCTTGCTCTTTGGAGAGACCACCTGAGGCCTCCAAATTTTCGGTGAGAGCTCCCACTTCCTTCCTCCATCTTCCCCCATCGAATCCCGACGGTTAGACCCCGCCGGCGGCGAAATCCCGGCGAGCCCGAGGCGAAGTTCCTTCCAAGGCTTCGTCCCGTCGATCGAGCGTGAGCTGGACCTCGACGTCAACAGGGAAGTTGTTCTAGAGGATCCCACGAGTCCAACGAGACCAATATCGCCCAAATCCATCGTGTGGATTGAGGTATATCTCAAACCCTAGTTAGAACACTTAGGGTTAATTAGCATCTTCATTAGCGCGTTTTAATTCGAAAAAAATATTCACCATGGATGCTCTTCACTACTAGAATACATGTATAAAATTTCATTGCATTTGATCGAGTCAATCGGGAGAAAATTGAGAAGTATCGCTTTAGGGTCTCGGTCCGGCTGGCTTCCAATCTCGCGGCCTCTGGGCCGTTGATTCTGCCGATCAACGGCACAGATCTGGTCGGATCTCGGTCCTGTCCGCCTGTTGAACCGAGCATGTGGATATCCTCCCGTCCGGCTCAATCAGGCCCGCTGATTCAAGACCACGCGGATCGGACGGCTCCGAGCGGGGCGCCTACGTGGATGAGTGCCGCGCGTGGGTCCCGCCAGCCGCCGCAATCATTGAGTAATGATTGGCGGCGGCGCCAATCATTACCCATGATTGGCGCGCCGCCTCCCCGGAACCGCGGAGCCTATCCGCCGCTGCCACGTGGCGCCCGCCGGGTTTAAAATAATTATATTTATTTTAATGCTTTTTTTAACCTATTTTTCTTCAAAAATTCGCCAAAAATTCATTTTTAGTCCGATTTTCGCGTGTAATACCTTGTTTTGTTCGTATTTCAATTCTCTACACTATAAAATTTTTTTTTATAAAAATAATGTGTGTTTTTTTTTTAATTATTATTAAAACAGTAACTTAGCCCTTTTTTTTTTTTATTATTATTAATTAGATCATTATTTTTGATGTAGTTATTATTATATTACTATTTAATAATAATTATCTATCATAATTACTATTTTTTTTTATTAGCTTACTGTTTTATTTTATTATTATTTATTAATATAATACATAGATATATATATATATATATATATATATATATATATATATATATATATATATATATATATATATATATGTATTTTAATATATTATTATAGTAATCATCCATTTAAATTATCTTCGAAATTATTTTAATTATTATTTTAAGAGTCTAGTTGTTGTTTTAGGATTATTTTTATTACTATGATTAGTATTTAGTTATTTTGAGCCTATTTTAAACATTTATTTTTATTTCCTATAATTATTTATTTTAACTATTCTTTAATTGTATTTAATTACTAAACTAATCTTAGCTATCTAATATTTTAACAAAGAATATTTATTTTTATTTTACTTTATGATTTCAGAGGTTTTATTATTTTAAATTAATCTTATTTTCTAAATATTAAAAAAAAATACTATTATTTTAAAACTATTGCAAAAATTTACTCTTTATTCATTGTAATCTTGCAAAATGCATATCTCCGTCGTTTTAAGTTGGATTTTGACGCACAGCACCTTGTTTTGGGTGTATTTGAAATTCTGTACAGTTTGAAACTACTTTTGGGTGAAAACTCTGTTTAGGTTTTCTGATATTTCCAAAACAGTGAGACAGCACTATTTTAAAATATCCTATTTTTGTATTTAAACTTCGAAAACTCATATCTCCGTCGTTTTAAGTCGGATTTTGACGCACAACACCTTGTTTTGGATGTACTCTGAATTCTGCATATTTTAAAACTATTTCCAGATGAAAATTTTGTCTGTACTTTCTGTTATTTCAAAAACAGCAAAAGTACACTATTTTAAAATATTATTTTATTGTATTTGAACTTGTAAATTTCGTATCTTCGTCGTTTTAAGTCGGATTTTGACGTATAACCCCTCGTTCTTTTCAGAAAGACGAGCTTTATGTTTTGAGATCATTTCCAACCTCTGATTTTGGCTGTATGAATAGATTCCTATTTCGATGCAATTATTTGAGGACTTTGATATTTCTATATTAATATAACAACTACTTTCAGGATACAAACTACTTTCAAATCGCTTGAGACTTCGTTAGGGTAGTCAGTGGGTTTCCCTATGTATATGTATTATTAATTGAATTATTTTCAATTATTTTATTTTTCCAAAAATATCCTTATATCGATAAGTACTTTTAAACTATTTTAAAACTACTTATACCTAAATCCTAACTTTGGGAGACTCGCTATCGTCTGAAATTCTAGACATGGATCTTATGTGTGAAGAGCAATCATGGGGGAGTGGGTTAGTGAATGGTTGAGTCCTAATCATTCACTAATCCTTCCTTTAGGTGTCTGTCTTTTTATTTTTCGTATATTGCATGTATAGGATTGCACCACGAGCACTTAGCCTAGGCTCTCCTAGATTTAAGGACATGGTGTGTTTATTTCATTTTTGTACTCCCATGCATTTATTACCTGAAGGGTTAGACTAAACATCACTTTAAACTCCTACAACGTAGTGACACCCTAAGGACAAAAATTAAGGACTCGTCTAGCGAACTTAGAAGTCTTCCAGGAGCTAGGATAGACCCCAGAACGACATGAAAACTACAACACTTAAACTTAGTGACATCTAAAACATCACTGAATTTTCTAGGAATTTTTAGGAGCTTTTAGAGCCCTTAATTAACCAACCCTAATTAACCTGCTAATTAAGGCCCCGAGACCTTCCGGAAATTACAATAAATACACCCTAGGTCAGAAAATTACCCATAATATCTCAAACTGACCAGAACCCGACCCTTGACTTTAGATAAATAGGGCTCCCTAGTTTGACTTTAGGTTGACCCCTAATTTGACCATAGGTGAAAATTACCTTTTTGCCCCTAATAAATCATTAAAAATTATTAAAAATCCCAAATCTTCTCCAAACCCTAGGGGATCACTTTCTCAGGTTATCCCTGACTTTTGGGAGTGATTCGACTCAGTTTGGGGCTGATTTGGGCTAAAATTGCAAAATAGGGCCTTCTCCTAATCAATTTAGAAATTTCCATAAATACCCAGATTTAGAAAATTCATAACTAATTGTAGAAAATTCCAAATTAGGTAAACTCACTTGCATTAGACTTCAATTAGGGTCTAGTATTTACTAAAAATATTAGGTGTCCAGAAACACACCTAAATTAGAAAGTCAACTTTTTGGTCAACCCTGGTCTATAGGATAGGGCCCGAAATTTAGAAAATTCATAACTTCGCCTAGAAAACTCCGATTTCAGCCTACTACCTGGCTAATTACTCGTATTGAGGTCTAGTATTTTCCTAAGGTGATAGGAGGCCCAGAACTGACCTATTTCCCATAGTGACTTTTGGACCCTTAGCTTAGTTCATAGGAGGATCTAGAACTTTCTAAAATTGACTAATATCACTTGAACTTTAAATGTCAGTTCTCTAAGCTCTTAAAATTGATCAACAAACTGAAATAATTAAGATGAACCTAATTCACTAATATTTGAATTTCAATAAAAATTTCCTTTTCTGGCCTTCAACAAACTACAACTCTAGGCAACTTTAACTAACTATCCTACTTAGGATCTATCCAAACCACACTAGCCTTACACACACATAGAATTGTTTGCTAGGGCACCACTTCTAGAGCTAGGTTAGGCCGCTGGGATTTACTTTTCTGCTGTGTGCCAGAGCTTTCGTGGATTTCATTGCATGCTGTTTGAAAAATGATTGGTGTGTTTGCTTACTTTTTCTGTACTCTGGATGTGAGCGCTAGATTTACCCCTAGGTCAGGAGCGTCATATATATATACTGTTCTTCCGTGCAGGTGGCCATGCTCAATGCTAATAAAATGGGGGAGCATTATTATGATTTCTAATAATGTTTTATGCAGGTGCTTGCTCAGCTCCCCCTAAATAAAAAATGAGGGCTAAATAAATAAATATAATTGCACAGATGGAGCTGCTTAGCCCTCATAATTAAGAGCATGGCTTGGCACAGGATCAATGGTGTTAGCATTTTTTTTTTTCATATAAACTGCTTGGGATGATTATTATTAGGATAACCTTGCAGGGCTTTAGAATTTACTGCTTTCCATAAATGTAAATTTATTTGTAATAATTGTTAAGTGTTGTGAAAACAACTATGAGTCGGGATATTCTTATCCAACTCAAATTCCAAAAGAAGAAGGCATCCCTAAAGGGGAGAGTCTTCTTCCATTTGGAAGACTGAGTTGGATGGCTTTAGATATCCAAAGAGAAAAGGCAATACACCCCTGCTGGGGAGAATTGTCTCTTCGTTTGGATATTCAAGCCACGACAGATCCAAGGAGTCCAAGGAGGAGATTTCCAAGGAGTCCGAGGAGGAGAATTCCAAGGAGTCCAAGGAGGAGAGTTCCAAAGAGTCCAAGGAGAAGATATCCAGAAGACTAAAGGTTTGAAGACCCAATATCCCACTCAAAGTTGTTGGCGTCTGTCATAGGCTTAGAAATCCGGGTTGTTGGCAGTGGAGCCCGGCCACTTTATTTTCTGTATATCTGGGGTGTAATAAGGGCAATTTGCCTATGGCCATTTAGTTGATTATTTTGGATTTATATTGATGTGTTTACCTGATTGTGCAGTAGAAATTGCCTGCTTTTCCTAGGTTTCTTTCTTGCATGTCGTTTTTGTTTTCGCCTGGATTTCGTAGGCTCTTCTAAGGGCTACAAAATTTTTATACTCGTAACTAATTTCTAAAATTTTAAGTTATAAATAACATAGAAATCTAACGAACATAGGGAACTGCCGGAATCGTCCGGGGTCGCATGCATATTACTGCATCTTCTCTCTCCTTCTTATAAGACATCTCCCTGCCTGCGGGTAGAGTCCGGATAATCTGGCCTATGAGGATGAAGTGCCGGACCTAGGGAGACCCAGTCTTTTCTAAAAATTATTTTATATTAAGCCTGTTTTAAAATCTATAGCATTCATGAGCTGACGATTCAACTAGCATGCATTGCATTAGTAACCAACTAATTGAAATTTAATTGCATTAGCTAGGAGCATCTGACCCACATAAGTCTAGGACCACTTAGGAAATTCTCTAGATGTCGGTCCTATTTCCAGAAACTGTACCTCCCACCCATCTTTCATAATTGACTGAACAACATGGTTTTGAATCGATTAGGTGGTTAGCTGGCTCCCCCATCCAGGCCGGGATAAGTCCAGATCTTTGCATTGCACTAGTTAGGACACGGGCCTTAGTGTTACTCGTCGAACACTAAGCCTAACCTAGATCTAGGATTCGAGGCTACTACACTCGGTCTCGTAGTATGCCTAAAATAGTAGGTAGGTTCCTTCTTTTCAGGGACCCTAAATCCTACTTATCTGCGTCACAGGATGACGCCACTTCCATCTTTTCTCTCACGCATGTGATCGGATGACTGACTTTGATTTTCTCCAGTTTGTATTTAGTACCCTAGAGCCTCCGAATGCTGGTATGAGCCATGTATGTTTGATTCACCCCTTCGGACCCTTCTTCCTCTTGGATAGGATTTCCTAGTCTATACCCATGTGCCAATCCCACTTTAGGAGAGGATAATGTATGATCCTTAATCGAGAGTTTTCTCAGGCTCCGGCCTGGGATGTAATTAACCACGGGGGCTTGCGCCCGTGGGAAACTTGATCCCACATCTACTAAACCCCATTCGATCTCTCATATCGGATGGGGGAAACCCGTGATTTGGTTATGTATATTACTATCTATCGGGGTGTGTTGGCGACAGTCTCTATCCCCAATGGTCAGTCGTATGCACGATCCAATCTGTCCCTTCCAATTGACCCGTTCGCGCGGTGCTCTTTCGGAGGTCCACACCTACTATTTTGGGCATACTACAAGACCGAGTGTAGTAGCCTTGAGCCCTAAATCTAAATTGGACTTAGTGTTCTACGAACAACACTAAGACCCGTATCTTAACTAATGCAATGCAAAACTTGGACTTATCCCGGCCTGGATGGGGGAGCCAGCTAACCACCTAATCGATTTAAAACCATGCTGTCAAGTCAATTATGAAAGATGGGTGGGTGGTACAGTTATTGGAAATAGGACCGACATCTAGAGAGTTTTCTAAGTGGTCCTGGACTTATGTTGGGTAAATGATCCTAACTAATGCAATTAAATTTTAATTAGTTGGTTACTAATGCAATGCATGCTAGTTGAAATGTCAGCTCATGAATGCTATAGAACTTTAAAAACAGGCTTATAGAAAATATTCTTTTTGAAAAGACTGGGTCTCCCTAGGTCCGGCACTTCATCCTCATAGGCCAGATTATCCGGACTCTACCCGCAGGCAGGGAGATGTCTTATAACAAGGAAAGAAGAATGCAGTAATATGCATGCGACCCCGGACGATTCCGGCAGTTCCCTAGATTCGTTAGGTTTCTATGTTATTTAAACCTTAAAATTTTAGAAATTAGTTATGAGTAGAAAAATTTTTATAATCCTTAAAAGAGCCTAACGCAATCCAGGCTAAAATAAAATCGGCATGCAAGAAAGAAACCTAGAAAAAACAGATATTTCTAAGCGCAATCAGGTAAGCACATCAATATAAATCCACAAAAATAATTAACTAAATGTCCATATGCAAACTGCCCTTATTACAACCCAGGGTATGCAGAAAATAAAGTGGCCGGGCACCACTACCAACAACCCGAATTTCTAAGCCTATGACAGACGCCAACAACTTTGAGTGGGATATTGGGTCTTCAAATCTTTAGTCTCTTGGATATCTTCTCCCTGGACTTCTTGGATCTCTCCTCCTTGGGCTCCTTGGATCCGTCGTGGCTTGAATATCCAAACGAAGAGACAATTCCCCCAGTATGGGGGTATTACCTTTTCTCTTTGGATATCTAAAGCCATCCAGCTCGGTCTTCCAAATGGAAGAAGACTCTCCCCTTAGGGATGCCTTCTTCTTTTAGAATCCAAGCTGGATAAGAATATCCCAACTCAAAAGTTGTTTTCACAACTCTTAACAATTATTACAAATAAATTTTACATCAAATGGAAAGCAATAAATTCTAAAGCCCTGCAAGGTTATCCTAATAAAAATCCCAAGCATTTTATATGGAAATGAAAGTGCTAACACCATTGACCCTGTGCCAAGCTATGCTCTTAATTTTGAGGGCTAAACAGCTTCACCTGTGCAATTATAATTATTTTAGCTCTCATTTATTTAGGGGAGCTGAGCAAGCACCTGCATAAGACATCATTAGAAAATATAATGGTGCCCCCTTTTATTAGCTTGAGCATGGCCATCTGCACGGAAGAACAGTATATATACATATGGTGCTCCTAACCTAGGGGTAAATCCAGCGCTCACATCCAGAGTGCAGAAAAAGTAAGCAAACACACCAGCAATTTCAAATAGCATGCAATGAAAACCACAGAAAGCTCCGGCATACAGCATAAAAGTAAAACCCAGCGGCCTAACCTAGGTCTAGAAGTGGTGCCCTAGCAAACAGTTCTATGTGTGTGTAAGGCTGGTGTGGTTTGGATAGGTCCTAAGCAGGGTAGTTAGTTAAAGTTATCTAAAGTTCAGGTTTGTTAGGGGTCTGAAAAGGATATTTTTAATTGAAATTCAAATATTAGTGAATTAGGTCCATTTTAATTATTTCAGTTTGTTGATCAGTTTTAAGAGCTTAGGGTATTCATATTTGAAGTTTAAATTGTATTAGCCAATTTTGAAAAGTCTCGGGTCCTCTTAGGTACTAAGTTGAGGGTCCAAAAAGTCACTATAGGAAGTAGGTTAGGTTTGAGGTTTCTATCACCTTAGAAAAATACTAGACCTTAATACGAGTAGTTAGACAGGTAGTAGGCTGAAATCGGAGTTTTCTAGGCAAAGTTATGAATTTTAGAAGTTTTGGGCCCTAAATGAACTACGGTTGACCAAAAAGTTGACTTTCTAATCTAGGCCAGTTTCTGGAAACCTAAGATTTTTAATAAATACTAGGCCCTAATTGGAGTCTAATGCATGTGGGTTTTTCTAATTTGGAATTTTTCACAATTAGTTATGAATTTCTAAAGATCGGGTAATTAAAGGAATTTTCTAATAAAGGGGTGTTTTTATTGTTTTGATCCAAATCAACTCCAAACTGATTGGAATCACTCCCAAAGGTTAGGAATGACCTAAGAAAGTGTTCCCAAGTGTTTGGAGAAAATTTAGGATTTTAAATAATTTTTAATGAATTATTAGGGGCAAAATGATAAATTCCACCTATGGTCAAATTATGAGTCAACCTGGAGTCAAACTAAGGAGCCCTATTTATCTAAGGTCAAGGATCAGATTCTAAACAATTCAAGGTATTATGGTAATTTTCTGACCTAAGATGTATTTATTATAATTTTTGGAAGGTCTCAGGGCCTTATTTAGCAAATTAATTAGGGTTGGTTAACTAAGGGGTCTAACAAGCCCTAAAAATTTCTAGGAAATTAAGAGAAGCTTATGATGTCACTAAGTTTAAGTTTTGAAATTTTCATGTCAATCCGGGATCTATCCTAGCTCCTAGAAAACTTCTAGTTCGCTAGACGGGTCCTTAATTATTGTCCTTAGGGTGTCACTACGTTGTAGGAGTTAAGAGTGATGTTTTATCTAGCCCTCAAGGTAATAAATGCATGGGAAACATAAACAAAATAAACACGTCATGTCCTTAGATCTAGGAGAGCCTAGACTAAGTGCCCGTGGTGCGACCTACACATGCAATCTATAACGAACAAAAAGTAAATAAAACTAAAGAAGGGATTAGTGAATGATTGGAACTCAACCATCCACTAATCCACTCCCCCATGATTGCTCTTCACATATGGAACCTATGTCTAAAATTTCATGAAGCAGCGGATCTCCCAAAATTAGGATTTAATTATAAGTAATTTTCACTACAGGAAAAACAGTGAAAACCGGCGGTTTTTACCGGCGGTTAGTGTAAAATTACCGGCGGTTTGTCAAATTACCGGCGGTCTAACGGCGGTTCAGTGACCGCCGGTACAAACGGCGTAGGAAACAAATTCCGACGGCCTTTTACCGGCGGTTTATTTTTGCGGCGGTTTTCCGGCGGCCCATACCGCCGGTGATCACCGGAATTGCAACCGTCGGTCTTTCGGCGGTTTGGCCGCCGGTAATGTAACCGCCGAAAAACCGCCGGTCATAGTACCGGCGGTGTTCCGGCGGTTAAACCTGGCGTCGTCTGGTTCATTAGACCGCCGGACGGCGCCGTTAGACCGCCGGTACCTTACCGGCGGTTGACGGCGGTTATAGCCGTCGGTATTACCGACGGTTTAAACCGTCGTGCGTCCATCGTAGCACCGCCGGTGACCGTCGGTAAGCCGCCGGTATTCACCGGCAGTTTAATAATAACACCGGCGGCTTCATCTTGCCCGTCCGGTATCGTAGTTTCCGGCGGCCAAACCGCCGGTTAGCCGCCGGAAACCTGTAGCACCTGAAAAAAAAAATTGACAGCATCCCCTCTATTTGAGGGAGGTTCACCCTAAAGTCTAAACCTGCAGAAAAAGCATATATATGTTGGGCAACACGCCGCTATATTCATCACAACCAAAAAATACAAAATTCATCACAACATTACAATCACAAGTTCACAAAATAGTTCATGATAATGCTACAATCACCAGTTCAGAAGTTCACAAGTTCTAATTAATACATTCATCAAACATAATAAACATCTAATCATCATCGGTATCCTCACTGTCTGCAGATGGCTGCTCCTGTTGGTCCTTCTTCCTTTGTTTTCCAGCTCTGTAGGATTGCAACTCTGCTTGCATTTCATTCTGAGCCTTCCTCATTTCTTCAATCTCTCTAGCTTGAACCCTTTTCATCTCTTCAATCTCTCTAGTAAGTGCTGCAACCCTCTCACTTACAGATTCTTCAGCTCCACTTGGATCATGGAATGCAGAGGTGTATGAACTGCCCTCAATAGCAAAAGCTTGTGAACCCATGCCATATACCCTCCCCCTCTGTCTTCCACCAACAACTTCTGACCATGTGTGATACTCAGAAGTATGGGCCGATCCAGAAGATGATCCCTCGCCAGTGGACTGCCTACTTTCTCTAACTCGTAAGAAATCATCCTGCAAGTTACAAATAGTTTTATTAAAATAAATTTTTATTCTAAAAATCCAAAAAATTTTACTCACATGAGCCTTCTTAGATTTCTCATCAACCCACTCTGGTCAGCTTGATGTTGATGAGTTCTTGTATGCAGCTCCAATGGTGTTGGTTCCCGACCCAGGTGCGCTTTCTGAAAATTTGATGCTTAGTTATACTAACATAAATATATGTAATAAACAAATTCAAAACACTTACCAGTCGCCGCCTATGTTCTGTATGAGGTACAGATCCACCAGTATGAAGAGAGCTTCCTAAACCGCCGCAGTCAGAGGTAATGTCCAGAAAATACTTCTTTACTCTTGCCTTTAACATCCATAATTGTATTAAAAATATTATCCAGAAAGTTCTTCTCAATGTGCATAACATCCAAGTTATGTCTTATCAAATTAGTTCTCCAATAAGGTAACGTCCATAAAATACTTTTTTTAATCCAATTATGTTGAACACCATAACCCGGAAATTTAGATTCTGATAGCATTGGATACTCAATAATTGTTGGAATGTTGGAAAGTCTCTGGAGTATCTCATCACCACTTAATCTGGGTGGAGGAGGTGATCGCTCAATTCTGTTTTTAACAAATGCTTCTTTATTTCTTCGAAACTGATGATTAGCATGTAGAAACATACGATGACAATCAAACAAAGTATTTTTCCCTCCATGTTTTAATGTGAAAGCTTTACTGTTCTCCATGCAGTAAGGACATGCTAATTTCCCTGCTGTGCTCCAACCAGACAACATACCATAAGCTGGAAAATCACCGATAGTCCACAGCAAAGCAGCTCGAAGGAGAAAATTTTGTTTTATTGATATGTCATATGTGAGCACTCCTTCTTCCCATAATAATTTGAGGTCATCAATTAATGGCTGCAAATAGATATCAATCTTTGCCTTCGGATTATGTGGTCCAGGTATAATCAGAGTTAAGAACATGAACGGAGTAGTCATACACATCTCTGGTGGCAGGTTGTATGGTGTTAATATAACTGGCCAACAAGAATACGGTGTAGTTGTTTGACTATAAGGAGTAAAACCATCAGTACATAATCCCAGTCTTATGTTGCGGGGTTCAGCAGCAAATGAAGGATGCACTCGATCAAAATGTTTCCACGCTTCAGCATCTGATGGATGAGAAAGAACATCACTTTTTGCTATTTTCTCCTTATGCCATCTCATATGGCCTGCTGAACTCATTGATGCATAGAGCCGCTGAAGTCTTGGAATGATTGGTAAATAAAACAAACGGGAATATGGCACATCTTTCTTTGGACGACGTTGTTTTCCCGAGTTCTGCTTAAAACGAGGAGCATTGCAGATGTGACAAGTAACTTCTGCTGCATCATCCTTATAGTATAACATACATCCATTGATACAACAATCAATCTTTGTAGCAGTGAGACCCAGCTTGGATACTAATTTCTTTGTTCGGTACAAGTCTGAGGGAATTATATTGTCAGCCGGATTAGTTTCCTTCATAAGACCAATAACGTCATTAAAACACTCACGGGGAATATTATACTCAGTTTTAATACTTAACATCCTCACTGCAATGGATAATTCCGAATGCGTACTGCAACCTTCCCAAATTGGCTTTTGGGCTGAATGTAATAACTCAAAGAATTTTTGTGTCTCTGCATTTGGTGGCTCTTCCACATTAGACCTTAAATTATGACCTGTTACATCAAAAATAAGGTCTTCATAGGGTCTACTCATTTGATTTTCATGAAATGTTTCATAAGCTGTAGATGAACCAGCATGAGCATCTCTATGTGGCTCGTACTCGCCATGTGATGTCCAAATCCAATAGTTTGGAAGAAATCCCCTACGATATAAATCAAGCTTCACATCATCGGGCTTTAGGAATGCTAGATTTTTATGCTTCGAACACGGACATCTAAACATTTTATCAAGCTGAAAGGAAGGCAGTTGAGATGCAACTTGAATGAAAGTTTCAACTCCCTGTATAAATTCAACTGTCAATCCTTTTCGACCCGACAACAATCTATTATACATCCAATATCTCTCTTCTTGGATAGTCATTTGCACGTTGAAGTAAACGTACCCTACATGTTGGAGGCATAAACAATCTGTTATACATCGAAATAGATTTTTATGCTTTAAAAGTCACCTCTAATAAACCAATGTTCCTTATAAGAATTCTCAAGGTCAACAAGCCATTGCCAAAGAGGCAATCTACCAAGTCTTGTGCAACTAAATAAACTATATACCAATATTATAAATATTAAAAATAGAGAAGTTGCAATGAATAATTTGATCAAAATCATCAATACTAGTTAAATTAATATCACTTTTACAAAAAACCCAAATTTTACTGGAACAATTAGCGAAGGAAAAAATCAAACTTTAGGAAGAATCAACCATAGGCTCTAAAAGGACTAAAAAAGAAATATTAAGATTTCAGTATAAATTGTGGATACGCATACAAGTTTCACGATAACCAACACATGTAATATTCGCAACCATATAACTAATCATTAAGATCATTTTTTGAAAGAAGTGTTGTATCTTGTGATTCTAGAATCAGCAGAAGATCCAAGTAATTACTTTTTTTTTTAGTTTTTCTTATAACTTTTTCAGAAATCATCTTTAGTAACATTAACTAAATTATGTCCTTAAGTTTATCAACAAACTTGTGGTAATAATCCTCATTGGCAGAATTTATCTCGCCCTCCTCTCAATTGCGAGGAGAAGGACAAATACCTTATGATTCCTCACTAGATTGCTCAGTAAAAATCACTCAAGCATAGTTAAAAGTTAAACCCAACTGTCTAGATTTGGAGCTTAATAACTCAAGCATTAATCCAAATTGATTTTGACAAACAATATAAGCATTAATCCAAGCAAACCTAAACCTATATATGCACCATAACTCTCTCCCACATTTTTAAAGTATAAAACATTAACTAACAAGATAATATCAACAAATAATCAAAGAAAAACCATTAAAATTAACCTTAAAAGAGAAATCGGTTTGTTTGGGGTCGGAAACGGTCGGCGGTCGGGCGTCGGAGTAAAGGGGTCGGCGGCGGTCGGACTGGGGACGGCGGCGGTCGGACAGGGGTCGGCGGCGGTCGGAATGGGGTCGGAGGCCGGAGTTCCTTCGTCGGGGGCTGATCGGACGAGCGGAGGAGCGATATGAGCGAGCGGCCGAGAGAGAGAAGGAAA
Source organism: Dendrobium nobile (assembly GCA_022539455.1). Taxonomy (NCBI): domain Eukaryota; kingdom Viridiplantae; phylum Streptophyta; class Magnoliopsida; order Asparagales; family Orchidaceae; genus Dendrobium; species Dendrobium nobile. Next base: position 62,425,365 of record CM039733.1, on the reverse strand, counting down.
CAGGGAAAATGAAATGAGCGGAGCGAGGGGGCTCGTATTAGGGCTTTTACCGGCGGTTTTCCGGCGGTTTAGACTGCCGATAAAAAATCACTTATCACCGTCGATTAAGACCGCCGGAAAACCGCCGGTTCACGTCTATATCCGGCGGTTTTCCGGCGGTTTAGACCGCCGGCAAAACTCACTTATCACCGGCGGTTTAGACCGCCGGATAAGCGCCGGTTAATGTTGAAATCCGGCGGTTTACCGGCGGTTTAGACACCGTCGGTATTACCGACGGTGTATCGTAGCTAAGCCGTCGATTAAGCCGTCGTTGGCGTCCGACGGCGTAACCGGCGTAACCGCCGGTAATACCGACGGCCTCTAAACCGCCGGTTCAAACCGCCGGTTTTCACTGTTTTTCCTGTAGTGAATTTCAAATAGTTTCAAAATACTTAAAAATATAAATATATATTTTGGAAAATAAAATAATTAAAAATTAAGTCAATTCATAATACATAGATATGGGGAGACCCGCTGACCACCCAATCGAGGCCTCAAAACGATTTGAAAATAGTTTGTATCCTGAAAATAATTGTCATAATCAATATTCAATATAAAAAATGCTCAAATAATCAAATTCAAACAGTGATCTGCCAAAACAGCCAAAATCAGTGGTTGGAAATAGCTTCATAATCAAATATACATTTTTCTGAAAAGATCGAGGGGTTATACGCAAAAATCCGATTTAAAACGACGAAGATATGATTTTCCAAAGTTTAAATATAATTATAAGATATTTTAAAATAGTGCTATTTTACTGTTTTTGGGATAACAGAAAATATAAACATAATTTTTATCTAAAAATAGTCTTAAACTATGCAGAATTCAAAATACACCCAAAACAAGGTACTGTGCATTGATAGCGGACTTAAAACGAAGGAGTTATGCAATTTCAAAGTTTAAAGACTATAATTAAATAATTTCAAAATAGTGCTATTTGCTGTTTTAAAAAAAACTGCATACAGATCCAAACTTTTTAAGTAAAACTAGTTTCAGAATGTGCAGAATTCAAATACGTTCAAAACAAGGTGTTATGCGTCAAAATCCGATTTAAAACGGGAAAGTTATGATTTTTTAAAGTTTAAAGTAATAAAGGGATTTAAAAATAATTTAAAATAGCAAGAATTTAAAAATAATTATTAAAATAGGATAAAATAATATTTTATGAAAGTAATTAAGGGATGCTTGAATTTTGAAATTCAAAATTCATGGAGGGAATTAAGGATTTCAGATTCAAAATTCATGGAAGGAATTAAGGAGGCTTTAATGCTTCCTTAATTTTAGAGGTTGGATTTAGAATGAATTAAGTCATCCTAATTAATTCAAAATCCAATGGAGAGAAAATTTAAAAACTTTCATAAAAATAGGCTTCATAATTTATGAAAGAATTTGAATTTCAAATTTGGGAAAATTTGAATTCAAAGACAAATTAAATTATGAAATTCCAAAATTAAAAATTACTTAAAATAATAATAATATTAAACATAATAAATATAATTTTAAAATAAATAATGATAAAAATAATACTAAAAAAAAGATTTTTTTTAAAGTAGAAAAGAAAAGAAAAAAAAATTTCATTCTCTCGATCGAGACATCTAAATTTAATGAAATTTTAAACATAGATTAGTATCATGAAGAGAAAGCATGGGGTGATATTTGAAAGATCTAAAAAATACTTATAAAAAAAATTATATAGATCTAAGTGTAGTGACCTAGATCTAAAGTTTTGAGGAATCTCACCGTTGGATCTTCAAGTTCTTTATACGGTTGAGCTTGTAGATTGTCCTCGTATATTTCTCTAGTTGAAATCACGATCAAACAAGCTCTAGATCAACCGGATCGATGCCTTGGATGGATCTAGCCTTGATCTCGCCGGAGGATGGCCGCCGGCGGAGTTTGACCGGTGGATTTGAGTGGAAGAAGGTGGGGAGAAGTTGGAAGAGCTCTCACACCAAGAAGTTAGGATTGAGAGTGGCTCGTGAAAGAAATCGAAGCTCCCCTCTCATGAAGCCCTAAAAGAGTATTTAAATGATCAAGGCATTAGATCTACGGCTAGGATTCATCCTAAGGCTAATTAGGAGGGGATTGAGGTCATGCAAGATTTGGATTTGATTTGGGCTTTTAATGGGCCTAATGGGACACTTTTGACCCATTAAGGCTTGGGTTGACCAATTCAAATGTTGACTTGGTCAACCTAGCCTATGCGGACCCATAGAATGTGGTCGGGTCAAAAAAGAGGTCAACAGCACCTAATTAAATATTTATATTTTGGGGGATTTACATACATTCCACTATACAATAGGTATATTACATATCTAACACCTAAAACTCTAATATTTGATTTCTACCACCCAAAATGAATGTTAACCTCAAATCTACCATGACGTCTCTCCAACTGCTCACTCCGTTTCTTTCTGTTGAAAACGCTCATCCGCAAAGTCCTTTCTTCCTCGTGTGCTCTCCCCGCGAGCTCTCCTCCTTTAACGTAGTCGGACTTCTCCCATGTTTATGCTTTTTGCAATGAAAATCACGGTCGGAGAAGTCTCACTAAGATCCCCGCCCCGCGAGCTAGATTATTCATGTGATTTTGCACTCTAACGCTCTTGAAACTAGGAGTAGGTGTTGGCTTTGGTTCCTTAACTTGTCTGTCTGGCATGTTTCTAGTTGTCATGATATTCTATATTATTTTGCTTTGTTGTCACGATGGCATTTTGGTTTCAAAATTTGTGTCATTTCAAATGAGTTTAGGTTTTGAAACCAAAATGTGTGCATATTACTGCTCAAATAAAAATTTGAGGCTTTTATGCTTTAATACATTAGACATCAGTTCATGTTTTATACTCGTAATTGAGATGATTTTATATGTTCTCAACATATTTAATATACACAAATTTGTGCCGTTTGAAACGACTTCTATGTTTTTATCAGAAATGTGCTAATTTGTATACTACTTTGACAGATTTTGTGCCGTTTAAAATGAGTTTGGCTAACTCATCTTTTACAAAAGGCAAACACAAACATTCAAAAGTTTACTATTAATGTCATCTGAATTGTGTGCTATATACTTGGCACAAAGTCCAAATAGTGGAAGACAATTTTATAGATCCATCATAATCGAACATATAATGATTGCAATTACTTTAAGTGTATAAATGAAGTAGAAGAGCAATCTTATGCCATGAATGATGAATTAAATGGCATAGAGGCAAGGATTTCTAGGAAGCTATACTTGATCATCTATTTACCTACCGAAAGTCTTTATTGCGGCTGTTTTTAATGATACAATCGTTAGGGTCTTTTTTGTGTAGTAATATGTTATGCCAAATTAGGTTTGAATGTTGCTTTAGTGTTGTAGACTTCGACACATTTTGTTTTTGTATATTTTTATTGATCAAACCTAATGTATTTGTATTGTTTCTTGACTGACTTTTTGGAATGAAAAAAAATGTAGATGTTTAGCTCTCGAGCTAAAATGCAGATGTATTTGTCTTATATCTTATTTGACTTTATGGAATGATGATAGTAGATGATAGCAGATGTTTAGCTCTCGAGCCAAAATGGAGCCATAAATTGTGTTGGATTGTATGTAGAAAAACTCAAATTATGATTTCACAGAATAAATTGTAAAATGAAATTGAAGATTCACATACCAAATAAGTTGTCCTGCACATAGAATTGCCCTTTGTTCGACAAAAAAAAAAAAAAAAAGTGTTGTAACATTCAACCAGAAAATTGTGCTTAAGAAAAAACACAGTATTAGCCGTGGCACATATAAAAAATTGGCCTGCACAAAACTAGAAATTGTGCATTCACATATAAAAATCGACCTCTACATGCCCAAACCAATGAAGCTATAGACTGTCCACCTATGAATACTTGAATGCATGCCTCTCAATGTCATTGACACTCCTACTTGACAACTTTGCCTGTTGTGCTTGTCCCACTTGTGAGTGTTGTGTCGTCGTTTTTCTTATTTTACAATGGGTTCTTACAAGTACTTAAATGATGGCCGCAAAGACCACATCTTCCTCATTTATGTACCTTCTTGTCCTTCTCCAGGAAATTTTGCAGTCTTCTTTTTCTTGGCCTTCCTCTTGGTTTGGATGTATTCGACACTTCACTTTGCATAACATCATCTACAACTCGCCATTGCTCCTTCCCAGGTAACGTGAAATTTGCTCCAGCATATGTAAGTCTATACCTATTTCAATTGTCAACCTCAAGTTAGTGTACGCTAAATGAAAATAATAGTGCATATGCAAGTATGGGTGAATGTTACTTGCCCACGTAGTAGTACTCATCAACATATGCATGCCACAACATGTGCTCCTTCATACCAATGAAAGCCATGGCATGAATGCAAGGGAGTCCAATTAACTACCACACCCTACATGTGCATTCTCTTCTTTCAACGTTGACAACATGTCTTGAATGGAGGTCCTTTACCTTAGCCATGAAAATACTAGATTGGCTAACTAGTAGATGATCTTTTCTTGTTGTGATTTCTCTTATGTAATCTTCCACATTTGGGAATAATACTCGCTACCATGTCATGCTAGTCATCTTTCATATAGCTCTCTTCTCCATAAGCTTACCTCGAATCACATCGATTAGGTCCTCCACGGGTTTATTTCTAACGTCAGCGATCCATGAATTGAATGATTCAGCAAAATTGTTTGTATTGGTAGAATGAAATATCCCAACCATGAATTGACTTCATGATCAATTGTATGGTAGCAATATAAGCAGAGTTTGATAATAAAAGCACACATAGGTGCTTATATTTTAGGTGTCATGCATCCGAAGTGAAGAGGTCTACAAGCAACAAGGAATCTGCTGGCACACACCTTGAAACTAACATAAATCTCTGAAATAAATTGTCAATACTGTTATACATATATGTGATATGTGAGCCCATATTTCTATCAACTAATTCTTCTTGTAATGTTGGAACCCACTTATAAAATCATCAACTGAGACAAATATCGTATCACTGGCTTGCTCCCTCGCCCTCCAAAGCTTTATATATGGTAATGGTAAATCATACTCCTTTTATAGACCAGTATTGATTTCTTTTGGTGGGATGTCTAAGTGCATCTTCACCATCTCCTAAATCTCATTGGCAACACATGCAGATGTGGCGATTCTATTCCCCGTACAATTCACCCCAGGGCATGTGTGCATTACATCCACTCTCCTAACTTGAAAAGATTGTTTGTCTTCGCATAAAGAAGCCCACATTTCTAGATTGGTCCTTGGTGCCAACCCAAAAACCTCCAAATTTAAATACAACAAAAATATGCTCTTTTCCTCCTCTGCATACATCACTTCCTCCTTTGTCACTATAAACCTGCATGGATTAGTAATTTTGAAGATAAAAATGTCAAGTTATAAGAAGATATGTAAATGGATTTTTCAGTGCTCAGAGAATTGTCATACTGATGTAATTTTATTAAATGAACAATCTTTAGTCAGCAAAATTGAAAATAAGCGAAATAATTTCAACCCAATTCTCCAAAAATATATATGAAAAGTACAAAGCGAAATTAGCATCCAAATGTAGCATATAAACAACAAATTCCTCCAAATGTTGTCTCAGAGAAATGTCATACTGATGTAATTTTATTAAATGAATGATCTTTAGTCATCAAAATTGGAAATAAGCAAAATAATTTCAACCCAATTCTCCAAAAGTATACATGAAAAGTGCAAAGCGAAATTGCCATCCAAATGTTGTCTCAGAAAAATGTCATACTGATGTCATTTTAGTAAATGAACGATCTTTAGTCTTCAAAATTGGAAATAAGCAAAATAATTTCAACCCAATTCTCCAAAAGTATACATGAAATGCACAAAGCTAAATTAGCATCCAAATGTAGCATATAAACAACAATTCCTCTGAATGTTGTCTCATTTCTAGGTTTAGTTTTGAAAGCAAAATAGCAACCCGGAAGAGTGATCAGGAAGAGGGATTTGAGCCTACAGATAAAACAAGTCATCTTTAAACAACAAAATGAAAAAAAAATCGCAGTTTGCAGGTCGCTGCGAGTAGGGGAAGAGCTATTGGACAGAGTGAGCGAGAAGAGGAATTTCATGGTGATAGAACTTACTGTTTTTTTTGCTGAGAGGAGATCGCTAGAAGAACGCGCAAAGTGATGAGTTCGCGGGAAGAGGGATTTGAGCACACAATGACTGGAGTGTGGGAAGGAGACAGAGTAAGCCACTTTAGAGACTCTGTGGTAGATTTGTGGTTAACATTTATTTTTGATGCGGAAATGAAATATTAGAGTTTTATGTAGTAGATATATAATATACCTATTATATATTGGTATGTATGTGAATCCCTCTTATATTTTCAATTATATTAATTAATTTAATTAAATTACTGTCTAATTAAGTAATTAAGAATAACACCTTCCTTTCCTGAATTCGGACGGAAAGAATCGTCCGGATTTATTGTGTTTTTACTATCCTTTTGACAGTAAAAAGACATCAAATAATTAATATTTACTAAATCATTAAATATTTATTAAATATTAAATATTTACTATGTTTTTACTAAACATTTATAAAAATATAATAAAAATAATAAAAACACATTTATAATTGAATATTTCATATTTTTTTACTTATTTTTGTAAACGTACAAAATAGATAGTAAATCGGGACAATTCTATGTATAGTGTCCGCACAGAATATTTTCTCCGTTCGCTGCCGTTCGGGTGAGGTAGAGTTCGCTCGTCGGCTTTTCGCTGGTTCGCGTATGGTAGAGCTTCGAGCCAGTCAATTGCCATTGCCTGTCTAGGGTTTGCTTTTACTCTTCTGCATTTATTCGCTGCTGTTCGGCTTCTCGTGAAGTAGAGCTCGTCACGGGTCCAAGCTTCTTCGCCTCCTCCTCCGACGTTGTTCCTGTCGGATCAGAAGTCGCGCCGGGAGCTCGCCGCGAAGCTAACGATATTTCTCCCCTTTCGTGCTCTTCTTCGGTCGGGATTCTTTTTCCCTCGAGCCACACGAATGCCTTAAATACACCGAACCGAAGGATTTTTCGTAAATCCGGGATTTACCACGAAAAGAGGGAATTTTCTGTCAACCGCAGCTTTGATTTACCGTGAGATTTGGTTTTGCTTTTTTGGCCGTTTAGCTGGATTTAACTCAAATCTGCCCCAAATCGAGCCTAAATCCTGCATCCAAACAGCCCCTTATTTTTGCTGTTCGAGAAAATGAAGCGGGGCTATGGCGAACCACCCTCCGCTTCCTATTCTTCTTCCCAATTGAAGCGAAAATGGAATTCATTCGGTAGGTCCGAAATCCTTTTCTATATTTTCTCCCAATTCCTTGTTTTTCCCTCCTTAAACATTCAAATACGCCTCGCCTTCAGTGTTAATTCTATTTGTTCTTGTTTTTTAGACGAGTCCTCTAGTTTTGCTGACGAAAGCACGAGGAAAGCTCGGAAGGTGGCGGACCATTACAGTGCAAGGTCGAATCAAACCCTAGAAGAGCGGGAGGCTAGCCCTATCATACACTTAAAGAAGCTTAACAACTGGGTACGTTAATTTGTATCAGAAATCCAACTAAGACGAGTCATGTAGTTTTTCATTGCACTTATTTGGCTAATATCCTCAATGATTTTTTGTTAATTTGGTTTCACTTGCTGGCAGATTAAAAGTGTTCTCATTCAACGTTATGCTCGTAGGGGTGATGCTGTTCTCGACCTGGCTTGTGGGAAGGTTAGGGAAATTTTTTTTAATGTTCTGGATTCCTGATAGGCTGAATACAAAATTAGCTTTAGACATGGAGATCATCATCTTATCTTCCATAACCTTATTCCAACCAATTGTTATTGGCTTTATGAATCCTCTTTAATTCATTTATGTAAGTTGCAATGCTAATTTGTACAAGTCTTTTTCGCAACTTCTTACCGGGTTAACTTTGATCCACCCTTTTTCCCTTCTCTTCCGTTTAGATTATTTCCATTTGTTTATTTTGTTTGTGCATCTTCTGCCCTGTGTAAATATCCAAACCAATTCTCTACTTTTCCTTGCACAAATTTCTACATTACCGTCTCCAAAATATAACTATTCCAATCTGCTTGCATTTTTTTTTTTTTTAATTTCCTTATTCTCTTTTGAATTGTACCCTTCAGAGGTGTCGGAACATGCAAAATTTTTATTTATCTGGTAGCTTAGTCAAGCCTTGTATTCGCATTTCTTTATCAAATCAGGGAATCGGCTTAGTTTGATCTATGATATCTTCAAGTTCCAGTGATGAACACGCCCTATTTTTTCTGTTCAATTTAGTTTTTCTTTTCATTGTGGAACGTAAAGGAAGCTTATCATGACCATCTCCTATGTTATGTATCTTATTGTTTGTACAGGGTGGTGATCTTATCAAATGGGATAAGGCACAAATTGGATATTATGTTGGTGTTGATATAGCAATAGGATCTGTAAGTTGCATCCTTTGCTTTATTACTTTTTTTTTTAGTGACAGATAATTATTTTTTAAACTTGTCATAGATGCGTCTTGCTTCCTTTCAGTATATGTACACCTTAGAGAAGATAGGCCATACCAATGACAACATGAATGATGATAAATGAAGGGATATTATTATTCAAAGAAGAACAATAATATAATCTAAACAATAATATAATGTAGATACAAACGATGTTTAGATGGGTGCACCATAGTTTTTATGAAGGACATAGCCATCAAGCTTTACCTTATTTTGTTACCAAGTTGCACTAATACATGAATCAAACAACATATGTACTAATACAACTCACACATTATTTATAAACAAATGAATATCATACTACATAATTTTACGGAGGGAAAAGAATAGCTTGAAATCTTCATGATTTGATTGTATAATTTATTGCTATCTTTCTTAATTGAGGAGATCCTTATTTGTAAATTACCTTCAACCTTTCTTTCTAGCGTTGAATCTTTATTAGACATTAGAGTGTATGCCTTATGCACGGTTCCTAGTTATAAATTTAGGCCAACCTTATTAAAGATTGAGTGTATACAAATAATTGCTTTCATTGAGTAATTTTCTTCATTGATTGCTCCAACATTAATTGAAGATAATGATGCCACATTCTTTCCTTTAAAAAAAGATAACCTTTCTTTCCATACTTGCATAGCGATAATGATGATTTAATTCTTTTCCTATTTCAATGATGGTCATGATAACAATCAACTTATTCCATGATAACGGTGATCATGTTGACAACATAATATTTTTCAAATTAGGAAATAGGTGCAGTGCCCGAAGAATAATGATTTGACTTTTGAGGTCCTTTATGTAAACTCTATTTCTTTTCTTTCTTAATTATATAATGATGTTTATTTACATGTGATGAAAACAACTAAAGCTGTCTTAAAATTTTATGATGTTAATGGCTCGCTTTCACTACTTTGTTATGCTATTACAGGACTACTAATTTTGTACCAAAATCTTGTACCAAAATCGTATTTTACACTGTATTTAGATAAAAGACTGCAGAACCCGTTACAATGGTGATGCAGACCAGCAACAACGCAGAAAAAAGTTTTCATTTCCTGCTAGACTTATTTGCGCAGATTGTTATGAGGTACAACAACAACTACTGCATCAAGCCTTTATCCCATTATATGGGGTTGGCTACATGAATCTTTTTTCTCCATTGTGTCTTGTTAAGAGTTAAATTCTTATTTAAATCTAATAAAAAAAGGCTTTTTGGCGATTGGAAATATATTCTTATTCCTATCTTGTTTTGATGACAGACTCACTTGGATGAGTATCTGAGTGATGATGGTCCATTCGATATATGCAGTTGTCAGGCAAGTCCTTGCTTATGAAATTTTAATCTTAGTGAAATGAATGAAGGCACATTTACTGGAGCAGTTTTCTTTCTGCTTTGCATTATTGCTCTTTTCATCAGTAATTTTGACGTTTAAACATCTCAGTTTGCCTTACACTACTCATGGTCAACTGAAGCACGAGCAAGGAGAGCATTGGCCAATATATCAGCCTTGCTTCGACCTGGAGGGTACTTCATTGGAACCATGCCAGATGCTAATGTTATTATTAAAAAGCTTAGAGATGGTACATTCTTTGACCTATACCAGATATTTCATGTTTGTTTTTCAAACTTAATGCAATTGCGTCATTTCTTTTGGTTTTTTAATTTATTCCGGTTCTTCATGTTTTTTTCTCTTACCCCTTTATTTGTTGAATTGGAAGAGCTTTGGTCCCAAGTCTTATTTCAACAGTCATTGTTAACTTTGTTGTGTGTGGAATTGCTGACCTTTGCAATTGTTGAACTCATTATCCTGTAGGCCGTCATACATGTTTAATATGCACCATGAATTGATGAGATTGCATCATTGGTAACAGTTACACTTCATAATTGGATTTCTTAGAAGAATTTTATGCCCCTAGATACTACAGTTACACTTCATGTTTAAAATCGTGATTAAGAATATGAATGGAGGGAATAATTGTATATGTATATAAATATATATGTATATATATTAAAAATAAACTCAGGTATCACAATCGCTAAATTGGAGGAGAGATGAAGACATATACTGGGGTTGATTTTTCCCCCTAAGCCCGTGATAGTCGATTTTAATCAGATCGAGCAGACTTGAAAGGGCAAGTGCCATCCCCAAACTTCCCTCACGGGGAGGGGGCGTCGAAAGGCTGTTAGAATTATGGGGAAAACACCAAATTGCAAAATTATCCTAACAGGTACCGCAATTGCCAAATTGGAGGACCAAAAGACCTATATCGGGGGTGATTCGTCCCTCGAAGCCCCCGACCGTCAACTTTTATCTAGCTGGGCGCATTTGAAAGGGCACGTGCGCTCCCGACCTCCTCTCACAGGGAGGGGATGTTGTGCAAAATTGCATGGGAAGCTGTCAAGTTAGCCTCGAGAGATTGACCAACTTCCGGGAACTAGCTGAGAATAATTTTAAAATAAATTTCATTCAATTAACAAATTAATTTTAAGTTAAAACTCTCATTTAATTTAATTGCTTAATCAATTTCAAATCAAATTAAATAATTTAAATAATTTAAAAGAAAATTAAAATTTATATAATTAATCAATTTTAAACTAAAGTTTAATCAATTGAATAATTGATTAATTTAAAATATAATTAGAACAATTAATTTAAATTTTAATTAAAATCAAAACTTTAATATAGTTAAACTAATTAATTTAAAAGTAAAACTTAAAAATATTTTATTTAATGAGCTAATTAATTGAATTTAAATCTTTAAAGTTAATTAAATTAATTGAGCAACCAAATTTAAATTTAATTATGTAATTTTAAAATATATTTTAATTGACGAGTTGAGCAACAACAACAATATCAATCCTTCATCCCACTACGTGGGCTTGACTACATGAATCCGTTTTCTTCATTGTGTCATGTTAAAAGTCAAATTCTTATTTAATTCTAATAAAGAAAGGTAATTTCTAATATTTTCTAACCAAGTCTTTTTAGGTCTGTCTCTACCTTTCTTAACATGGGCCAAATCTAATACATCTACTCTCCTAACAGGGTCATCAAAAGGCCGCCATTTTACATGACCAAACTATCTAAGATGACTCTCTCTAATCTTATCTATCACTGGAGCTACTCCAACCTTTTCATGCATATGCTCATTTTGTATCCTATCTCTAACAGTAAATCCACTCATCCACTTGAGCAAAATCATCTCAGCAACACTTAATATTATGCTTCTCTTTTAATGACCAATATTTTGCACCATAAAGCATTGCAGTTTTCACCACTATCTTAAAAAATTTTCCCTTAAGCTTGAGTGATACTTTTCTATCACACAACAAACCTGAAGCATTCCTCCACTTCAACCATCCAACTTGAATTCTATTAATAGTATCCTCATCTATTTCACCATCACTCTAAACAATAAATCCAAGATATTTCAAACGAGTACACGTATTAATGGCTTGATCGCTCAAAGTCACAAACCCCTATTATATCTATTACTACTAAAACTACACTCAAAGTATTCGGTTTTAGATCATTGTCATTGCCATGTCCCAAGTGGCTAAGTCCTGGATGAGAAAAGTGAAGGGTTACGTTAGGTAGTTGACAGCCAGCGTAAAATTTGTCGAATAATCATAACAATTAACTAGCTGAGCAATTCATTTTAATTTAAATTTAAACCTTAAAATTTACTAATTTAACCCAAAAAAAAATCAAAATGTAAGTAGCAATGCAGTGAGGAGAGCCACTCAGGTGAAATGCATTTTGATTAAAAAAAAAAAACAAACACAAAAAATTAATGTTTCCACCATACAAACTTAAGTATAATGCGCACAAACTAAACACCAAACTACTAAAATGAAAGAAAATAAGAAATACAAAGAAAATTCCAAAAAACCTTAACAAACCTAAACCTAGCTCTAGCTCTTGCAATTGCAAGTACAACATGCCTGCAAGCAAGCTGATAAGGCATCAGCTTCAGGGTGTAGAAATAAAGTATATTCAAAACTAGGTGCTAGAAATAAAGTATTGAAGCTTAAACAATAATACTAAAGCAAAAGACAAGCTACTGGGGCAAGAAGGAAAAAAAAAAAAAACTCTGAAACAAAACATTGGTGCTGGTGTCGAAGCAGTGAAGTGTGCAAAACTAAAACCCCGCTAACCTAAAGTTCAATTGAAAACCTCTAATAGAGGTCGTAAAACCTGCTGCATGGGCTACTTCTAATAGAAGAAGTAAGACTCACACGGTAGGGGAAATCTTTAGGTAAAAGTAACCTAATCCTAAATCCCACATGTAGGCCATCTCTAATAGAGGCCGTAAGTCCCAAGGAAAACATTCCTAAAACAACTAACACATCCTTGATAACTTTGGGCTACTTCTAAAAGAAACTGTAAGATCCGTTATTTGGGTTACTTCTAAAAGAAGCCTTAAGACCTGATTTATGATCTACTTTCAATGAAAGCTATAAGTCCCGACCCAAATTTAAACTACGAGCGACTCCAAAATGGAGCCAGAAGACCCAATTTAAATCTAAACTACTGGCAACTCCCAAGCAGAGCCGCAAGTCCTAACCCAAAGCAATAAAACCCACAGTCAATCACTTTAGTTTACTTGGAATCTCTCTGAGAGGAGATAACCCATAGCTGTTAATTAGATTCCCTAGACATTACGATCAACGATTGTTAGTATTGGTATACGAAAACCTACGGTATTCTCGGGATGATGGAACCATGAAATCTTGATCGGGTCTACCGCCAAAAATAAAACTGTTGCATGTCTAAACATCAATTTATCCTTAATCGAGAGTTCTTTTCTACGCGTTAGAAGTGGTAATTAACTATGAGGGCTTGTGCTCATAGGAAGTGGAACCCCAGAACTAAATAAACCTAGATGTCGATCATGGGGGAAATCTGATTAATTTAAATTCTAATCTACCTTTGGAAAAATGAGGCCTAAAGCTTGCGAAAGTGGGGTTTGTGTTGTAGTGCCATATTTTTCTTAGCGAACATTATCCTTTGCAATGAGCTCTGTGTTTAACTTATTAGAAAAAAGCATGTGGCCGGTCTGACTTTTTGTGTTTTATATGCACAGCTGAAGGATTGACATTTGGGAATAGTGTGTACTGGATTTCTTTTGATGAGGAATATGCTCACAAGGTGCTTTCTTATTCTTTGAACGATGGCTTCTCCTTTAATTATCATACATCATTTATCTGTTTTGCCCTATGTTGACATTCAATATTTTCTTGCACCTTGTTTCAGAAGTTCAGCTCTTCTAACCCTTTCGGCATCCAATACAAGTTTCATTTAGAGGTAATTCAAATTAAAACTTGAAATTTTTGGAGTACAATTAATTGCATGAATTATTATCTTTTTTGTTAGAAACATTATTGTCTTGCTATGTTCAAATGTTTTGATTTACTTGCTTTCAAATGTTCTATGTTCTTTTGTATTCCAGAGAACTTTATTTATTAGTTTCTTTGTTGAGCTCTGTATTGAATTCATATATTTCTTGGATAAACTTATGTGTGTTGACAATATGATGTGTTTTATGCTTTATTAATTTTTCCTTCCAGTAGTGCAGGTCCATTAAAATGTTTTATATTTTTGAAACAAAGTAAGCTTTTATGAAGCTTTTCTAGCCCGTTTCCCAAATTTTCATTATACATCTGTAGGTCCGTGCGATTAATCTCAAAATTTTCTTTTGGGCTTATTTGATTGCTTGTAATTAAAATTTTTTTTTTTTTTTAAAATGATGATTTCATTTTCAGTCATTTTACGTTTGAAAATTAAGTTATTTCATTCAAGGAAGGTACCAATGGGCTCTTTTAATAACCTATGATGTACAGACACGGGCACGTCGACATGGACATGGTACATATTAATAATTGAAAATATTGGACACAGATACGGTTTGGACACGGTATCATAATTTTAATATTTGAAAAACAATGTATAAAAATTAAATAAGTATAATATAAAAAATAATTTAGAATAATAAGTCATTTAACTATAATTTGTACTTAAAATAATTAATATTAGGATATTAAGAGTTGGGTGTAGATGTTGTGTATTAGTCATCGGGAGAGGAGTCAACAATGTTGTCGAAAGTCGGGCATTAATATTATGCAATAAATATCGGACATCGATGTCAAGAGGGCGTCTATCGTCGATGTTGAGAGGGTCTTGGTCGTCAATGTTATGACAACATCGGACAAAGATGAATTGTCAAGTTGTGGATATAAAAATTGCTAGCGTCGAGCATCAATATCAACATAGTGTCAGACTTTGATATTGAGATGGTTTTGAAATGTCATTATTGTAACGACATAAGACATTGATGTTGAGATGACATACGTCATTATTGTGAAATCAAAGTCGCAACCCACCAAAGAGAAAAGAAAATGAGAATATTCAATGAATGGGGTATTGAGTGCGGGTGATTGATTTGGTACTGTGGATAGGAGATAAGAAATTTTGTTTTTATATTTTAAATAAATAAAATTTTTAAATACAAGAAATTATGTTTAAAAAAATTTCATAAAATATTTAAGAATCTCCAATTTATATTTACTATCTGTTAATCGAACACATCAGTGTGTCCGACACTTGTCAGAGGTGTGTTGGATGCGTGTCGTGTCGGATACTACATGCCTCTTTGAGGAGAAGTGTCGGTACATCATAGATAATAACTCAATAATAATAATTACATTAATTTTATCATTTTCCCTTACCCTTCCTTCTCTTGCATATGAGATGCCTAGTGAAATCATTGAATCAACCTGGTGCTCAAGATTTGAATTTTCGTGATGATACCAACATGGGCTTTGACGTGCTCAATTGGGCTTTTCGGATCTCTCTGTTTATCACTGGTCAATCTCAAGGTTTGCCCATTTCTGGGCAGCATGACTTTGATGACCATATTCTCGAACATTTTTTAAAATTTTATTTCCTACAGCAAACATTGTATTAGTTCCCTGCAAACCTTGGACCTGAAAAGGAAGAAGCTAAAAACCTTGCATTTATGCCTGGCAAACCCAAGCTTTAATGTGCTCTTTGTTGGAAGTTTTCTAATACCTAGCTTTTGCAAATCTCTGTATAACTGACTTGATTTTTAGTATACTATTTTTCCTTGTTTAAATAATGAGAAAAACCATTATCTTTATTTGCAGCAAAGAAAAAATGTAAAGGTATTGTCACTAAATCCGTTAAAGTTTTTCTTTTTATCATGAGAGTAAACTAGAGGATTTAAATTTCGTTGAAAACTTAATCCCTAGTTCTTCTTCTCCAAAAATCTGATCATGTTGTGTTGTTGTTGTTGTTTTTTTTTTTAACTCTTCTAGATTCGATTATGACCTCATAAATTGCATGATATTTCTCATTTAGTTATGACAATTTACAGGATGCTGTTGATTGCCCAGAGTGGATTGTACCATTTCATGTTTTCAAATCACTGGCGGAGGAGGTTAGTTTCTACTCCCCAGACTTCAGCTATTATTCTGTTTCGGTTGTTAGATTTTAGTTCTTTTGTCTCAGTCAAAGCCTTCTTTGATTTCATTTCTCTGATAGAATGTTTCAGTTTCTTCATCTGTTTCCATTGTGGTGTTTTGTAGTATGATCTCAAGCTTGTGTCTGTGAAAAATTCCCATGCTTTTGTGGATGAGTTTTTGAAAATGCCAGAGTTTACTGAGCTAATGAGGAGGCTCGGCGCTCTGGGCGATGGCAACCAGGATCGAAGTGAGCCATCCTTGATCCTTCCCTTGCTCTCAGAATTTGTACTAATGATGAAATCCTTCATACTTAGCCTTTGCTAATGTGCAGGTACATTGTCACAGGATGAATGGGATGCGGCTTATCTCTATTTAACTTTTGTATTACAAAAGGTATGCTTTTGATTGAATCGTTCCCTTTTGGGCTGTGGGGGTGTCAATATTTGACCCGACCCGAACCTGACCCAAAAATTTTGAGTTTGGGTTTCAACAATTCGACTCGTTTCAAAAATTGGGTTGGGTTCTGGTTGACCCTTTGACCCGAAGTTGACCCGTTTTGACACGAAAACCCATTTTTTGACCTAAAAAGCGGATATAGACCCATTTTTGAACCCGAAAACTAGTAGTTTTTGTTGGCACCGGGTCATTCGGGTCAGGTTGGGTTCGGGTCCGGAAAACTGACTTGTTTGCAAAATGGGTCGGATTCGGGTTGACCCAAATAGTATCGGGCCAGTTTCGGGTTCGACCCGAACCCAACCCGTGATCCTTATTTGGCTGCTACCCATTGACTTTGTATTGCATTATTTTGATATCAGAGTGGCGAATCTACGGCAAGTAAGAGGAAGCATGACAGCAGCAATAAAGGAAAAACGTGCATAACAGAAGAAGACATTGAGATCCTCGATGGTGATATTTGAGCAATCCCATCTTTAAAGTTTTATTTGTATATTATCAAGTGGTGCAGGGTACCCTACGCCAGAGCTTTCCCTGCGCATAAGGCACCAACAGGTGGTAAAACGACGTTACAAGGTTCGCCTTCATGCAAGTTAGCCTGTACTCTTTGTTCCAATCCAGTTCTTCTGTAAACTATCCTTTGATTATCCTAACATATAACAGTGAAAATGTGAAATACATTGTATTAAATATAATAAGACACTGTACAATAATATTTTTCAGTTTGAGGTGAATAAATTACCCAATACATGTCTGATTTCTCCTCTTGTTATCCAAAAATAATTCTGGGCTATGATTGAGGCTTTGTTTGAGATAGTTCTTTTACTGTTTTGAAAAATTAAGATCTCTATCATCATCTCAAAATTGAGTAATTCAGTGTTTTTCTTTTGGATGTAATTCATAGAGTGTTATATTCTAAAATTACACTCATTAGGGGTCAATTTATTGTGCTCTAAATTAAGAGTAAGGAATTTTGGTATAGATTTTTTTTTTAATAAACTCTAAAAAGCTTAAATAAGTCAGGAGTACTCTTAGAGTAACCTCTCTATTGGAGTCACCAAACACATCCCCATACAATCTTGGATAATAACTATGCATACCTTAATATGAGTGGGACCATTTTACTTTTGTGTTTAAATCAAATTAATTTGACATCGTCTTTTACCAAAAAATATATTTATAGTGGTTCTACCTATAATACTATGCCCACTCCTTAGGTCCTCTACGTGAAAATTTTACTAAACTCTCTCCTTTTGCTCCATAGAAGCCTTCATCCCTCATGGGATATTGAAGAAATCCTACACCTCTTTTCCTCCATGAAATGCATTGCTACCCTAGCACACCAACTAGTTTTTACGATACTCTTCCATGAGATAAATAGATCCATTATAACTAGTTTGCAAAAGTTCCTAAATTAGAATTACAAACATGGTGCGGCGGAGATGCCCTTACAAAAATCACTTCCGCTAAATTGGTGCGACGGAGAGCTGGAAGGTTTGTCACCCTTCTGGTGATGGCAACGAACCTTCAATTATTTTTCTCCCTCTTAGATAAGGCAGAGAACCTCAGAATCCTTTTTCTCCCTCCTAGAGAAGACAGAGAACCTAGGCTTCTTTCTCACCCTCCTAGTGATGGAAGAGAACCAAGAACTCTTTTTTCTCCCTCCTGGAGAATGTAGAGAACCTCGGCTTAGAGCTAAAGAGTTTCTCCCCAGAGCAACCTGAGAACCCTAGATAGAGACTTGGAGGAACAAGGCGAGACACTTGCTTGGAGCAACCGTGTGAACCCCTCACACAACTTCTCCCTCACACTAAAGTTCTCCTCTTCTTCCCAAAGCTTTCATAGAACTTATTCTCAAAACTCTCTTTCAAGAATACTCAGCAGCTAAAAGTCTTTTTAAATAAGTCATTGATAGAGCTTAAGTAGAAGGGCTTACAAAAAGCCTGAATTTTAATTCTAGCGATACTGATCGTCCAGTATGATTAAGGATCTTCCAGTATGATTAAGGATCATCCAGTACGATAAAGGATCGTACAATATGATTAGTTTAAAGTACTCCTAGTAGTACTATACGAAGAGATAGTTGTTGAATGACCAGTTTTTAAGAAATGAGCTGATCGTCCATGACGATTTAGATCATTGTCTAGTATGATTAATACTAAAACTTGGATTATCGTCCAATACAATAAGTGATGATAAATTAGCATCCCATGCAAGAATCGATTCGTACAGTAAGATTGGTTAAATCGTCTTGTATAATCTGATTGGATCAGTTAATCCAAATTTGTTCCATAATCATAGGATTAATTTAAGAAAAAATTAATCACATTGTATCGTATGATTAATTCAAATTTTAAATTTTAAAATATTGTCTAAATTGTGATTTGCCGTTGGGATCCTAAAATAAACTGATCGTCCTGCACGAAGTAGACCATACTGTATGATTAATTCATCTTATCTTAACTATCACAATTAGCTATTTTAATTATTTTTTGATTAGCTGATCATACAATATGATATGGATCGTATAGTATGACTAGTTCAAAAATCTCACTTTTAATATGAAATTAACTCACTCCCTTTAGTGTGTGTGTGTGTGTATGGTTACCAAGCCTAAAATCCACCAAATATATTTTTTGACACAAGAAAAGTGGAATAAGAAAAAATAAGATTATATACTTTTCAACCCTATTATACTCAGTCTTAGGCTGAATAGTTGTGTAGTGTGTGGTAAAAAAAAGTTTTATAGTGTGTAGTGGACCTGAAATATTAGTGCACAAGAAACAAGACATATAAGCAATAATAAAAATGAACGGGAGATATCAATAATAAAATAATAATATTTGTTATCATCAAAATTGTAGTACTTTGGTCCAGATTTACAACTATCTCTCCTTTTTTGATGATGGAAAATATTGTTGTTAAAGATATTCAAATAATTTTGATATTCTAAAGTCCCCTTGGAAGATAAATTTTTGAAAATAAGGAGAGTTTTTTTTCTTAATTATTATTTTAAATTTTTTTTAAAAACAAGAGACTAAGCAAAAAAGTAAATTGGATTCATTTAAATAAAGATGCAAATATCTAACAATAAACTACTACTCTCCCTTTTGGCATCACAAAAAGAAGAAAAAATACTAAACAAAATAAGAAAATAAAAAATACATCAATGTTTGTTTGAAAGTTGAGTTTGAAAAGATATATTATCTTTAAGAGAATTTAATTTCTGGAATTCAATATTGAAATTGAATGCATCTTTATGAACAATATCTCATCTTAGAAGGCAAACATATGATTCACTAATGGGTTCAATTTACAGTATTGGAAATTCATCTTGATTATTGTAGTCAAATTCAAACAAGAACTGCATATGACCTCGGACGGTCAAAATGATTGTTCAATTAAGTATTTAACTATGATAATTTGGATAGAATCATTAATTTTATAATCAAAGTTACAACAATAATTGTTATATCCTTTTGAGGGAAGAAGATATCAATATTTATTGATTGTTTGAAAATGACAATTATGATCGTTGATTTTGTCTTAAAAATTTTTAGAGATAATTAATTGAGATTTTAAAAAAATTGATTTTGAAAAAACTTGATCTGGATTTCTAAATATCCTACGAGTGCAAGCCTTCGTAGTTAATTACATTATAGGAAAGTTAAATTTCATATGAATACTTTTGATTAAAATAAAAGATATAAATTTTATTTTTGAATTTTTAAAGATTTATCTCAAAGGAGTGAGACGTGAATTTCAATAGAGATTGGATCAAGATTGAACACTTATTTTTAGAAGTTGAAAGAGAAGTTGTAAGAGGTGTTTGGAATTATGAAATAATTCAGAGACACCCCAATCTATACTATGTGTAGGGCTAAAATTTGGATTGAAAGAAATTTTATTTGAATTATTAATTTTATCAGAAGGTTGGGATTATATTTTTGAAGGTTAATGTCTTATAGTCTAAACCTGCCTCATAACTTAAGCCTAAATTGGGCATTGAAAATAAGTGACCCAAATATAGCTAATACAGTGCAAATCTGGATTTACCTCAATCTAAATTGAGGAGCTAGCTAACTACCTAAGTGCTTTAAAATTATGAGTTTGTTCATTTATGTAGGAGTGGTATAGACGTTTAGATAAGTTTAAGGAATCAGGGCTGACATCTAGAGCAGATACTAACTAGCCCCTTGACTTATGTTGGGTAATATGAAGCTTAAAATTTAATGCAATTAATTTTTAGATACTTTTAAGTCTGTATCTAATACAATGCATGCTTGTTAACTCGATAAATACTTAAATCAAATATGAAGCAATTTTAAAAAGGCATAAAAATAAGTTTTTCCTTAGAGATTGCACAACTTTCCCTCGATAGGACTACACTGTAATAAGTTATGTGGCCTGCCAGAACTCGCAGGTGGGGAGGTGCCTAATAAGGAAAAGAAGATATAATATAATGTATGCGACCCTTGACGATCTGAGTTTACTTTTTAAAATCATTAGAGTTTTTATCTTAGCTTAAAATTTTTAAATTTAATTAAAGTGGAAAATATTTTTTAATGTGTCCTCACGAGCCTTCGATCGTTTCAGGCTAAATCAAAAGTGGTATGCAATCAAAAAAATCTAAAAAAGATATGCAATTTTTACTGCACAATCAAATTAAATAAATCAATTAAATTTATTAAATTGAATGTCCATTTGAAAAGTGCTATTTAATATTACAACCTTGGGTCTATAGAAAATAAAATGGCTGGGTACCACTGATAACAACCCGATTCTACTCCTAAGACTCAAGTGACTTTGAGAATGAGTTTCTTTTGATCTTCGTTTCTTTGTCCTTCTATAGACTCCTTGGATCCATTGGGTCTAAATATCCAAATGAAAAGAAATTCCCCCTCGAAAGGGATATTTTTTTCCCTTTGGATATTTGAAAATTATCCAGATTGGAATATCTAAATAGATAATAACTCTCCCCCGGGGAATGTGATTTCTCTTTGGATTTCAAATTAGATTTTTATCCTATTTCAAATCACTTTAAATATTATAACTCTTGACTCAAATCAAATTACAATTGAAAATAAAAAATTCTATACTCAAATATCATGCATGGTTATCCTAAGCAGTTAAAATTTTAAATCACATATCAAGCAATTATATATTGAAATTAAAAGTACTCAAACCAACCACAATTGTCCATACTCTTTTAATTTAAAGGGGGACTTAACGTAATAAAGCACATGTAGAAACTTGATTAATTTAAATTTAATTTTGCCCCCTTTAATTTTAATGTTCTTATGAGCATGACCACATATATAAGATTATGTAAGAATTTAAATCATCCCTAACCTATGAGTAAATCTAACGCTCATTACATAGATGCACAGATCATAGAAAATTAAGTAAAAAATCACATTAATCAATTAATTTTCAAATAGCACATAGTAAAAACTCAAAAAGCCCAGCACACAATAGCAAGAAAGTAAAACACGGACCTAGCATAAGACAAGAGTTGATTGTTTTAGCAAACTATTTAAGGTGTGTGAGGTTGGCTATGTGGTTTGGATATGTTCTATGTAGGATAATTAGTTAACGTTGTTTGATGTTTTGGTTATTTGTTGAAGACTTAAAAGAATTTTCATTCAAATTTAAATATTAATAGTTTAGAATTTATTTTGAAGTGTATTTAAGTATTAAATAATTACTATTTTTGTTAAATCAGGGCTATGAAGTTTATTTCATCTTCCTTGGGGCTAGGCTAATAGCCTCGTAGGCCCGTATTACCTAGTAGTAATTAATATCAATTAAGTAGTTTAATTGATTAAAGATTTAAAGGTTGATAAATTTTAATTAAAGTGATTAGATGCTAATTTTAATGTTGGATTAAAATTTTCTTGATTTTCAAATTTCATATTAATTTTTTGAATCCTTTGAATTATTTAAATGCATTAATTAAATGGGTTAAATTTTGACTTTTTGATTAAAGTTGATTTTTATAGTTTTAATATTTTTTTTACATACTAGATCTTAAGATAAGTAATTATACTATAAGTTTGCTAAAATTATATATTTTTATATTTAATTATAAATTTTTGAAGTTTGAGCTAAAATTTGAACTAAAGTTGGCTGAAAAGTTAACTTTTTGATTTTAAATAATTTTTGATGGTTTGATATTTTTAATAAATATTAGACATTACATGTAGTACAACGCCTTTGAGTTTTCTCAATCTTGAATTTTCTACATTAACTTATAGATTTTTGAAGTTTTGACTTCATTTTGAACTACGGTTGACTCGAGATTTGACCTTTTTACTTTGACCAATTTCTGTTGGTTTGTCATTCTTAGAAAATAGTAGACTTCAAATGGAGTTGAATGACACTAAGTTTCGTCAATTTAGATATTTCTAAAATTAGTTATGATTTTTCATATTTTGGTTAATTAATTGATTTTTTTTAATTATTTAATTAAAAAGATTTTGATTATTTTGATCAAAACTCATCCTAAACTACATGACCCATGAGAGTGTTTTTTGGTGTTTAGAATTTATTTGGAATTTTTAATAATTTTAATTAAATATTAATTTTCACTAAAACTTAAATTAAAGGTCCAGTGATGGTTTTTTTTTTCTAAATAGAAGATTGAATTTTGGTTAGTTTGTTGTATTATTTATATTTTTTAGATTTAATTTTAATTTATTATAATTGTTTTAAGTTTTTGGGTGCCTAAAAAGGCTTAATTTCAACTTGTTTAATTTTCTGACCTAAAATGAACTCTAAATTAAGTGAAATTTGGACCTAAGGTGTGAAGTGTCACTAAGTTTAATATTATCTAGTTTCACCCCTATTTGATGTGTGTATAATTTTCTAATTTTTTTTGAGTTAACTAGACCTTAATTATTTTTTCTATGTGTCACTAGTATTCAATTAGGTTTGAATCTCTGGCCATCTAATCTTGGGACATATACAAATACACCACAATAATCATATAGCATAATTCTAACAATGTAAAGAGTTATAAATTTTTAAAGTTTTGGATCTAAAATGGACCCATTACTTTGAAAATTTACATCACAGAAATTCATTGAACATTTGGTCCTAGGAAAATTATAGATGATGCCAAAGAAGTTTTAAATAAACTTAAATAACTTAACTATATTGTGAGAAAATTGGAAATATTGAGTTTTAAATAAATTAAATAACTCACAATCTAGCCATCAAATCACTTTGATTTTAATTTTAATAAATAGTTGGCTCAATCCCTTTCCAGTGAGCCCGAGAACACTCAATTTGGTGCAAAATTGGATTTTCTATGAATTTAAGAAGTTTTGGGATTTAAAATTGAGTTTTTAATTCAATCTTAATTATTTGGTCTGCTAGCGTAATCATTGGCAATGATTGCGAGCAATGCGGAGTGGCACCACTGTGGTCTAAATCCACGTCAGCAGGGATATCAGCCATCGAATCGAGCGGGAGCGATGTGGACGTCTAAGATGTTACCTTATCGACGCACATGATTTTAAATGACCTGAGTTTGAATCCCAACATCCGCGTACATTTTCTAAGGGTTGACATGGCATCCTCTAAGCCGTCCAATCTTGCAGAAGAAAAGATCAGATGGCTTTGATTGATTCAGAGAAAAAATAGTTCAAATTGAACTAAAATTTGAAACTCACATAACTTTCAAAATACTTATCCAAATTAGATGAAATTTAAAACATGGACTCATGGTAGTATAGTCTTCTAATACATGGAGTTTGAAGGCTCCATGTATTGTAAATTTTTTTGTAGTTTCAAATTAAAGTTTAAACTAAAAGAAGAGATAACTTATAATTTAATGGATGGATTTTTATATTTTTGGTCTTGTTGGAAAGCTAATGAGATCCTCTACAACTTCACTAAAGGGTCTAAGAGCTTTTGATGGCTGGATTGGAATATGCTACATCAAATCTTCTTTCTCTCTCTTTATATATATATATATATATATATATATATATATATATATATATATATATATATATATATATATATATATATATATATATATATCTTGTCAAATTGAGTTTTTGAGCTTGACAATAGGTGGGGGAAAGGTTTGGGAGGCCTTAGAAATAATTGGAGAGGTTGAGTGGTTAATGGGATGGGCTCAAGGTTGTTAGAATTAGAGATTTTGGATGAGATGGAGTAGAGCCAAAGCTTTGTGTTAAGTGTGAAATTATCCCTGCATCCCTAACATTACTATCCTTAATTGAGAGAGAGAGAGAGAGGGAGAGTCCTTGGGTTGTTGATGACACTTTAGAATTTTTATTTATTTTACCTTTATTCCACTGCTTATGACACCTTTACTTTCTCTTTAGGAAGCTTTTAAATTGTCATGTCATTAATACTATGTCATCTTCTTCTTCATGTGCAGAACTGTCACTTTCTGACTTATTTTCTTTTTAAAATATTATGTTGTCCTTTTCTTTTCACCTGTATCAATTTTCCTTTGACTCACTCCTTGCTCGTAGGTAATGAGTGATCCAAATAAATTGTTAATAAAGTAAACATTCAAATTTTTTGATTCAGTAATTACAATTATTTTAGCATCATAAGAAATAGGTAGGCATCATAAAATCTTATTAACTTTTTTAGAATTTGATAGTTCTCTTTCTAGTTAATGCAAGGATGTTACTATCTGGGTGAACATATAGTATATTTCAAATACAATCTTAGTGGTGCAGGACACATGGTGCTGGAACACAGGCTTTAGAAAATGAACTAGAGAATGTAATGGCACTTGACATGTACAAGTACTGTAGCGCTACTAAATACCGTTGCTAAGGTGCTGTAACTAACTTAATAATGATTTTGAACTAAGGTTGTAGTTTTGGTAACAATGTTGCAATTCATAATAAAATGCCACAATAAAAAAGTTATGAAAGTATGAAACATTAACTATTCTATCATCAGTACTATAAAAATAATTAACCAAATGCTTCAGTGCTTGATAATGAAGCAACAAGGTGCTCTGTAAGGCATAATGGCATTGCAGCATTCAAATATGTAGTGCTACGATATTGCTCTCTTCCTAGTTAATGCAAGGATGTTACTACCTGGGTGAACATATAGTATATTTCAAATACAATCTTGCTAGGTTTCATGAATAAAAGTTTATAGTGTTGTAGTAGAATGTTTAGCCTAGACTATTTAACTTCATTAGTTCCGCCATAAGTGATGCATAACCTATCCCAAAATTTTTTTTTTCCGTAGTGCATGTAGAGACACACATATAATCTTCAGATTTTAAAGAACAGAAAAAATAGTTCAAGCATTAGCATTTAACTAAGCTAAGTCTCTATCCTCGTAGCTCCATTCATTAAATGGTAATTCAATTTTAATGCCATTAATCAAACGAGATGGTGCATAATAATTTTCTTGTACTAAAAACCAAATGCGATAATCAGTATATTGCAAAAAGGTAGACATAAAAATTTTCTAGAAATCAAATGATATATTATCAAACAGTGGTGGATGGGTTATTGAATAGCCCTCCATAGTATTTTGCTTACCAAAATGCACTATTGATCTTTTCTTGAAGATTTTAAAATATAAATTTTAAGACCCATTCTGATACCACTTGAAAGTTAAAGGAGGTTGTGAGATTTTAAAAAACTAGCCCGAGATGCACCAATAGGGGGGTGGGGGTGGGGGTTGGGGTGGGGTGAAAGTTCCCAAGAAGTTAACATAGAAATAAATTACAGAAAAAGAAATAAAAGTGTAAAATATAAAAAGCACATCAGAACTTTTATTGTGCTTCAGTCAAAACATGACCTACATCCACTCCCCGGACTCCTCTTCGAGTATTACACTATTACTATAGTGTCTCTCCTTTTGCCACTACAGCAAGGCAGAGAAGCCCTTACAAAAATTACTTCCATCAAACCTGGTGCGGCGGAGAGCCGAAAGCATTGAACCCTCCCGTTAATGGCAGTAAACCTTCAATCATTTTTCTCCCTCATAGAGAAAGCAGAGAACCTCATAATCCTTTTTCTCCCATATAGAGATGGTAGAGAACCTAGATGTCTTCCTCACTTGCCTGGTGATGGTAGAGAACCAAAAACTCCTTTTCCCCCCTCATGTAGAAGGCAAAGAACCCCAACTTAGAGCTGAAAAGTTTCTCCCTAGAGTAACCCAAGAACCCTAGATAGAGACTAGGAGGAATAAGGCTAGACACTTGGTTGGAGCAACCATGTGAACCCCTCACACAACGTCTCCCTCACAATAAAGTTCTCTTCTTCCCAAAACTCTCCTAGAACTTCTTCTCAAAACTCCCTTTAAAGAATACTCGAAGCCAAAAGTCTTTTTAAATAAGTCATTGATAGTGCTTAAATAGAAGGGCTCACAAAAAGCTCTAAATTGAACTCTGGCTACACTAATCATCCAGTATAATGAAGGATTGTAAAGTATGATTAGTTCAAAGTATTCATGTTAGTACTGTATGAAGAGATAGACGTTGAATGATTAATTCAAAGAAATGAGTTGATCGTTAAGGACGATTTAGATCATCGTCTAGTATGATTTGTACAAAAACTTGGATTATCGTCCAGTACTATAGGTGATGATAAATTATCGTGCCATACAAGAATCAGGTCATACAGTATGATTGGTCAAATCGTCCTGTATGATATGATTGGATCAATTAATCCAAATTTGTTCCCTAATCACATGATTAATTTAGGAAAAAAATAATTATATTATATAATACGATACATACCGTACCGTATGATTAGTTCACATTTTGAATTTCAAAATATTGCCTAAATTGTGATTGGCTGTTAGGATCCTAAAATAAATTGATCATTTTGTACGAAGTAGGCCGTACCGTACAATTAGTTCAAGTTGCCTTAATTATCACAATTAGCTGTTTTAATTATTTATCGATTAGTTGATCATATAGTATGATATTAATCGTACAATACGACTGGTTTAGAAAATCTGACTTCTAATATTGATACTAACTCAATCCCTTGAGTGTGTGTGTGTGCATGGTTATCAAGCCTAGTATCCACCAAAATATATTTTTTGGCACAAGAAAAGTAGATTAAGGAAAATTAAGATTACAGACTTTTCAACCCTGTTATACCCAGCCTTGAGATGAACCGTTGCATAGTGTGTATGGTGGACTGAAATGTTAGTGCACAAGAAACATGATAAATATGCAATAATAATAACTAACAGGAGATAGTAGTAATGAAACAATAATGTTTGTTATTATCAAAACCACAGTACTTGGGTCCAAATTTTTAATAGTTGAAAATATCATATTAAAGCAGAATATTCTGCCTTGCTATTCATAATTATATTCATGATTATATTTACATGAGGTATATGATAGCATATAAATTGATTGAAGATATATAGAACTGAAAGAACCTACATTAATATTAATATAGTATGACATAACAAAAGCGGATATAGACCCATTTTTGAACCCGAAAAGTAGTAGTTTTTGTTGACACCGGGTCATTCGGGTCGGGTTGGGTTCGGGTCCGGAAAACTGACTTGTTTGCAAAATGGGTCGGATTCGGGTTGACCCAAATAGTATCGGGTCAGTTTCGGGTTCGACCCGAACCCGACCCGTGACCTGAAATTGACATCCTTATTTGGCTGCTACCCATTGACTTTGTATTGCATTATTTTTGATATCAGAGTGGCGAATCTACGGCAAGTAAGAGGAAGCATGACAGCAGCAATAAAGGAAAAACGTGCATAACAGAAGAAGACATTGAGATCCTCGATGGTGATATTTGAGCAATCCCATCTTTAAAGTTTTTTTTTATTTGTATATTATCAAGTGGTGCAGGGTACCCTACGACAGAGCTTTCCCTGCGCATAAGGCACCAACAGGTGGTAAAACGACGTTACAAGGTTCGCCTTCATGCAAGTTAGCCTGTACTGTACTCTTTGTTCCAATCCAGTTCTTCTGTAAACTATCCTTTGATTATCCTAACATATAACAGTGAAAATGTGAAATACATTGTATTAAATATAATAAGACACTGTACAATAATATTTTTCAGTTTGAGGTGAATAAATTACCCAATACATGTCTGATATCTCCTCTTGTTATCCAAAAATAATTCTGGGCTATGATTGAGGCTTTGTTTGAGATAGTTCTTTTACTGTTTTGAAAAATTAAGATCTCTATCATCATCTCAAAATTGAGTAATTCAGTGTTTTTCTTTTGGATGTAATTCATAGAGTGTTATATTCTAAAATTACACTCATTAGGGGTCAATTTATTGTGCTCTAAATTAAGAGTAAGGAATTTTGGTATAGATTTTTTTTTTAATAAACTCTAAAAAGCTTAAATAAGTCAGGAGTACTCTTAGAGTAACCTCTCTATTGGAGTCACCAAACACATCCCCATACAATCTTGGATAATAACTATGCATACCTTAATATGAGTGGGACCATTTTACTTTTGTGTTTAAATCAAATTAATTTGACATCGTCTTTTACCAAAAAATATATTTATAGTGGTTCTACCTATAATACTATGCCCACTCCTTAGGTCCTCTACGTGAAAATTTTACTAAACTCTCTCCTTTTGCTCCATAGAAGCCTTCATCCCTCATGGGATATTGAAGAAATCCTACACCTCTTTTCCTCCATGAAATGCATTGCTACCCTAGCACACCAACTAGTTTTTACGATACTCTTCCATGAGATAAATAGATCCATTATAACTAGTTTGCAAAAGTTCCTAAATTAGAATTACAAACCTGGTGCGGCGGAGATGCCCTTACAAAAATCACTTCCACTAAATCTGGTGCGGCGGAGAGCTGGAAGGTTTGTCACCCTCCTGGTGATGGCAACGAACCTTCAATTATTTTTCTCCCTCTTAGAAAAGGCAGAGAACCTCAGAATCCTTTTTCTCCCTCCTAGAGAAGACAGAGAACCTAGGCTTCTTTCTCACCCTCCTAGTGATGGAAGAGAACCAAGAACTCTTTTTTCTTCCTCATGGAGAATGTAGAGAACCTCGGCTTAGAGCTAAAGAGTTTCTCCCTAGAGCAACCCAAGAACCCTAGATAGAGACTTGGAGGAACAAGGCGAGACACTTGCTTGGAGCAACCGTGTGAACCCCTCACACAACTTCTCCCTCACACTAAAGTCTCCTCTTCTTCCCAAAGCTTTCATAGAACTTATTCTCAAAACCCTCTTTCAAGAATACTCAGCAGCTAAAAGTCTTTTTAAATAAGTCATTGATAGAGCTTAAGTAGAAGGGCTAACAAAAAGCCTGAATTTTAATTCTAGCGATACTGATCATCCAGTATGATTAAGGACCATCCAGTACGATCAAGGACCGTACAATATTATTAGTTTAAAGTACTCCTAGTAGTACTATACGAAGAGATAGTTGCTGAATGACCAGTTTTAAGAAATGAGCTGATCGTCAATGACGATTTAGATCATTGTCTAGTATGATTAATACTAAAACTTGGATTATCGTCCAATACAATAAGTGATGATAAATTATCATCCCATGCAAGAATCGATTCGTACAGTACGATTGGTCAAATCGTCCTGTATAATCTGATTGGATCAGTTAATCCAAATTTGTTCCATAATCATAGGATTAATTTAAGAAAAAAATAATCACATTGTATCGTACGAAAAATTCAAATTTTGAATTTTAAAGTATTGTCTAAATTGTGATTTGCCGTTGGGATCCTAAAATAAACTGATCGTCCTGCACAAAGTAGACTATACTGTATGATTAATTCATCTTATCTTAATTATCACAATTAGCTATTTTAATTATTTTTTGATTAGCTGATCATACAATATGATATGGATCGTATAGTATGACTAGTTCAAAAAATCTCACTTTTAATATGACATTAACTCACTCCCTTTAGTGTGTGTGTGTGTGTAGGGTTACCAAGGAGAGTTTTAGAAGATAAATTTTTGAAAATAAGGAGAGTTTTTTTTCTTAATTATTATTTTAAATTTTTTTAAAACAAGAGACTAAGCAAAAAAGTAAATTGGATTCATTTAAATAAAGATGCAAATATCTAACAATAAACTACTACTCTCCATTTTGGCATCACAAAAAGAAGAAAAAATACTAAACAAAATAAGAAAATAAAAAATACATCACTATTTGTTTGAAAGTTGAGTTTGAAAATATATATTATCTTTAAGAGAATTTAATTTCTGGAATTCAATATTGAAATTGAATGCATCTTTATGAACAATATCTTATCTTAGAAGGCGAACATATCATTCACTAATGGGTTCAATTTACAGTATTGAAAATTCATCTTGATTATCGTAGTCAAATTCGAACAAGAACTGCATATGACCCTGGACGGTCAAAATGATTATTCAATTAAGTATTTAACTATGATAATTTGGATAGAATATCATTAATTTTATAATCAAAGTTACAACAATGATTGTAATATCCTTTTGAGGGAAGAAGATATCAATATTTATTGATTGTTTGAAAATGACAATTATGATCGTTGATTTTGTCTTAAAAATTTTCAGAGATAATTAATTGAGGTTTTAAAAAAATTGATTTTGAAAAAACTTGATCTGGATTTCTAAATATCCTACGAGTGCAAGCCCTCGTAGTTAATTACATTATAGGAAAGTTAAATTTCATATGAATACTTTCGATTAAAATAAAAGATATAAATTTTATTTTTGAATTTTTTAAGATTTATCTCAAAGGAGTGAGACTTGAATTTCAATAGAGATTGGATCAAGATTGAACACTTATTTTTAGAAGTTAAAAGAGAAGTTGTAAGAGGTGTTTGGAATTATGAAATAATTCAGAGACACCCCAATCTATACTATGTGTAGGGCTAAAATTTGGATTGAAAGAAATTTTATTTGAATTATTAATTTTATCAGAAGGTTGGGATTATATTTTTGAAGGTTGAGGTCTTATAGTCTAAACCTGCCTCATAACTTAAGCCTAAATTGGGCATTGAAAATAAGTGACCTAAATATAGCTAATACAGTGCAAATCTGGATTTACCTCAACCTAAATTGAGGAGCCAGCTAACTACATAAGTGCTTTAAAATTATGAGTTTGTTCATTTATGTAGGAGTGGTATAGACGTTTAGATAAGTTTAAGGAATCAGGGCTGACATCTAGAGCAGATCCTAACTAGCCCCTTAACTTATGTTGGGTAATATGAAGCTTAAAATTTAATGCAATTAATTTTTAGATACTTTTAAGTCTGTATCTAATACAATGCATGCTTGTTAACTCGATAAATACTTAAATCAAATATGAAGCAATTTTAAAAAAAGGCATAAAATTAAGGTTTTCCCTAGAGATTGCACAACTTTCCCTCGATAGGACTACACTGTAATAAGTTATGTGGCCTGCCAGAACTCGCAGGTGGGGAGGTGCCTAATAAGGAAAAGAAGATATAATATAATGTATGCGACCCTCGACGATCTGAGTTTACTTTTTAAAATCATTAGAGTTTCTATCTTAGCTTAAAATTTTTAAATTTAATTAAAGTAGAAAATATTTTTTAATGTGTCCTCACGAGCATCCGATCGTTTCAGGCTAAATCAAAAGTGGTATGCAATCAAAAAAACCTAAAAAAGTTATGCAATTTCTACTGCACAATCAAATTAAATAAATCAATTAAATTTATTAAATTGAATGTCCATTTGAAAAGTGCTATTTAATATTACAACCTAGGGTCTATAGAAAATAAAATGGCTGGGTACCACTGATAACAACCCGATTCTACTCCTAAGACTCAAGTGACTTTGAGAATGAGTTTCTTTTAATCTTCGTTTCTTTGTCCTTCTATAGACTCCTTGGATCCATTGGGTCTAAATATCCAAATGAAAAGAAATCACCCCTCGAATGGGATATTTTTTTCCCTTTGGATATTTGAAAATTATCCAAATTTGAATATCTAAATAGATAATAACTCTCCCCCGGGGAATGTGATTTCTCTTTGGATTTCAAATTATATTTTTATCCTATTTCAAATCACTTTAAATATTATAACTCTTCTCAAATCAAATTACAATTGAAAATAGAAGATTCTATACTCAAATATCATGCATGGTTATCCTAAGCAGTTAAAATTTGAAATCACATATCAAGCAATTATATATTGAAATTAAAAGTACTCAAACCAACCACACTTGTCCATACTCTTTTAATTTAAAGGGGGACTTAACGTAATAAAGCACATGTAGAAACTTGATTAATTTAAATTTAATTTTGCCCCCTTTAATTTTAATGCTCTTATGAGCATAACCACATATATAAGATTATGTAAGAATTTAAATCATCTCTAACCTATGGGTAAATCTAACGCTCATTACATAGATGCACAAATCATAAAAAAATAAGTAAAAAATCACATTAATCAATTAATTTTCAAATAGCACATAGTAAAAACTCAAAAAGCCCAGCACACAATAGCAAGAAAGTAAAACACCGATCTAGCATAAGACAAGAGTTGATTGTTTTAGCAAACTATTTAAGGTGTGTGAGGTTGGCTATGTGGTTTGGATATGTTCTATGTAGGATAATTAGTTAACGTTGTTTGATGTTTTGGTTATTTGTTGAAGACTTAAAAGATTTTTCATTCAAATTTAAATATTAATATTTTAGAATTTATTTTAAAGTGTATTTAAGTGTTAAATAATTACTATTTTTGTTAAATCAGAACTATGAAGTTTATTTCATCTTCTTTGGGGCAAGGTTAATAGCCTCCTAGGCCCGTATTACCTAGTAGTAATCAATATCAATTAAGTAGTTAAATTGATTAAAGATTTAAAGGTTGATAAATTTTAATTAAAGTGATTAGATGCTAATTTTAATGTTGGATTAAAATTTTCTTGATTTTCAAATTTCATATTAATTTTTTGAATCATTTGAATTATTTAAATGCATTAATTAAATGGGTTAAATTTTGACTTTTTGATTAAAGTTGATTTTTATAATTTTAATATTTTTTTTACATACTGGATCTTAAGATAAGTAATTATACTATAAGTTTGCTAAAATTGTATTTTTTTTATATTTAATTATAAAATTTTGAAGTTTGAGCTAAAATTTGAACTAAAGTTGGCTGAAAAGTTAACTTTTTGATTTTAAATAATTTTTGATGATTTGATATTTTTAATAAATATTAGACATTACATGTAGTACAATGCCTTTGTGTTTGCTCAATCTAGAATTTTCTACATTAACTTATAGATTTTTGAAGTTTTGACTTCATTTTGAACTACGGTTGACTTGAGATTTGACCTTTTTACTTTGACCAATTTCTGTTGGTTTGTCATTCTTAGAAAATAGTAGACTTCAAATGGAGTTGAATGACACTAAGTTTCGTCAATTTAGATATTTCTAAAATTAGTTATGAATTTTCATATTTTGGTTAATTAATTGATTTTTTAAATATTTAATTAAAAAGATTATATTAATGAGTGATCCAAGTAAGTTGTCAATAGAGCAAACATTCAAATTTTTTGATTCAGTAATTACAATTATTTTAGCATCATAAGAAATAGGTAGGCATCATAAAATCTTATTAACTTTTTTAGATTTTGATAGTTCTCTTCCTAGTTAATGCAAGGATGTTACTATCTGGGTGAACATATAGTATATTTCAAATACAATCTTGCTAGGTTTCATGAATAAAAGTTTATAGTGTTGTAGTAGAATGTTTAGCCTAGACTATTTAACTTCATTAGTTTCGCCATAAGTGATGCATAACCTATCCCAAATTTTTTTTCCATAGTGCATGTAGAGACACATATAATCTTCAGATTTTAATGAACAGAAAAAATAGTTCAAACATTAGCATTTAACTGAGCTAAGTATCTATCCTCGTAGCTCCATTCATTAAATGGTAATTTAATTTTAATGCCATTAATCAAACAAGATGGTGCATAATAATTTTCTTGTACTAAAAATCAAATGCGATAATTAGTATATTGCAAAAAGGTAGACATACAAATTTTCTAGAAATCAAATGATATATTATCAAACAGTGGTGGATGGGTTATTGAATAGCCCTCCATAAAATTTTGCTTACCAAAAGGCACTATTGATCTTTTCTTGAAGATTTTAAAATATAAATTTTAAGACCCATTCTGATACCACTTGAAAGTTAAAGGAGGTTGTGAGATATTAATAAACTAGCCCGAGATGCACCAATAGGGGGGTGGGGGGTGGGGGTGGGGTGAAAGTTCCCAAGAAGTTAACATAGGAATAAAATACAGAAAAAGAAATAAAAGTGTAAAATATAAAAAGCACACCAGAACTTTTATTGTGCTTCAGTCAAAACATGACCTACATCCACTCCCCGAACTCCTTTCGAGTATTACACACTATTACTATAGTGTCTCTCCTTTTGCCCCTACAGCAAGGCAGAGAAGCCCTTACAAAAATTACTTCCATCAAACCTGGTGCGGCGGAGAGCCGAAAGCATTGAACCCTCCCGTTAATGGCAGTAAACCTTTAATCATTTTTCTCCCTCATAGAGAAAGCAAAGAACCTCATAATCCTTTTTCTCCCATATAGAGAAGGTAGAGAACCTAGACGTCTTCCTCACTTACCTGGTGATGGTAGAGAACCTAGACGTCTTCCTCACTTACCTGGTGATGGTAGAGAACCAAAAACTCCTTTTTCCCCCTCCTGTAGAAGGAAAAGAACCCCAGCTTAGAGCTGAAGAGTTTCTCCCCAGAGTAACCCAAGAACCCTAGATAGAGACTAGGAGGAATAAGGTTAGACACTTGGTTGGAGCAACCATGTGAACCCCTCACACAACGTCTCCCTCACAATAAAGTTCTCCTCTTCTTCCCAAAACTCTCCTAGAACTTCTTCTCAAAACTCCCTTTCAAGAATACTCAGAAGCCAAAAGTCTTTTTAAATAAGTTATTGATAGTGCTTAAATAGAAGGGCTCACAAAAGCTCTAAATTGAACTCTGGCTACACTAATCATCTAGTACAATCAAGGATCGTAAAGTATGATTAGTTCAAAGTATTCATGTTAGTACTGTATGAAGAGATAGATGTCGAATGATTAATTCAAAGAAATGAGTTGATCGTTAAGGACGATTTAGATCATCGTCTAGTATGATTTGTATAAAAACTTGGATTATCGTCCAGTACGATAGGTGATGATAAATTATCGTGCCACACAAGAATCAGGTCATACAGTATGATTGGTCAAATCGTCCTATATGATATGATTGGATCAATTAATCCAAATTTGTTCCCTAATCACATGATTAATTTAGGAAAAAAATAATTACATTATATAATACGATACATACCGTACCATATGATTAGTTCAAATTATGAATTTCAAAATATTGCCTAAATTGTGATTGGCGGTTGGGATCCTGAAATAAATTGATCGTTTTGTATGAAGTAGGCTGTATCGTACAATTAGTTCAAGTTGCCTTAATTATCACAATTAGTTGTTTTAATTATTTATCGATTAGTTGATCATATAGTATGATATTTATCATACAATACGACTGGTTTAGAAAATCTCACTTCTAATATTGATACTAACTCAATCCCTTGAGTGTGTGTGTGTGCATGGTTATCAAGCCTAGTATCCACCAAAATATATTTTTTGACACAAGAAAAGTAGAATAAGGAAAATTAAGATTACAAACTTTTCAACCCTATTATACCCAGCCTTGAGATGAACAGTTGCATAGTGTATGGTGGACTGAAATGTTAGTTCACAAGAAACATGATAAATATGCAATAATAATAACTAACAGGAGATAGTAGTAATGAAACCATAATGTTTGTTTTTATCAAAACCACAGTACTTGGGTCCAAATTTTTAATAGTTGAAAATATCATATTAAAGCAGAATATTCTGCCTTTCTATTCATAATTATATTCATGATTATATTTACATGAGGTATAGGATAGCTTATAAATTGATTGAAGATAAAACTGAAAGAACCTACATTAATATTAATATAGTATGACATAATATATGAGAGATATATTGATTGAGACATTGATGTGCATATTAATAGAGTACACCAATATATCATACTAACATGACACATTAATTGATAGTCCTTTTTATCAAAATTTTTTATTGTTGATAGACCTCTTTTGGCTTTACTAATCATATTAATCTTAATATTGATTGATAATGATTTTATAGATTGATTATTGCTCATACTAATAGACTATTAATTATTGATTGATATTGACTGGAACTAAAGTAGGCATATTGATTCTTTTGCCTTGTATTCAATGCAATGTCAAGTTTTTGGTTACTTGCTAGGCTATGTGCTCATTACATGATTTCTATATGACTTAAGGTAAATGTAAGAAGCTTACAGACTAAGGCTAAGCAATGATGAAAGTTCAGTTTTTATTTAGCTTTATATATATTCTTTTGTAGCCTATTATAGTTATTGTATATTATTTTGGACTTTGGACTTTTAATCAGGATATCAATATTGATCGTAGTAATGTAATTATATTTTTCATTATTTGTATTTTTTTTCTAAATACAAATAGTTAGCTCTGGTTATCAATGATCTGGTTGTTAATGAATTGAAAAAGATAATAAAGAGAAAAAAAATGAAAATGTTTCACTTTAGATCCAAGGGTGTCACACAATATTTAGGCATAGTAAACTTGCAAGGAGAACCTAAAGTGCAAAATATTATTAGAGATTACTATGTTAGAACTATTAGTATGGAAGATTGTATAGTTTGTAGCAATAATTTCACTACCTCATGTTGGCCTGCAAAAGAGAAGTATCATGATATAGTATTTGATAGTGTTGTTAACATTGAAGCGATTACAAAAGAACTACATATTCCATATAAAATGTCTAAATTAATGTATTTCATAAGTAAAAGGGACATGCAAATCACCTTGTATGGTTGATCCACCATGAACAATATTAAATTTCAAATTATTGCTTCAAACAAACATAAATACACAGTGTGTGTTGTGTGCATTAAGATAAGCCATAGGATATGCTTGTGATATCTATATATATGCAAGTTTGAGCATGAGCTTGGTGGGGTGTACAAATTGTAGATGGCTAGATATGCTCATTCATGCACGAACCCCATTCTTGTCGCTAGCTATAAATAATGCAACTCAAGATTTATAAGCTACTACATCTTTCCTACCATCAAACAACAAAATGATCTAAACCCTAGGAAGATAAATGGTTGTATTGAATTTAAATTCAACATTAAAGTTTCATACATTAAGGCATGGGCTTCAAGAAGCGAGACAATAAGTGTTATTTTTGGTAGCTGGGAAGAGCCGTAATATTGTAAAATTAACTTGTTCATGGAAGTCGTTAGTTTTATTAATCATTAACCATGCATATGATACAATCTGTCGATACTTGTAGATTTGAAAGTTTTTTTTTGGGTATTCGGGTCAATATTATTATTGTTATTATTTCTATCGGCTCTTGCTAAGCATAGATGGTATATTTCTGCTTGGTAAATATCAAAGAACTTTGTTAACTATTTTTAGTGTTGATGCAAATAATGATATTTTTTCCATTAGCATTCCCGATTGAGGAGTTCGAGTGAAATCCATCCTAGACATGATTTTCCTAGTGCTTGTTCAACATTCTACAAACTATTCTCTTAAGAAATTTAATATTTTGAATAATTATTCAAACTATGATAAATACATTTACGATCATTATTTATCATTATTATTATATATATTTTTGAAAAATGATTAATGATAAATCATAAATTATATTTTAATTATGATTTCATAGAGATAAATATTCTTCAATTGAATTATGATTTTCTTATGGGAGTTAACAACAATTGTAAGTACATTATTAAATACAGATCGTAATTGTAATAACAAATTAGTCATCTCTCGTTAGAAAATAAAAGTGATTTGTACTGTTAAACCTCTGCGAAGATAGGACAATACAACATCGATGTGTAATGCTAAAATTCTATCTCAAGATAATATTAAGAAATCAGATATGAAAAACGCCTTGAAGCTCAAAGCCGGTCGAGTTTGTAAAGTGCTATATTTTGCCTATCTTTAAATATATGTACAATTGTTGGCTTTGTATGTGTTGGTCTCATGATTGTTATTTGTGTAAAATGGGATAAATTACAAGTTATTGACGATGTAGAAAAAATTAATGGAAACAAAAATTTGGAATAAAAGAGGTTTTTGGGAATTGGTTTCCTTACGATAAAGGAGCGGTTCTCATATTCATCTAGCAATCGAGGTTGTTTGATTGAATGAAATATGTATTGTATACTCGACTACATCTTTTTAGATATTCCATAGATATTCGACGGGTCGTAGCGTGACAACTCGTACCTTATGGGCATAAGAGCTATCCCAAAGGTCATGCCATTCAATTCCACAAAGGTCACTTTTGAGAGTTTCCTTCACATAAACAATTGATTTATATTCATAAAGAAGCTTCGACATGAAGGCTTATAAAGAAAATGTATGTGTAACTAAGTTAATAGATATGATAGCTAGCCTTTTCTAACCTTTTCTAAGATTATTGTCAAAAATACTATATTACTTTATTTTAGTACCACAGGCTGTGATATGGAGTTTTTGATGAAAATTTTATGGCTTTAGATAGGTTTAGTGGTGGAAACCCAAAGACTAGTCCACATTAGGCTAGCTTGGTTTGATTTGGAAGATCTAAATAGTGATAAATGATGGTAGATGGTTAGATTAGGTTGTAGAATAATTTTGACTGGATGTAATGTTTGTTGGAGTTTAGGAGGGTCTCAAGGGGTAGGAAATAAGATTAGGTCTTAGTCATGGTTGGTTTGCCTTAGAGCTAAAAATGGGGTATTGGAGTGGTATAGACGCTTGGGCTCGGTTGTGGTTGATCTTGGAGGATAATTAGGATGTAGAGGAGGTGTGAAAATTAAAGATTGAGAGTAGGTGTTTAGAGAATAATGGTAAAATCTTAAGATTAAAAAAAGGTAATGACCAAACCTCATCAAAGAAAAGGCTAACTCATGAAGCTACATGGAAACAAACAAATATAAATTAATTCTCCACCAAAATATATCATTCAAAAATGAATTTTTTTGTACATATAAAATCTTATTTTTTAATAAAAAAATGACATTTAAACTTCCTCATTTTGAAGAGAAAAATTATAGGGTAAGATGTAGTGGATCACAACTTAATGAAGTTGGAGATTTTCAACATTTTCATTACAGATTTTTGTTTTTCATTCTCCTTAATTAAATATGTTGACCTTACATTTTTTGAGGGTATTTATTTAAATAGTAATGAAACTAATGTTTTGCTCAAAAAAGTCCTTATGCTCAACCTTATTATGGCCAAAGTTCATAATAGTGTGTGATATATAGATTATGATTCAATCGATAGGAGAGAAAGTTAGCGAGATTCCATTAATAGGTTAGAGTTCATCAAGTTAATAGGCCACTATTAACCCTAGATGAATCTTGTAAAGTGACAAATCACATGCCAAATTTCAATTAGGTGTATGGACTATCACTAAATCCTAGAAAGACTTTTGATAAGTTAGAAACGACTCATTAATAACTTCATAACTCATTGCTAATCTATAAGTTGACCAATTTTAACCTTGTTTTTTCCTAACTTTATTTTGAGCTTTGGATGACCCCACCTATATACCTAAATTTTATTTTCTATTTATATGTTTATGTGACATGCTTCCATGGTGTATTTAAATGTAAGGAGGCTAACATTGATCTGCTATGACCATAAAAGTGTAGTTGTCTACATAGAACATGGTATGTAAATTATGTGATTATGAGGCCCTGATCACAAATTCACTAGTTGAATGACCTATTCGAGATGAGATTAATTCTAGCCTAAAGTTTTGTTATCATTATGTAGGGTATAACTCAAGATCTCTACTAGTTTGACATAACTAGCTATTGGAGAGGGAGTTTATCATTGCATAGAAGCATATATATCAAAGTAATAGGTAAGGATTTCCCATAGGTAGGGAAATATTCTTTTAGCATAGCTCTAATAATTAAAATGATAAAATGAAATAAATATATCTCCTAGCTCTAAAAAACACAAGATGCACAAAATGACAATATAAAATAAAATAATTATCTCTTCATGATAAAAAAATAATAAACTTTCATCATAAGTAAGGATATTTCAGTGACACTCAAACTAAAACACTATGAACCCATGACTTGAAACACCAACAATAGATTATAAAATGAAATAAACTCAATTTAGGGCACATCTAACCCAGTCCAATATCAAATAACTCTCTAAAAACATGATATGAATTTTTGTTTTTATATCATTAATGTTATTCTTTCATTCATCATATAAGAATTATTTCATAATATTAATTATATGATAAATATCATATGATCATTTTCATGCTTTGTATGTTTCCGTTCATGAAAATCAAGAATGGTATTTTTAATTAAGAAAAAAATATGTCATACAAGTTATATAACAGTACCATTAGAGTGATAACTTGAAAAAAAAGGCATGCATCATGATATTACTTGTAGCAAAAAAAAAAACATATTATCTTTTTCCATCATTTTTTCTTTTCTTTCAAGAAATTAAAGCTATCACAAAATCAAAGTATCTTTCATAAGACAACTCATCATTTTTCGTGCAATAATATAGTAAACCTTTCATATCATATCCAACTCCATCAAACCAATGCCAAGGAAATATTATGACTATGTTATACTCTTTTTCATTAATGTCAGTCAATTGCTCGAAATTCTATATTACGCTTATTTGGCAAAATAGAATATCCTCCTTTTTACACCTTTGGAGCAACTCTCGCTCTATCTTAATCACACGCAAGTTCTTGAACTTTTGTTCCTAAAGTGTTTATCATTAGTATACAAACTTATTGAAATCATCGAACAAGTTATTATAAAAATTAGAAAGTTTAAAGGAACGGCTTCTTAAGGGATGAGAATATCATACATATAAAAATATGGGGATATTAAAGTTTATGTTAATTTTAGATATTTCAATAAGACATTTTTGAAAAATTTGTTCCTCTTATATTGATACTCATGAGCAACACTACAGGAAAAACACCCAATACCGGCGGCCTAACCGGCGGTTATATGGCCGCCGGTAATATCGGCGGTTTCACTGGCGGTTTGGCCGCCGGTTTTTACCGGTGGCCGAACCGGGGATTTTATAAGGTAAGGTCGCCGGTAATAGTGGCGGTTATTTAACCGCCGGTGATCAATATTACCGGAGGTGTACCGGCGGCTTACACCGTCATTGTTAAGTGAACTCATTACCAGCGGCCTGGACCGCCAGAAGGCCGCCAGTACAAGCCCAAAAATTAACAGCCCCGAGCCTCTCTTCTCATTTCTATTTTTCCCTTCTCTCACTTCGGACGAGCTCTGCCGTCGCCTCCGCCCGCCTCTTCGCTCGATCGAGGTTGCTGACAATCGCCGGCGACTTCTCTCCGGCCGCCGACCGCCGCCGACCCCACACCAGTTGCCCTCGAAGCTACTTGTCTTGCCGCCGTCGATCTCACACCGTCCGCCCTAGCATTTGAAGGTAAACTTGATTTTTTTTTTTTTTGTGATTTTTTGTTCTCACTTGACATTTGCAAGAGTTTGTTATTTAGTGTATGGTTTAGGTTATAATCTAGACATTTGCAATAGGTTATTTTGTTAGAGATAGATAGATAGAGAGAGAGAGAGCAAAAGAGATAGAGAGAGATAGAGAGAGAGAGAGCAAGAGAGAGCTTTAAAGAGGGAGAGAGATATAGAGAGAGAAAGAGAGCAAGAGAGAAGGAGACTGTGAGAGAGAGAGAGGGGGAGAGAAAAGAGAGAGAGGGGGAGAGAGAGAACAAAAGAGATAGAGAGAGAGAGCAAGAGAGAGAGCTATAAAGAGGGAGAGAGATATAGAGAGAGAAAGAGAGCAAGAGAGATAGAGAGAGAGCTAAAGAGATATATAGAGGGAAAGAGCAAGAGAGAGGGATAGTGAGAGAGAGAGGGAGAGAGAGAGAGGGGGAGAGAGAAAAGAGAGGGGGAGAGAGAAGAGAGAGAGAGGGGGGAAGAGAGAGAGAGAGAAAGAGAGATAGAGAGAGATAGATAGAGAGAGAGCTAGAAAGAGGGTTGTACGAAGTACTTTCCATATTTTTTTTGCTTAAGTCCATATATTTTTTTCTTTAGTCATGGATGTTCTCACTAGACATGCATTTGCAAGAGGATGTACGAAGTACTTTCCTTACACTTGAATTATGAAGGTCAACTTTAGAGTCAAAAGGTTTTCA
This sequence comes from Dendrobium nobile, assembly GCA_022539455.1. NCBI lineage: Eukaryota > Viridiplantae > Streptophyta > Magnoliopsida > Asparagales > Orchidaceae > Dendrobium > Dendrobium nobile. The sequence continues at coordinate 62,382,590 of CM039733.1, read as the reverse complement.
TTTGAGTAGATCTAAAACTGAATATATGGAGTGTAATTTTAGTGGAAATAGACATAGTGAGGGGATTGTGACTTTGGGCAATCAAGTCATTAATAAGATACATGTTTTAGATATCTTGGATCTTTTGTTCAGAGTGAATAGAAGGGGATATTATCAGCACAATCATATTGCTGATAAAGAACATTAGGAGATGTAAATAACATCCTCTATTTCACTATATCTAATTTTGTGTCAAAGTTGATTGATGGTCCAAGTTTTATCCATTTTGAGTCATTTAATTAAACATTTAACGATGATTGCTGACTCAACCTAGTACCTCCAAACAGAAGTGCACAATGGGTCCATTAGTGAGGCAGCACTCATGCCTTGTGTGATAGAATAGTCTCCCTCAAACTTTAGTAAAAATTTTATAAGATGGTGGCGAGATCTGCAATGCTTTTATGTTTTAAAGTATAGCACGTTTATACATGTGTTCTAAAAAATGTACTCATAACTATGTAGGGGGACGTTTGCTTCAACGTCCAAATGACTATCCAAGAGGAGAGATGTTGGATGTATAACAGATTGTTGCCTGGTCGAAAAGGATTGACAGTTGAATTTATATAGGGAGTTGAAACTTTCATTCAAGTTGCATCTCAACTGTCTTCATTTTAGTTTGATAAAACGTTTAGATGTCCATATTCGAAGCATAAAAATCTAGCCTTGCTCAAGCCCGATGATGTGAAGCTTGATTTATATCGTAGGGGATTTCTTCTAAACTACTGGATTTGGACATCACATGGCGAGTACGAGCCACACAGAGATGCTCATGCCGGTTCATCTACAGCTTATGAAACATTTGATGAAGATCAAATGAGTAGACCCTATGAAGAACTTATTTTTGATGAAGCAGGTCATAATTTAAGGTCTAGTGCGGAAGAGCCACCAAATGTAGAAACACAAAAATTCTTTGAGTTATTACATTCATCTTAAAAGTCAATTTGGGATGGTTGCAGTACACACTCAAAATTATTCATTGTAGTGAGGATGCTAAGTATTAAAATTGAATATAATATGCCACGTGATTGTTTCAATGACTTTTTTGGTCTTATGAAGGAAACTAATCCAGCGGGCAATTTAATTCCCTCAGACTTGTACCGAATGAAGAAATTAGTATCCAAGCTGGGTCTCACTGCTACAAAAATTGATTGTTGTATCAATGGATGTATGTTATACTATAAGGATGATGCAGCAGAAGTTTTTTGTCGCACCTGTAATGCTCCTCGATTTAAGCCAAACTCGGGAAAACAACGCCATCCAAAGAAAGATGTGCCATATTTCCGTTTATTTTATTTACCAATCATTCTAAGATTTCAGCGACTCTATGCATCAATGAGTTCAGCAGGCCATATGAGATGGTATAAGGAGAAAATATCAAAAAGTGATGTTCTTTCTCATCCATCAGATGCTGAAGCGTGGAAACATTTTGATCGAGTGCATGCTTCATTTGCAGCTGAACCCCGCAACATAAGATTAAGATTATGTGCTGATGGTTTTACCCCCTATAGTCAAACAACAACACCGTACTCTTGTTGGCCAGTTATATTAACACCATACAACCTTCCACCAGAGTTGTGTATGACTACTCCGTACATGTTCTTAACTCTTATAATACATGGACCACATAATTTGAAAGTAAAAATTGATATTTTTTTGCAACCATTAATTGATGACCTCAAGTTATTATGAGAAGAAGGAGTGCTCACATATGACATATCAACAAAACAGAATTTTCTCCTTCGAGCTGCACTGTTGTGGACTATTGGTGATTTTCTAGCTTATGGTATGTTGTCTGGTTGGAGCACAATAGGAAAATTAGCATGTCCTTATTGCATGGAGAATAGTAAAGCTTTCATATTAAAATATGGAGGAAAAAATACTTGGTTTGATTGTCATCATATGTTTCTACCTGCTAATCATCAGTTTCAGAGAAATAAGAAAGCATTCGTTAAAAACAGAGTTGAGCTGTCGCCTCCTCCACCGAGATTCAGTGGTGATGATGTACTACAGAGACTTTCTGACATTCCAACAATTATTGATTTTCCAATGCTATCAGAGTCTAAATTTCTGGGTTATGGTGTTGAACATAATTGGATTAAAAAAAGTATTTTCTGGATATTACCATATTGGAGAACTAATTTGATAAGGCATAATCTGGATGTTATGCACATTGAGAAGAACTTCTTGGATAATTTATTCAATACAATTATAGATATTAAATGTAAGAGTAAAGATAATGTCAAGCAAGGATGAAAATTAAAGAGTACTTCAGGCGAAAAAATTTGGAGTTAGTAACAACAATCGACGGTAAAATAATAAAGCCTAAAGCTCCGTACTCTTTCACGTTAGAGCAGAAAAGATTGATATGTCAGTGGTTTGAACATTTAAAAATGCTTGATGGCTATGGATCAAATATAAGCCGATGTGTTGACATGAAATCTGCAAGGTTATTTGAACTCAAAAGTTATGATTGTCACATAATTATGGAGATTCTTCTTCCCATCATAGTATATATATATATTACCCGATTACATATCAAATTCGTTGACTGAGCTTAGCATTTTCTTCAAAGATTTATGTTCATCTAAACTAAGCGAAGATGCTTTACGGAGGTATGAGGATAACATACCAATCATCCTCTGCAAGTTAGAAAAGATATTTCCCCCGGGATTTTTTGATTCTATGGAACATCTTCCAGTCTATCTACCTTACGAAGCTAGAGTTGGTGGACCTGTATAATATCATTGGAAGTATCTTTTCGAAAGGTAAATGGGTTCATATTTTATTAAGTCTTCATTATTTTTATTAACTTGATGATTGTAATTGTTTAATAGATATTTGAACAAGTTGAAGAAATATGCTAAGAATAAAGCACGACCAAAAGGATCAATATGTGAAGCATATTTGTCTCAAGAAACAACTTACTTTTGCTCCTACTACTTCGAGCCCCATGTAAGGAGTATAAGAACAAATATTGGTCGTAACATGGACTTCGATGTAGAAGAACAATCACATGCTGGACTATTAGTATTTAAAAGGCAAGGAAATTAAAGCCCAGTGGCAAATGTGTTGAAAGATTTCTCAGTGATTTAGAAAGAAATACAGCGAATTTGTATGTGCTACTGAACTGTGAAGAAGTTGAGCCAATCTTAGAGTTGAGCTAATCTTAGAGTAAGTTCTTGCATAATGTTAATAATGAATAATGTTTATTTAAAATACTAAAGTATTATTTATCACCAGGTATTTCGTAAGCAATTTGCCTTTGACAGATTCGAGGGATATTGAGCAAGCTGTTTCAAATGAATTTCCAACTTAGTTCAGATCATATGTGAGCACATCAATTTTAAAAATTTAAATCTTATTCATTATAAAAAATACTAAAATTTGAAAATATTTTTAGGTTCAAAATCCTGATAACAGATGTTTCGATAAAGGTTTGCAAGCACTAGCATGGGGTCCAATGCGAAAAGTCAAAACTTGGCCAATATATATAGTGAATGGGTTCAGATTTCATACCAAGTCGTGGAGTGAAGGAAGAAAAACTGAAAATTGTGGAGTATGTGTTAGAGGGAACACTCATGAAGAAGATGATCAGTGTGATTATTACGGTATTCTGAATGAGGTTCTTGACTTGGAATACCCAGGAGAAGATGAGAACTTTGTATGCTTATTTAACTGTCAATGGTATGATCCAGTACAGAATAGAGGCACAAGGGTTCATCCTGCGTATGGTTTGGTAAATGTAAAACATAGTAGAAGATACGGGAGGTTTGATCCATTTGTGTTAGCAAGTCAAGGGTTCATCCTATGTATGTACAATTTATTTTATGGCTTTATTCTCACAGGATGATTTTGTACGAGCACGAGAAAGCCGCCAGTCCACTGGCGAGGCATCATCTTCAGGATCAGCCCACACTTCTGAGTATCATACTTGGTCAGATGTTGTTGGTGGAAGATAGAGGGGCAGGGTATATGGCTTGGGTTCATAGGGCTATGCTTATGAGGGCAGTTCATTCACCTCAGCATTTTATGATCCAAGTACTGGAGCTGAAGAAATTGTGAGTCAGAGGGTTGCAGCATTAATTAGAGAGATTGAAGAAATGAGAAGGGTACAAAATGAAATGCAAGCGGAGCTGCAATCCTACAGAGTTGAAAATCAAAGGAAACTGGAGGAAGAGCAGCGACAAACATCTCGAGAAAGCAAGGATACAGCTGAGGCTGAGGAGTAGAACATTTTTATTTTGATGTTTGAACAATGTTTATTGTGAACTTATAAATTTGTGAACTAATGTTTGATGTTTGAACTTTGTTTACATTTATTGACTATCTTTTGGTTTTGCTTATGTATATATTTGTGAAGGTTGATTGAATATAGCGGTTTGTTGCCCAAAAGTTGGTGTTATATATTGCTTTATGTGCAGGTTTAGAATTTAGGGTGAACCTCCCTCAAATAGAGGGGAGGCTGTCAAATTTTATTTTTCAGGTGCTACAGGTTTCCGGCGGCCAACCGGCAGTTTGGCCGCCGTAAACTTATACCGGACGGCTGATTTACGCCGCCAGTATTTTATATGAACTGCCGGTATTTACTGGCGGTTTACCGATGCGTGCCGGCGGTTGATCGAACGCACGCCGGCCGCTGTAACCGCCGGTAAGCCGCCGGTGAAGGAACCGCCGGTGAAGGAATTGCCGGTGAGCCGTCAGTAAAATGACCGGCAGTGAAACGGCCGGAATACCGCCGGTACAAAGCTGGGTAAGGACCGGCGGTATAAGCCGTCGGAAGACTGTCTGATAATAAAGCCGCCGGTAAAAACCACCGGTAAAATAATTCCGACGCCAATATTTCCGGCGGTTTAGGAACCGCCGAAAAACTGCCGGTAATGTTAAAAATCGTCGGTTTTAACATACAAGCCACCGGAAAAAACCGCCGATATTGGGTGATTTTCCTGTAGTGCAACATATCCTCATCTCGTAGTTTATTTCTGTTCTTCATCATGGGTGACTTACTTATCAAAATTAAAATGATCCAAAATATGAACAAATCATTATATTTTTAACACATGGTGTTATTTATCATTAAAATGTTATATATTTTATTGAAAAATATCAATGTGATATATCATAAGAAAATGACACATCCTAGAGGACCTCTTCTATTAACATCTTGAGTGTTATGAAGAAGACTTCGTAGTAAAAGCAAAGATCAAGAAGGTCATCTATTCAATCCAAGAATTATATTCAAGCAAATTTATCCTCATAATCTTAGGATTAACCCATTTGTTTTAAAATCACATGAGGAAAATTCCTTATATTGACATTTAGGCATAAATATATAGAAGTCAAACTCTCTATAGTTAAAGTTTTCTTAATCTCTACAAGATATATACAAATCTTCATAACTAGTTTAATCATATATTATCAAATTCTTAATCTTCTATATGTTATATGATTCATGATCATAGAAAATTATTTAACTTTGCACATTACTAACATTATATTCCTATTGTTGATAATTTTGGTCTTTCCAGTTTGTATCCTTTTGAAGGTAACTTTGTTCCCTCCAATTCCTTAAATCAAGATACTCCTATTATTGGGATTAATTTGTCTTTTGATTGTAATATTATGAATAATGCTGAAGATCCTCATTGTGAATCATCCATTTCTATGAATGTTTCTAAAATGGTGCCATGTGTTAATATTCCTATTTATGTGTTATCTTTCGTTGATTCACTTAAGCCAGCTAGAGAAAAGAAGGGAAAGGAGATTTTTTCTAAGGATTGTAGTCGGGAATCAGAGGGCTTATGTCATTCCATTCAATTTGGTGATAATTAGGAGGAGGGGAGATAAATTTTATCGATGAGGATTATTTCCACAATGTCATGGATAAGCTGGGGGGATATCAACTTAGTTAATTTTTCTAAAGATGGTGGATTTTGGGAAACTTCTAAAAAAAATAAAATAAAATAAAAAGAGAAAATAAACTACGGCTTCTTCAGTTGATGCTAGAATCACTAGATCTAACACTTCTTCTAAAAATATTTTTAATATTTAGTTATATGGTTTGGAATATTAGGGTTGTTGGTAATTGTTAAACTCGTATACGTATCCGCAATTTTTGTAGGATTCATAATATTTTCTTTTTAGCTCTTTTAAAACCCATGATTGTTCAAAAATTAACATTTGTCAAAGACAATTGGGGTTTGATTATTCCTATGCTAATTGTTCTGGTAAAATTTGTGTTTTTGGAAAAATGATATTAATTTATCTATTGTTGGTGATTTTGATCAAATTATTCTTTGTAACTTCTCTATTTTTAATTTTTTTTTTATTGGGTCTATTATTTATGCTAATTGCACTAGACATGGTAGATTGCCTCTTTGGCAATAACTTGCTGACCTTGAAAATTCTTAATAAGGGTCCTTGGTTTGTTGGTGGAGACTTTAATATCATTTCTACCTCTTCTGAAAAGGTACGAGATTCTCCTCCTAATAATCATGCTATGGAAGATTTCAATAATATGATGTTAAAATGTGGCCTTTCGAATATTGGCTATTCTGGTTCTTATTTACTTGGCTTAATAATGGAGTTTGAGAGAGATTATTTCATCTTTTATTTAATAATAATTGGCTCTCCATGTTTCCTTTATCTTTTGTTGAACACCTTAGCAAGACTATTTCTGATCACTCTCCTTTTGAACATTTATCAAGTTGATTATAGAAGTTTCACTCATTTCCATTTTCAAAATATGTGGTTGAAACTTCTTATTTTTTAGTGGATTGTTAATTAGAACTGGGACACTCCTCTTTCACATTATTAGGGTGACAATGATATGGTCTATTTTTCCTTAAGGCTTAAGAGAATTAACCAAGCTTTAAGATGGTGAAATAAATTTAAATTTGGCAATATTTTAATAACATATAAAGACTAAAAAAGAGGTTTTTGTGCTTGAAAATAAATTTGTTGTTTCTTCTTGGGATGTTGATTGGGACCAGGTTTACTTTGTATAAGCAAACATGCTCATTCTTCAACTTAATGAAGAATAACTTTGGAGATAAAAAGAAGCCTCTAAATATATTATGGAAGGTGATAGGAACACTATGTATGTTATGTTGTGGCTACTGGTAAAAAATATAAGTCCTTCATTAATGAGATCAAGTTGGAGTCCAGTGATCGGTGTGATGACCAATAATTAGTTTTTGAGGCTGCCATTTATTTTTTTTAAGAAATCTTTTGGTTCTAGCTTGCAGGTTTTGCCTATTTTTATGTCTCATGTTTTTTCCTTTTTATATTTCATCTAAGTATAATTGTACTATTACTAATTTGCCTGATGAGCTTGAAAATTTTAACTCTTTGATGAGCATGAATAAGGATTTTGTTGCTGGTCCAGACAATTTCACTATTTCTTTCTTTAAAAAATGTTGGAATACTGTTAAGGAGGACCTTTGCAAAGCTCTTAATACTTTTTTTAAAGGTTTTACTATACCTAAATATTTTACTAGCATTTCTATTGTGTTTATCCCTAAGAACATCAACCTTGAATCCTAGAATGATTATAGATTCATTAATCTTTACACTTCCTTTAATAAACTTTTATCCACAATTTTGGCTACTAGATATTTTAATTATCTCCCTAAAATTATATCATTAAATCAAAAGGGCTTTGTTAAGGGAAGAAACATAGTTGACAATGTTTTTCTTGCTCAAGAATTGCTTCATAAAATTGAGAAAAAAGTCCATGGTCATTATATGATCTTCAAACTTGATATTTCTATGGCTTATAACAATATTAATTTTACTTTTTTGTTTAATGTTATGATACAATTTGGTTTTGATGACAATTCCATTAATATTTTTAAAGCATTATTGAAAATTATTTGCTCTCTATTATAATTAATGGCAAGTCTCATGACTTTTTTTAAAGGTGCTCAAAGTATTAAGCAAGGTTATCCTTCATCCCTTGCTCTTTACATTATGACAACTAACTACTTATCAAGAGGTTTATCATAACTTTTTTCAACCAACAAAAACATTCACTTAGGAACTTTAGTGGTATTGATACTGCTTCTCATATTTGCTTTGTTGATGATATAATATTCTTTTACAATGGTTCTATTAATTGTGTTAAGAAGGTCAAGAAGTTTCTATCTACTTTTGAAAAGGAAAGTGGTCTTAATTTTTATAATATCAAATGTTTTTTCATTGGTGACAAAGGCATGTCTCTGGTGCATTATAAGAATATTAAATTATGCACTAGCTTTGTAATCAGGTTTTACCCATATGTTATCATGTGACTCCTTTGTATAAAGGTCATAAAAAAGTCTTTTTTATTTGATAATATATTTTCTGCCATTAATAGGAAGCTCTCTATATGGGAATTTAAAATTTAGGGTTTGGAGGTTAGACTTATTCTCATTAAGAGTGTTTTGTGTTCTATGGCCATCTATCTCCTTCAAACTATTAATAGTTCCTCTTTCTTTTGTCAAGATGATTGGTTTGGTGAGGGGTCTTTAAACTCTAGATCTTACTTTAACACTCATTCTACCTCCTCTTTGAAAGTTTCTTAGTTTATTAATAATGATGTTTGGTCCAAAAATTGTCTTCTTGCGTGTATTCCTCAAAGCTTGGTGGACATGGTTTTTGATATTACCATTAACAACAATTAAAATGATCAAATTATGTGTAAGTTATCAGAGAATAGCAATTTTAGTCTTAACAAAGTGTGGCATTTAATTAGAAATTATCTCTACCTTTGGTAAGATTTTGAATTAATTTACTATTTTAAGCTCTTCTATGCTAGCTTGGAGAATTTTAAAAGGTTATTAGCCTATTGAAAGTAGGTTATAAGAAAAAGGTTTATGATTAGTTTCTAAATGTTAATGTTGTTAACATGTTGTGATTATGAGCCATGTTTTATGTAATGGGCATGTTGCTGCTAAAGTTCGGATTGCTTTATAAAAAGGTTTGCAAATTAAGGCTTATTTTAATAACTTAACTATTTCTACTTTTTTATATGGTTGGTTTCATCTTAAAGGTAAAAGGCATGTCTTCACCGTTATTCCTTTATTGACTTTTTGGCTTCTTTGGGATTAAAGGAATAAGAGTAAGCATAATGGTATTAAAATGTGTCATCAAAAGGTTTAAGCTCCTTATAGTTCAAAATTCAACATCTCTTCAAGGGCGATTTTATATCTTTGAAGCACTTTAGAGGCTCGAAAGATTAACTTACTTTCTTTGATATTCATTATGATGCTCCTAATGTGTTTACTCATTTGATTATCAAGTGGTTTAAGCCTCTTATTAATGAATTTAAACTTAACATTCATGGTGCTGGTAATGGGTGTGGTCATTTGATCCGAGATCACAATGTAAAGATGGTGAGTGGTTTTGCTTACCATCTTATTAATTATGATGCATTAGGCATGTATTTGTTTTCCTTGTTTAAAGGTTTAAGGATGTGTCATGACTATAACATTGATACAATATGAATTGAAATTGATTCTTAAAGATTAATTTCTTTGGTTAATGCCAAAAAGTGACTTAATGCTAATAATTTTTATATTTTTCACAAGAAGATGGATATACTGATTAATCTCTCTTTAGAATCTCTTATATTAAAAGGGCTACTATTGCAAGTGTAGTTTGGTTGTCTAAGGAAGGCTCTATTAGAAATTATTTTATGATTTTCATTATATAAATGCTCCTACTATTCTTGAAGGAAAAAATTATGTTGGATGCTTCTGGGTTGCCTTACATTAGCCGTTAGCTAGTTTGGTGGTTGTTTCTGCTTCCTTCTATGCCCGTGCCTTGGTTTTTTTTTGCTGTTTTAATTCATGCTGGGGTTTTTACTATTTTTCTCTATCTTGTTTTTCTTTGTTTGGGGGTATTTCTTTAGTCCTGTTTTATTGGGTGTTTTGATGGTTTGGTTAGTCTAATGTTATTTTCTATTTTTTTATCTTTACATTCCACTTATTGGGTCTCGTGGGTTTAGGTTGGTCTCTTTCATGTTGGTTTTGTTCATAGGGCTATTGGTTTTCTACTTTCCTCGGGTTGTTAGTTACTAGTTGTCAGGTTCTTTCTTCCTTTAGGGTCTCATCACTACGGGAAAATGTGGGATTATCGTCGGAGCTTCCGGTAGATATATATATATGTCGGTAACTACGGCGTTTTTACCGGTGTCATTTGTGACAGAATTATTAAGGCGTCTTTTTCGGCGGAATGGTTGCCGATATTTTTTCGACGCTGTTTACGCCGTTGTATACATCAGAATATGTAAGCATATCATATAATGCGGTGCATTTTACGTCGGAAATATCTGACTTATTTACCGGTGTATTAGATGCCGATCATTTTAAACACAACAGAGTATTACCATCGTAAAGGACGTCGGAAAACCTTCCGGCATTTTATACGCTAAAAACTCTGCCAGCAAAAGCCGTTTTTCCAACCCGAGCCCGTATGGCTTACCATTTCCTTCCGCCATTTTGTTTGAAGTCTCCGCTCTCCTTCGTCACCCCAGCATCGCCCCACCGTAAATCGCCGCTGCCAACCCTTTCGGACTTCCACGAGAGGTTGCCTACGCTCACCGCCTCCGTCATCTGTGAAAGGTTTCTTGCTTTGGGTTGGGCCTTCTATTGTAGCATTGGGTTCTTTGTTTGGTTCTCCTTGTGCAGGTTCTTGGCTATTTTCATAGGTTTCTTTTGTGGTCTCTTACTCTGGTGCTATCTTCTATGCTTATTTTTGTATTCTATTTCCTCGGGTTTTCTATCGTTATCTATTTTGTAGATGCTATTTCTTTGCAATATATTCTGTTTTTTATTTCTTTTTTGCTTATATTATGTTGATATCTAAGTACTGACTGGACTTGAGAGGCTTTTTTGGGTCCTAACTTTGGAGCTTCTTTTTGGTTTTCTCATTTTAATTAGATATATGGCTCCTTAATTTTTTTTTTCTTTCTACTTTTATAGTAGCTCTTTGAGAATAGTAATTAGTGGATCACTCTAAGGACTTGTAACCCTTTTTTGATATTAAATCATAAGCATAATGTGCATTTTAACCAAAAAAATATTAAACTCCATGTACGTGCTACCGACAAAAATCAAGTTATGGAGCTTTCCCTTTGGAATATGAGAGGCATTTATACTCCTTTCATGACTTTAGGCACAATCATTACTCCAAATGGACATTGGAATTTTCACTATAGGTGTCTAACACATAAACTTGCATTCTACTTATTAAGGAAAATACATAATTATTAAACTATATTCATTTAAATATTTTATCAAACTCAAATAGCTTAAAGTACATTTGTGTGATGCTTTTGGCTAATCCAATTTGAGTTGGTTTCTTGAGTAAATGACTCAATTATAAAATGATCTAAATTTGGATATCATGACTTCTCAATATAAGGTGGTAAAAACAATATTTTCTAACCATCTTACATCAATAAAAACTACTAAAAATTTATTTAATTTGGTTTCAAAACCCTTAGAAATTTCTTGTGGTTATTGTGGCTTGAGCCATATAGCCGTAATTTTGATAATTACTAGGTAGGCTACCTTTTTCTCAAAGCTTTAATAAAAATAACTTATATCATTGTGATAGTTTTCTTACTTATTTCTACAATAGCTTTCTTGCACAAAAAATTCTTAAAACCAATAAAAAAGTAGTGGCTAAACACTATCCCAAACAAAGACTTTGGCTTTGTTTGTGATAACTTTCTTACTGCTTTTTAAAGCCTCATTTAGTAAATAAAATTCTAGCTTTTCTTAAGAGATTTTTATACTAAAAAATTGATTTAGAAAGCAACAAGAAAGTTATCCCAAATGAAGCCTTACTCCTTCCCTCGACTTGTACTTTAAAAATAGAAATAGCTAGAGAACAAAATATAGGGAAGAAGAAGAGACCTTTGGCACTTGATCAGTCAATCTCAAGCATAGTAGGAGATTATAAAATATCAGGTGGAAGAGGCGATTTATGGCATCAACGCTTGATTTGATCTATTGCCTCTCTTATTCATTTCCTTTCTCTCATTCATTTACTGTCTCTTTCTCCTCTAAATTATACATTTTAGAGGATTTCTAAAAGCCATTGATCAGCCATACATTTTTTACTATGTTGAGTATGTTTATTGCTATAAAAATTAGGAAACTTGACTACTAAGTAATTTTTATATTATATATCATAATTAATTGTTCAATCTTAAATTTTGAAGACTGTATGAAATGCTTAATGCAATAATATAAATTGGAGCATATAGATCATTCCCTATATTTTTGTAATTTACATTTTACCCTACTCTCATATCGTGGTCGAGCCATAAGTTTTTGTACTGGGGCATAAATTAGATTTTTCAAATATTCATTCAACAATTTTCAATTATGCTTAAGATTGGATAGAGAGCATTAATTTTTTTAATTTAAAGATATTTAAAAAAAAATATAAGATAATGAAAAACTTATAATTTGTAACGCATATTTTTTTATATTTTGAAAGAGTTGAATGACTATTTTATAATCAATATATTTGAATATTTCTTTTTTAATATAATTGTTTTTTTTTTGTTATAAGTCCTTAGAGGAATCCACCACTCACTACACACTCAAAGAGCTACAGTCAAAAGAGTAAAGAAAACCTAAAGAGTTATAGATCCCTATCTAATTACAATAAAAAGGAAATAAAATAGAAGGAACTAGCAACCAAACCCTAGATGTGAGAAACCCCAAATGAAATAAAAAGAATATGATGAAACCAACCAACAAACCTAAGGTAACCAACAATATGGGAAGGAACTAGCAACCAACCCAATAAGAGAGACATAACCTAGAAGAAACACATGAAAAGGGAAAAAGAAACCAAATAATTAGAGGCCACACCACTAGAGGCCAATATATAGAACCCCAACCACCAGCCCCAAATAGAAGCTAGAAGACATAACCAAGATATAATAAGATACACCAATATGACCCGAGATGCCAACGAAGCCATAAAAAGATTCCAGACAGAGAAGCCCTAACAAGACAAAATAAAATTCAAGAACCATAGCTCAATAGAGCGAAGGATGAAACCCAACTTGGAAACAAAGCTAATAGGCTAAATCCAATAAAGCAAACACAAAAACCACCAAAAGACAAAGAAATAACCCAAACACTAAACAAACAAAGAAACTCCAGAAAGCAGCCCAGGGTGAATGACCAACCTACAATTAGGTAATATAAGGCAATCCCAAAGCATCCATCACAATTCTACCTTTTAATATAATGGGAGCATTTAACATGCTAAAAGGCTTAAAAACATTACTTAAAGTTCTTTCATAGCCAGTCAAACCACATAAGGATTACTAGCTTCTTAATATAAGAAATTATTTAACTAAAATTACTTAGTAAAGCCATAATTTTTTGAATATATTAAAATTATTAGCATTGAAGTAGTTTTTGGGAAAGATCAAAAAGTGTAATATTTTAGAATCCATTTCAATCCATAAATTTTGAATGTTTTTGTCATAGCTCATCGTTAAACCTTTAAATAAGGCGAACTAATCAATGCCTAAAGCATTATAGATAGGCATATTATAGGCAAAGCCACTCACTAGCTTGCCATTATAATCATGAATCAAGCCACCACAACCAGAACTAGAACTAAAAATAGAACCATAAATGTTAAGTTTAAATTCATAAAAAACTGGCTTAACTCACTTGGTAAACTTAAGAGGAGATGTCATATTAGTGTTATCATAGTGGAAATTAAAGAAAGTAAGCCAATCTTTACTCCCTCTAAAGTGCTTACAAGATAACACGCCAACCTTAAAGAACTGTTGAATTTTGAATGTCAAGGAACTTAAAACCCTATAAGAACACAATTTTATGACATTGTGGTTACTCTTATCCCTTTCTTCCCAAAGAAACCAAAAGTCTAGTAAGGGAGTAACAGTAAAAATATTCCCTTTAAGTTTGTTATGAAACCAACCATCTAAAAAAGAGGGAATAGTCTTATTTTGAAACCCCATTTTTATTTACAGACCTTTCTCTAAAGTAATCCAGACTTTACTAGCAAAAGAACCATTCAAAAAAATATGACCAATAGTTTCAACATGAAAACAAAATTGACACTTAGTTACCAAAAACAACCCTTTTATTGTGACCTATAGTAAAAAAGAATATAGCCTTTTAAAATTTTCCAAGCTAATATAGAAGAGTTTAAAGGAGTAGAGGAATTCTAGATATTTAAAAGTAGGGATAACATGTTTTTTGGATCTAAAGAAATGCCAAACTTTATTAAGAATAGAGTCACCATCCTTAGATAATTTAATCATAATTTAGCCATTATAATTATTGTTAATGGGGAGGTAGAATGAGTGTTGAAGTGTTAATTAAGAGATTTAGTACTAGACCAATCATCCTGCCAAAAGTGGAAGAAGCCCTAGCAAATTTCTCATTGAATGGTAGATTTAGCAGACTATTTGATATTGCATAACCTTTTCTAGCTTGGAGACTTCCCTTGCTTAAAAAAAGGTGGTCGGATGCATATTCTTACAATATTTCTAATTCATGAATTTGGCCCAAAGAGAATCATTTTTTCTGAATTTCCACCATCACTTGAAGGAGAAACCTTTAACTAAATCATAATTAGATTTGCAACCCAAATCTCCCTCCAATAGAGTACCAATGAAAGCAACCCAATTGGAACAATTCATCTTTTTAGAATTAGCAGTAGAGCCCTAAAAAAATTTATTAATAGCTTTTCTCCATTCTATCACAAACTCCAAAAGTAAGATTAAAGGTTTGAAAGAGATAAATGGGCTTAAGCAGATGACACTCTTAATCAGAATAAGCCTCATAGAATGAAATTTGAATTCCTAGGTAAAAACTTTTGTTAATAGCAAAAAACATGTTATCAAATAAAAAAGATTTCTTATGACTTTTATATAAAGAAGTCCCAAGGTAAAAGATAGGAAGAATCTGATTACAAAAGTTAATATATAATCTAATATTATTACAATGCACCTAAGACATACCTTTACCACCAATAAAAAATCTTTTGCTATTATTAAAATTAAGTCCAGTTTCCTTTCAAAGATAGTAAGAAAGTTCTTGATATTCTTAACACATTTAATGGAGACATTTTAGAAAATAATAATATCATCATCAAACAAAAGATGAGAAATATCAAGACCACTAGAATTCCTATAGGAAAAGCTTTTATGTCTAGAAAAAAATTTGGTTAAACCTCATGATAAATATTCAGTAATAATAATGTAAAATGTAGTGGATAAGTGATCTCTGTGCCTAATACCCTAAGCACCTTTGAAGAAACCATGAGACTTGCCATTAATAATGATAGAGAACTAACAATTTTTAATAATACTTTTAAACATATTAATGGATTTAGCATTAAAGCCAATTTTTTTTAGAATGCTAAATAAGAAAGTTCAATTAATGCTGTCATAAGCCTTATAAATATCAAGGTTGAGGATTAAGTTACGGTCATAAACTTTCTTGTTAATTTCATGAATCAATTCTAGAGCAATTAAAACATTATTATCAATGTTCCTGCCAACGACAAAACCTATTTGTTTTAAAGAAATAATTTTAGGGAGTAATATACATAACCTAGAAGCCAAATGTTTTTAAAATAGTTTATTGAAGGTGCTGCACAGACTAATAGGTCTATAGTCATTCCCTGATTCAGGTTTAATCATTTTAGGGATCAACACAATAGAAGCACAAGTAAAAAATTTAGGAATAGTAAAACCTTTTAAAAACACCAGGCATAACTTTGCACATGTCATCCTTAATAATATTCCAACAGCTTTTAAAAAAGGCTATAGTAAAACCATCTACAGGACCAACCATAGAATCCTTATTTTTGCTCATCAAAGAATTGAAACTCTCAAGCTCATCAGTCATATTATAAATGGAACAATTGTGTTCAAGAGAAATATAATAAGGAATAACATGAGGAGTAGAGATAGACACAACCTACTTACTAGAACTAAAAGAATTCTTAAAAAGGTTATATCATACTCATAAATTAAAGTTTGATCATCACACCAATAACTAAACATCAATTTAATCCTATTAATGAAAGATTTAGCTTTTTTAGAATTAGCCACAACATGAAAGTACTTTGTGTTTCTATTACCTTCCAAAATGTTCTTAGAAGATGCTTTTTATCTCTAAAATTTTTCTTCCATAGTTGAAGATTAACCAATTAAGTTAGCTTTGACTAAACAAACCTGATCCCAATAAACAACCCCTGAATAAGCAACAAACTTATTTTCAAGGAAAAAAACCTCTTTTTCAGCTTTAATAATGTTATTAAAAATATAACCAAATTTATTTTTATTCCACCATCTTAAAACTTATTTGACTCTCTTAGGTTTTAAAGCAAATTAGATCATATCATTGTGCCCCTCATAGTTAGAAATAGGAGCTAACCATTTCTCATTAACAATCATAACATAATTAGGAGCTTTAAGCCACATATTTTGAAAGCAAAAAAGAATGAAACTAGTTGAATTAACTTGTCTAATGTTCAAAAGCAAAGGAATATGATCAGAAATAGTCCTACCAAGATGTTCAACAACAGAGAAAGGAAAATTAGAAAGACAGACATTATTAAATAAAAATCTTTCTAATTTTTCCCACACTTTGTTATTAGACCAAGTAAAATTGGAGCCATAAAAATTATCAGATAAACCACTCTCCAACATTATATTATTAAAATCCTCCATTGCATTGATATTAGGAGGAGAGCCTCAAATTGTTTTAGAAGAATTAGAGATGATATTGAAATCACCTCCCACCAATCAAGGACCTTCACAATAATTCTTAACGTTAGTTAATATTTTTCACAGAGGAATTCTACCACTTTTAGTGCAACTAGCATAAACAATAAAATCAATAATGAGACATTAAAATAGAGAAACTGCAATGAATAATTTGGTCAAAATCACTAAAAAGTATTAAATTAATTTCACTT
The DNA here is from genome assembly GCA_022539455.1 of Dendrobium nobile. Lineage (NCBI taxonomy): Eukaryota > Viridiplantae > Streptophyta > Magnoliopsida > Asparagales > Orchidaceae > Dendrobium > Dendrobium nobile. Next base: position 62,365,577 of record CM039733.1, on the reverse strand, counting down.
TTCCAAAAATTGGCAAAAGAATAATTGAAACCCAATTACCTTTGACAAGTAATAAGTTTAGAAGACTCTAACATGTGCTCGAAAAGGGCTAAAAAAGAAATTTTATGAATTTTATATAAATTATGGATATGCATGTGAGTATCAAGTTTCCCCACACCCTAACATTTCAAACCATTATACTAAACGTTAACAACATTCTTATAAGAAGCATTGGATCTTGTGATTTTAACATCAACAAATGAGGCAAGCAAATTTTTTCCTACTTTTTTTTTTTTCTTTTTCTTTGAGATTTCCCAAAAACCTACATCTTCTGCAACTTTAACTAAATAGATGTCCCCAAGCTTATCAATGTCGTTATGTGCGTACTCCTCATCACCAGAGTTAATCTCAACCACCTTCCATTTATCAGCGAACTAAGTAGAAGGGTGTAAGCCCTCTAATTCTCCACTTGATTCCTCACTAAAAGCTTGCTCACCTTTATTTCCTCCTTCCAAGTTAAGTAGAGAATCAATAGAAAATAAAGTAGCAACATGGCTGTTTATACATAGAACCATTTTAGAAATATTAAAGGAAGTAGAAGCATCACAATGAGATCCTTCCACATAGTTCACATGATTGCATTTAGTTCCAACAATATGAATCATGATAGAATCAGTCAAATCATTCACTGCATTAGATTCAGCTTGAATTATAGGATTGGGAGGGACGAAGTTAACTTTAATAGTAGATTTATTATTTATTTTGATTATACTATCATCATCTTTATTAATAACACCACCAACTTGAACAGGATGATCACAAGTGACAATAATCTTAGCATTTTTAGGTTTATTAGAGGAAATTTGCCTGAGATTCGAGCTCAAATGATAACATTCTTGTTTACTATGACCCAATTTTGCAATGATCACATAAGGTAGGAAATTCATTCATAATAACCTTATGCACATATCAATATTTTTAGGACCTAACCAAATGCTATTAGGATGCTGCTTGGTGATACGAGTTCAAACAACACTCTCACAATAGAAGGCCTAGATCCAATAGCATTAGCATTGTCTACTTGTAATGGACCACCAAAAAGACTACCCAAGTCATATAAAATCCTAGGTAAAAAGAAATGAGGTATGGGCTTAGGAAATGAGATCCAAATAGGAACAATAAGAGATTTGACAAAAATATCAAATAGGATATCACTTTATCAATTTTATATAACAGTTGCATACATAGTATGATTTATGCCCAAAAACATGACTATAATCCATATCATTTTCAAGTTTTATAAGAACATGGTGCGGATCCAGTAAAGTAACAGAGAAATTCCCACTGAGCTTAATATTAAAAAAAATTGACGAATCAGATCCAATTTTGGTCTACGCATCGCAAATTTACCAACTAGGGTAAATTGAAAAGGGATAGCTAAAGCAACAAAAAAACTTTATGAAAAGAAACATAAAAACTTCTCTGAAAAGCTCAAAAAGCAGTAGCATATCCAAAAAATTGATCTTATGAGAGTATAGAGAGCTCATAAGCAGAGAACCGAAGGCGGCTGGAGAAAAACCAAGCAAAACGCTCAGGAGGAAAACCCTAGCAGAGCACTCAATTAATGTGTTTTGATTTTTTAATATAAGTAATTAAAATATCATTCATCCACTATTCTTTAATTCAATTTCATAGTCAATTTTTTTAATAGTCATAGGAGAAAAACCCTTTTAACTTATATTATTGTTGCGGGCTAAAATATACGCGGCGGTAGAGTTTACAAATTTGCGTCCGAGCATTGCACGAATATTCAACACACAAATAGAAAGAGAAATGAACACCAAGGTTTTTACGTGGAAAACCCAAAAGAGGGAAAAAAACCACAGGGCCTCGCCCAGTTGTAAAGTTTCACTAGTGCTTTTGCAAATTACAAATGGCTGATTCGTCCCACAAGTCGGGGCAATCAGATTACAATTCGTTTCTTCAAGCAAGTTTACAAAGTTCTGTGAAATCCCGATGTTTCTCGAAAATTCGGCAGAGTTCCGGTGTATTCAGGCGGCGGGAAGAGCTCCGGCGGTGGTCGAGGAGGAGCTTCTTCCTTCTCCTCCTTCTCTTCTTCTTCTCTCTCTTCACTTGAGTCTCCTTTGTGTAGAATGAGGGCTCTATTTATAGTTTTTCTTGGATGGCATAACTCGTAAATAGTTGTGAGATCAAGGGCGAATAGGGAGTGGTCGAATGGACGGCCGATATTGAATCCTACGATCGTGCACTATTTGTTGGACATTTGAAGACCTTAGAGATGTCAGAATTTGGTGATCTTGGTCTCGTTGGATTCGTCTCGTCGAGCCGCTCGATTCGAGTATAAGCTCTTCAAAATCGAAGACCGTTTGGTAACTCAAATTGCAGTTTAAACCTTTCAACAGCACTTCGGGTCCTTGATTCGGACCCATTTGGGCTCGGATTGGGCCAAATTTGGTGTCGTTGGGTTCGTATTTCCGAGACGTTTAGTTTGACTATAAGCTCGCTGAAATTGGAGTTCGGGTGCTCCCGGAATTAATTTTTGAAGTTTCCAACTAGCTTTTGTCTCGGGATTCGTGCTCGATCAAGCTAATTTTGTGATGTTGTATCAATTACATATATTAATCTTAAAATAAATTATAATATTTAAACATAATTTATTTCAATATAAAAAAAGAGCTATAAGAAAATTAATAAAATAATAAAAGTGATAAACTATAATAATATTAAAATAATAATAATAATAATAATAATAATAATAATATAATAATAATAATAATAATATAGAAATAAAAATTAAAAAATTCTATATATTATTTTTTCTTGAGGGCGGCCTGTGCTCCGAGAGGCCTCCTCTTATCTCCGACCAAACTCACATTATAAAATATTTCAAACAAATTCATATCATTTAAAAATATGTATATATATGTCAATGTTCAATAGCTGCAAGGAGCTTTTTTTTTTTTTTTATTCAACAATATCCATAATCTGGAATCAAGTGACGCAAAAAAACATAAACTCCTGGCATCAACTCCAAAGCAAGGGGCCAAGGCCATCACAATTTTCCAGGCCCCTTACATATTCTCTCACCTAATATTATTCCCCATAGAAAGATTACCAGAATAAAATTACAACTTCGTTTGTCTTCTACCTGCTATACCTCTCCTATAAATCTATATCGCTAATCACACAAAGTAATCAAAACTCCAATGGCCCTTCCACTTCTCGCCCTCCTCGTCCTCCTCTTAACCTCTCTACTCCTCCTAAAATATCACATTGATCACCGAAGAAGAACAAGCAAACCCAAACTCCCACCCGGCCCACCCAGGCTTCCCATTATAGGAAATCTCCATCTTCTACATAGACCTCTTCATCGCTTACTCTCTCAATTCTCTAACAAATATGGCCCTCTCATGTTTCTTCAGCTAGGCGTTCACCCAGCACTCGTCATCTCCTCAGCAGAAATGGCTAAGAAGTTCATCAAAAACCATGACCAAGATTGCTGTAGCCGGCCAACTGTTTCTTTCTTGAATAAACTAAGTTATGGAGGCGCTGACATAGCCTTCGCACCTTATGGGGAGCAATGGAGAGAGCTACGTAAGATATGCTCCAACGAGATTTTCAGCCTTAAGAAAGTCTCGTCCTTCCGAACCTTAAGAGAAGAAGAGATTGAACACTTCATTTCCTCCATATCTGACTTAGCTGCAGCAAACATTCCTGTTAATCTTACTGATATTATTATTTCTCTTGGTGCTAATATGATGACTAGAATAGCTTTGGGTAGAAGTTATCACAACAATGGGAATAAGCTGCATGAGATTTTACAGGAAATGCATAGTATATCGAGATGCTTATTTGTTACTGATTTTTTCCCACGATTTGGTTGGATTGATGGGGTTAGTGGATTGAATGCGAGGGTTGAAAAGTTTATGAAAAAATTGGACGAAATATTTGAAGAAGTTATTAGTGAGCATTTGGATCCAGTGAGACCAAATAGTGAGGGAGCTGAAGACATATTGGATACGATGCTTGGCCTCTTAAAGGATCCCACAAATAATTTCACTATGAATAACGTCAAGGGTGTGCTCATGGTAAGCAAATTAAAAAAAAAAGTCGAGCTTCATTTCGAACAGTTTTTTTACTACTTCGCTCTTCAAATAACAACAAAAAATTCTATTTGGCTATTGTTCTTTCGCAGCTTTAAATTTTTTTTTACTAAAAAGTTAATTACTACAACAGTTTTAAAAATTTATTTTTTCTACAACAACTTTACAAAACAACAATAAAGTCATCCCAAACAAAGCTAAAATCTTACTAAGCATTAAGAATTTCCCTACTTTTTTATGAGATAACATGCATGGTTACATCAGAAATTAAATTTTACAGATATCTGATCAAAATATCTTCTAGTGAGTCTGGGAGAAGCCAAAAATTTTCAAATTTAGGTTTAAGTATATATTCATCTGATTGCATGATACTTCTTTAAGTTTAAGATGTGCTTACAAAACTAAACTTATTTAGTAAATATGTCAAGGAAGATCATACAAAATATAAAAGCTCCTCACGAAATTAGTTTTTATGTTGATAGTCTACCAATTAAAGTAATTGAATATGATAAGAAATTATTCTTAAACTGTTTATTATATTTTAATTACATTTTTACTCAGCTCATCTTGACGTGTTGGTTAAGAATTTGATTACTAAGCATAATAACTATACAATTTTCTTTTGATATATAGCATGGTATATTGAAGAAAAATATAATAACATTATTTTAGATTTATGTTTAAGAACAATAATTTTTGTAGAAAGTGTTATAAATAATTTTTACAATATTGCAAGTATATTAATTGAAGAAACTCTTTATGCATCTTTTTTAGGACATTTTCATTGGAGGAACAGATACTCCATCGTTAATATTAGAATGGGCAATGGCAGAGCTCATTAGAAATCCACAAATCATGAAAAAGGCTCAAGATGAAGTGCGAAGTGTTGTTAAGAGCAAAGGAAAAGTAGAAGAGATAGACATACAACATCTACACTATTTCAAAATGATACTAAAAGAGACACTAAGGCTCTATCCTCCTGGTCCTCTACTTATTCCCAATGAAGCCATAAGAGGATTTAAAGTAGATGAGTATGATATTCAACCCAAAACAAGGATAGTTATCAATGCATGGGCTATTGGTAGGGATGCAACTTATTGGGAAAGGCCAGAAGAATTTTTTCCTGAGAGATTCATAAATAACACTATTGATATGAAGGGGCAAGATTTCCAGCTTATACCATTTGGTTCTGGTCGAAGGATGTGCCCAGGGATGAATATGGGGATGGCATTTGTGGAGATTGCATTAGCAAACATTATTTATGCCTTCAATTGGGATTTGATTCAGGGGATGAGCAAGGAGGACATAGATTTGGAGGAATTTAAAGGGTCTACATTGAAGAAGAAGAATCCACTAATTCTAATGGCTAGTAGGTATACTTTCATGCAAGAGTAGATGATAAAAAGTGAGCGTCAGTGGGTTTTATCAAAAAAAAGAAAAAAGAAAAAAAAAAAAAGACTTGTACTTTTCCTTTAATATTATCACGTAAGTTAGTGTGTGAGTTAGTATGTGAGTTTTATCAAAAAAAAAAAAGTAGATAATATAAAGTGTGCTAGTGATCTCTATATGTTAAGCATGGTAAAAGTGTAATTTTAATAGTGAAAGTGTCATTTATGTTTTAATAATGGGAATGATTATTGTTCTATGAAATTTGGAGGGGGTTTAAAAAATAGAATAATTTGAGTGTGTATAGGGCTGCAAGCGAACCAAACGTTCGACGAGCTACTCGTTGTTCGGTTTGATTAAAGCTCGTTTGTGATGGTTTAATTAACTAAACAAACAAACTTGAACAATATTTTAAATACTCGATTCTTAAATAAACAAACTTGAACACTAATGCATTCGGCTCATTTATATTCGCGAACAACATCATTTGAAGTTTGTGAACAAGCTCGACATTAAGCTCGATTCGTGTTCAATTTTGAACTCATGAATAAGCTCGATAAAAATAATTAATATTTGACTATAGAATTAATAAATATAATTAATCATTGCCTTTGTTACATAGACAATTGCTTTTATTATAATTGTTTTTGTTCATATATATGTTCATGAACGTGTTTGTTTGATAGTTAAAAATAATTCGTTAAATATGTTCACGAACAAGCTCGATAATCACTAAACGAACGAACATGAACTGAACATGAACCGAACATGAACACTCATTAATTTAAATGAACCAAACATGAACACAAACAATAAAGCTCAAACAAACATGAACCAAACTTGAACAAGCTGATATTAAATGAACACAAACATGAACACTCACATACTCGGCTCGGCTCGGTTCGTTTGCAGCCCTAAGTGTGTACCTAAGATGTGACATAATTTAGGCTTTGTATTATTTGTCGAAAATAAAAAAAATGAAATGGAAGGCTAAAACAATTATATAAATAATTATTTTCACCACTTATTGGTTGAGGGAAAATTGAATAAACATTTTTATATCATTTTCTTAGTTGATTATAAATTGAGTTTTTATTTATTATGAAAAAAGAATGTGTGAGTTATAGTGAAAACACAAAAATATTTATTCCTACTTTCAATAAGATTTGATAGGAAACTATTAAAAAAATTTATTTATTCACATTTCTTAGCTAAATCCAATTACATTATACTTAAATTCTTACCAAACACCTAAGATGAAATTTTAATTCAAAACATTTTTTACGTTCCCATTAATTTTAAATACCCATATTTTATAAAAAGAAAATAATTTTATAACTAAGATGAAAGTACAAATTAGAGGAACATTAGTCCAAAAAATGAATAAATAAAAGAAATTTAAGAAAAAAAAATAGACAGATTATGCTAAGATCAATAGGCTCAAATAAAAAAGATAAGAGACTAACTATACTCGATGTAACTCATTGAATGTCCTGATCTAGAATGTCGCTTTGGTGAAAGTTCTTTAAAATATATTGTAGAATCCAATAGGAGATCATCTTCAGATAAATAAATAAATATATATATATATATATAATTTATATTAATATATATATATATATATATATATTATATATATATATATATATATATATATATATATATATAAATATACTGACCCTTAAGACACCAAATGTTATGAGTTATCACAAAATATTTAATTAATAACAAAAATTACATTCATTACAATAAGCATTCATCATAAACATTACCTTATCTTTCATATATTATATATATATATATATATATATATATATATAAATATATATATATATATATATATATATATATATATATATTATATATTATATATATATATATATATATATATATATATATTAGTTAAAACCCACTTAGGGGCCTACGCGTTGATACGAAAAACGGTTACAAAGTCCTTAGGAGGTTCCTCCAGCTCCCTACTGCTCAAAAGAGCTACAAAATCAAATAAAATCAAAAAACCTACGAGCCAGAGGATCCTCTTCCTACTATTACAAAAATAATATAGAACTAAACCCGGGCTGTGAGTAAACAGCACCCAAAAAAGAAGAAGCCAGATAATCTTAAAACCTTTCAGCACAGCTTTCCTGCAAAACTTGACAAAAAAAAACCAGAAAGGAAAGAAAAATAACAAAAAAACATACCTTGTAGAGAAAGCATATCCATTTGCAAAACCTGCATATCTTCCTCAATAAAAGTATCAGATTCACATAATCACCAAAAACAAAACAAGAAAAATAATCATCTTTCCGCGAACCCACGAAGCCAGTAATCCCAATGTAATACAAACACCAATTGCCCACAATCTTCAGATTAGAACCAACAGAATTATACGGAAGCATCAAATAAAAAAACACCTTCATACCAATCCTCCCAGGCAACCACAACTGAACATATCAAAAAAAAAAAAAACCTTTTCCAGTTCCCCCCAACCATCCAGCACTTAAAGAACAAACTGAAACAGAACCCAAAAACGCAGTTCTGTCGCCAATAACCACCACGAACGAAGCAGAGACAGAAAAAATATACAAAGGAACAATCAGAACAATCAAAACACAAAAAGAACCACAATAACCCATGTCTAATATAAGGCAAAGAAGCTTTATCCACTAACAACATACCTCTGAAAGATAGATCAAGATTAGAAATATCAATTTCCTCATAACCCACAAGTTGAGAACCCTTATTAGCTAACCAATCAGCACAAACATTACCTTCCCTAAAGATATGCGAGATCTTAAAATTCATTAAATTCAGTAAGTTCCTAATATTTCTCATAATATAGAAATTCTGAGCATTACCATTATAATTCTCAGTGATACTAGAAACAACAAGCTTAGAATCCACTTCGATACAAACAGAATAAAAACCCGATTTTAAACAAAGCTGTAGACCAAGAAACAGCGCATTAAGTTCAGCCCAGAAAACATCCAGCTGCTGCACAGACGCAGCGAAAGCAGCTAAAAAATTCCCATTAGAGTCACGTATAAGCCCACCCGCACCAGCATTCAACAAACCAACCGACCCATCTGTGTTTAATTTCACAAACGGGTACTGAGGCTTAATCCAGTAAACGACAGAATCGATATTATCATTCTTCATATCTTATGTCAGAACTATATATCTAAATATAGGATAATCAATTTAACATTTGATCCTTAATCCGACTCATCCTTATATTTTCCCTTAACTAAAAATAATAACTAGTGCAATATTTGATGAGCTATAAAGCTTACAAGATAAACAACTCTAATACAAGATTCAAATATTTTTGCAAAACAAACATCATAGCATGTTAATTAACCGTCAACTAGACATAATGATAAAAATCAATAGCATATATAAACCTCACTACATGAAAAAAAAAGCGTGCATTTCCGGTGATCGAAATCGGACAGAAATTACAGTAATTCGTTGGAGAAAAGTCTTTATGGCTAATTTTCTGTGAAAAATGGTTCGACGGTAAAACACGCGTCCGAAATACTTTCCGATGGAAAATGAACACCATAAATATTTCTGGCAAATTTATCGGCGGACTTCCAGCAAAAATGTGTGCTAAGAGACAATATTTTTTGGGATTGTTTTTTGGTGATTTGGTTTGCCTTTCCGCCGGAAGTTCCGGTGGAAATGCTCGGCCTGGACACTACAGAAAAAAATGACTATTACCGGCGGTTCTAACCGGCGATTTATTGACCATGCACCGGTAACACCGGTGGTTTGACCGCCGGCTTTTAACGGCGGCCTAACTGATGGGTTTGGTACGTTAAGCCGCCGGTATAGACGGTATACGCGTACCGGCCACTGACTCGATATATAAACGGCGGTTTAACGGCGGCTTGGACCGCCGTTGATAAGGTATTTTTTGCCGGCGGTCCGGACCGCCGGTAAATGCCCTAATACGAACAGACCCGCACCGCGCATTTCATTTCTATTTTTTCCTTCTCTCTCTCTCTCTCGTTTCGGTCGCTCTGCTGTCGCCTCCGCTCGTGATCGACTTCCGTTTATCGCCACCGATGAAGCATCTCCGACCGCCGACGCCGTATCTCCGATCTCCGACCGCCGTCGATCTCACTCCGGATCTCACGCCGTCGACAACCCTAGATTTTGTATTTTAAGGTAATTTTTTGTCATTTTTCTTTGATTATTTGTTCTCACTAGACATTTGCAAGTGTTAGAGATATTTTGGATGATTTAGGTAGTAATGCAAGAGGTAATGTTGTAATCATTTGGGTAGATCTAATAAATTTTTTTTATTAAGTGTTATTTTAGTTTAGGGTAGATCTAATTTGTTGTTTGTGACTTTGGGTTAGAGCAAGATAGAAAGAGAGAGATTGAGGGAGAGAGAAAGAGAGAGGGAGAGGGGAGAGATAAAAGAAAGAGAGAGAGAGAGGAGAACAAGAGAGAGAGATAGATGAGGATATATGAGAGAGCAGAGAGAGAGAGAGAGAGAGGAGAGGAGAGAGAGAGAGAAAGAGAGAGAGAGAGAGAGAGAAAGAGAGGAGGGGAGAGAGAGAACAAGAGCTAGCATTGAGATGAGGGGGAGGGAGAGAGAGAGAACAAGAGAGATAGATAGATAGCAAGTGTTAGAGAGAGTGAGAGATCGAGAGGGAGAGAGAGAAAAGAGAGGGAGAGGGAGAGAGAAAAAAGAGGGAGAGTGAGAGGGAGAGAGAGAGAGAGAATAAGAGAGAGTGAAAAGTAAATCCACTCATCCACCTAAACATCCTCATCTCTGAAACACTTAACTTAGTATTATGCTTGTCATTTAATGGCCAACATTTGGCACCATAAAGCATTGCATGTCTCACCATCTTATAGAATTTTCCCTTAAGTTTGAGGGGGACTTTTCTATCGCACAACAAGCCCGATGCATTCCTCCATTTCAACCATCCAACTTAAATTATGCTGATAATATCCTCATCTATTTCACTATCACTCTGAACAATAGATCCAATATATCTAAAATGTGTACTCTTATTAATGAATTGGTTGCCCAAAATTACACTCCATATATTTAGTTTTAGATACACTTAAGTGAAAACCTTTAGACTCTAAGGTTGACCTCCATAATTCAAGTTTACCTTCAACTCCCCTCTCTAGTCTTATAAACTAGAAGAATAGCATCAACAAAAATTTACCCCCACCATCATCACAGGCAGCTGGTCCATCCACTGGTCCCCATCCTCCTTACCCTTACCCATATTACTACCCCTATCCGATGCAGCATGAACAGGGTAGACCATCAAGACCACCAGAGGTTGACGCTAGCGATCAAGCAGCTGCAACAGATAAGCGTCAATACATTGAGCCTGAGGGCGATAAGTAAGTTCAATTTAAGTTATTAAGTTGTTTTTATTTTGATATATTATATGTTATTGACAAAAAAAGTCACTTGCAGCTTCAATCATTCAAGGCCTAACTATACATATGATCCGGGATATAATAAAGAATAAATATAATGCTCCTTGCTTATCCTGGAAGAAAATCCCAAAGCCAGTTAGAGATATGTGATTTGGAGAATTTCAGGTATATTTTTTTAGTATGATTTCAAATATGTGATTTAATTTGTACTAATCTTTTTTATATTGCCTAAATTTTTACAGAAAGAATTTAGGTGGTTGCCTGAGTACAGTACGAGAATCAGATCAAATTTTGAGAGGAGAGGAGCGACCCGTCTTAGAGACATGTTCACGGACATTAAAAAGTCCGGGCAGCGTCCTAATTGGATTGGAGAGGGCGTTTGGGCTGATTTGAGTAGTATTTGGGCGACCCCTGAGTTTATAAAAATGAGAGAGTAGAATAAAAACAGAACGAGCTCTGACTGTGGTGGTTTAGGAAGCTCTCTTCATACTGGTGGATCTGTACCTCTCATTCGGAACATAGGCGTCGCCTGGTAAGTATTTTGAATTAGTTTATTACATATATTTATGTTATTTATAACTATTTCTTAAATTTTCAGAAACAGTCCTTTGTGTCGGGAGCCAACACCACTGGAGTTGATACAAGAACTCATCAACATCAAGCTGACCTCAGTGGTTGTGAGAAGGTGTTGAACTCATTTTTGTTATGAGGTCATTTGGACTACTCTTGACCTTAATTAATTTAATTTCCAAATTAATTTAAATCCTAGAAATCCTCCTAGAATCCTGACCTTAGGATCAATGCTTGGATTCTTCTAGAGCTTAGACTTTAGGAGTTATTCTAGATCCCAAACTCCCTCTAGACTCCAAGTTCTAGAAATTCTTAGACTTTAGGATCCTTCTAGATTCCTAACTTTAAGATCTATTCATACCTTAGGATCTACTTAGATCTTAGGTCAATCAAGCCAAAATCCAAGATCCAAAGGTTTTGTCCTAAAGGCCTTTTCCCATTGAATTTCAAACACCTTGAAACCCAGTTAAATGACCTCCGATTCAGAGTCTGTCAGTTGCATACTGATGGGACATGTCTCTGGAGGCAACCCTCCAAATTTGAGCCCATTCTGAGGTCTCTAACCCCAGAAAATTAATCAAAATTCAAAGGCTGTAAAACCTTCAAATATTTACAGCCTATGCCATTGGACCTGTCACTTTGAAGATTCTGACCTTAGAGCCTTCACCAAGCCTCTAGTCACTTCCAGATCTTTAATATTGATATGTTGAACTTTAAACTATTTTTCTGGACCCACTTTGACCCCCAGTTGACCAGGGGTCAAAATGACCAAAATACCCCTATGGGGCTCAAGCTTTGATTTCAAATCAAATGAACTCCGAATTGTGCAACCACTTCCATTGATCTTGAAATGTGTATTTTGAATTGATTGAACCCATTTCAGATCTAGGACCCACCTGGTTGACCCAGTCAACCTAGGTTGACCAAAATCAACCCTTAAGCCCTTTCCACTTTGAATTAAATTCCAAATTAATGCAAATCTTTGTCAAACCTTCTCAAGGCTATGTTAATTAATTTCTCAAATAGTTTTGGTTGCCACCTCACTATTGTTGACCGTTGACTGGTCAACATGGTCAACAAATCCCTTTAAGAGGCTTAAGTGACCAAATGGCTTGATCGTGCTAGCCTAAACCCACAAAATCACTCTTGACCCTCTTTGAGGTCGCTCCCATGCCACCTAGGCAGTCAAATTGAGTGTTGACCAGTCAAATGGTCAACAAACCTTTGAAACCCTTTAAATGATTAAATTCATATGTTTAAGTTAATCCTCTCCATCCCTAAACCATTCCAGCCACCTTAATTAATTTCTGGAACCTTCTTAAGGATTTTACCAGCCCTTGGATGGAGATCCAATGGTTCCCATCAATCCCATATGGCCATAAAGGGACAAAATGACCTTTACATGTCATTTGTCCTTGTGTCCTTTGATCCACCTGCTCCTACCTACCCACTGGACAGGTGGCATGATCCTGGAGAGCCCAAAGTCCATCACAGCCACCCATTTGAGCTAAGGGAGTTTGAATAGGGGCAAACACCCTAATTGAGCCGACTCTCTCCATCTAGCTTTCTCTCACCATTCAAGCCCTCTCCAGACCAGAGCTATTCTCTTCTTAGCTTCTGGGAGGTCTATTTTGATTTCCTACATCAAAACCCGGCAGTTGGAGGCTCCCGCCGCGAGCTTTCCGGCCAACCAAAGCATTTCCCATTCGATCGCTTCTACCGCTCGATCCAGGCATTTGCAAGGCAAGGGATCTTCTATCAAAAAGGAGCGTGGACAGCCAACAAATGCAACAAATCTTTAAACGGATTAATCCGTCCATTAATGAGGTATAAATTTAACCCTAGTCTAGATTACACTAGCTTAAATAGAGTTTTATTAAGAGCCTATTAATCCAAATAAAACGTTCCCCATGTTTTCTGTTCATGTTTTTAACCTATGTTTAAAATTTCTTTTAAAATGGTTAAGCGGATCAAGAGAACGAGCTAGTTTTCTATTTTAAAGCTCGGTTCACGTAGGGCTTCAGGCGTGCGTTCTTTGAGCCGTTGATCAGAATATCAACGGCTCTGATATCGGGATCGCACGGACAGTCCGATCATGTAATTGATTTCTCGCTTGATCTCCCCTCCGACGGAATACTAGACCGTTAGCTCCCTACCACGGGATTGATTATCCGCCGTCCGATCCATCTCGGCTGAGATCAGACGGCGGATCCGATCTCTACCGCGGATGGAGCCAGTATGATCAAAAGGGCGCGGTTCCTTGCTGAGCTGGTTAAGTGGCGGGACCCCATGACCGCCGCCCCAATGATTAGCTCCGCCCTGTTCTCGTCCTCTGTCCACCAAAAGACTGGTCCATGGAAGGGACGCACTTCCCACCCATGCGTTGTGGTTTTAGTTTTAATTGAGTTACATATTTTTGTTGGAATTTGGTCATGTAGAATTTTCTTTGTGGTCTCTAGTCAAGGGTTAAACAGTTTAATACTGTTAATAATTTTTTTTTTAAATAATTTTATATAATTTATAATTTAAATTTAATTGGAAATTAATTTCAATATTAAATGCAAATTATGTAATTGTGTGCTATAATAATTTTTATTGTTATTTGTTCGATTAGAGAATATTTTAAAATGAAATATTTCAATTTACTTTAATATTATTTTAAAATTTTAGATTCTTTAAATAATTTAAACTATTTAGTTAATTAAATATTCAAATCATATTTAAATAATAATTAAATATTTTGAAAGATTAAATCTTCTAATTTCAGAATATTTTATAAATTTAGAGGATCTCTCAATTAAAATTATTTTTATTTTTAATTACTTATATTTTAAATCATATAATATATATATATATATTTATATATATATATATATGTTTATATATTTAAGTATACATATATATTGTGAAATTTATTTTAAAATTATACTTATTTAAATCCTTAACCTTGAGAGATCCGTTGAAATTTTAAGCATGGATTGAACTATTTGAATAGAAAATTATGGGGAGTGATTAGTGTATAGTTTGTACTTCAACTATTCCACTAATCAGGTTTTAATCTTACTTAATTAAGTTATTCGTTGCATATTTAGGAAACACACACCACTTAGCCTAGGGATCTCCTAGATTTAGGGACTTGTTTGATTGTATGTGTTTCATTCATGCTTGTTCAAGGGTTAGAGAAGATTTGATTTGAACCCATTCAAACTTAGTGTCATTAAGGACAATAATTAAGGACTTGCTTAGATAACTTAGAATATTTTCAATAATTAGGATTCATCTCCTTTTGAGTTGAAATTTGAACCACTTGAACTTAGTGACACTCTCAGCCTTAGGAAACTTTTTTACTGGTTTTAGAAACCATTAAGTCCCTTAATCGAATTTCTAAGTTTAAGCCTTAATTAATCCTCAAAACTTCTAAAAAATACAATAAATCCTTTTTAAATCCCAAAAAATATGTGTAACCCTCTAATTGACCATAATAAATCTTCAACAATGAAAATAAACAACAATTAATAAACAAAAATATACTTGGCAGCAAACTTGGCTTAAGTTAATTTTAAGAGAAATTGAATATTTAATTAATATAATTAATTAATAATAATTCAAAATTCCAAAAAACTTTCCAAACACTTGGGGATCTCTCCTTAGGTCATTCCTGACCTTTGGAGCTGATTTCAAGTAGTTGGGATTTCATTTGGAGCAAGATCACAAAAAGGTCCTTTAATTAAAGAGTTTTAAAAATTCATTAAATACCTCAAACTTCAAACCTTCATAACTAATTCAAGAAAAATCCAAATCAGTCAAACTCAATTGCATTCAACTCATAATAAGGCCTAATATTTGTTAAAATGTTAAACTCCAGAAATCTGTAATATTTCAAAAAGTCAACTTTTTGGTCAACTATAGGTCAAAACTAGTTCAAAACTTCAAACCTTTGTAATAAAATGTAGAAAAATCCGATTTCAACGTACTTACTATCTAACTGATCGTAGTAAGGTCTAGTATTTTAATAAAATGATAACACTCCAGAAAACACCCTTTATTAAAAATTCAACATTTGACCCTTTAATTAAATGATTAAAATATTCTAAAAATTCATAAAAACTTGAAATTCATTTTAAAACTCCAGAATTCATTAATTAACTCTTCAAATCAGTAATCAACCAATTTTGGATAAAATTCATTAACTTTTGAATCTTAATCAACTTAAGCTACTTAATTATACCGGGTACCACTGGGTAACCCAGGCCTACGAGGCTGTTTACTCAGCCCCAAGGAAGGTGAAATAAACTTCACGGCCTCGGTGTGAAACAAAGGTGGTTTCCAACAAATGATTAAATAATTGATTTTAAAAGATTTAAAATATTAATATTTAAATTCTAATTAAAAAAATCCCTTAAGCCTTTCAACCTATCGAACTTTAAATAACTTTAACTAAACACCCTGTTTAGGACATACCAAAGCCACACAGCCTACCTCACACACTTTAGATGGTTTGCTAGGATCACCGACTCTAGTTCTAGGATAGGCCGGTGTTTACTTTTCTGCTCCTGTTGTGTGCCGGGTTTCGAGCTTTTACTGCATGCTGTTTGCTAGCATAGAATTGCTGTGTTTGCTTACTTACTGCACTCTGTTGTTGATTGTGCGTTAGATTTACCCTTAGGTTAGGGGCGAATTATATATATATGTTCAGTCTTATGCAGGTGGCCATGCTCATACGCGGAGCTGAAATTAAAGGGGGCAATTAAATAAATCAAAAAATATATATACTTTTTGCACAGGTACCTGCTGCGCTTAAGACCCCCTTTAATTAATAAGAGCATGGCCAAGTGTGGCCAAATTACGTTTTAAATTTCAATAATAACTGCTTGGGATTGATATAACTGTTGATTATTAGGATGACCTTGCAGGATCGAGTCTAGATTTTTTTATTTAATTTGATGTAAACTCAATTTATTTAAGGTTGTAAATTTATTAAGATGACTTGAGATTGGGACATTAAGATCCAACTTGAATTCCAAAGGGGAGAAGACATCCCTAAAGGGGAGAGTCTTCAGCCATTTAGAAGATCAAGTTAGGATATTTTCATAAGTATCCAAAGAGGAAAGATAACACCCCGATCAAGGGGGAGTTTCTTTTCATTTGGATATCCTGAACCGACGAATCAAGACGTTCGTGAGAAGATGAAGGATTGGACAACGGGAAGAATCCTAAATCTCAAAGTCATTTAATTTAGGATTAGAAATCCGGGTTGTAGTCAGTGGTGCCCGGCCACTTTACTTTCTTGCAATTCTGGATGTAATAATAAGGGGCACTTGCCCACGGACACTCAATTTGATATATTTAATTTGATTGATTTATTTAAATTGATTGCGCATTAGAACTACATGTTTTTCTAGTCTTTTTACATGCATGCTGATTTTGATTTGACCTGGAGTACGATTTTAGGCTCTTAGGGACTTAATAAGAATTTTTCTACTCAAATAAAATTAAAACATTTAGGCTCACATAGAAATTTTAACGCTTTAAGAAGTAAGTCCGGGACCGCCGGGAGTCCTCATTTCATAGCATTCATTTAAATTTAATCTTTTAATCGAGCCGATTAGCATGCATCATATTAGCAACTAATTTAAAAAAAAAACTTCAAATCTTTAATTGAATTTTCTTAAGCATTAAACCCAACATAAGTCAAAGGGGCCAATTAGGATCCGCTCTAGATGTCGGTCTCGTTCTCAAAAACATATCTTAAACAACGTCCCTACCACTCAACATAAAAAGACCGGACTCATATTTTAAAGCGCTTAGGTGATTTAGCTGGCTCCCCAATCCAGGCCGGGGTAAGACCAGATTTGCACTGCATTAGCTAGGTTCGGGCCAACTTTAAAGTGCCCAATTTAGATTTAGGTTCCGAGGCTGGCTCGAGCCATAAGACCTCAAATTTCGGGAATTGAATCCCAAATTTCTAATAAAATCGATCATTCAAACTAAAAATTCTTTTCAATCAAATATAAGCCCAACATTTAGGATAGATCGAGATGTTTCTGAAGTAATTCAGAATCTCAAAACATCTCCTACTTTTCTCCCTTTGGATTCAAAAATAAGTCTTCAATTTTGATCCAATCACATTTGAAACTCCAAAATCTTAATCTCCTTTGATATCGAGCCTTGAAAATCATAGATAAAATTTGCACCGCTATTTTAATCGAGAGTGTTCGTAGGAAAATTTCCAATTTTCCTACGATGTAATTAACTACGAGGGCTTGCGCTCGTAGGAGATTTAGAAACCCAGAATTGATTTTCAAAATTAATTTTTCAAAACCCTTAATTAATTATCTTTGGGAAATCTCAATTAAACGATCATTATCGTTATATTCAAAGGATTGATAATAAATGATATCCTCTTTCCTTGGAGAAATATATCATTTTATTATCCTGATTTTGATTATAAAATTAATGATCCTTTAAAGCTTTGTAATCTGAACCTATTAATGAACGACAGTCTCGTCTTTTTGAGACAATATATGTTGTTCCTAATATTGTGTTCGATTTCAAAACGAAAATTTCAAAATTAATTTCTCCCAAAGAAAATTAATATATTTTCAAAACTATATATAAGTAAATTATATTTTTAATCAAAACAGAAGGCTAAGAAGGCTCATGTGAGTAAATTTTTTTGGAGTTTTAGAATAAAAATTTATTTTAATAAAACTAATTGTATCTCGCAGGATGATTTCGTACGAGCTAGAGAAAGTCGGCAGTCCACTGGCGAGGGATTATCTTCAGGATCGGCCCACATTTCTGAGTATCATACATGGTTAGATGTTGTTGGTGGAAGACAGAGAGGAAGGGTATATGGCATGGGTTCACAGGCTTTTGCTATTGAGGGCAGTTCATCCACCTCTGCATTTCATGATCCAAGTGGAGCTGAAGAATCTGTAAGCGAGAGGGTTGCAGCGCTGATTAGAGAGATTGAAGAGATGAGAAGAGTTCAATCTAGAGAGATTGAAGAAATGAGAAAAGTTTAAAATGAAATGCAAGCAGAGTTGCAATCCTACAGAGCTGAAATCAGAGGAAGAAGGAGCAAGAGGAGCAGCCATCTGCAGACAGTGAAGATACAGCTGAGGATTAGATATTTTTTATGTTTGATGATTGTATTTAGAACTTGTGAACTTGTGATTGTAACCTTATGATGAACTTATTTGGAACTTCTTAATGTTTGATTGTAAGCTTGTTTATTTGATTTGTGGTTATGTTTATAGTTCTGATGAATATAGCGGCGTGTTGCCCAAAATATCTTATTATGTATTGCTCTTTCTGCAGGTTTAGACTTTAGGTGAACCTCCCTCAAATAGAGGGAATGCTGTCAATTTTTTTTGCACGTGCTACAGGTTTCCGGCGGCCAACCGGCGGTTTGGCCGCCAGAAATGACGATACCGGACGGCCAAAGCTAGTCCACCGGTAATGTCATTACACCGCCGGTATTATACCGGCGGTTACCGACGGCCACCGGCGGTGTTACGGTGGACGTCCAGTGGTGTGCACTGTCGATAATACCGTCGGCTGTAACCGCCAGGTTACCGCCGGTAATGGAACCAACGGTCTACCGGCGCTTGCCGACGGTTTAGCGAACTCACGACGACCGCTTTAACCGCCGGCATACTGTCGGTAATGTGATCGCCAGTTAGCCGTCGGTAAACTAACCGGCGGCGTAACGGCCGGAACACCGCCGGTTGCAAATCCGGTCGTCACCGACGGTATAGGCCACCAGGAAATCGCCGCCTAAATGAACCGCCGGTAAAAGGCCGCCGGTAAGTGTTTTCTACGCAATTTTTATCGGCGGTTGGAATGCCGCTGCAAAGCCACCGGTAATAAAAAAAATCGTCGGTGTAGCCATACGAACCACCGGTAATAGGCATTTTTCCTGTAGTGGAAATTTCTGCGGTGTAGTTGTCGGTTATTTCCGTTGAAAGAACTAACGCATTATTTCGACATATAATCTGTCGGTAATGCTTGCAAAAATTATCCTCCAAAACATTTATTGTGATTCATTATATTGGTGTTTTTGATGGATAATCCACTGAAAACCTATACAAAAAACTAAACAAAAAAGCTCATTCTCTTAATTATTATATAACACAAGAAGACTACAATCATACAATCAAAACATATATTTTTTTTAGTTGAAACCCACAGAGGGGCCTACGCATTGATATAATTTAAAATTATAAGTCCTTAAGGAGACTATCAACCCACTAATGCTCGAAGAGCTACAATCAATCAAAAAGATAAAAAAACCTAAGGGCCGATTATCTCCATCTACGAAAAATACAAAATAGCCTAGATACACTCAAAGGCGGCATGAAAAATGTGCCCAAAAATAAGAAAGATCTAGAGATATCCAATCAGCACAATCTTTCTTGCCAAAAACTCCCTCAAGGTGGAAGCAAACCTGCAAAAAATTAATAAGAAAAACTAAAGGAAAAAGAACAGAAAAAGCACCAAAATTACCAGCAAACACTAGCATCCTCCATAAAGATCCGCACCCAAAAAACTGGCACAACATATATCCCCTGACAATCCCCACTATGTTCCACCCAAACTGCACCAACGCATTGTGAAGGTGATCCAACCAGCAGCAACAACACCAAAATACCAAAATGATAGCCAAAAGGACTAAAAACCACATAAACCTCAGAAAAATAGATAGAATCTAGAAACTACAGAACTAGCAAAACCCATAAACAAGAAAACAGAAAAATTAAACCGCGCGGATATAGGGAATACTCAGTTTATCAAGTCTAACTAAACCACGCAGATAAAGAGGCAGATTATGATCAGCAAATTCTTCTTCGATGACATTAATTTGGCTCCCTTTCTTGGCCAAAAAACCAGCACAAGCGTTACCCTCACGAAAGATATGGGCTAAAGTAAAATTCATACCAGCAAGCAACAGCTTGATCTTTCTAATAATATAAAAAAATTCTGGATAGCCCATAATATTCTTTTGGATCAACTGAATTAAGCCTAACGCATCAACCTCAATAGCCACATTAGTAAAGCCAAACCTGTAGCATAACTCAAGACCAAAAGATAAGCCCATCATCTCAGCATAAATAACTTTATAGTGGTGTAAAGGAGAAGCATAAGTAATAATAACATCACCCTTATGGTTACGAATAATGCCACCCATACCCGCATTATTGGTGCCAACCGAGCCATTAGAATTTAATTTCACAAAAGGGGAAATAGGTTTCACCCACCTCACAATTTTCTCCACAGAATTGAAATTATTCGAGTCCATGGGAATACCAAAAAGCAAAGCCAAAGCTGCATAGTGTTTGAAATTTTTTCCAGAAATCATATTAGAAGAGTAAAGTTATAAAACTTTGTGTTTAAAATTATCAATAATCTGCAAAGCATCCATACGAACCCCATCATGTTTGGCTTCATTTCTAGCTTTCCACAGATACCATAAAATCAGAACAGGAAGTAAGTTGTAAATATGGCCTTTCGACTGGATAACCCAAGAATCCAGTATAGAAATGATACTATCCTGCAGATTTATGATATCTTTTTGAACAATATTCAAGAAAAAACTCCACACTTTCTTAGCGATATTGCCATTAACAAACACGTGATCAAGAGTTTCAATATTAAAGCAACACTGACATTTAGAAGTAATGTTAAAACCTTTCTTCATAAGTAAAGTATCCACAGGAATAAAACCTTTCATGATTCTCCAAGCCAGAATAGAATAAGAAATGGGAATGTTATTGTGCCAAATAGAAGGATAAATCACAGATTTATTGTACTTGATACGAAATATTTCCCAAGCATTTTCAAGACTGAAACTTCAAGAAGGGGAAGGTTTAAATAAAATAATATCCTTGCACTGTAATTGCAAAGGCAGATCCATAATAATGGTGATTAAGTTCGAGGGAATGCACTCACTAAGTTTGTTAGCATTCCACTTGCCATTTTCAAAAAACTCGTACACCTTAGCATTTAGCAAAGTAAAAGTATTCAAAAGGTTATCAATGGACCCACACCCTAACCAGTTATCTTGCCAAAAATAAATATCACCCTTACCCAAACCCCATTGAATCAAACGATCCACTTCCCATTTAATTTTACAAAGCCTTTTCCAGACTGGAGAATCAGTATTTTTAAACCTACAACATATAGCAGGCTTATCTTTACAATATTTAGCATGCATGAATTGAGCCCACAGGCTAAAATTAGATCTAAAAGAAAACCACAATTTGTATGAGAAGGCTCTAACCGTGTCCAAGAAACTTTTACAGCCTAAAGCACCTTCATTTAAAGCCCCACACGCTTTGTTCCAAGAGGACCAAAAGATACAACTACTATTATTTTTAGCACCCCAGAAAAACTTGTTAATCAACCTTTCCATTCTCAGACAAATAGAACCAGTAGGATTAAGAGTATGAAAAATATAAATGGGAATCGAGTTTAAAACGCTTTTAATCAAAATAAGTCTGCCACCAAAAGAAAGAAAATTGGAATGCCAGTTGTAGATTTTCTTTTGAAAAATCGAGATAATGTCTTCAAAGATATGATTTCTTTTTCTCCCTTTAAAAGTCGGAGTACCTAAGTACTTGATAGGTAAAGGAATGCAATTAAAGCCACAAATGCGTTTAACAGTATTGATCTTACCTTGACTCATACCATTCGAAACCAAAAAATTACTCTTATTCTTATTAATATCCAAACCACTCATATGCTGAAAATTAATTAAAATTTGAACAAGAAGTTTAATGTTGTTAATCGATCCATTAGAGATAATGATAAAATTGTCAGCAAAGCTAAGATGAGTAATCAGCAAACCTCCCTTAGTACGATAATAAAGAGAATTATGTCTTTTGTATAACTCCTCCATACCCCTAGAGAGATAATCCATAGCTATAATGAACAAAGTAGGAGATAAGGGGTCACCTTGTCTCAAACCTTGCGAAGACTTGAAAAAACCATGTTTTCTACCATTAACAATAACAGAAAAAAAAAAACAATTCTCAATACTATTCTTGATTAATTGAATAAAGCCTTGACTAAAGACAAACAAGGATAAAATATTATAAAGAAAATTCCAATTCAAGTTATCATAAGCTTTAGAAATATTAAGTTTAAAAATGATGTTGCCACCCTTCACCTTGGAATTGATATCATGAGTCATCTCTTGAACAAGAAGAAAATTATCAAAAATACTTCTACCTTTCACAAAACCAGTTTGATTGACAGAAATAATTCTAGGTAAAATGTCAACTAGTCTAGAAGCCAAAATTTTAGAAATAAGTTTATTAAAAAAAGAACAAAGACTGATAGGACGTAAATCATTCCACATGTTAGCCCCTTCCTTTTTGGGAATTAAAATAATATTCGTAGCAGAAAAAAACTTCGGGTTAGGGGTTCCAGTAAAAAAGTCATTAACAACATCTAAAATATCATGCTTGATAATATTTCAAGAATTCACAAAAAATTTAGTGGTAAAGCCATCAGGACCTGCAATGAACTCACTATTCATATCTTTAATGGTATTCCACACTTACTCCTCCGATAGAATCTTAATCAACATTTGATTATCAGTCTCACTGATACACTTAGGAACAATGAAAGGATTAGCTATATGAGTAGTAGTACAATCCTTATTAAAAATATTCTTGAATGGTCAACCCCAGAACTAAAAATGTCCTCCTCGTTATCAATAGTAACCGCTCCCTCACCCAATATTTTAAAAATATGATTTTGAACTCTTTTCTTGTTAGCCAAAGTGTGAAAGAACTTCGTGTTTCTATCCCCCTCAACAATCAACTTAGAAGCAGCTTTTTGTTTCCAATAAGTTTCCTCTTGTTCGTGCAAAGCAGCAAGTTTGGTTTTAGCATCATTTAGAGCATAAGTATTATCATTAATCAGATTGTCCATATAAACCTTCTCTAACTCAATTACCTCCTTTTCAGCATCTTTAATATTGGCAAAAATGCTCTTAAAAACATTTTTATTCCACCACCTTAAAACTTTTTTCAACCTGCTCAGTTTAGCCCACAACCTATGCATACCATAAATGTCATTGTTCGGAGCAATAGGAGCCGACCAATTATAATTAATAACGTTACTGAAAGCTTTATGAGATAACCACATATTCTGAAATAAAAATGAAGAAGGCACAGTAATACTATTAGTATTAATACTTAAAAGTAAATGAGCATGATCAGAAGCCGTTCTACTTAAATGTTCAACATGAGTTAACGGAAATTTAATCAGCCACTAATTATTAAATAATAACCTATCCAGTCTTTATCATAAATTAGCTCTACTCCAAGTAAAAGAACTACAAAAAAAAACCAATATCATTTAAATAGCAATCATTAATCATGGAATTGAAGTCTTCCATGGCATTAATGTTAGGAGACCGCCCACCTCTTCTCTCATTAGTATTGCTAATAATGTTGAAATCTCCCCCAACAAACTAGGGGATATTAGTATTAAGATAAAAAGCATTTAACTGGTCCCATAATCCAAGCCGGCCAAGTCTAGTACAAGAAGCATAAAAAAAAAAAGAAGCATCGCATATGAAATTATAAAATGAAATGTGAATGTTAACTACTTGTTGAAAATCATTAAGAATATTTAAATTAAAAGCATTTTTCCAGAAAATCCAAATTTTGTTAGAGCAGTTTGCAAAATAAGAAGAGAAACCCAACTTTATAGCAGTAATAGACAATTTATCCCTAGAAATAAACGGCTCAAGTAAAATAAGAAGCTGAATATTGTGAATCCTACAAAGATTCATCCTCACATTTCAACATTGAATAGAAA
This sequence comes from Dendrobium nobile, assembly GCA_022539455.1. Lineage (NCBI taxonomy): Eukaryota > Viridiplantae > Streptophyta > Magnoliopsida > Asparagales > Orchidaceae > Dendrobium > Dendrobium nobile. Next base: position 62,341,266 of record CM039733.1, on the reverse strand, counting down.
TAGTAATGCTAAAGTAATAAGACATTTGATCAGAAGAAAATATTATGCAATTACCAAGTAGTTTTAAAATAAACATCAGGTACATCATATAATTAAAAAAGGAACATAAAATCTATAATCATATTGTAATAACATGTCCAGTAGTAGCAAATAGTCTAATCATAATATATTTCATCATTCTCCTTCTTTCTACTTTCCACCCACTGCTTGCGATGAAGTGTGGTTGTCAGAATAATCTAAAGATCCCCCAAAGGAACCCTCACATGCTCTAGCCTAGCTCTCTCGAAGTCGTATATATATATAGAATCTTTGCACAAAGTTAATGTAAGATTAATTAATTTACACATAACACTTAAAATTTTAAACTTATATACTCAAGTAGGCTCTCTTAGCTCACTCATCCACAAAATACTGGTCCTTTTGCCTCTTATGGGTATGACTATGCAACTCAATAGCAGATGGTTCTCTAGTCAGCAGCTCTTTCTGCAATATACTTATATTAGCATTAATAACTAAATAAATTATATATTAAAATCTATTGAAATTTTTACCAAACATCTCATGTGCTCAATGAGTGGAATTGTGCCCCCAGTCTAGATGAAAATATCGATGCCCCTAATGTCAGAAGCTCAGTTATGTCTATTCTGGTCCCTCCTCTTAGTATAATTGGGTAGCTCTAAGCACTGGTCAGCTCGGCTCATACCCTCTCACCAATTTATAGGGGTCACTCACCTGACTTCTTAATATTAGTAAACATGTCTCACAGGCAAGTTGACCCTCACTTCTCAAAATGTTTTATCTTATCATTGTGCTCGAGCAACCAGTAAAAGTCTTTTTCCATATAAAAAGATATAATATATAATATTTTTGTTAGCTTAATTAAAAGTATATAATATAGAATATTTTTTCTAATAACTAATCTCAAACTTCTTGAACACATATTGTGCACTTCCATTGGAATATTCTTCTAAGAAATATAAGGAGTGACATGCTTGCTCCATATGATGACCCATATCTTATGCGTGGGCTGCTTCGACGGATAAAACCTGCACAAAATGTGTTAGGTGAGAAAGAAAATATTTCTCAAATTTTCTTAGTAGCATAAAGAATGTAGCAAGCACATACATATCACCCTCACGTGAAATCAACATGTGCCCATCTAACATCTACTCTGTTGCAACCAGGGTGGAATTATGGTCCACCTGCAAAGGTCTTAGGGGATGGTGGGTTATATAATGGACGGATATATATTGGATATGGATAAGTGGGAGGGATTCCATGAGAAGGTGGTGGGCGTAGAAAGCAAGGATATAAGAGAGTATTATGCGTGAGGTCTAATAAAGGAAAGTAAGGGTTGGTGAAGGAAAGTGGGAGTCTGAAGAGTAAAAATGAGGACTATCAGCTAGAAGAGTATGTAAAGGCAGGCTTGGCTGAGTTTGAGTGGTATGCTGAGAATAAGAGGTCTCTTAAGTAAGTATAGGCCTACCAGATGAGCCACTAGTTACATTCTTACACCTACCAAAGATATTCTTGATCGATCATCAGGGGGATCATCACTAGAAGCCATCTACAAAAAAAAAAAATTAGCAGCATGCACTTAATAAAATTTATAAGTACTGCTAAGAAATGAAAACAAATTAGAGAAATAAAAAACAAGCTGAATTAACTAACTGTTATGCTATTAAAGGGAAATCATGCGCATCATATAAATTATAAGTATTACTAAGATCACTACAGAAAAATCATCCATTATAGGCGGAATTTCTGGCGGACTATTTTTTGGTGGCTTTCCAACGGAAAAAGATGAAATATTTATGACAGATCTTTAGGAAGATTTTCTGGCGGATTCCTAGCTAATTTATTTGTGATGGACTTTTCGACAAATTTTCCAATGGATTTTAATAATTTTTAAAAAAGATTCTATATTCATAAATTCATTAATTAATAATTTTATAGTCTATTTTAATTCATTAATAATTTAATAACTTCAATATAACTTTAAATTAATATTAATAACTTTAATAATAATATTAATTAAAATCTAGTATTAATATAACTTAAAATTTTATATTAATATTTATTAATAGTTTATTTTAATTCATCATTGAAATTTAGTTGTTAAAGTAATAATTAGTTTATTTATTTATTAATAACTTTAACTTATTATTCTATTAATATTGTTATTAATAACCTTAACTTGTTTATTAATAATTTTAACTTATAATTTAATTAACAAATTTAATATTAATAAATTATTTTAATTATTTAATATTTTCAATTTTGTTAATTTTTTTTACTAGTTTAGTTTATTTAAATATAAAATTGTTAGCAACTTAACATATTTTACATCACAGCATAGTGGTTGAAACTCTTAAAGAAAAGATCTCTCGGGTTTGAATCTCCACACGGACAGGCGTGTGTTGTATGTAGGCCCGGGCTGGTTGGAGCTACGGGTGTGGGCCAGCGTGGGGGCACCACGGGTAGGATGGGCTCGGGTTCTGCAGGCAGGGTGTGGGTTCGTAGGCAGGCTGGGCACGCAGGTGGGCGCTAGTGCACCGTGGGTGAGTGTTGAAGGCGAGGACTGGGCGTGGACAGTGGTGGCGCTCCTACAAGTCAGCGTGATTGCAGGCTAGGGCAGGAATTATTTTTAAAATCTTTTTTAGTTATTTCGACAAAATTTTTCTCCCGGACAGTAGCTATAAAACTTTTTCGATGAAATAATTATGTCAAAATGTTTGGATCTTTTTTTTGGTCAAAAAAGTTTTCTATTGATTGATTTACCATTGAAATCATTTTCCTCAAAAATCTGGTGGAAAAATTCAAAATCTACAGGAAAATTCATAATTTTCTGCTGAAAAATCCACCAAAAATATGCAATTTTCATGTAGTGGATGTAAAAATAAAACAGAGCAATAACAAATGAAATGAAGTAACTACTACTATGTTGTTTAAAACAAATCATGCACTAGATAGAAATTATAAGTACTACTAAGATGTGAAAACAAAGTAAAGAAATGACAAATAAACTAAAGTAACTACTGCTATGCTGCTAAAAACTAAATTAGCTTGTGCATACATTAAATGTATTTACCTTCTATTTACTAATCATTTGTTGGATCACTTCCATATGATGATAGTTCATCTGCACCACTAATATATTCCTCATAGTATTTTTCAATGTTTAAATCTACTTTCTCTAATTGCAACTCACTCTCATTAGTTAGAATTTGATCATCGACATCATTAGCAAGATCTTTTAAATTTGATATAAGCTCTTCTTTATGAGCTAGTAGTATTGATGTGGCTTTTTCAATGAATCCCCAAGGTTTGTTTGGTCTTGATGACTACAAGGCAATCTTATTTGCTTAATAATTAACCCAGATAGTTAGTAAAGTAACTTGGCTTGTCTGGTTAGCTATGATAAATGGCTTAAAATTTACATATGTCCTGTCCCACTTTACTTCTATTATACCGTATAGTGAATGTACTCTTGTACCTTTGTTATGCATTGGATCAAACTAATCACAATTAAAAAGATACATAAAGTTTTCATCACCTAGATATTCAAACTTTACTACTTCTTGTAATACCCCATAATACTCAAAATCATCACCTATAAGGGTATTCCCTCTTACACAAACACCATGATTTTCTATCTTCCTTTCTTCACAACAACATTTGGTTTGAAATTTGTAGCCATTTACTAAAAAAATTGGCCAATATTTTACTAATATATTTGGTACTCAAACTAGATCCAATGGTCCTAAATTCTACAAATCACTACCTTGAGTATGAAGTTAATTGATTGATCAAATGTAGGTATGTTATTGGCAAGTTTGTTATGTTAACTCATTAAGACAAATATGTAGTTAGAATATACACCTTATTTTTAACCAATTTAGAAATTCCTATTGAACTATCTTTTGAACTTCTACTGATATTTATGTACTCAAACCATTAATGAAACTTCTACAAATTTGAAATAGTTATAATTTATGAGTTACAAATGTAATGAAATTTAACTCATACTTACTCGAGATATGACTTAACATTTTTATAGTTTAATAAGTCATACAATGTAACAACTCTCATCTCCTTATCACTAAAATAACATATGGTGCTAGTGCCTATGGGTTCACCACATTTGTCGCATATAAATATAGTTGAAGATCTACACAAATTTGGATGACCCAAATTTTGGGGTATAGTACTCCTTGTTGATTGTAACATTGGATAAAAGTAATAAGAGTAAAATTGGGTTGTCTTGTATGTTAGATATGCTTCACAAATTGATCTTTCATGATATGCTTTATTATTAGTAGTCTTCTTATGTTTATTTAAATAGCTCTCAAAAAGATATATTCATGTACTAAACGGTCCACCAACAATAGCATCATATGATAAATACATGGTAGATGCTCTATGGAGTCAAAAAATACTAGAGGAAATATCTTTCAAGTTTACAAAGAATAAAATAAATATTATGCTCCATATGAATCAAGTGTTATGTATTCAATTTTGAGGAGCATAAATCCTTAAAAAAGTTACTTAGCACGATCAAGATCTTTAAAATTAAATCTGAAAAAAAAAAAATTTAAAGGTAGTGGGTAATAAACATTGCATGAAGATATGTCAGTCATGACTTTTCAATTCTTTAATGAGGGAGAAAGCTGCAATAACTTTCATTGCTCATAATCTATAAGAATTTGGTTGAAATGTTCTCCTCATACAATATATTTCAATCTCTCTTTCATTTCTTCTCAACCGAAATTGGGTGTGGTGGTATTTGGCTCCAATCCCCCTTTTATTATGTTTGTTGTCTATGCTTCTAACAATCATGAGGAAAGGAAAATCTTATGGGAAGACCTCAAGTCAGTAGCCCTTAATACTACTGTCCCTTAGATTATTATGGCTGATTTTAATTATTATATATTCCTTTCTGAAAAACTCGGTGGGAATGCTATTCATCAAATCAGGCTTCATGATTTTAATTATTTGATATTTGATACTAACCTAAAGGATTTGGCTTATGTAGGCCATACTTACACCTGATACAATCAATTAAAGAACATATCACCATTTACATTAAACTAGATCATGCATTTGTTAATGATGCTCAGTTAGAAACCTACCCATCCTCCCATTATGTTATAAAAAATCCATCATGTTTTGATCACAACCCCATTTCTCTGCAATCTGGAGCTCAAATTACTTCACTACATAGATTCCAATTCAAAAACTACTTGACTAAGCTTGGTAATTTCTAGATGCTCCTCATTCCCATTTTCTCAACTCCATGTACTGGGAATCTTCTTATTGATATGTGCAAAAAGCTTAAATTTCTTAAAATGGAGATTAAAGCTAAGGAATGGGCTAATTCCAATTTGGTTTCTGCTTACTTTTCTACTCTTCAACATAAGCAAGGGGAATGCCTAAAGTCCCTCAGCTTTGACCCCTCAAATATCACAATCACATATGCTCTTAAGGAAACAAATAAACTCAGTTCTAAATTTTTTGCCTCTTGGGCCTTGTGGATTATGCAAAGGGCTAAAGCAAATTCTTATCACATGGTGAAGATGATCTTCATTTTTTGTGTTCCAAAATAAATATGGGAAGGAATTATAGGAAAAAATGCCATTACCTTAGCTATGACTAGCTCTTCTTCCACTTACTTTGAAGCTATAGAATAACCTATAAATATTTTTCAAAGAATCTTCAACCCAATACATCAACCCACTATTGATGTGAATAATTTTCTATTGGGAATGTCCTCTTGGACCACCTAGCAACTTCTCTTATAATGACTTTTTTTTTGAATTAGAGATTAAAAATGTTGTCTTCTCTAGCTCCTTTATTTTAGCCCCAAGGACTGATGGGCACAATTTCAAAATTTACAAATCCACTTGGTTGTTTTTAGGGCCTATTGTATTGAAAGCAATTAGATCTTTTTGTAATAAGGCCTACATTCCAAGCGCTACTTAATCAACTGCCCTTGTCTTATTCTGAAAACCAATCATGCTTCCTCAATTAATGATTTTAGATCCATCTCCCTTTGCAATACCATTTATAATATTATTTTAAAAATCTTGGCGGCTCAATTAAAACCAATTATGTATTTCATAATTAAAGACAATCAACTGGTTTCATTTATAAGAGGTTATTTACTGATAACGTCATTCTTACCAACGAGCTTCTTTTACATTCTAGAATTTCTATTAAATATGATTTTTTTGCCCAAAATTTGATATTAAGAAAGCTTTTGATAGTGTGTCTTGGGCATTTGTGATTGCGAGGATGGATTAGAAAGGATTTCATACCACTTTCATCAATTGGATCAAAGCTTGTATATTTGATGTGTGGTTTTCTATTTTATTGATGGGTCATTAGTAAGATTTTTCCTTCATCTGTTGGACTTAGGCAAGGATGCGTGCTGAATCCCTATTTATTTTTCATAATAATGGATGCCTTCTCTTGTCTCATAGATAACCAAACTCATGTTGGAGAATTTGAAGCTATAGAATACCATGGATTCATGATAATATCTCACCTAATGTGTGCCGATGATCTTCTCATCTTTGGGAAACTGGAGGCTCCAAATTGTGTCACCCTAAATAAAATGCTTAGCATCATTGCTAACTCCATGGTTCTGCAAGCCAATTTACAAAATAGTTTCCTGATTCTTCCCCCTAAACGTCGTAATGCAAACTTGATTTTCTCCACTCTTAACATCCCCAACTCATCTACAACAATTTCTTTCCTGGGCATCCTTATTTCATCTTACAATTTCAAGATAGTTGATTTCTCTAATCTGTTGGAGTCTATAACATAAATTTTATTATTGGAAGGCTAAGGCCTTGTCATTTGCGGGAAGACTTCAGTACTTGTGTTTCACTATATGGAATACTATCTCATACTGGATTCATGGATCCATCATACTTATATCGTTTATCAAACAAATTTGAAAACTGAGTGCAAAAGTTTTGTTTTTTGGAGACACCACTACGAGAAAACTTCATTCAATATATTGGGCTAACATCTGTAAGCCTAAGAATCAAGGCGACATTGGTCTACCTTCAATTTAAGATCTCCAATTCTACTATAATTGTGTTCTTTTATGTAGAATTTACAATAGGACATCCTCTCTCTCTCTCTCTCTCTCTCTCTCTCTCTCTCTCTCTCTCTCTCTCTCTCTCTCAAAGTGGTTTTTGAATAGATATACATGTCCTTGGAAATTGCTTCCCACCTCAGCTACCCTGTTTGGAAACAGCTATGTAAGAATGCTATAGTTGCAAAAGGAAAATTTATTTTTCGTGTAACCTCATCTAGCCCTATTTCTCTATATTGGGATCATTGGTATAATAGGAAAACTGTTAATGAGGTTAGGAGTATACAACCATTACTAAACTTATTACCTATTAATGCCCAAATCTCTGTCATTCTGAATGGGCAGGGATGGAACTTATCTTTGCACATCTCTGAAATGCTTATCGAAGCTTTATTTATAATTCATGCTGGCACACCATCAATTGACTGTTTATCATGGAATCATCACGGTGAAGGGAATTTTACCTTGTATAAGGCTTTTTTTACTACAATGGTGAGAATCAAGCCCCTTTGTATAAATTTATATGGCATAAGCATTAAGTGCTCCGTTTCTCCTCCTATAGCTGGATGGACTTGGTTAGAGGCTTAAAAATTGCATATTCTCTTCTTAGAAGAGGAATTTTTAAAGATGCAATTTCTCATTATGCCACTTTAATAAAAAAAGTACTTCACATCTATTCTTTGAATGCAATTTTTTCCTTCTCTATAATTGATCTTATTCCGGGGATAAAAGATTTTTTGTATAGACCGAGTATTTTTAAAATATTTGGTTCTATAGACTAAAATTAATTTTAGCCTCTATTTTGACTTTGAGGCTGGGCTGAATTTGTGTTTTGATATGAATTACTTGGCGTTTTATTGGAATCCTCATTGGTCTGAGTTGCTTATCACTTGTCTTTCATGTGTGAGGGTGTTTTTTGGTTTCTGTTTTGGGAAGCTTCAGGTTATTTCGATTGGGGAGAATACCAGTAAGCTCATCTATGTTAGGAGTTTTGGGGGATTACCTATGAGGTTCTTTATTTGTTATAAGAAAGTTTATATGAAGGATTTGCCAACGGTTCTCACTGCGGTTGATTGGAATTTTTCTGTTGTTAAAGCTTCTCATCTTTACCTTAGGGGGTTTATCTTGTTTTGTTGTGCCATCCAGCTCCATGGTGTTCATAAAGACTGGTTTAATTGCTGCATTTATCATGTTCCTGCTAACATCGTTTCCTGGAGTTGTTTCTGCAGGTGGTTCTTCACTGAATTTTGGATGCTCAAGGAAGATTGCGCTGAACGAGACCAATATGCTCTTCCTTTTTTGGGTGCTGTCTGCCCGCAACCCTAGCTTTTTCTCTTATTTGTTTTGTAATCGTAGAAATAGGGACCACCGGCTTTTAGGTTTTATTTTGAATTTTTTTTTGTAGCTCTTCTGAGCCTTAGCAAGCTGGAGGTCTCTTCTAAGGACTGTGTAACCTCTTTTTTGAAATTAACACGTAGGCCCCTCTGTGAATTTTAACCAATATTATATATATATATAGAGGACTTACATACTACAACCAAGAATGCTAAGAATTTTTTACATCTCATTACCGGCATACTACATGATATACTACATTTGGAGAGAAAGAATTGGTAGGAAATCTGGAAATGCATACTCTTCCTCGTCTAGTATTTTTAACTAAATAAAAAATGTTGTCTTTATTAAAGTGACAAAATGGAAGAATGGTTTTGAGCTTTTGTATATGTTATAAAGCTGAAAGTCTTCACTATTTGGGCCTTCTAGATGGCCTGCGGGCAACCAGAAGTTCATACTCTCTGGGACCTTCATTATTCTCTTTTGTTCTCTCTGATTTTTAGATCTTTTTTTACTATTTTGATTTGGCTAAGTAGTACAGAGATTGGTATTTCCCCTTTGGACGGCGGATCTATGAAACATTTCCAATGAAGTCAGCCTTTAACAACTAGGGAGAGAAATACCAGGCTTCTTGGATGCAATTCGCAACTGCTGAGCCTTATTTTTGAAACCTTTTGGCCTTCAGCTCGTTTGATATTTTGTTTTTTTACTGTGTGGCTTTCACACAATTTTTTTTGTAAGTTTTTGCTCAATTTCTCTCTCAGGTTTTCCTTTACTTTTTACTTTTTGATTGTTTATACAATCACTCACATGTAACCAATTTCTTATAATGAAAATTGGGCTATGCCCTTTATACTTCAAAAAAAAAAAATCATCAGCAGGATAAACTTCAAAATGTCACATTAATTTAAAAAAAATGAGACAGATAACATTTAATATTTCTCCTTCGTAAGCTGAGCCTTTCACAGTAAAAGACATGAAAGAAAAAATTCCTCGGTGGGTCAGTAGAATCACTTGCTCGGGAACTGTGCTTCGGTGGAAACTTTTATGCCAGGCCAAAAATAACACAAAAGAGTGGGAAATTATTAGATTCGGACACCGGACGTCATTCAGAGTCAATAAAAATGCGTTATATCACCATCTACTCGGTACTGAATTTGGTACTGAGCAGGACCAAACAGTATAGAGCTCGGCACTGCACAGTACGGAGCTCAGTATGCTTGGTACTGTGAAGTACCAAGCAATACTGTGAAGTACCGAACGGAAAGCTCTATCAGATGTCCAAACCCAATAATTTTCCCAAAAGAGTGCCCTCTCCTACGGTGAACTTAATTTATTCAAGAATACAGAAAGAACAAACTCAAACGCTGTTTATTTAAGCAAACTACCTACATAATTAATAATGCCAGATGCAACAAATCCTAAGTTGTGGCAGATATAATTCAACATCATTGGAGGGTCGATGGACCATACAATATTGGGTGAGTCTTATTGCCTGATGAACTTTCCCTTTCAGTAAGGTTGTTGCAAGAGGGCAAAACAGATGTGCAGAGCTGCTCGTTTGGCTGGTTGTTTGGGCCAAGAGAAATGCCATAGCTGGCCAATGTGGCTACATATTGGTCCCGGATTCTGTGACCCACTTGGGAACAAAATGGATGGTTGCTTCTTACTAGATCTATGATCTTACTATTTGCAAGTCAAAAATCACAAGAACCTACGTAACTGAGAGTTTGTTTGGAAAAGCTATAGTTTTTTATAATATTGGTTTGGAAGTTGTTGTGGGGAAATCAACTTATCTATTCTGATTGTGAAAAGCAGCTTTTAATTGCAAAATATTTTGCGAAGCAGTAAAAAATAGTAAAAAAAGTAATAGAAAAAAATTATGGTTGTTGTATGAAAAATAAAGTAGTGAAAAAACTGTTCCAAACAAACCCTAAGAGTTAGATAAGTATCATTGATCTCTTTTGAGATTTAGCTAACAATTACAAGATGAGACTTGTCAACTTATTAAATGCCTACTTTATGTTAACTTTGACATTTAATTTCCATTAGTTTGTAGAGTATATATGTTGGTTATTTAAGATTTGAAAATATTTTAACTCAATTTATGTAATTGCTTAAAATTAAAATTTATTATATTATGTAGGATAGTTGTAATAACTCAAAGATATATAAAATATTTTAAAATAAAAATATGAAAATTGAAATTTTTGTATGAAGTGAAGCACAACGGCATTGTGCTAGGTAGTGCGACAACGATGTGCATGAGAGCATAGTGACACCAGCAAAAATTGATGTGGCGCTTGAGTCTATGTTCTACAGTAATTCTGAATTTATCATGCTACATAGTGATACTAAATCTGAGCGTTGCGGCATTGGGTCATTAATAACATGATATTAAAATTATTAAATCCCTATGCACTCATGACCGTTACCCCTCACTCACTCACACTTGTCAGGGAAGGAAACCGAAGGGAGAGTGGAAGAAATGAAGAGAGAGAAAGTTGTTCAGAGCATTTTTGTCTGTCATTTATGTTCAAACATTCCTTTTTATCATTATAATTAACCCAAATCTCATTTTGGTTTTAAATGATTTTGAATTTGACAGGAGCTTTAACAGATCATTGATTATACTGACGGGCTAAGGGTGATGATTCTTAATGATTATTAAAAGTCACCTGTAATATCAATGACAAAGATAATGATAATAAAGATGATAATGAAATAATTAATATATATGAATGAATGAAAATATCAAATTAAAGATGGATGTCCAGTCATGTTAAACTATACTGAATCATATATTAATGCATATATACCTTGGTAGCATTGACATACGACATTGATAGATAGGATAAGATATGAATGGATGGATGTGTTGATTATATAATAGATAAGATAGATAAGACTAATGACACTGACATTGATACCTATATACTTATGATTTATCTATAAACTCATGCATGATTTTAGTACCAATGAGTAACTTTTTATTGTACGAATTTATTTTTTTACTGTCGTTATTATCCTACTGATACATATATTGATTACTATTGCTAATTAGTTATACATTTATAGTCTTGTATAAATGTTGATTTATATATTTGAGTGTAATGATTCATGGTTATTATTATTGATTTTATTGGATCGTATTAGTGATGGTTGATCATTGATGATATTGAATATTATTGATTTTATTGATTGAAATGAACATGCATATTGATTATTGAGTCTTGTATTGAATGCTTTAGTGAATTTGAGTTGTTGCTGGATTTTTTAGCTCATTTTGTGAATTTTAATGATTTCAGCTCATGAAAAGGTTCAGGACGAAGTAGAGTGAGATTGCTAGAGGTCTGTAAGTTTTTTTTATTTGTATTTTTTTTTAATTCTTTTGTAGTGAGGAGCAAGTGATATAATATTGATTGTTTTGATATCTTGGCTATTGTAAATATAAATTTTGGTGAATGAATAAAATAAAATATTTTGAGATATTTAATTTTAATTTTTTCTACTGGATTGATTTATATTAATGATTTATAGAATATCTATTAAATAGTTAAAAACTATATAATTCTTCTAAATTTGATTTTGGGGTGTAACAATTTGGTATTAGAGCTATTTTTTTTGGAAGAATTATATTGTAATCAGAGCTGTAGGATTTGATTATTGGTGAGGTAGAAATTGGGTAGTATATATTTTTATCTCTACATTTAATTGATTGATCTGTATTGGACCGTACTAGTGGTGATTGATCATTAATAATATTGTTATTGATTTTATTGATTGAGATGAATATGCATATTTATTCTTGAGTCTTACGTCAAAATTAAGTTTTAGTGAATTTTAGTTATTGCTAGGACTTTTAGCTCATTATATGAATTTTAATGTTTTCAAATCAGGGAAGGGGTCAAGACTAGGTGGAGTGAAATTGCCAAAGGTCTGTATGTTTCTTATAAATTGTTTGTATTTTCTTTTATTATTTTATAGTTATGAGCTAATGATAGAATATTGATTATTTTGTTTTTCTGACTATTGTAAATGTAAATTTTGGTGAATGAATATAATAAAATATTTTTAGATATTTAATTTTAGTTGTTTCTGTTAAATTGAATTATTTTGATGATTTATAAAAGCTCTAGTAAATAATTAAAAGTTAAAAATACTTAATTTTTTAAAATTTTATTTTGAGGTATGATAATAGTACTATTAGTTAACCGTTCATTAAAAATAATAAAAAGATCTAAAATAATCTGAATAAATAATTATGAATATTTAATCTCCATTTGCTTCACAAAAGAAAATTATTGAAATTTAATTACTTTTTTTAATCATAATTTCTGAATAATTTAATTTAAACTTCATGAAATTGAAAATTATGAGAGAAAATAATGTTAAATGTAAATTGATTACTTTACATTTCGATTTAATACAAATTGGATGAAAGGGTCAATTTATGAGAGGTATTTGATATTTTGTTGAGCATTTGGGGTTATATGGTAGTTTGGTAAAATTCAAGAAAATTAAATGATAATTTCAAGAAAAAGAATAATTTTTTTCTTTAATTTCAAAATCTTTCATATTTATAAAAGTAACTCTAAAGTGCATATACTTATAATAATACCCAAAAAATTTTAATAACATAAAAAACTATTTCTGTAAACATATAAATTCAATAGTATCCAGCTAATTATTTTATAGGATGATTTCAATGCAAGTTTGCTGATCTTTATAGGTCAAACGCAAATCAAGTTAGATAGGAGATTAATTTTACATGCAAAAGAAGTCATCAAAGAATATATATAATTATTACATATCATGTTTAGGTTATAAAACTTATGCAAAATAATCAGCACAGTCAACCTAAAAAGTTTATATAGTCACTACCCATGGTCTTCCTAATTGGATGTGAGCAATGTCCATCTAGAGGATATTTCATCAAATTTAGGCTTCGTTTGGGACAACTTTTTTTATTGCTTCTTAAAACAGAGTTTTAGTACAAAACTCTATTTTAAAAAGCAAAAAGAAAATCGTCCCAAATGAATCCTTATTCTTCGTAACAATCAGTTTTGATGGAAACTAGATATTTACTAGTGATGATAAGAGAGATACTATTGACCCATCTAATACATAAGGATTCTAGACTATGGTCAAGTTTTTAGGTTACCTTTTAAAATATGTGGGTTGAGATAACATTCATTGCACTTTTCCCATCTATGACTTACCTACACTTCAGTTCATTACACATTACTTACATGTTAAAGAAGTTCTACCATTTCTTATCTTCTATGTCATATTTAACTATGGTAAGGCATCTCATCACATCAATGTAAGTGTATTTTATAAAGTATAAATCTTCTTATTGATCATCCACACTATAGGATAAAATAATCGAAATTTTGAGATAATAAGGTGGTAAACTTTTAAATAGGGGTGTCAAAACCTAACCTGACTCGAAACTCGACATGAAAAATTTGGGGCTCGGGTCAACTCATTTTCCATACAGACCAGGTCCGGGTTCAAGATTTTGACTCGTTTCTAAAATCAAGTCGGGTTTGGGTTTACCCAGAAACCCCATATCAACCCTAAATGAACCAAAAACCCTAGCATGCACATTTCGCATTAGCTTCGTAGTTCACTTGGGCTTGATCTCAGGTATCATGCTTAACAGCTCAATCTCGCAGCGCATCCTCAATCCACATCAGGGCCATTGCTCCATGCATCCAGCCTCAATGCACCGATGCACCACACCAATGCACCACACACAATCCCGCAGGGCCCATGCCAACACTCCGCATATCGCTTCGGTACACCTGCTCCACCTGCACGGGCATCTTCCTTTGTTATACTCGTGCCCACTCTCGCCAGTTCGCACCGCCTTGCCTACTTCACTAGCCTGCAACACTCTACTCATGCCCGGGTTGGCGGGTCAGGTTAGGTCAACCCGGTAACCCGGTGGGTTGGGTCTGAGTTGGAATTCTTAAACCGTTTGCAAAACCGAGTTGGTTATGATCAATCTGTTTGGACCAAAGCCAATTCAAATTGGAGCCAAACATGACCTGTTGCATGTTTTGACACCCTTAATTTTTAAGAGGGAGGAGTGCAAAATTTATTTTTTAATGTTTTTCATTTTCCATATTAATCTTTTCTATGGGGAGGGCCATAAATAATTTCAAGATATAAAAGGAAATTTGTAAGATTTAAATAACACATAAAAATGACATAAACATAATTTAAGTTTTTTGCTTCTATAAAGTCCTTTTCAATTGAGATCTAACTTGATTGCTTGTGCTTTTATGCTTACTATTATAATTGAACCTATAGTTAATCAATTTGATGTGTTACATCACTATTTTTCCTAATCATTGAGGCTTACCACCCATGTCTCCAAATAAATTCTCCCAATATTTAAAGCTACTAGTCCTATGTCTCCATAAATTGGCATACCACAATGAAGTTAATAGGTTTCTTCCCATGAAGCCATCCCTTTCTTAGAAATAAACATGTGTACTAAAAAAATCATGATCTAGCTAAGTTCATTTTATAACAAGCGAATTTGCTGCTTGATAAGGCGTAACCGCAGTTCTTGATTGAATCCGCAGCATTTTTGCACGTGGTGAAGTTCTCTTTCAAAAGCCAAAGAATGATGTAGGTAGACTACCGCCCAGGATGGGAAAGTCTCTGGGTCAAATGGTACTTTTGACCAAGTGGCTCTGATTTTACGAAGAGGAGAAGGTTCAGTCATCAATGCTGATACTCTCGGAAGTGCAAGATCCCAGTCTTTCGTATGATATGCGGGAAGCACTTGTTGAGTCATGCTAGACAATTTTATATGTATTACTAAAATATAGACTTTCTTGCAGTTTTACACCTCAACTCAAGCATATAATTTAAGGAAAATATGGTTTGCAAATTAAGAATCTCCTAATTTGAAAATTTTAAAAAGTGATTTTGTAATAATTTTTGGTTGAATTATGGAGTTTTATAATTTTTTGACAAAATTTAAGTGGTTATTTGGATAGAGAATTAAGAATAGGTCATCGTTGACCTACTTTAATTTGTTGATAGAGGGCTTCATTTATCTTAAGTTTATTTTGGAGAATGGCTGTAAAAATTTGGAAGTAGTTTGGGGATGTGTATATATATGGTTTAGAGTCTTGAATTTTTTTTAAAGGATTTTAGGATTGTAGAAATGAACTAAACTCAAGATAGCTCATAGAAACCCTAATATAGCCAAATTAATACATCATGCTATTCCCTTATAAAAAAAAATGTTATTCCCTTGATCTTTTCTAAAGTGTATAGAATAATTTAAAATAATATAGGAGATGTAGGAGTTTCCTTTTGACTTCCCACATGATTAGGAGCCTAGCTAAATAGAATGCTTGAATTTATCCTTCTTCATCTTTATCTTATATTGTCTATTTGCATAATATGACAAAGTGATTAAATGATCTGCATTTAATTGCTTTATGCTGCTCTCAAGCCTCCAACAAGACTTATACTACAAAGCATAGATAACGGATATAATAAAATAACCCATGGCTAGACAATAAATTATTTTCATAAATAACACATAGACTTCAATTGTAATATGAAACAAATAATATTTGGACCATTTAGCATTAATTATTTGCAATAGACATTGTGAAAGGCATATGAGACATTTCATCAACTCCCTCGCACTAGAAAGAACATGACTATTTAATGTTGATGTTACAGAGGCATTTCACAAGTGGTGTGTTTGCTGGGGTAAAGAGATCATCATGTGGTAACATCTATATGGAGATCGTCTTCCTCCTAGAAATGAGTCTTGAAAATATTTGCTAACATGTAATATTATTATAATAATCAAATAAGTTTTTAACGACATGGAATTATTTTTTAAGTATATATATTAAAAATAGTCGGAATGCCTTTCGAATATTTGGAGTAGTTACATGGGCTAATGGGTTAAGCTAATCACAATTGTATTAGCTTTAATAAGGGTTTGAAGTGTTGCTTCTTATGGCTTAAAATTATTACTAATTTCTATTGAATCACAAACACTATCACTCAACCTTTGGTTTCTTAGAGTAATAAATAAAATTCTAATTTCTTTCTGCATGTTCATATATTCATTGTTTGATTATTCAACTATATTTTGCATGTTATGATACAATTATGAAATCATTTACTAAAGAAGAATTATCTAAAAAGTGATAGGTAAATTATGATTCCAAAAAACTTATATAAGGAGGATTAGGTGAAAATTTCAATTGGTTAAATTTAAAAAATTCAATCCAATAATTATAAAAAAAATTAAAAATATTTCCTTACAAGCCTTTAAATTTGTGTCATCTATGCCATTCCAATAATTTATCTTCCTCTCCTCCCAAGTTTGGGTTTGACACCTAATTTTATGAAGCCTCACATTTAAATTTTCCAAAGCTTATGCTTGTAGTAGAGATGTCTAATATCTGTTAGGAATCTTAAGATTGTATTTGGTACCATATAAGATTGAGGGTGGAGGTGTTAGGTTTGGCCAACCAATGTCAGCCCATATTAGGCCAATGTCATAATGATGGCCTTAATAAAATCATGTTTTGTAAATGAAGAATCTCTAAAACATGAAAAACATGAAAACGGTGTAAGAAAGTTTTTAGTTATTTTATGGAGTTTATGGGCTTTTTAAAGTTATTTAGTGTTGACAATTAGAAGGAAAATTAAGAGGTCATTTTGGATCTAGTTTGGCCAAATTGATATCAAGCATAATTTAATTCATTAGTGGAAGAACCAAGTCAGCACACCACAATTCTCTCTCCTCGAACCCTAGCGCCTCCTTTGCGATTTAGGGTTTCCGCCTTCGTCCGCTTATTTCTTTCAAAAGAAATGAAAGTTGTGCGACTCCAGAAAGGAATCTAGATAGAGCCAACAACAACTCATCTTTCATGGTATGCCTCTTGGGCCCTAAACATGTGATTAGCGCCTAACTCAAGTTCGTTCTTGCCCATTCTAACAGGGCATTCTATTCGTCCCACAGCTTCATGTGCAGTGAAGACAAGGACAAGCTTCCCTCTCCCTCACAGTTTCCTTTCACGGATTCTCTAAGAGCGGCATCCACATGATCAGAAAAGTGACGAAGGGTCAGGTCAAAGTGCTAACATGCAAAGAGCTCCAATGCCCTTACTTGAATCTAATCTAAGAAGGTCGATGTCCATTCAAAAAAGGAGAAGAGTCAGATGAATGCGCAGGGGATTCTGTTGATTAAGCCTCTTCTTAAACCATGTATTCTTCCTTCGAGTGGTTGATCCTGCTTCTTTTGCGTGGATCTCTCTTGTTTTCGTGTTTTGTGGTTTCCTTTTGTCCTCCTTGCCCGGCTGGGCTGGTGGGATGGCGGGGGTTCCACCTTCTAATCCTTGGGGGAAGGCTTCGGGCCCATCTCAGAGCTTGAACAAAGGATTTTTTAATCTGGATGGTGAGGGTACTGCTGCAGCTCCTTCTCGTTCATTCAAAGATGTTTTTTCTTCGGATCCGATGGCAGGTGATAAAATTCCTAATTTAACTCAATCGGTTTTTAACGGTGTTCCGGCTATTCTTCTTTCAGATGAAGATGTACTTAAACTTGCTTCTCCATTTTAGTTTACGCTGGTTGGTAAGTTCGGTTTGCGTAGACCCAATCTTGATTCGATTCGAATTTTTTTCGGAAATCTAAAATTATCTGGTTTCTTTTCGGCCGGCTTTATGGATTCCCATCATGTTGCTATTCAACTTTCAAATGACTTAGATTATAGTACAGTGTTTGCTAGAAGAGCTTATTTCATAAATAACTGTCAAATGAGAGTTCTCAAATGGACTCTTTTTTTTGATATTAAAGAGGAATTGCCTATTGTGCCGATTTGGATTTCTTTTCCTAATTTAAGACTACATTTTTTTAATCCCAAAGTTTTACATGCTCTTGGATTAATATTTGGTCGGCCGCTTCAAACAGATCAAGCTACGGCATCAAGAACACACCCCTCGGTGGCTAGGATTCTTGTTGAAGTAGATATATCTAAGAAACATCCTAAGGAGATTTGGGTTGGCTCAAAGGCTTTCGGTTATATGCAACAAGTGGATTTTGAAAAAATTCCTGAATTTTGTCAACATTGTAAGATCCACGGTCATTCTGTTAATGATTGTTTTAAGTTACATCCGAATCTAAAAAATAATAATAAGGTTCAAAATAAAGAAGGTAATGTTAACGGTGTTAATCCGGAGGAAAAATTATCTGATGAAGGAAATATTCCTAAGGAATCTGTTTTTAATACTAATGTGGTACCTGATACTATTGATCCTGTTAATTTTGTTATTCTGCAAAATAAATTTTCTGTTTTAGATAATGTAATTGAGGAGAATGATGTGGTTTCTAATGTTAGTGTCAAGGAACCTGATATCTATGTTTCTATAGAATCTATGCTGCATTTATCCAAAAATATTATTGATAATGTGCCTAAACAGGTGGTTGCTTTATCTAGTGACAACGAAAATTGTGGAAAAGATGGATGTGAGGAAGGGGAATTCATCCCTAACCCAAATGAAGGATTGGATGTGGAAAAAGAGGATGGTATGAACATGGAAGATAAAGAGGAGGGTATGAATATGGATGATAAAGAGGATTCTTTATCTTCTAGCGAAGTTGGTAAGTCTTCTTGTAATGAAGAAGAAGGTGAATTTACTAAGGTGGAAAAAAAAAGAAGGGTAAGATTTTGTTACCTGTTACGCCTCGTTCCACCAGAGCCAAAACTTCTTCAAAACCTTTTAATGGTTAACACTCTCATCTGAAATATAAGGGGTATTGGAGGTAAAGACTCTATTATTAGAGTTAATAATCTGTGTAGGATTCACAATATCCAAATTATTGTTTTACTTGAACCTTTCATTTCTAGAAACAAAATTACTATTACTGCTCAAAAATTAGGTTTTTCTACTTTCTTTGCTAACTGTTCTAACAAAATTTGGATATTTTGGAAAAATGTAGTGGATTTGGAAATTCTTGATGACTTCCATCAGGTAGTTAATGTGCATATTTCTATTTATAATATCTGTTGCAAAGCCTCTTTTATTTATGCTGCTAGCACTAGAATGGGTAGGTTGGACTTATGGGATCAATTAAATTCTTTTGCTGTTAATGCTAATATCCCCTGGTTGGTTGGGGCAGATTTCAATATTATTAGCAACTCTAATGAAAGAAGAGGTGGCCAATTTCCCAATATTAACGCCATGGACGACTTTAATTCTATGATTAATACTTGCCATTTAAATGACATTGGTTTTTTTGGTAATTCTTTTACTTGGTATAGAGCTAATCTGTGGCAAAGACTTGATAGATTAATGTTTAATAATGAGTGGCTTATTAAATTTCCTTTAACTCATGTGGAACATCTTAGTAGATCTACCTCTGACCATGCTCCTCTTCTTTTATGTATTAACGCTAAATGTAACAGTGTTCCTTCTTCTTTCTTGTTTCAGAACATGTGGTTATCTCATAAAGATTTTAGCAACGTCATTAGTTATAACTGTTCTGCTTCTATTGCTCCGAATAATAACATTTATGGTATGCAGAGGTTGAGAGCTAAATTAAACAGGTTGAAGCAAGTTCTTAGGTGGTGGAACAAGAATATTTTCAAGAATTTATTTGATAACATTAAGGAAGCTGAGAAAGAGGTGATTGAGTTAGAGAAAAGGTATATGGAGAATCCGATTAATGATATTAATGATGCCCTGAACGATGCTAAAAGCAATCTTGCTGTTTTGCAAGATCAAGAGGAAACTTACTGGAAGCAGAAAGCTGCTTCCAAGTTGATTGTGGAAGGGGATTGAAATACTAAGTTCTTTCACATTTTGGCTGACAAAAATAGAGTTAAAAACCACATTTTTAAAATCAGGGGAGAAGATGGTGTGCTTATTGATAAAGAGGAAGAGATTTTTACCTCGGGAGTCGATCATTTTAAGAACATTTTTAATAGGGAGACTGATATTAACCCTATTGCTAATCCTTTCATTGTTCCTAAGTGCATTAATGATGATGACAATCAATTGCTGATTAATTCTCCTTCTGAGGAGGAAGTTTGGAATACCATTAAAGATATGAATAGTGAGTCCACTGCGGGTCCTGACGGTTTTACTACTAAATTTTTTGTGAATCCTTGGAATATTATTAAGCAAGATGTTTTAGATGCTGTTAATGATTTCTTTAAAGGGACCCCTTATCCTAAATTTTTCTCTACTACGAATATTGTCTTAATCCCTAAAAAGGAGGGGGCTAACATGTGGAATGACTTCAGGCCGATAAGTTTGTGTTCTTTTTTTAACAAACTGATTTCTAAGATTCTTGCCACTAGACTTATTGAGATTTTACCGAGAATTATTTCTATTAATCAAACGGGTTTTGTTAAAGGTAGAAGTATTTTTGATAATATTCTTCTAGTGCAAGAGATGACTCACGACATCAACTCCAAAGGTAAAGGTGGCAACATCATTTACAAACTTGATATTTCTAAAGCTTATGATAACATTAATTGGAATTTTCTTTATAAAATGTTATCTTTATTTGGGTTTTGTATTGTCTTTATCCAAATTGATTAAGAATAGTATTAAGAATTGCTTTTTCTCTGTTATTATTAATGGTGGTAAATATGGCTTTTTCAATTCTTCTCAAGGGTTGAGACAAGGTGATCCCCTATCTCCGGCCTTGTTCATTATTGCTATGGATTATATTTCTAGAGGCATGGAGGAATTATACAAACGTCATAAGTCTCTTTATTTCCATACTAAGGGAGGTTTGCCAGTTTCTCAACTCTGCTTTGCTGATGATTTCATTATTTTTTCTAATGCTTCCATTAACAATGTGAAAACTATGAATCATTTTTTAATGGAGTTCTAGAATATGAGTGGTTTGGAGATTAATAAAAATAAAAGCAATTTTTTGATTTCGAAAGGTGTGAATCAAGATAAGATTAATTCTATTAAACATATTTGTGGTTTTAGTTGTCTGTCTTTACCGATCAAGTATTTAGGCATGCCTATTTTTAAAGGTAGAAAAAGGAATCATATTTTTGAGGAGATTATTTTGGTTTTTCAAAAGAAAATTTACAATTGACATTCTAAGTTTCTTTCTTTTGGTGGTAGATTGGTCTTGATTAAAAGTGTGTTAAATTCTATTCCTATTTACATTTTTCATACTCTTAATCCGACTGCGTTTATTTGTTTGAGAATGGAAAGGTTAATTAACAAGTTTTTTTGGGGTGCTAAGATGAACAGTAGTTGCATATGTTGGTCTTCTTGGAAAAAAGTTTGTGGTACTTTAAATGAAGGTGCTTTAGGTTGCAAAAGTTTCCTGGATATGGTTAAAGCTTTTTCTTACAAGTTATGGTTTTCCTTTCGCGCTAATGACAGTCTTTGGTCTAAATTCATGCATGCTAAATATTGTAAAGATAGGCCCGAAATTTGTTGCACTTACAAAACTTCTGATTCTCCTGTTTGGAAAAGGATTTGTAAGACTAAATGGGAAGCTGATAGTCTGATTCAATGGGGTCTTGGGAGAGGTGACATTTACTTTTGGCAAGATAACTAGTTAGGTTTTGGCTCTATTGATAATTTGCTTAATACTTCTACCTTGATCAATACTAAGGTTTATGAATTCTTTGAAAATGGCAAGTGGAATGAAAACAAACTTGGTGAGTGTATTCCTTCGAGCATTATTTCTACTATTTTGACTGTCCCTTTGCAATTACAGAGTAAGGATATTATTTTATTCAAGCCCACTTCTAATGGGAAATTTAGTTTTAAAACTGCTTGGGATACTTTTCGGGTTAAAGATGACCATTCTGTTATTTTTTCGAATATCTGGCATAATGTTATTCCGACTTCTTATTCTATTTTAACGTGGAGAATCATAAAAAATTTCTTTCCGGTGGATATGTTACTTATAAAAAAGGGTTTTTGTATTCCCTCAAAATGCCAGTGCTGTCACAATATTGAAACGTTGGATCATGTTTTCTTGAATGGAATGATTGCAAAAGAAGTTTGGTATTTTTTCTTTGGTATTGCTCATAAAGACACTATTATGGTGCAGGAGGGTATTTTAAACATGCTTAAGTATTGGATGATAAATTCTAAAGGCCATATCTACAATTTATTGCCTATTCTTATTTTTTGGTATTTATGGAAGGCTAGAAACGAATCCAAACATGAAGGGGTTCGTATGGATGCTCAGAGAATCATTGCTAATATTAAGTATAAAGTTTTTCAGATGTATATTTCGAAACTCATCTCTGGCAAGAACTTCAAAAACTGTAAATCTTTGGCTATGTTCTTTGGAATCTATGGATACTGTTGATTTTCTTTCTATGGAGAAAATTGTTAGATGGGTTAAACCGGTTTTTCCTTTTGTGAAAATGAATTCTGATGGTTCGGTTGGCTCCAACATGGCTGGGATGGGTGGTATCATCCGTAATTTTAAGGGAGATGTTCTTATTGCTTTTGCTGGTCCTTTACACCATTGTAAAGTTCTATTTGCTGAAATGATGGGGCTTTCTTACGGGCTGGAATTATGCTACAGGATGGGTTTTAATAATGTTGCTATTGAGGTTGATGCTTTAAGCCTGATTCACTTGATTAGAAAGAACACTATGTCTGACCCGGAATTCTTTTATAATATTAGAAAGATTAAATGTTTGCTGGATGGTTTGAATTTTTCTTTGAACCATATTTTTCGGGAAGGTAATGCTTGTGCTGATTTTTTAGCCAAGAAGGGTAGCCAAATTAATGGTGTGGAGGAATTTTCTAATATTACTCTTCCTCAGCAATTACGTGGTTTAGTAAGACTTGATAAGTTGGGTATTCCGTATATTCGTTCTATATGATTTCTCGTCCTTTTTATTCATTATGTTTTGTGGACAATTCCGGCCTGATTGTTTTATCCTTAAACTTACTATATTTGCTTTGTTTTATCTGTTGTTGCTGGAAGTATTGGCTTATCATGAGGAGGAGATGGTGTATGTTTTGGTGCCAAACATAGCACCTGGGAGCTGTTCTTTTGCGGTGGCCGAGTGCTGGTTTGATACTTATGCTATTTTTTCTCTATTTTTCCAAGTAACTGTTTTTTTGCAGGTTACTTCCACCTTAAGGGAGTTTTTGGCAAGAAAGACGAGCTGATTGGATATCCTTTTGTTATTTCTTTATGTTTTGGGCGCATTTTTTCGTGCCGCCATAGAATGTTACTGAATTGTTTTGTATTTTGTGTAGTTGGAGATTTTCGGTCCTTAGGTTTTTTATTTGACTTTTTGACTGATTGTAGCTCTTTGAGCATTAGGGGGCTGAAAAACTCTTTAAGGACTTGTAATTTTAATTTATATCAACGCGTAGGCCCCTTTGTGGGTTTCAACTAATATATATATATATATATATATATATATCAAGCATAATTTCTTTTTATTTTATTTTTTAATGGATGGTCGAAAAAACTTAGGAGTGGTGTGGGGAAGTCTTAAGATTTGATCTAGAGTTCATGAGAATCTTTCAAGTATATTAAGATTATGGAAATAGAGTAAAGTCAAGTCTAGTCCATAAATATTATAGTCCACTCAACTTGATGCACATCAATATTCCCATAAATTTTTCTTTCAAATGAAGTGGATGGAATATTTTAGCTAATGGTAGTGAAGATGTCAAAGTAATAAAAGAAGTAATTTTTACATGAACTACACAACAAAAAAAATTCATAAGGTAACCTTCACCAAAGAGAGCATGCTATCAAGCACTAATCTAAAAAAAAAAAAAGATAATGATAGAAATATTCCATATTTAATTCCAAATTCACATGTTTAAATATAATATATAAAATTTCATAGTTAAATTAAAATCATTCATATTTGTTTAAAAAAAAAAATTCCATAAAGCATAGGAGTACCTTGAAGATACCATTAGGTGGTTAGATTTTCTATGAAGAAGAGCAAGGCTAGCCACTTGTTTCAAGAGTATTGAATGAGGTGGCATTTTTAGTTAACTTGGAATTAATTAGGCACAAATTTGTATGCCTTCTTTTAATTTTCCACATAAACTGGAAAAAGATGAAACCCTATCTTACTATTTGGTCTCTTAGGAAAATAGTAAAATGATAGTACTAGCAAAAGACTTCAACATCATTAACATTAATGGTACCAAGCATAATTGCACTATGATTTTGGCTACCTCTAGAAATAAAAAAGGTAAAATGTTATATGGAATTGGTAATGGTGAAATTTTAGCTTATCATCCTTTGACAAGTTTAGAAAATGGCCAACCCTAAGCGCTTAGGCTAGAAGATTATTGATCAACACAAACTCTTTGTGCAATGACTTGAAATTATATATGGTTATAAGTGATGAAAATTGGCAATCCTTTTTGGCGATATAATTATTTATAAAGTTACAAAGAGACATCTCGATTATGGAGAATCAATGGAGAGCTAAGTGAAGGCATTGTATAGTAATTAAAGAAAGGGAGTATAAAGTAGTAAATGGAGAATTTATGATAAGATTCTATAAAAATCTTAAAAATCATATTGTTGTGAAATCATGTCCAAGGCGATGTTGTCTCAATTCTTTCAATGTATCACACAAAAAAATCACACTTTATTACATGAAGATTTGAAACACATTCATGAATGAAACAGGAGTAATTTTTCAAATTCAAATCATCAAAGTAAAAATTATAATATAATGATCATAAGAAAAATAGAATATTAAAAAAACTTATTTCTAAAATAGGTATTTTCATTAATCACAACTTCAAAAATATAATACATGGTAAAAGGGAATAATGAATAAATTTATATCTTCCCAATAAAAGTTCTTTATTATTTTCAAAAATAATATTAACATGATTGAGGATGAAATGAAAATATCAATAAGCCCTTAAACTTTGTAAAAAATGATAATATAGATCATCTCAATTATGCTTGTAATAGAGGATCAAGAATAACAATATTGGAGAAAAAATCAATGACAAATAATATTATAAAGTGAGAGCTCAACTCCTTTAGTGAATCTAGTCATTTGAGGATACATAATAAGATAAGTTCAACCCTCAATTAATCCAGCTTTCACCTAACATCTCTAGCAAGTTGACTTGAAATATCAAGGCACCTAGAGGAAAAATAATTTTCTCCATCATGTTGCTCAAGTATATTTTCCTAGCTTCTTAAAAGTTTTGAAGCTCAATGACTCTCTCAAATGTTATTTATTTCTAAAGCTCGTGGTTAGCTTGTAAGGTAAGAACTATTATTTTCGTTGATTCAAAATCTTTGAGTAAACTACTAAACTTACTTGGTGGAACTGATGAATTTGTTACATAGTCTAGGACTTTGAAGTCTACATTACATTGGTACTTCCAATCTCAACTTTATCTTCATGATTAGCCTCCTTTTGTTCTCCTTTGAAAAAGAGGGTTAACATTAATATGGTTGTTCCTTTCTATGCATAACCACTTCAAAACGTTAGTGACTTTGCTCATTCCTAACAAATGATAATTTGTTTAGCACAATTGTTGTATCATTAAAAGTATCTCTATTATCCCCAATTAAGATTCTTCAAGCAAAGAGTACGTAGTCAACTATTATCTTTCTCAATATGGCATAACTTAGTTGCAACTTCATTCTTCTGGCTTTATTAGTCACCTTGGTTTTTTTCCTCTTTATTATTTTGTTAATGTAGGCATAGAAAAAGATTCACTTATACCTTTGTGTTCCTTATAACTATCTCATAACATTTCAACGAATTCATTACTGCCTTATCTCTGAAGTTAGAAAGTTAAGGCAAGTCTTTTAACAAGAAGTTATGGTGTATTTATTGACTACATATTTTGTTGACATGTATGAAAAATCTATTAATTTTACCTTACTATTGATAATCAAAATGCTCTCTTAATTAGATATAATTTTTTATTCTCTAATATGTAGTCAATAATGTTCTTCAACAAGATAGGAGAATTACAATTTAAATATACACCCAAATAATGTTTAAGATGATTTCATTGCAAGTTAGACCATCTTAGTAAAACTAGTTTAAGTCGAGAATGTCAGTGGATTAATTCTCCACAAAAAAGAAGTTGCCAAGGATAATGTTTATCAACGTAGTCATCTTATAAAGCAAATACTATCACTCAAGTTATCATGTCTATTCACCCAAGTTGCTTGCGCTATTCACCCAAACTACCTAATATGTTTGGCCAAAATCCAAAGCATGCATCTCATCATAAATCTCCACAACTCAACAAGCATTTAGAAGTTGACATGCAACTTCACATTAACTCTTCCCTTAGGAATTAACATGTATATTTAAATAACTACTTATTATCTTAGTTCATTTTACAACAAAACATTTATTAAATCCTATTATACCATTTCACTTGTATTATTACACCAATATTCTCTCTAATATTATGTCTAGACCTAAGCCTACAAATAGGTTGTTCAAAGAATTAGCAAGCGAAATCCAATATGCATAGCAAATATATATTTTTTATAATTTGATAAAATCTAAGAGATGCTCACTTTAGATTGTCTTTTTCTGTCATTTTATAACTCTTTAGCAAATAAATTTTAATAGAAAAAATAAATTATTTTAAACTTTGATGCTAGTATTACAAATAAAAAGTTGATGATATTGATGGATCTAAATTTGTCTATGGAAAACATCTAACCTTGCAAATGAGTTGAAATTGAGAATGAGTGAGTGACCTAAGAACCTGTGAGAGAATGGAGAGAAGGAGAGAGGGAAAGAGGAAGAGATCAAGGAGGGAGGGGGAGAGAGAGAGAGAGAGAGAGAGAGAGAGAGAGAGAGAGAGAGAGAGAATGTATAGAATGCTCAAAAAAAATTTTATGCTCAAAACTGGTAGAGTTATCATCAAAAAAATCGATATAATATCCCAAAATGTTCCTTATCACCTCTTATTTATAGGATTTTGATGGGTACATGAAATTACAAAAAAAAGGATAAAATTTACAACATTATACATAATACCCAATTAATGCTACATGTTATCATAGATACATAAATTAAAAATAAGAAATTTTATATATATATATATATATATATATATATATATATATATATATATATCTCCTAATTAGCTGAAAGAGGGTGACATTGAAAGGCTTTTCTGAGTTGCCTTTAGGTGAGCTCAGTGCACCGTGTATATGAGAGCGAGTGTGCTCGGGCTAATTTGCAAGCGAGCCTTGATATGATGAGGGACAAACTGTTGGCAATATATTAGACGTGGCCAGATATCGGTACGGAAGCTCCAGGATCATGTAAAAAGAGAGGGGTTAGTGAGATCTGTCACGAGAAGGGAGAGCTCCATCTCAGATGGTCGTGGCATGTTGAATTAAAAGTCCCATGTAGGTGCTTTCATGCAGTTAAGTCGGGTGAAAATGGTCAGCTTGGATGACAGCGAGTCACTGAGATGTGGTCTAGGCATATGAGAAGCATCGAGTAGCTTGCTCCAAGAGGAATCCAAGATTTTCCCTGTGCAGGAAAAGCTCCTTGGAAGGCTCAAACGAGTGTGCTACGGACGAGTTTCTCATGTTTGGCCAAGTGGGGGAAAAGGTCTTACGTTCTTGATCCATATAGTTGCTTACATTATATCTTTTTTAGGAATATGCTTGTTTACATAGTTATATTCAATCAATTCAGTGAATATGATTTTTTTTTGAGTATGTTATATTTTTTAATAATATTTTATTTTATTTTGGACGTCATTTATTATATTGATCTTTTATCATGGATGTAGCTTTCATTTATCTTGGGGGTTGCATTATACTACTATTATTAATTTTGTGTATCTTTTTATATCAGTAACTATTTTTGTACAATAAACAAATATTATTCTAACAGCACATATTGTTTGTATCAGTGATTATTTTTGAACTTTTCTCTTTTGAAATCAAGAGAAGAATGTGATCGCCAATAGTTAATTAGCGAGATGAGCTGTATTAGTGGGACTGGGTTAGCTTTTCCCATGAGAATCCAACAAGCCTAGGATTTGGCCACTCATTAGAAGACTAAATACAATTTTTTTATTTTAGCCATAATTAATCGCTAGAATCTAAGAGTTAGTGCATGAGCATATCTTTGTCGCCTTTATTTTGCTTTACTAATATATATTATTATTAAACTGTATGAGCGATCTTGTTATATAAAAATATTAGAGAAATTTCCCAAAAAAAAAAAAAAATATTAGAGAAATAGAATAAAAAAACGTAAGGGAGAATGATGGCCGCTGGCTGTACTGTAAGCATTATGGATTTACTTTTGTTTGCACTTTCCGAGGAGAAGAACTCATCACTACTCTTCTTGACTCCCTCTGCTGAGTGGGTCAAGCCATCGGGCTGTCAAGTCTTTAGGAGCAGATGTAGCAGAGATTCAGAGATGGCGAGGAAAGCGAGCATTAAAAAAAAAAAAGAGTAAAGGCTGCCAACTCTCAGCGAAGAAAGAAATTATTCCGTGTTGTGTTAGGATGGGATGAATCATTCGAATATAAAAGTATATATATTATGTACATTTATAGTCTGGATGATTATTTTCGTCGGACTCCATATAGAAGAGAGAGGATGATGTATGCTCAGCGAGAAATTATTCTGTGCGGACATGGAACAGTTAGGAGGTGAATTAGAGAGCACCACGTCACCTGATACACAATGATACACAGTCACGGTACACAACAAAGGAGTGATGTGGCGTGCTCTGATTCGCCTCAGGGTTCACTCAAAATAATTTCACATGCTTACGGTCTTTCTTTTTTAAATGAATACTAATTGATTAAATTTATGGAAGTTATTGCTATGCATAGCTTAATAGTAATATTAAAAATCGGGTTAAATTTTAAAATAGTCCCAACTATTTATGTTTGGTCATTTTAGTTCCCGAGCATAACGTTATTCTAATTTGGTTCCTCGATTAATATAAATTGATCGAAAATGATCTTTTTGAGATTAAAATTTTGTAAAGTCAGAGACTTAATTAGAATCAATTTTACATCATAATTATAACATGAGGGACTATTTTGGATCAATTTCATATAGTCGACTAACTAAACTAAGATTATGTGATAATCTGAAATCAAATTAGCTGGTCATACACGAATAGTATAAGGACTATTTTGATATTTTTCTAATTTTTAAATTTATTAGCTTTCGAAATATCTCAATAGCATAGCTATCAAAATTCTAGTTTTTTTCTTCGCAATGGTAGAATATCTTAGTAAAATACTCTATGCAGTTTGGTAAAATTTATTTTTTAATAAGGAATCTTTATTTCTCTAAGTTAAATAGCATATTGTTGGAGAGAAATTTCATATTTTTAGTGTATAAAAATTAGGAGTGGATCTTATCTACAATAGTAAGAAAATTATTTTCTGAGGCAGCTAGCTTTAAAAAAACTACTTTCTTTATAGTAATTTTAAAATCACTTTCATAAAAAATTACAATAATATCAAACAAATCAATAAGCTAATAAAAATTTAGAGAATAATTACATAACTTCTCACACAAGCAATTAATATAAAATTTTAACCAAAATTACTTAATAATTACAATTTTACTCTATTATAAGTGGGTGATAAAGCCGTGTGGATTTCCTTTTGTTGTTCATGAGGACCACCAGTGGGGTTTTGGTATGGCCAGCTGGGTAGAGTTTGGACATTTCTTGGTCTAAATTGGCATGTTGGTGGACCCTTCTTCAACTGGGTGGATTGCTTTTAAGAGGGATAAGAGTTTGGTCCAATATCCAACGACCCAACACTTTGAGATGTTCTGAGCTTGATTTATTCTCGCAATCTATCATCAAATCATGATAGAAATTGCAGTTTATTTGTTGTGCAACATGATTAAATGAAGTTTTTTTGACACCATGGGCTTGAACTTTTTTAATGTGATTGTGTAATTGTGTTAATTTTATATACGGGAAAAGATTGTAGTAGTGTTAGTGAAAGATGAGATTAGAGAGAGTCGTCTTAGATGGTTTGGTCACATAAAACGGCGGCCTTCCGATGACCGGTTAGGAGTAGAGGTATAGATTTGACTTATGTTATAGAAAAGGAGAAGTAGACCTAAAATAATTGGTTAGAAATATTTGAAATGATCTTTATTTATTAGATTTAAACGAGAATTTAACTTTTAATAAGACACAATGGAGAAAAATGATTCATGTAGCCGTCATCATGTAGTTGGATAAAGATTTGATGTTGTTGTTGTGTAATTGTGTGAATTTGTTGGGCTAGTTTGAAATAAGTACTGCAGGATATATATATATGTATATTATATATATGTATATGTATATATATATATATATATATATATATATTATATATATATTATATATATTATATATATATTATATATATATATATATGGTATGTTTTCTCAATGAGTAATAGGAGAGAATAAAGGAGCAAGTGATAGAAAGTGGATGTCATCATTATACTCTATCGACATAGAGTTCTTAAGATTTTTTGAAGTCTTGAGAGTTGGTATATGGAGGTCTACATGAATTTTGTAAGATATATGAAAGATGAAGAAGTATTTCATATAACTTGATGTGTTGCACTAGTATAATAAAATTTGATTTTTTGTGTTGATTTGTTTGGGGAGTAGGAATTTTCAACACAAATTGATCTATAGTTGACACATACATTTATCTAGTGCACCTTCTTTTAGATTCTAAAACTAGCCATGTCACTGCACAACACGAGAAAAAAAGGTAATCGAGTGAGTTGAATGACTTGTGTGTACCACTCCCTCACACCAATCTCTAAGACACCCTTCCAAGAGATCCACCACATTCTTTCTAATCTCTCACATTCTCCATCACACTAAGGGAGATTCGCCCATTACTGGCAGATTTTCGGAGGATTTTCGTCGGATTTCTATGAAATATTTATGGCATATTTTTAGTGAGATTTTCCGATGGATTTTCGATATATTTTTTAACGGATTTTAATACTAATTTTAATTATTTTAATATAACATGTAATTTTTTTAACATATTTTTCTCCACAGCAAAGTTGTTATAGGTTCTGACTTCGAATTCCGTGGGAGTCACCATGCGGGCAGGCAGGCAGCACCCGGGTAAGCGAGTGGGCAACGCACGAGAGAAATGGGTAGCTCACGAGCAGGCGGGTGGGCAATGCGAAAAATAGGCAAGCAGCGTGCACGGGCAGCAGGCAGGTAAGCGGGCCGTAATAGTCCGTATTTTAACTTTGCCAAAAAAATTTTGGATTCATTATAACTCCAAATTGCAAATCATCTTTGTAATATTATTTTGATTGCAATATTTTACTTGCATGAATTTTTTCGTAATTTTTGGGCATCAATGAAAATCCTTAAGAAATTTATACATGTGAGTACAAGTGAGAATTTTGGGACCAGTTAGGTGTCCAATTTGTAAACCAATTTCATCTATATTTTTTAAATATTATATTTTATTTTAAGAATATTTTTTTTTTAATTTTTGAAGTCCTAAAATAATTTATTTGAATTTTCTATTAAAAGAAATTGATTAAATTAATTATATAATATTAAATTATTATTTTATTAAAAAATATCTAAACCATTATAAGATTTTATTAAATCTATTTGTTTCATCCAAAGCAATCGTTTACAGAGAAGTATTTTTGTGAAATGAGAGAAATGTAAGGAGAGAGAAAGAAAAAATCTAGATTTGGAGGTCTGGTGCAAGTTTCGTCCGTCGACACAATTGAGATATTTACTCATCTTCCCTGTAAGGAATCCATATCCTATTTCTGATTTCAAATATTTTGTGTTTTAGATATTTTTGTGAACAAATTTGTATTTTCGTTATCGAAAATATGAATAACTTTATATTGGCAAAATTTTCACCGCTTAACTTTTTGTATGTTATAAAGATCGTGATTATGAGCATTTTGAGTAATTATTTGAGATTTTTCACCAGATGATTTTAAAAATTCTATGATTTTTGTCCACCCAAAAATTTATTTTGACGTTTAAAAATTATAGTGTATTACAATAAAAATCTTAAAACATCATTTTATACAATCCCTTATAATTTGGTGATTTTCTCAAAATGTGAAATTTTACCTAATAGGATTTTTTTATCTGTCATTATGACTTAATTTTGGGTATTTTCGAAATTAAGCTTAATTATTTTTGTTTGTTGCAATGCATTCAAAATGATTGTGGATATATGATTAAAATTATTGTTATTGTATTGTGATACTACTATGTGTGTAAAAGACAAGCAAATACTAGTTGACCCATTAGTTGGAGACTAATTGACCTGTACAAGATGGTGGGCTGACGGGCTTTTCATTAAATATTATGGTTTGGTGTTAACCTCTATTGATTCACATGATACTGATTGAGAGTTATAAAGAGATGATTATTGTGCCAACAGATAAAGGATGATGACTCTATTTACTGAGCAAACGGTTTACTGATATTGATATAATATTGAAAAACACCGTGATAGTCAAAGCTTCTTACTTGTTTAGTGTGACTAATGAAATACTTGTTTTTGACGCATTATTCTTATTATTATAAGAATTTATTATTATTGTATGAATTTATTATTATTATATTATTTTACTGCTCCTACTACTAGATTGTTACTACTACTGATATAGATACTAATACTATTAGATACTACTAATTTACTATATTGATATTATGCATGTGATATATTGAGTATGTGATATAAATGAACTAGATAGCATGTGTACACTCTTATATGATTTCACTATATTGACATGATTTTAACAGCCTTTATTAATATTAAGATTTGATGGTTTATCAGATTTTTGTACGTATATAATGATTTCTTTATAGATTTGACTCCCATACTCGTTTACCATTTTACTGACTTCTATATCACAGTGTTTATTATTTACAAATTTTACTGCTATTGCATGTGAATTTTATTTTTTCTACACTGATTTAATAATCATATAAATGTAACTGCTATGATATGACTGTTGAAATGCATATTGCTCATTTACATACTTTAATTTTAATTGTAGATTTTGATGACATGCTATGCCTTTTAAGCTCATTACATGTGGTTAATTGATTTCAGGTTAGAACAGAGGAGCATGAGTTTGAGACTAGTCAAGAATCCTCATATTCAAGTTCTTTTTTTATATAAGTTATTTTTGTACTCATGACAGAGTAGTTATGATTTAATTGTGTAGATCTTAAGTAGTTTATATGATTTTTGGAATTGAAAATAGCTATGTATATTGATATTTTAGTTTATAAAATTTGTTATACTATCTATTGTTCATAGAGGATATTAGATAGCTATGGTGTTATTTATTAAAATATTAAAAGAATAATTCTTTTAAATTAGATTCTAGGGCATCACACGGGCAGCTCGCTTGGGCAGTGGGTGGAGCTCGTTCGGGCAGGTAGGCGGTCTATTTTTAACTATTCCAGTTGCTTTTTTCGGTGAAAAAAATCTACAGGAAAATTTTTTCGACAGAGGTTTTTTGAAGGAAAATTTCACCTGCGCTCGATTTACCTTTCGAAAAAATTCCGCCAGTTTTTTTCCAAAAAAATTTAAAATCCACCGAAAACTTCACAATTTTCTACCAAAAAATATACTGGTAATGACCGATTTTTCTGTAGTGTCAACTTTTAGTATAAGGCTTGCAAAAGGCTCTTCTTGAATCTAAGGAATCTCTCTCTCTCTCTCTCTCTCTCTCTCTCTCTCTCTCTCTCTCTCTCTCTCACCCTTTTTAGATCTCTCAAGCCTACTCAAGCCTTAACTGAAAGAGACACTAAAAATCCATAGATGCAAGAGGGACATTTTCTATTCTTAAGATGAGTATTTATATGAGCCCCTTTAATTAAACCCTGAAAAGCTTGATATAGTTAATTTCATGGGTTGATCATGCAGTACGATGTAAGGATCATACAATATAATATGTTCAATGATGTCGACTCAAGGAACTAAATTGTCATGTCTAAAGGAGGTTCATCCAAACAAGCTCTCTATTAATTTAGACTATATGATTATGACTGTACATCATAAACTGCAAAATGTTGGGGACTCAGAGCAATCGAGCATCTTGTCCAAAAAAAAAATATTTAACAAGCTCTCTGTTTGTTTGTAATGTACAATTAGGGCCGTACATTATGATATCTACTTTGATTTGACCCCTTGATTTTAGGTTCCATAGTAGATAAATAATAATACAGAGAATTAAGTTTTGTACTGTACGAAAAGCTTCGTCCAATATAAACAGTTCAATTTTTTTTAAATAAGCTCATTAAGATGAAGGGCAGCCTAGGAGGCAATATGAGGAATGCAAGTATTATGTATAACAAAGAAGTATTTTATTTTGTTTATTTAAATGTATTTAAAGAAACGAAGAAATAAATGAAAATATTTTAGATAATGGAACAAAAATCATATCAATATATAATTAAGTAAAGCTTTAGGTTGTGGATTACATGAAAATATCTTATGATTTGAGATATACATATAAGAAATCTCATGTTTAAATAGATCTTGAAGGTGCACAGCTAAAGCAAAGAAATTTTGGATCTTGATTTTGAGCTGGCTTTGATCACTGCAACAAGCACTTTTTCAATTATCAATTTTAATGGAAGCTTTGCACCACTTGATCTTCACTAGCACAACCTTTGGCCAAAGTTATGAAAACAATTGATTAAGTCATGTTATAGCCTTAAACAGCACTGCCTAAAAATAATCAAATAATTATTTTCTCTCACTAAAATATGGGTATTAATCTCAACCTCGCTTAAGAAATAAATAGCAGACTTATCACCAAGTTATGTTTGAAAGAAAAGAGATTAATCCCAATTATATTTTGAAAATAATGTACCTACAACCAAGATTTTCTTGATTATATATAAGTTTCACAACATTAAGAATTTTAAAAGCCATATAAATACAAAGAGACATAAAACTATAAGTAATAATAAAATAATTTATAATATTACTTGCAATAAGTACTAGTAAATGGTTGTAACTTACTCTTTAATCCTAATTATATATATATATATATATATATATATATATATATATATATATATATATATATATATATATATATAATATATATATATATATATAACTAGGACAATAAATTATTGTCTTCTTAGCATAACTCATATGATTGATCTTTATGGTACATATACAAATGATACTAAATTAGGGGCTATCCTAGTCATCTACAATCATCCTCTAACTTTGAGTAGTCCTGCCTTGGTGCCTCTAATTAACCTCTAACTCTTAAATCATTTGATCCCCACCCACATATAGTGGAAAGTAATTGACATTATATAGTACAATGATGTCCATATCAATGTGTCTAAGATATTTCCAGCACCACAATATGTAGCATTCACCATAATTTCAATTTCTTAAGTTGTACTAATGGGTTCTCCAAATTCAGGAATGGGCGATCCACTATATGCTAGACCTAAAACTAATGAAATATAATTCAAATCTTTCAAGCCATGAAATTTTCCCTTATCATGTAATAAGTGTTTGTAGCTCATACATGTGAGATCTTTATTTGAAGCTTGAACATTAACTTTTCCTCTATCATTGAAATATTCCAACATGTACCAACAATAATTGCCCTGAAATTATTGAATGATGGCATTTGAAAAGTTATTTAGGTAGTTGGTATTCTTGAAGGAGATTATGTCTGATTGATTGACTTGTATACATTTGAATAGAACTAAGTATACAACAACGACAACAACTACAAGCCTTTGTCCAAATAGTTGAATCTTTTTTCTCCGTTGCGTCATGTTAAAAGTCAAATTCTCGTTTAAATCTAATAAAGAAACATCATTTCTAATATTTTCTAACCAAGTCTTTTTAGGTCTATGTCTACCTATCTTAACTTAAGTCAAATCTAATACTTCTACTTTCCTAATCTGGTCATCGGAAGGCCGCCGTTTTATGTGACCAAACCATCTAAGACAACTCTCTCTAATCATATCTTCCATTGGAGCTACTCCAACCTTAAATAGAGCTAAACATAATAATGTTAAGATCAAATCGAGCCAAACTTAGTTGAACTCAACATGCTATCAGCCTTCAGCATGATTGAAGTTGTCCTTCTAGGAAACATTACACAAAAATTAAATTGTGATCTTGGCATTTGGACGAATAAAATTATAAGAAAATGCAATGCATAACTATTTATGAATGTAATTAGGCAATTTAAATAAAATGGGCCCAAATTTACTTGTATTATTGATATCTTTTAGTATTAAAGCTTTGCTCATAAAACAAAATACGAACCTCAATATCTTCAGTGACTTGGGCTTCGTTTGGGATGACTTTTTTACGGCTTCTTGAAGTAACTTTTTAGTACAAAATTTTAATTTTTGTATTAAAAAGATGCATTAAGAAGCAATAAAAAAGATGTCTGAAATGAAATCTTATTATCAGGCGAAATTAAATTCAACTTTGAGTTAACATAAAATTATTAAAGATAAAAAATTTGAGGGAGGTACTGAACTTGAACTTCTATTATTTACTACAAAATATAAACTAAATTGACTAATATAGAGAGAAAGAAGTAGCTAAAACTTTATTACAAGTGAAACAAAAATTCATTAAAGATCTTTCCCCCCTTAAATTTTAGATTTATTACACACTCATAAGTTAAATGTAACATCAACCAGATTTTTTTAGGATATAATATTGAGAAAATAAAAAAATAAATGTAAAAGAGGCTGAAAATTTATTACATGTCAAGAAACAGCTCGTTAATTTTTTTTTAAAATTAATATATCATATTTATTTACACACTCATAAGTGACTTGTAACATGGATTAAAATTAAAATTAAATATGTAACTTTTCTTTTTCTTTAGAATCCTTAATCTCATTTTGTTTAGAGATTTTGGATTTTATTTTGCTTTTTACTCCCTTGTAATTTCTTTTATGCACTGAAATGGGCTATGCCCCTAAATTTCCCAAAAAAAAAAAGAGTTTCTCAGTATTTTATGTAGTTCTTATTTCTAGTGCCAAAATCTAGTGGAAGGCATATTTGCCATCTCACGCTCCTCCTCTCTCCTTACACTTTACATACATATGGGCAGCAAGACAGCGCAGTCTGGGGGTTATTGTCAGGCCTCAGAGGTATGAGGATGACTGAGCGCAAGCGCCCATCCAATCCACAGAATTGAAGGGAAGTGAGAAAGGAGATAAATGCTCACCAGACTCCATTAAATAGTGTTTTTAAGCTCCAAAGAACATTAAAGAGTCGTTGTAACTGCTTATAAGGTTGTAAGCTTATGGGAGTTAGAAAGGAAAAAGATGGGGTCTTTTTCTTTTTGTTGGTCTTCTTGTGGTCTTCGGTGTCTGCAGTAGCTCTTCTCTCCCCTAAAGGAATCAACTTTGAAGGTATAATCTAATGAGAACAACGAGTTTCATACAAGTGATTTTCTTAATACATTTCTTCTTTGTTTCAGTTCAAGCTTTGATGGGCATAAAGGCTTCTTTGAAAGATCCTCATGGCGTTCTTCAAAATTGGGATAAGGATTCAGTTGATCCATGTAGCTGGACAATGGTCACTTGTTCATCTGAGAATCTTGTCATTGGCCTGTATGTTCTATTAAAGACCAAAGATTTCCGACCATCTTATCCATTTCTTTCTAAATTTTGTTAGAATTAGCTCTTCTTAGCTTGACAACTTTTGCAGAGGAACTCCAAGTCAGAATCTTTCTGGTTCACTCTCTTCAAGCATAGGGAACTTGACTAATCTTGAGATAGTGTAAGTGCTCATCTTCAGAAAAATTGTTTAATCAGACAAGAATTCAGGTTAGAAATGTTTCTTTCAGGCTGTTGCAGAACAATGAGATCTCTGGATTCATTCCTGAGGAGATTGGGAAGCTGGCTAAGCTTCGCACCTTGGATCTCTCCTGCAATAAGCTTTCTGGTGAAATCCCAGCATCACTAGGAGAGCTAATCAGACTTCAATACCTGTAAGTTTGCTATCAGAAATCTTGTTCTGAAACATCCTATTCCTGCACATTCCAAAACTCAATTAATTGTTCTTTTGGTTTCTACCTATATATTGAAATGTTATAAGGAGGCTTAACAACAACAGTCTTTATGGGCCATTTCCTCGGAATTTAGTTAACATCACAGAGCTGTCCTTCCTGTAAGTCACGTTGCTTTTCCTTTTCAGAATCCTTTGAATAGCAGTATAATACTGTAGCATTGACAGTTCTTTATGATTTCAGAGACTTGTCATATAACAATTTGAGTGGGCCAATACCAAAGTTCCCTGCAAGGACATTCAAGTAAGTTTTCATTCAGAATCCAAAGAATCATCATTTAAATTTACACGCTAAAGTAAGAATTTACATTCACAATGAGGTAATATAAGATTCCTTGCAAGCCATGACTTTATGTTCTATCTGAGCTATAGAAGAAATAGACAACAAAGCTTATCCTCACTTTATGTTTCTCTTTTTCTGCTTCAGCATTGTGGGGAATCCTCTGATCTGTGCAGCTGATTCAGAGAAAGAATGCTACGGAACCATTTCCACCCCAACTTTCTTTAACCTCAATAATTCACAAAGTACTTAATTATATCTTTTCTCACATGATTATTATTATTGTTTTTGCATGTTCATCTTCATTTTGCTCCTTAAATCAATAGATACTTGAAAGCAAATTCTGTAAAGGATCATGATTATGAACTTTTCTCCCAGCTTTCTCTGTTTTGGAAGTTTTTTACTAACATTATAGGAGTATATTCAGTAATAAATTTCCTTGGAAGTTCTTAGTAGGAGGAAGTCCTTGCTACGGTAAAGAATGCTTAAATCTATATTAACTATAAATGATGATTAGACTATAAATAAATTTTAATATTCTCTTTTGGATTCTACATGGTTTCAACCCATTGCTATTGTGTAGAACCCTTCAAGTAGTGTGTCTTAAAAATTGTGAGAGAATTTTTTTTTTCTTTTTTGTTCTTTAAAAAGTAAAGAAATGTTCTTATTCTGATAGCTGACATCTACAATTTTGTTTTTAATAGTTTCTTCAACACCAGGAAGGTCTAAAAGTCACAAAGTTGTTCTTGTATCTGGGCTTAGCATTGGTTTAATATCTTTGATTATTCTAGCATCAGGACTTTTTCTATGGTGGAGGAATAAATGCCAACAACAAATATTATTTGATGTGAACGGTAAGCATAGATTCGAAGAAATTTACGCTTCGTTTGGGACGGCTTTTTTATTGCTTCTTAAAGCAACTTTCTAGTTTAAAATTTTTAATTTTTAAACTAAAAAGTTGTTTTAAGAAGCAGTAAGAATGCCGTCCCAAATGAAACCTTAATCTAATAAACTTGCACTCCAAACACTTTACATGGCACTGAAATAATCATTTATTTGCTTAAACTTAGAGGAATTCCTTTGAATCATTTCATACAGATCAAAGAACCGAGCGAAAGGAAGAGGTCTGCCTTGGAAATTTGAAAATGTTTCAATTTAGAGAGCTTCAGATTGCTACAAATAACTTTAGCAGCAAGAACATATTAGGAAAAGGTGGCTTTGGAAATGTCTATAGAGGCCAGCTCCAAGATGGAACTGTGGTTGCTGTGAAGAGGTTAAAAGATCGAAATGCTACAGGTGGAGAGGTTCAGTTTCAGACTGAGGTTGAGATGATAAGCTTAGCAGTTCATAGGAATCTATTAAGGTTGTATGGTTTTTGCATGACTTCCACTGAAAGGCTTCTGGTTTACCCCTACATGTCCAATGGAAGTGTAGCTTCAAGACTGAAAGGTAATTTGCTACTTCAAAATTTTCAATACCATCATATTTTTAAGACCTGTTTGGGATCACTTTAGCTTTTTCTTTTTATTTTTGTACTGATTGACTAAACTCACAGCAAAACCAGCTCTGAATTGGGGCACAAGGAAGAGAATAGCACTAGGAGCTGGAAGAGGCCTCTTATATCTACATGAGCAGTGTGATCCCAAGATAATTCACAGGGATGTAAAGGCTGCAAACATATTACTTGATGATTACTGCGAGGCTGTGGTTGGAGACTTCGGCCTCGCGAAGCTTCTGGATCACCAGGACTCCCATGTGACCACGGCGGTGCGAGGCACTGTCGGTCACATTGCTCCTGAATACCTCTCCACTGGCCAGTCTTCTGAGAAGACTGATGTGTTTGGCTTTGGTATCCTCCTACTTGAATTGATTACTGGTCAGAGAGCTCTTGAATTCGGCAAGGCGGCAAACCAGAAAGGAGCCATGCTTGATTGGGTAAGAAATATTAACACATCATTTTATTACTGCAATTCCCAACCAAAATTTATGAAAAGTTAAAAATAAGTTCTTCTCAATCAAAGAGTAGGTGAAAACTAATTTTAATTCAACTCATTTTCTGTTTCCATTTCATTCTCATTTCCCTCATTCAATTCCTTCAAACCATACAAATCCACAAGTGATTTTGAATAGGAGTTCAATCCTGCTAGATAGCTAGTCACAAATGTTCAGAAATATTGTGCAATGATTTGTTACAATGAATATTTTTATCGTTTATTCGTGCAGGTTAAAAAGCTCAATCAAGAGAAGACTCTTGAGCTGCTCATAGACAAGGATTTGAAGAACAACTACGATCGAATCGAGCTCGAAGAGATGGTTAAAGTGGCATTACTATGCACACAATTCCTTCCCGGTCACCGTCCGAAAATGTCAGAGGTGGTGAGTATGCTGGAGGGCGATGGTCTTGCAGAGCGATGGGAGGCATCTCAGAGATCGGATCCTAATCGGTTCAAGATGCCGGAATTGTCCTCTTCCGAGAGATTTTCCGACCTCACCGACGACTCTTCATTGCTGGTTCAGGCCATGGAGCTCTCAGGACCAAGATGATGAAGGCCCATATGAGTTGAAAGAAGTCATAAAAACAACTTAAATCATGACTACTATGGAAGAGCCTGACATCAAATGAAATATGTTGTGTTGATTGATGAAAGGATTGGCTAAAGAAACATAGCATCTTTTCAAACTTTGGATTGTTATCCAAAAAGAATATATATAAATGCATATTGAATTTCCATCACATTTGATTCAATTCTCCTTTTTCAAAAAGTTGATGGCTAAGCTACCAACTTGATTGGAGCCGTTCTACTGAAAAACCAATTGGAGACCAGCTCGGCCCTTTCAACATGTCAAGTTTTTGATAATTTAGATGAAGTGTGAAGTGTAGTTTTATAATGCTTTACATCTGTATAGTTGATGTGTAATTATTTTCTTGTAAGAGAAATATTTCATGTGACAGTTTGAATGTTTATGTTTTATGTTTGGATGTGTAATTGCTCTCTTGGTTGATAGTAAATGATTCGGAAACAATAGAAAATATTTCATGTAATATTTAAATTTTTTTGCAAACGGGTCAAAAATACAAATTTCTGGATTTTCGAGTCAATCCTAACCTGAACCGATTTTTGAAACAGGGCGTATTGTTAAACCCGAACTCAATCCATTTCACAAACGGGTTGACCCGAACTTGGGAATTTTTGAATCAAATTTGAGTCGGACTTCGGGTACGTCGTGATTAATATTGACAACTCTGATTAAGGGAGCATATGTCGTCTGCTAGGGTTTTTTCGGCTTTGCTAGGGCTTTTGCCCTAGCCGCCTTCGTCTCCGTCTCCGGCTCTCTCGTTTTCATGGCGTTTAAAAGGTCAAATCCTGGCTTTCTTGAGGGTAAGCATTCCCAATCCTTCAAAGAGGTGTTGGCTGCTGGTTCTGAGGTTTCGAAGAGTTTTCCGAATTTTCGTGTGTCTACGATTCGGGGTTTGACGGCTTTGTGGTTTTCAGAGGATGAATTTTCGCATCTAGCGAAACCTTTTGAGTTTGCTTTGGTAGGGAAATTTTCGCTTAAGCGGCCGGCTTTGGATTCGATTCGTAGGTTCTTCTTCAACTAAAATTATTCGCTGATTTCTCTGTAACTTTGTTGGACCAGTCTAATGTCTTTATCAAGCTTACGAATGACCTAGACTATGGGAGGGTTTTTGCGCATCACTCATATTTTGTTTTTGGTTGTTTCATGAAAGTGATTAAGTGGTCGCCTCTCCTTGACCTTTCGGAGGAGTCGTCGATTGTCCCTATCTGGATTTCATTTCCAGGGCTTCGTCCTCACCTATTTTCTTCTCGAATTCTTTTTGGATTGGGGTCTATTTTTGGCCGTCCGATTCACACCGACAATGCCACGGCTGTTGGTTCCCGTTCTTCAGTCGCACGTATTCTTGTTGAAATTGACATTTCCAAAACTTACCATGAATCTGTTTGGCTTGGTCCGGAGAAATTTGGCTACATTCAGAGTGTCGTTTTTGAAGGTATGCCAAGTTTTTGTCAGCATTGTAAAGCTGTGGGTCATAAGAAGTCGGAATGTTTTAAGTTATTTCCTCATTTGCAAACGGCTGTGGATTTGGCTACCCCGCCAGTGGCCTCTGTTTCTGAACCCTTAGTGATTTATGTTAATCCTATTGTTTCTATTATC
The DNA here is from genome assembly GCA_022539455.1 of Dendrobium nobile. NCBI lineage: Eukaryota > Viridiplantae > Streptophyta > Magnoliopsida > Asparagales > Orchidaceae > Dendrobium > Dendrobium nobile. The sequence continues at coordinate 62,298,287 of CM039733.1, read as the reverse complement.
CCGATTGCTAATTCAGTTCCCCTCTGTGATGAAAATGTGGTTAATGTTGAGGTTCCTTCGGTGCTGGAGGTTTCGGGGAGTGATTCTGCTAATACTGGTGCTGTGGTTGCTTCTTTGCCCTCTGTTGGTTCACCGATTTATTCTCCTGGTGCTGTGGGGTCTCCCAACCCGTCTTTTGGTGTTTTGGGGGATGCCATTAAACCTGGTGATGTGGTTGGGGTTTGTCCAGACAATTTAATTACTCGTGATGTTGTTAATAATAGCGAGGAGGTGGATTGTTGTCCTGTTTTGGTTGAGATCGACCCTTCGAATGCTCCATCGCCTGTTGCTCTGTCGCCTGCTTTAGTTGCTGAGGCTTAACGAGAATTCTGGTGGTGATTTGCCTGTTTTGGGTGTCGAGGATTCGTGCAATCCTGTGGCACCTATAGACCTTATCGAGGAGTGTGTGCGGTTGGATAATATTGCTTGGAATGGAAATTTGGTCTGCTCTAATACTTTTGTTGATGTGCCAGTTAATTTGATCGACACACAAGCTCTGGTCTATCGTGTGAGTGATAATTCGGGTTAAATGTTAGGACCCATGTGGATTGGCGGCATGGTTCGTCTGAATTTGAATCCAAATCCGATTCTTCTTCGGATTATTGCGGTGGTTTTGACCCTGGACACGAATTTAATCTGGTTCGAGATAGACCCGTCCTTTCTGTTGCCTCTCGTGGGAGATTTCATGGAAGGGGTAGGAGAAGAAGATAATTGCTTTGTCTATTGTGCTTTTTCCCTTTCGTTTTATCTGGTTTGCTTATCTGGTTATTTGTTTGTTTTGGAGGATCGCCGGATTGAGGGGCTATGATGTGGTTAGGGCTCGTGTCCTCGTCGTCTTGCTGGTGGCAACCATTGGTGATGTTCTCAAAATTGGTTGGATTAATTTGTGCGCTTTCTTCACCTTACTGGATGGTCCGTGCGAGGCTTCGGGGATGTTGGGAGCCTCGGCCGATTACTGAGCCCTCCTTTGGTTTCTTTTCGCTTTCTTTCTTTTATTTGCTCTTTATCTTGTGTAACCACTTTTTTTATTCTAATATATTCGTTTTTCTTTAAAAAAAAAGAAAAAGAAAAGAAAAACCCTGATTAAGGAAGCTTTCTTAACTTTATGATAGATAACAATTAAAGTTTAAAAAAAGTGGAAAAATTAAAGAATTTTTTTAAAAAAAATTTGAATAATTGTTTTATTATATCATCATATTCTCAGAAATTTTAATTATAAAAATTTATAATTTTAATAGAAATTATAAATAAATTATAAAAATTAAAATCAAATAAAAATATGAAAATAATAGAAATAATAAAATAGTTAAAATAATTTCCCAAATTAACTATTTATAAAGGCTGAAGCCCATAGGTGGACAAAAACTAAGCTAGGTTGCCAAGATCTTTGTAGGGTGGAAGTTTAATTAGCATATTGCTTACCACGTTACATGTGCTGCTAGATTCATAGGTAGGATAAGTCTTCTGATCTGAAAAGCTGTTGTTAGGGATATAAAAAATGCTGTTATATAAGCAACTCGGCTTAAACTAAAGCATTTTTTTTATTAAAAAATAAAAAAATTTGTATTAAAAAGATGCTTCAAAAAGCATTGAAAACACTACAGGAAAAACTGCAATTTCCGGCGTCCATTTTTCGTCGGAAAATGACCAAAATCCGCCGGAAATTAGGATTTCCGGCGGATTTCCGACGAAAATATTTACGCCGGTTTAACGCGCGTCGAAAAAGTGCTACCGACGTAAAACTTTCCGGCGAACTACCGGTGAAAAATGCGCCGGACATATTTTCCGACGAATATAACTACGCCGGAAATTTAAAAAAATTGAAAAAAGAAATTTTTTCCTAAAACCCGCTGAAGCCCTCCCCCACCCCCCTCCCCGCTGAAGCCCGCTGGACCCGCCTGACCCGCCTGACCCGGGCTCATCCGCCCGGGACCCGATTCCACTGAGCCAGCTGGGCTCATCCGCTGGCCCGTGACCCGTCTGAACCCCACCCGCGTGACCCACCCCGCCTGCGCCAAGAAGGGTTCGAACCCCCGCCGCTCAGCAAAGTGCTGTCTCCCAAACCACCAGGCCAACCTGCAAAATGAATAATTGTGTGAGTTATAATTTATTTATATTACTTCAGGCAGAAAGTATTATTTAAAAGTGTTAATATATTAAAACATTAAAATAATTAATATATTTAATATAATTTATTTAAAATATTTATAATATGAGTTTATATTTTATTTAAAATATCAACATAATAAAATTTAGAATAATTAAATTAATTTATAATGGTTTAATTTAATTTATATTTAAAATAATTACTATATTTAAAAGCTAAGTTTTTTTTAAGATCAAAATAATAATTATATTTAATTTAGCACTAAATTATTAAACTTTTTAATTTATTTTATTTTAGAAATATTTTATTTACCAAAATAAATTATTTTAAATATTACTAATTGTCATTTTCTAGAAAATTTTTAATTTCGTCAGAAATCCGCCGGAAAGTCCGTCGGAAAAGCCAACAGAAAATGCGTCAGAAATAACTTCAAAAATTCCGTCGGAAGTACGCCGGAAAATCCACCGGAATTATTCCGTCGGAAATTCGTCGGAAAATCCATCGGAATTTCTGACGAATTTATTTCCGCCGGAAATTCTGTCGGAAATGAGATGTTTTCCTGTAGTGAAAAGTCATCTCAAATGAAGTCTTAGGCTTCGTTTGGGACGGCTTTTTTACTGCTTTCTAAAACAGAGTTTTAATACAAAATTTTTTAATTTTGTACTAAAACTCCATTTTAGAAAGTAGTAAAAAAGCCGTCCCAAACGAAGCCTTAATTTTATTTAGTTCTTTTACTCATTTCTTTGATATAAATAATATATTTTATGTGCTATATCCATCATTATGGAAGTTCTCTTATTTATGAAAATTATAACACTTGTGTAATTATAATTTATTAAATCATTTATAATATTTTCTAATCAAATTCTTATAAGTCTAGATATATTTTTTTAACAAATGTCATATCTAATACATCTACTCTCCTAATTAGGTCATCAAAATGCCGACGATATTTATATGAACAAACCATCTAAGGCGACGCTCTCTACTCTTGTTTATCATCATAGCTACCCCAACCTTCTAACATGTAAACTCGTTTCACATTCTACCTCTAAGTGTAGAAATGCGTCCTCATCTCTGCAACACAACCCTACGAGTACTAATCAACCTAGAGAGAGAGAGAGAGAGAGAACAATTTGAGTTGAAACAAGTTTATTTTCACTATCTTATCTATTAAAACATAGAAATTTTTATTTTAAGTAATTATTCAGGTTGTAGTTGATATAATTAGTACATCTACAAAAAAAAAAAAATGAATTGATAAAGCGTTCTAAGAAAGTAAAAAATAAATAAACTTGAAAATCAATCTCATCCAAATCCGAATGAAAAATTATGTGAGGGCGATAGAGTGAATAAAAAATGATTTACAAAATGAGTAGAGAGCTATGTAAAAGAGTAAATTTTGATTTTTCATGCTCTTAGATTTGTCTTCACCAATTTTACCATTTTCAAAAGGTTAAAGAAAAACTCTCACAACACGGCTCTATTGAGTAAATAAGCTACTCGATTTGTTTTGAAAGCATACATCATTCATTTCAAAGCAACAAAGGAATCATTATCATCTTTTATTTTCTTTTAATTTAAGCTTCATTTAAGACAGCTTTTGATCAGTATTATTTGACTGTTTTAAGAAAAAATTATACTAGAAAATAGTAAAAAAGTTTACCCTTAGGCTTTGTTTGGAAAGGCTTTTTTTCTGCCTTGTTTTTCATATCTTAAGTACGATTTTTATTTGGTTACTATTTTTTTTATTGCTTTTAAAAATTTTTGTGTTAAGAAACTATTTTCTAAAACATCTTTAAAAGGTAATTTTTTCTATAGCAGCTTTATAAAATAAAAAGAAAATTGTCCTAAATGAAACAGTTTTCTTATTGCTTTTAATAGCTGTTTTTTAGCACAAATTTCTTGAAGCAGCAAAAAATTAATGGCTAAAAGTTGTCCCAAATGAAGCCGTAGTCTGACAACCTTTGTTGGATTTTTTTTTTTTTTTTTGAATTAGCATGATATCTAAGATTCATTCATTAAGTTTAATTTTAAGTAAAATTCATCTTTTAATAAAAAAATATTGGCTCCATAAATTTATTCTATTCATATTTGCCAAACTATTAATTTAAATACAATAAATATTATTCCGTATTTTTTAATAGTTTGTTAACTATTTGCTTATGGGCTAAATCATTTTAGAGTAATCACAATGATGATGAGGTCATTTTACTAAATAGTTTGAAGGATTGATCATCACTTAGAGGAGAGCGCGCTCAACTGTATATAAGACAAGTAGGCTCGAGTGAAGATTTAATTCTATGTTGTCTTGGTAGTTTAATATATGGTTCATTTAGTTTTCAGTGTAATAATTTTTTAGTCTGACATTATAATGTCCAAGATCTAAATTGAAAGAATTGCGTTTTTTTTATCTTATAATTAATCTATCAGAGTCACTAATTTCATTTTATATCAATTAAAACAACAAAAATATGTATATATCACATCATCTGTCAATATAAATCACTTTTCAAAATCCATATAAAATAACCAAAAGTTCAATCTATAACATCCATCTATCTTTACCCTTCAATCAAAAGAATAACACAAAATACAAGATAATAAACTAAACTTACTAATTCGATTATGATCAATCTCACTCAGTTCTTCAACTTCAAGAACCTAAAATCAATCAAATCATCATAATGAGCATATACCCAAGCAAGTAATCAAAACCTACCAATGCATTCAATGTAAGGTCTCAAGAATCAATTAATATGCATGTTTATCTCAATCATTATAAAATCAGTGATCATCAGTATGAAATAAGTAATCAATATCAATACATTAATAGAAATAAATATATCATATATAAAATAAAAGCACCTCAAGAGGCATAAAAATTTGTCAACATATAAGAAAATAAATAAAAATCTATATGTACAGTGAAATAAGAATCAATCTATCACTTATAGTCATGCTTATAATTCTACCAAATACTTCTATTAATCATTATATATGTCATATATAACTATCTATCAATATGTCATATCAATATGTTATATCAATATGCTTATTAATGTCTATAGATTTACTTTTCATATTTTATATCATGTTATATTAGTGTCAACATTAGTTTTATCAGTTCTATATCAATTCTATTTATTAATTAATCAATTCATATATTATCATATAAATTCAATCATGAATGTGATTATGAATAGTAAAGAAGGACATCCAGTTTTAATATTATGTTTTCAACATCTTTAACCCCTACTATTCTTCAGTTGGTCATCAGTCTTTAATTTAACCTCAATTGTCAACCAATTGGTCATCAACCTTTATCTTATCATCAATATAAATCTTAAGTCAATTAAAAAGTTGCTTTCAGTAAATCATTACGTGTCGTCATCCCCTACCAGTTAGCATAATTCAATCAATTGATTACATGTTAAGATCCATGATTACACCACAAATCTTTATTTTAAGACAAGCTCATCAGTGCACCCTCCTATATTAAGTATTATTATTTTAAGAGTCAACCCGTTTTAATTAAAGTCTTAACAACCATCATTCTTTGCTTATATACAAATGCCACATTAACCCCATATTAGTCTTATCATTATCTAAAGAATTACTTTAGAATAGAGAGCTCAACATCACGCAGGTGTTTTCTTTGTGCTTCCAGACATCGCTGCATGAACAAGCATAATGTCATAGCGCACCAACCAAGATTTTTTAAGATTTTTATTTCCAAATTATTTACATAATTTCACGTTATTACATGTATACTAATAATTTAAGGGCAATGAATATACAAATAAAACTTTACTGCACTCGTATATATTTTTTCTAATTATTAATATGTATTTATAAATCAAAAATTCATTTATGAAATATTTCAAACTATTTTATAGGCCATTATACTTCATTTGGACGCTATTGGTCAAATTTTCTATAAGATTTTAATGTTCTAAAGGGTTATACATATAACTGTGAATCATACTTATAATTGAAGATCATATATCTATATAATCTATACTACTATATAAGCGTTGCTTGATATTCTTCACATATACAATCTTAACCTTTCATTTTATTTATCAAAGATGAATCCAAATCATTCATTTTATTTGTACATTTAATTTATTTTTTAACTTTATTTACTTAATTAAATCCATAACATTTTTATTGTATTTAAGTAAGAGCTAATTCTTAGAATACCAAAGATTTAATTGTATTTATTTCTATATTCAAATACAATTAATTAACATATTTATTTGTGTTATATTTTTAATTTATATCTATCGAAGCAAGTTATAACATAATTCATTACTAACTATTAAAATTTCATAAATTTAATAATTTATAGTTAAAGAAAAATAAAATATAAATCTTAATTATTATTTCATTAAAGAATCTTTACATCTATATATATATATATATATATATATATATATATATATATATTCTTATGTTTTCTTCCATATCAAATCCTAACCTTCCATTTTAATTACTCAAATTAAATCCAAACTTTCATTTCAATTATTTGAATTATAATTGATTAAAAAAATTTATTTTATTCATATCAAATATATTGTATTAATTATCATAATGATGTACTAATCTTTCATCTAACAGAAACTCTTCATCTTTTTTTAAACAATCTCGACCATTCTTAATATACAAATGACAAAATACTATTCATTCATTCGTCAATCTATTGATATTCTATCGCAACCCTTCAAATTTTGCCTTTTTATATTCCCCAAAATTAAATCTTAATTTTCATTTCAATTATTTTAATTATAGTTAATTAATAATTATAATTTTATTCATATTAAATATATTATATTAATTATCATAAGTATGCAATAATCGTTCATCTAATTGAAACTCTTCATTATCTTAAACAATCTTGACCATTCTTAATCATACAAATAATAAAAACTTAACCATCCATCCATCAGCCAATTGCTACTTGGTTACAACTCTTCGCATTCTAACTTTATAAATTACACTAAATTATTGTAGACTCTTGCTCATGTAGGGGCTTGCGCCTATAAGAAACCTGGACTCATATTATAAAGTCCTCACCAAATGAGAGTGAAATCTCTAGGGCTATGTCTTATTTAAAATTCAATCTGCCTTCTAAAAATTTGCCTCAAAACTTACTTGTTAAAACTCTCCTCAATGACCTGAAGAAAAAGAAAGGGGCCACAGAGAGGCCAGGGCATGAAGTTTTAGAGCCCACACACTATTCCATCTTAAATTAAGGTTTTAATTATTTAGAATTGAGATTTTTAGTATTTTAGTAGACATTTTATTAGAATGTTGGGTCGTACATTCCTAATTATTATATTAAAAGAACTCTCAGAAGGCGAAGATATGTGATATCAAAATCAATCTGAGATCCTAAACTTAGATGAGTACTATAGGATAGTAATTCGAACCTAGTCTAATGAACTACAAATGCAATGAGATGGGACTTATATATATAAACTGATAAAATGATTTTAAGAAAGCCCAAATTTATTGGACTTACATCTTGACTGGAATGGAATATTAGCTAAACTTTACCAGAGAAATTTAAAACAATTATTTTAGTCTTATGAAATAAAAGACAAAGCAGGTTGTTATTTAAATTTGAAATTTGGGACCGATATCTAGAAATCCTAATTAGTCCTAAACTTATGAATGATATTTAATTTTCTTAAAACAAAATGTAATTAAAATGTCATTCTTTAGTTAGTTCTTGATTTAATGCATGCTAGTTAAACACAACCGCTAGTATTGCTATGAAACTTTAAAGAAGCTTAAAAAAATAGTTTTTTTTTTCTCCACTCATATGCTTCTGCCTTAAATCCTATTGCGATGAAATCCTCTTCAACTCCCACGTGTTGGGATCACATTCTTTCAAGAGAATCCGATCCAATCAACTTCCCAATTTCATCTTTTTCAACACCTGAGGAGATCATCCCTTTCCCCCATGAAGACATTGTGGAGACATCAGAAGAATGGAATCTTACCCTAGTCAGCTATTCTTTGGGTAAGAAGTCATACTATGAAACATTGTTTGCTGTTGTCAATAAGGTATGAAAACTTAAACTTACTCTCAAAATGATCTCTCTTAGTGACAGCTTCTTCCTATTTAAATTTTCTTATCTAGAAGATCTGGATTTGCTCTAGTCTAGAGGAGTTTAATTTGTGTTGGGTAAATCTTTCATTGCGCAAAAATGGACTCCCCACTTTTCACCGAAACTAGAGGAATTCACCTTTATTCCAATTAATTTGGCTGAAGATTCATGACCTCCCTCTCTGCTGTTGGACTTTTATTGAATTTCCAAAACTGCAACAAAAATTAGAATTCCCCTTGTTATTTACTCCCTGACTGCTTCTAAATCTTGCCTAACTTATGCACGGGTATTTGTTCAAGTTGATTCATTTGCTACTTACTCGGAGCTTGTACACATCTTTGTGGAAGGAAAAACTTTTAATCTCCATATTCAATATGAACAGTAGCCCACTCCTTGCCAAAATTTTCTTATCAAGCCTCTATTTTCTTATCTATTATCTATGCCTCAATTTCCTTTGAGGAAAGATAAGTCTTATGGAAAGATCTAAAAAATCTCAAACCTCAAGATGATATGGATTGGGTGGTTTTAGGTGATTTCAATTGTTGTAGATTCCTTTCTTAGAAAGCTAGTGTGATTACTTTATTGGAATCTAGACTAGCTCCCTTTAATATTTTCATTTTTGAAACTAATCTTTAGGATTTATCTTCTGCGGATTCCTTCTATACCTGGTATAATCAAAGGGTGTACAATCCTAGCCATATCTTGGATAGAATCTTAGTTAATGAGAAATGGCTCTCCTCCTTTCTGAATGCTTATTACAAAGTGATAAGTACTTCAGTTTTGAATCATTCACCTCTTATTCTTAATATGGTTGATTTTGTTTAAGTTCCTCACAAATTCATGTTCAAGAATTATTCGGTCTAAAACCCTAAATTTTGGGATCTTATTTTCAATGTCTTTTCTACTCCTATGGAAGGTAACCCGATGGCCTCTTACTGCCAGAAGCTCTGGTCTCTAAAAGGCTTGATTAAAAATAAGATATGGGGCTCCTCGAATATGATTACTTCCATGATAACTAACCTTTCATTTCAACAAGCCAATTGTTAATCTCAGATTGAACTAGATCCCCTTAATGAAGATCCTTGTTCTCAATTGAAGAGTATAAATATTATACTTAACCAATATGCTGCATCTTGCCTTCTTAGACTATTCAAAGAGCTAAAATCAAATGGATGACTCATGGTGAAGAAGATTTAAAGTTTCTTTATTCTAAAATTTAGAGAAGGAACTCTAGAAACAAGAGCTGCTTGTCTATAACGTTACTTGGGACCCCTATTGATTATCAAGAAAATCTTCACATGATCATTCTTTACTTCAAGGAATTTTTAACTCTCCATCTCCCATTCAAAAAGACATTAGCTTCTTACCTACTGGTAAAGTGATTCCTTCTGATATGATAAACCATTTTATTTTATTTGATTCTTTTGAAGAAATTAGAGAAGAGATTTTCTCAAGAGATTCTAATTCAACTCTAGGTCCTAATTGTTGTTGCTTTGAATTTTATAAAAGAAAGTTGGCATATTATTAATCCCAATCTTTTTACTACTGTCAAATCTTTCTTCATTAAAAGTTATCCTCCTAGGTGTGATAAGGCTATAGCTATATCCTTAATCTCTAAAAAAGTTTATGATAATGATGTCTATGATTTTAGACCTATTGGTTTGTGCAATATTTTTATAAAATTATTGCAAAGGTGTATGCTGCTCGATTGAAACCCATCATGCCCCTTATCATTCATAATAGTCAAATGATTTTTATTACCTAGCGACTCTCTACTGATAGTCCTATTTTGGCGAATGAAATTCTCAACATGTTTAAGAAGAGTAATAAAGGGAAATTTTTTTGTGCTAAGTACGATATTTAGAAAGCTTTGATACAGTCTCCCGTGACTTTCTTCTGGCTAGAATGGAACAAAATGTTTTTCCACCTTTGTTCATAAAATGGATCAAAGGTTGTATCATAGGAGTGAATTTTTCTCTTTGCTTGAATGGTGCTCTTCTAGGCTTTTTTTCTTCATCGTCTGGACTTAGGCATGGCCGCCCTCTTAGTCCTTATCTCATCTATATTATTATGGATTCCTTTCATGTCTTCTTGAGAATAGCAATAATATTGGGGCATTTGAGGGGTTCAAAATGAACGATTTTCAGCTCTCACACATTCTCTATGAAGATGACCTATTGGTTTTTGGTAAAGTTGAAACTCAAAACTGCTTTCATCTCACTAATACCTTAAAAATTTCTTCAAAAACTACTCCGATCTTCACCTTAACTTGAATAAGAGTACTCTCATGATCTCTCCTATTGCTCCCAATCACTCAGGTATTCCTCATCATTTGAATATTCATAACACTACTTCCAAATTCACTTAGTTAGGTGTTCCCATTTCTATGGAGAGATTAAAGACTGCAAATTTTTCCCCTCTTTTAGAAAAAATTACAAATCTCTTATCTTATTGGAAAGCAAGGTTACTTTCTTTTACTGGTAGACTTCAATTTATGAAATATACAATCTGCAATATTATGGCATACTGGCTAAGAGCTTCTATAATCCCAAAGGCAATGTGTAAAGTATTGAAAAAATTTGTGCTAAACTTTTATAAAGGTGGGGGATCCAAAAAAGAGAATGCACCTCATTTCTTGGGCAAACATGTGCAAACCTATTAATAAAGGTGGGCTTGGCATTCCCTCCTTCTCGGCTATGAGATTTGCTCTTAATTGCTTCAATATTTGTAAAATGTATAATCAGAATGCACTTCTCTCTAATTGGTTGAGAATTAGATACATCTTTCCTTGAAAGTCTAGAATGCAAATTCAACTATTTTTTTGGAAAAACATTTGCCAAACAGCCCTGTTGGTTAGCAGTAAGTTTCAATTTCTCATAAAAAAAGAAAGTCCAGCATCTCTCTTATGGGATCATTGGAGTTTTGGGGAAATGTTTTCCTCTACTTTTTTGGACTTCGCCCTCTCTGATTACTGCTCTCAATTTGAAACTCTAGCTAGTTAGATTAGTAATAATAATTGGTTTATATTGGATTATATCCCTCATCATATTAAAAGTATCATTGCCAGTTATAATATCAGTAATGATAATAATAAAAACTTAATCTGGGATAAAAAGGATAAATTGGCCAACAAAGGCTATTATGCAGAATTTTTTTTTTCTAATGAACCTAATTTCGATTGGGCTTCTATGATTTAGCATAAGAAACATTCTATCAAATTTTCTGTTTACTCTTGGCTGGCCTTTAAGGGAGGTCTTAAAACGGTGGATGAGCTTTCTAAAAGGAACATTACTGTAGCAGATAAATTATGCTATCTTTGTCAAGGCTGCAATGAAACTTTTTCTCATATTTGCTTTGACTATTATTACTTCTTCGATGTCCTGATTTGTCTACTTCCTCAATGTCAGAATTTTTTGTTAAGACCTAATGCTTTGCAGACTTATGAATTTATTGGGGGTTTGCATGGAGAGAAAAATTTCAAAAATATTTTATTATTGACCCTAATGCTATTATTTATCACATTTGGTGGGAGCATAATAGCAGAATATTTAATACTGGAGCAATTTGTCCTACTACCCTTGCCATTCATATTGCCAAGTCTGCAAATCTCAAAATTTCAAGATGGAAAGAAGGGAGTATCATGAAGGAAAAGAATCATCTATAAGTCTTTGGGTCATTTATTGGTCTGGGAACTCTCAGTAAAAACTAATCTCTACAAGCACAATTTATTTGTCTTTGATTCGAGACTCTCTGGTTGGCTGCTTTGACTATTGATCATCTAACAACTTGGTATTCTTTGAGATTTTGGAAGTTTATGATTGAGCAAGGCAAGTTCTAGTTTTCTATGTTTTTGGGCCTTGGACGATGATGAACACCTGCCACACCCAATACCTTGGAAGGTCTCTGTGCAACCAAGGGTAGTGCTGCCTTGATATTTGAAGACGAAATAATCTTTTACTGAGTCCAAGTTAGCTTTTTAAGCCTTTCTTCAGTTGGTTCTTATTTGATTTTGTTTGCTTGCAATTTTTTATTTATTTCCAATTTTGTTTCTATAGTTGATGTTTCTGGTGTTTTCTGAACTTTGTTTTCTTCCTATTGTTTTTCTGTTTTATTTCTTTTTAAGCATTATTCATGTAACTTTTATCTTGATTAATGGAAAGGAGAAAATCATGTAGCTTATTCAAGCACGTAGGTTGAGAGATGCCTAAAATTTTTATTTCCCAAAATTATAGTAAAATTATCTGAGAAAATAACACACACAAAAGAAATAAAGAAAAAGTAGACATTTCTAGTGAAAAATTAAACAGATCACTCACCCAACTACCATAACATGTATAAATATAAAATAAAAGGAAAGTCTAAATTCCAAATTTGGCTAGTACCACTTGATTACAACACATTTATTTAAATAGGAAACAGCCTTTAGAAAGGTTCATTCTTTTGGTTCATTTCTCTTTTAGAAAAAAAATCTCATTAATAATTTATATTTAATTTTTCAAACAAATCATCATACATAGTGCCTTGCTACATAATTGAGCAAATAGTTATTTTTTGCCATATTTTTTTTTATTTTAGATGGGACTAAGCAGCTTTATTCTGTAAGCACATGCAAAAAAAAAAAAAGCTATAATTTTAATGAGTATTGGCCCTCTCTTTTAATAGCCTTATATAAGCATGTTCATCTGTAAAAAATAATTAATAATAAACATCCAAAGTGCCCTTAATCAAAAGGCACCTAAATGTTCATTACAAATCACATCAACATTCATAGAATAATCCAATCATTTAAACATTTGCACCCATCCATACAAATCATTTAATTTTCACATCAAAAAAGGAATCATCACATAAATCAAATTTAATCATAACAAAGCGCCTAATCTAAGATTAGGATTGGTTGCCCTAAGAAAGAAATTAAAGTATGTGCTAGGTTGTGTGGGTTTAGGATTTGAGCTTGAAAGTGCTATGGCACACTAACAGGGGGGTTGAATTGATATTTTAAAAACTTTTATTAAAACCAGAGTACTGCTCAAAAGCGAACAAAATTTTTAAAATAAGATATTTGAGACATACAAAAGAAAAAATATTTTTTGTTCTTATGTTTTTAAGATATTATTTTTTAAAAAAACTGTATGTAAATGATTAACAAAATCAGTTCCACAAATGATGCCGCAAAAATATGCAAAGTAAATCAAAAGCAGAAAAGTAAAGGTGGTGGAAATGCAAACTAGCGGTATTTATAATGTTTCGATCACCATACCTACGTCTACTCCTTAAAATCCTCCTTTTTAAGAATTTTAATATGTAGAAAACTCTTTCAGTACTCAACCTGGCGGAGAAACCCTTCTCTATTACCAAATAGAGAATGATCTTTACATGATCTGTGACAAGAAAAGTAAACAATGTAAACTAGCGGTATTTATAATGTTTCGATCACCATACCTACGTCTACTCCTTAAGGTTCTCCTTTTTAAGAATTTTAATATGTAGAAAACTCTTTCAGTACTCAGCCCGGCGGATCCGTTACCAAATAGAGAATGATCTTTACATGATCTGTGACAAGAATACAGTGAATCTCATAATCACTTAATCTTTGATTTGTCCTATGTTATGTCATCTTACAAGAAGGTATTCCTCTTGGTAGCTTTTTTCATTTGAGATGTACTTTTGTGCAGGCCCTCATCCATGCGAAAATCATATCTAAAAATGTTAAAATAATTTTCTTTGTCATCTATACGAAAATCCTATCTAAAAAGGTTACAAGAATGTTATTTCTATCGGCTCTTCAAAATTTAGCTCATTACAAATGGATTGAAAGAAACAGTACTGATTTTTGGAGTGCAATAACACCATTTGATTCTCTTGAAAAATAATCAAAATTGACATACAAGTCAAAAGCAAGAAATGAAAATTTAAAGAGGAGATACCCCATAGATTCTCTCTCTACAATTTTGGCTAAAATGATGCTTTCTCTTGATTTTGTTTTCTTGGCTGCTCTCAGATGCGTTGTTCTACTCAAAATCTGCTGGTTCTCGACTATGCACAAAGATTATTGATGATCATTCATAATTTTATACTATTGATGGTTGCTATGCTCAATCCTTTAAACACTCTTTCAATGCATCCTTTATGAAAAGATGTGCGCATTGGTATCACAAAGGCGTTTAACTTGAGCAATAGTGGCAGTGCTGAACAATCATCAGTGACAAGCTTCTTAATCCATATAAAAGGTGATATTTTTTAAGAGATCAAACGAAAAAAATGAACTTTTTACCGCATCATACAATCAGAACAGATTATAATTTACAGATAATCATGTATTTAATTCAAATAGAACAGGAATGACTATCTTACATTTCCTTAAAAAAAAAAAACGTTTTTCATGGAATATCCAAACCAGATGGTTTCTTCTATCTCCTGTTCTTCCTACGGGAGTATACCATACCTTTGATCCCATCCGGGTCAGCCGCGAAGCCCAGCATTCGATAGAACCCAACCACCTTCGGCTCCGCGTACAGCGCAATGTTAACAATCCCACGATCCCTTAAATCTCCCAAAAGCCGCTCCATAACCGCCTTTCCTAACCCAGTCCCCTGCAACGCCGGATCCACAACCACATCCCACACCACCGCATTGAAAACCCCATCTCCCGTCGCCCTCGCAAAAGCAACGGGAACCCCTTCTCCTCCGTCCCCGTTTTCCTCGAGCCAGACTAACGCGTCCGTATGCTCGAGCGCCACACGGAGCCGCGACGCCTCCCGCCGTGGGAATCCCACGCGGGCGAACACTGCGTTGAGGGCCTCTAGGTCTAGACCGGCGGAGCAGCGCCGGACGCGGATTCCGCGGGCCGCGAGCTCGGCGTCTGATATGGAAAGGGGGAGGGGTTGTGATGTGGTGTTGCTGGTTGAGGTGCAGCGTATTAATGGCGACGCTGATTGAGTTGGGATGGGTATGCAGGATAGAGGAGTGGAGGAGAGCAGGGGGAAGCGATTGGGCGGGAGGAGGAAGCCGTGGGCTTGCATTTGGTCGGCTGAAGAGGGAGGGAGGCGGGGATGGAAGAAGATAAGAGATCTTGTGGATCCTTGTGATGGAATCTGCTTCGCCTTTGAGCTTGTGGTGGGAGAAAATATGCCTATTGGGTAAAGTGATGAAACAAAACGAAGGATTTTTTACTTTTCAGTATATTATAGCACTTTTATGCGAGGTTGTTAAAACCACAACGAACCGGATCAAGGTTCAACGATTCGAACCGGATTGACATAAAAAATATAATAATATTATTAAAAATTAATAAAATTAATATAATAATAAAATATAAGAATCATATATGTTAATATAATTTATTATTATTTTATATTACATATTTAGATATAAATTATATTAAAAACTCACAATAAAAATTAATTATTTATAATATATAATTAAATATAAAAATTTAAATTGAAAAAAAATAAAAATTTTATTAACTTAAAATGTAAAATTTCTCAAAAAAATATAAAAACATTCATATTATAAAAATTTTATAATATATAATCAAATATATTAAAAATAAATGGATAAAAATAAAAAATAAATATTATCAACTAAATAAATATATATTATTCATATTATAAAAATTAATTAAAAATCATTAAAAAAAAGATGTTTTGCTTTGTATTGTGTTTACATGAAACCAAAGATAGCTTCTTGCTTTCTATGATTTAGGTTTCGTTTGGGACGGCTTTTTTATTGCTTTCTAAAACGGAGTTTTAATATAAAAATAAAAAAATTTGTACTAAAACTCCGTTTTAGAAAACAATAAAAAAGCCGTCCCAAACGAAGTCTTAGGCTTTGTTTGGGGCTGCTTTCATACTGCTTCTTAAAATAATTTTCTAGTACAAAAATTAAATTTTTTGTATTAAAAAGCAGCTTTAAGAAGCAGTAAAAAAGCCGTCCCAAACGAAGCCTTAGTCTCACATCACTTGTGATGTTTTGCTTTACATAGTTTATATAGCTTTTTGTTTTTACACATGATAGGAGCTCTTATGGAGCCTTGTGAAGTCATGTGAGAATGTTGCAAGTACTCTATAATCATAGTTTTTAATATTTATTTAAGGGTTTTAATATATAATATTTATATTAATTGATTAGGTTTATCATTTATTTAATATAAAATAATTTATTTGATAATTTAAATAAAAAAATTTGGACCGGTTCGCCGGTTCCTAGTTGAACCGGCTGTTCAAACCAATTCTGGCCAGTTTGATGAACAGTCGATTTTTAAGGTTGAACTGAACCGGCCTTCAGACCAGTTCACGGTTGAACAGAGCCATTTTAGATCTACCTCTACCATTTTTAAGACTGACTAAATCTAATATATCTACTCTCTTAAGTGGGCCATCGAAAGGCCATCCATTTCTGTGCATATATAAATCTCTAAATAAAACAATTTCGTCCCAATTGCATTCACAGTATGTAAATAGAGTTTGTTCATAGTATGTAAATAGAGTTTGTTGGGGAATGACTTTTCAACTAAAGTTAATAAGAAATATCATAAATTATTTTTTCTACAATATAAACCCCCACAAATTATGAAGTATTTTTGGCATTTTCTATAAAATATGCCTATAAAATGTGAAATATTTTTATTTAATATGTTGTTTGTATACAAAATATGCATTAATAATAATGATAAATTGTAAGGAGTTATGAGCAGTACATAAATTACATTATTTAGAGTTTTGTTCAAATATAACAAGAGTGCACAACCCATAAAAAATTAAAAATAAATAAAAAAATATACAATTATCCATAAAATTTTAAATCTAAAATAAGTATTATTCACAACTATATGTAGAAGTGCATTTGTAGGTACTTTCATTTTGTATTTTACACAATTATGCATAACACTTATTTCATTAAAATACTTATTATACATAGCTATGTATAAGGTTTTTTTAGTATATTTCTACCTTTTTTATGTTATATTGACAAGAAATCATGATTAATTCATTATAGTACTTAGACATAGTTATTTACTTGATGAAATATCAAAATAAAGCCTAGTGAGATGATCACAAATCAATGTTGAGCATCAAACTTTGGGTGTTCATCATATGCAATTCTGCATGTAAACTGATAGAATAAAAATCTCAAGATCTAATTAGAGATAATTATAGAAATTTTAAATGATTTATAGAATATAGAGCCATTAAAACTTCAATTAAGCATACACACACTCATCATCAAAAGTTTTTTCATTCATCTTAAAAATGTTTACAATCAAAATAATTTTATACAAGTATTACATGACAGACTATAAAATCATAAAGGAAAGTCATGACTATGAGAAATCTATATAATATACCTATATAGGCCTAGATCTTAGAATATATAACTTTTCTCTACTCAACTTACCCCTTCCTCTTATCCTGACCTAAAATAGATGTAAAAGCATGCATGGGCAATTATAGCTTAGCAAGCCACATCCAATGTTCTCAAGTCTTTAATAATAAGTATGTTAATGAAGTGGAACAACAAACTAAACTTATCCATGCATAAGTACTAATGGACTACTCAAAAGTAGTTGATATTTATAAAGAACTAAATAGTATTTCTACCACAATAACTCTGAATAACATAATAATACAATAATTAAATAGTAAAATAATAGAATAGTAAACACCATCTCCATTTCTCAAAACAAATAGAATTTCTCTTAGGCCCTTATACCTCCCAATATATATTGGAGTTTAGAATTTAGGCCATTATCACTCCCTGTGCTAGCATATAACATAATAGGCCCTTATGACTTCCAATGTATAACAACTCAAATATTCAGCATATAACATGTTCGAACCTCTACTAATCTTTAAAATTCCTTCATATTCACACATTTTAATAATATAAATGTAGAAATAAATGCATTTTTAAACATGGAACACATTATTAGAATTATCATATGGTTTCATAGAATATTCTACTTACAATCAATTAATCAGAAATTTAGAGGAAAAACAACATACAAATTTAAAAATTTTCATATACATATGTATATATAACTACTATATTCTCATAATAATACACACACACACACACACACACATATATATATATATATATATATATATATATATATATATAACACTCACAAACATTTGCAAAATGAAGTACAAATATTTTAAATACATAGGACTTATCATATCGTATTCTAACCAGTTTAGAGCACTATAATAATAGGTGTTGTAATGTCCCAAAATTAAAATTAAAGAATTACTTCTTTATCTTTTAAATTTTAGAGCCATCTATTTCCATAATAATAATAGTAGAAGCTAAAACTAACAATCAAAACCTAAAAATACAAATGTATCCATCACTCAAAAAATATGGACTTTGAAAATTTGCGACTCGCCCTCCTTATGCTTTCAGGGGAGTTTGATTGGATTAAATTTTGATGTAAACTTTCAGAAGACAAATTGAGTTTGGAATATATAAGACACTACTCAGAGATTTTTCCCTCATTTTGCGATGACTTTATGATATGAGTTATGGTTTCCTATAAGCATAAGCCCCTATAGTTAATTACCCCTCGCAATAATGAGAGAGAACTTTTGATTAAGACTAGTCATCAAATGAATACATCATACCTGTAGATACGTGTTATCCAGTATATAGTAGCTGTATTAGTTGGTATGTGGAAGTTTTATTTTTAAAATTAAAAATTTGACCATCTTGCCTTAAAGCGGATTGGGGGGGGGGGGGGGGGGGGGTTGATGATGAGCCCGATTAAGATCCCATGGTTCAATCATCTCAGGCCATCATAATCCCTGGTCTACTTAATCAGAGGAGGTAGTTGACCTAACCTGATAGAAGGATTCTTGTCGGCAGTCATGGGTTGACCTAACCTTAGAGACTAGGTGTGAATATTTGTCTAAGGGTATAAATTTGAATTCGCCTTAGCTGATAGAGGGCTTTGTGCCCTATCAATTATGTTCTATTGATTCATATCTCAAATATTTAGTGTCATTGAGGAGTATATAGGCTCTGGCCATGACCATAATTTAGTAGTGCCATGTAATAATAATCCACTCGGTTCAAAGAGCTCCAATCATAATCATTTACCTGTGGTGCTATTTGGTTGCAAAACTACCAGTAAGAGAACATGGCCATATTTTTATTAGTAGGAGACTGTTTGAGAATGAATTTTAGTAATATTTTTGACAAGCAATTAGCTATTTATGAGTTGAAGTGTATTTTCAATTTGTCTACCTCAATAAACTATTGGCGGCGGGGGTGGATTGGTTTTACTTTAAGTATTTAATGACTTATTTCAATTTTAAATATTTAAATTTGGTAACTTTTGGAATTGAATCTCATGGGCATTTTAAATATTTGAAATTAACTCATTCTATTGAGATTCACATTCAATACATCCATCATCAGGGTGATGATGAGAATTTTTATTTTACAGATTGAACATTGTTGACTATATCTACTTGACAATAGAGGATCAGAGTTTTTATTGGCTTTATGTCTTTGTTAGTGAATTTTCATTATTTAGAGACCTTGAAGGCATAATATAAACATATTAAAACAAATATATCAATTAACACCATAACTGTATATTTATTTGATAGCTTGAAACGTGTTGACTCCTATCTACATGTATACAATGATTATGCTTGAACTTATATTTATCATTTGACTCACATAGCATCCTTAGACCTCACATATATACCCATAACATGCTTGTTGGGGTTCATGCGTGTTCATGATTACATATGTATTTTCTTATATTATATTTGCATACTTGAATGTATATTTGTACTTTCATTTATATATTAGTGTGTTTACATGTGCACTTATATATTTATGTTTATACACATTGCAATATATATATATATATATATATATATATATATATATGTGTGTGTGTGTGTGTGTTGGGGGGGGGGGGGGGGGGGGGCATTTTTGGATATTTGTCACTAACCAGTCAGGCGGGCAACTGTTGTTAAAACATGTGTGATGCCCTATTTGAGAGCTTGTAGACCCTTCTATCCATTTGCATGCATTTTGCGGATTCGGTGGCAAGGCGTCTTGGTGCGTTGGGTCTCATTTGAGAATTTGAAAATGTCTTCTATCTTCTTTCATGGATGTCACGGATCCGATGGTGTGGCATTGCAGATGTGTGTTACTTGTTTCTTTATGCAGGTAGTCACTTTTAGGTATTAACACTATTCTGAACACAGGTGTGAGTTTCTTTCTTGACTGTCACTTTTGGGAATTGACAACATTCCAAATGCAACGACAATGTCAATTTTACGATCAGACGTTCGCATAATGTTGTGTATCAATTTTCTCAATTTATGTGTCATCTCCTCGAGATTCATGTTGTTGCTTTAGACGACCTTAATTGAATAGGTCAACATTGATTTTTGGGTGTTGACAATGTTCCAGACATAACAACAACAAAATTGATTTCACGATCGGCATTGCTTGGGTGACACTACGTATCAATTTTGGGTGTTAGTAGTCCCTTTAGACCAATCTTATTTGATTTGACTATGAGGGGTCCCCTTTATGTGAACTCGACGTCTTGATTGCAATGGTGTAGTATGTTTGGCAATTTAATGTTATTTAACCCTTCAAGTGATGTGTCACTTCGATGTGCATGTTGCTTGATTAGTTAGTTTTATCCTTTTTGCTCGTGATTTGATGTGTAGGGGTCAACAAAAAATCATATACACTATAAAAGAATTATTAGTATAATTGTAACATATCACTTCAGTCCTAAGTATAGAAGAATAGCTAAAAGACAGAAAGAAAAAACATAATAATAAACATGGAGAATTTTAATGTAACAACTCAAACTCTTAACTATTGAGATATTGTCCGCTTTAACTTAATGGCCTAGTATAACCTCCTAGGAGATCACCCATCCCAAGATTTTTGTAGGATAAGCACATTTAATTGTGACGTTTCTTAATAAAATTCTAACTATTACACCAAAAGGAGCATCGATGCTTAAGAGTTAGCTTGTTTTTACTTAAGGGGTTTCACATTTGATCTGATCAATCTCATAAGCATATTCCTCTGCCTTGATCTAAAATAATCTAAATCATATATAATGATAAAAAAAGCCTAGCAGATCAAGAAACCCCACAATTGACTCAAAACATGGTAAAGAAAATACTATACATGTCATAAGTTAATTTATAGTAGTAACAATCAATACGATCATAAAATCTATGCATAAATAGTAAAACATACATGCAGTTATAATGAAATCTATAAATAATAAAATAGAATGGTGTATAAGCCAATAAAGTTGTATAGTGGGAAATTAATTAGTAAACTAATAAAGCAAGCAAATGTCAAATCGATAAAACAGTCATCATCATGATAATACATTAATGCAGTAAATAATCAAGATTCACTATAACTAGTATCTCATAAGCAGTATAGTAAATATCGGTAACAATACCATTATCAATAACAACATTGATGAATTAGTAACAATCTCATCAGTGACAGTAATAGTAGAGCAATACATTAATAATAACAATAAAAAGTGTCAATCTTAGTACTCGTGGAAGTAACATTAAGATAATGCAAGTAAATTTGTACAGTGATAGAAAATATGTGAACAGTAATAGTAAAGTCGAACAGTAATAATAAATCAATAATACACATTTCAATAGTCACACAAAACAGATAAAAAGACTTGGTTTAAGCATTATTTTTGCAATAGTAAGTTAGTTGTTAGTAACTGTTGGCTCAATAAATAGAGTCATCACTTCTTTGTCCATTGGCATAGTAACAATTCCTTAAAATTTCCAAATAGTGAGCACTGAATAGTAAATGATAACACCAAATCACAGTATTTAAAAGAAAATATGTTGGCCCACCATCTTATATAAGTCAGTTATAGTCTCTAGCCAACGTCAGTGAAACCATATTTTTCTTATCTTTAACATAATATTATTATCAAATTAATATAATTGTAATAGTAATCAAATATTACCCAATCATACGCCCATTTTCATTCTCAATGCCTATATTAACAAAATATAATAACACCCAATTATTTAATTATTCTACATTATACAAAATATAATAATTTTTATTCTAAGCACTGAAATTTAAAAATTAACTAGCCAAAATGTATGTAATACTTGACATTATATATACAAAATTTTGTATGGAAGAATTCATTAAAATAAAGGAAAATATAATAAAATAAGTTATGGGGAGAATCAAACTGCCAACTTGAAATCTTTAAAAATAGAAGTAGGGAATAAGTTACCTACCTTAATTGGAATAATTTTTCATAAATACGGTGAAGTGATCCAAGGGGTTAAATTAGATTTCTACTTCTCCCTCTAATCCTGTCTCTTCTCCCTCTCTCGATTCCTTCTCAGGCAAGCCAACAGTGAGTGAGGGGGAGTATAGATGAGTGGAGAAAAAAATTATATATAAATGATTTTAGTGGCCTAGCGACAATGCTCAGACCAAGTGCCACAGTGCTACTTGTTGAATCAAGAATTACTATAGAATAAATACTTCAACACCACAATAGTCATTCTGGACGCCACTGTAGTCCAGACCCCAGTGCTTCAATACTCAAAGGTGCAGCATCGTTGCACTATAGTTCAAATTGAAATTCCTTTTTTCTAACACAATTCAAGAAGTTAAATTGTTACAATCTACTTATCATATAAAAATATCGTCCTTAATGTTTTGCTTAAGAATTTGGGCACAAAATTGATATAAATCAAATTCATATGATTAAAACTTGAATTAAATAAAAAAATCAAACCAAATCTTTTCAAATCAATAATCAATTATTATCACACAGTGCTATAGTACATTTAATCAACAATATGGTGTAGAAGCCAATAAAGTTATATATTGGGGAAACTAGTAAATCAATAAACTAGATGAGTGTCCAATGAATAAAATAGTCTTCATTGTGACAAAACAGTAATGTAGTAAACAATCACACATTCACTATAGTTAGTATCTCATAATAAATAATAATAAAAATATTAGCAATAGTATTTATGAATTAGTAATAGTCTCATCGGTGGCAATAATAATAGAGAAGTACAATAAGAGTAATATTAAATAGTGTCTATCTTAGTAGTAGTGGAGGTAACAGTAATATAATACAAGTAAATATGTACAGTGATAGCAAATCTGTGAATAATAGTAATAAAATTGACCAGAAATAAAGAATCAATAACATGCATTTCATTAGTCACACGAAATAAGTAATAAAACCTATTTTAAACAGTATTTTTCTAGTAGTAAGTTAGTTGTTAGTAACTGTTAGCTCAGTAAATAGAATTGTCACTCATTTGTCCATCGGCATAGTAAAAACTCCTTATAACTCCAAAAAAATGAAGAATGAACAGTAAAAGGTAACATAAAATCACAGTATTTAAGGAAAAGTTTGTCGATCAACCATCTTTTATGGGATAGTAATAGTCTCCAACCAACATCACTGAAATCAACTTTTACTTGCCTTTTACATACATATTATTATTGTTGATATTCGTTCACAATGAATTAGGTTGTTAAACCAAAGCTTATGTCCCAGTGACTAACCAAGAGAGGGGGTGAATTAGTAATAAAAAAAATTGAACCCTCTTTTTAAACTTTGGAAATTAAAACTTACTTGTTAGTAAATTTTTTTAGAAAAAGATTTTTTAACCACAAGTTGTAAATGATAAACAAAATAAAAAGCAGAAAAGTAAAGAACACTAGATTTATAGTGGTTCGGTCAAAACCAGACCTACATCCACTCCCCGGAGGCACCCTCCGAGTATTGCACTAATACCACTAGTGACTCTCCTTTTGCACCCACAGCAAGGCGGAGAAGCCTTTACAAAACTCTTTTCATCACTACCCGGTGTGGTAGAGAACCGTCATCCTTTTACACTATCCCCAGTGCTGGCAAAGAACCGTTTGTCCTTTCACACTCTCCTAGTGTGGGCAGAGAATTCTTCGTCCTTTCACACTCTCATAGTGTGGGCAGAGAACCCTTCATCCTTTTACACTCTTCTAGTGTGGGCAGAGAACCCGTGGCTGTTCACACTCTCCAAGTGTCGGCAGAGAACCGGATCTCCTTGATAGATCTTCTCACAAGAATTCTAGAATGAAGAAAGAAAAGAGTGAAGTAATCTCAAATCACAAGTAGAGATTCTTACCTTTGAACACCACGCTAAGCCTTCACACTCCAGTGGTAGGAATCCTCCTTTGAATGCACTCTCACACTCTCTTCTTGACTCTTCTTTCAATAGGCACGAAGATCAATGAGCAAAAAGACTAGGTGGCAGTCTAAATTGGACTATATATAGGAGAGACAAAAAAAATCGTCCAAAACTACAAATTTTTCAAGTCAACACGAAATGAATCGTCTCGTACGATCGTGGATCATCCTGGACAACTTTACTTAAAGTGTCGGAAACAATCATAATGAATATTGGTACGAACTATGTTCGTACACGATCATAGTCCCGTACGAACTAGGTTCGTCTGGTATGATCAGTTATACCATAGGTCGGTTCCTAAATAACTGCATGACGTAACCAACTTTGGTAAGTCAGTTCACATCATCCTAGGACGAACAGGACTTCGTCCAGACGAAATTTTTACATAGAGCAACTCGTCCTGGCACGATAATGAATTTCGTCTGAACAAAATTTTTATAGAGAAGAATTCGTCCTGGGACGATTTGAATTTCGTCTGGACGAAATTTTTACAGAGCCCAACTCGTCCTGGGACGAAAATATTTTCGTTATGGACGATCAGGACTTAGAAAAATTTTCTCAACTCCTATTCGTTCCATTGCTCCTACGAGGAGATAACTGACATGATCGTCCCGTACGAACTAGGTTCGTCCCGTACGAACTAGGTTCGTCCCTTACGATCAGTACAAATTTTGTAAGATCTCCTTAAGTGTGTGTGTGTATGTTTATTCACTCAGTTACAATTACTCCCTCTCAATTCAAAAAACTATTTAAAGCTTCAATTTGCAAAGGATTGTATGTTGAATTCGATTTGAAGTCTTCATAGTTTGGAGTTCATTTTTCCTGAAATGTTAGTACACACAAGAGCAAAACCAAATCTTCCAAAAAGTGTTAGGAGATAACTACACATAAAACAATAATATTTGAAATCATCAAAACTATATAAGTTGCAAGAATGTAAAACATGCTAGTAGCAACTTTCTTAATAATCATCACATTAATATAATAATAATAATAGCGACTAGCTATTACCCAATCATATACCCATTTATAGTCTAAATGCCTATATTAATAAAATACAATAACACCCAATTATTTATTCAATCTAAATAATATAAAATATAATAACTTTATTTTACCTAGTGAAATTCAAAAATTAACTAGTCCAAATGTCCATAATACTTGATACTATAATATACAAAATATTGTGCAGTAGAAGTTTATAAAAATCATGAACTTCTACTGCACATACTTTAATTAGAACAATTTTTATAAAAGGAGTTAAGCAATCCAACGGGTAAAATCGGATTTCTTCTTATCTTTATCCTCCTTTCTCTTCTCCCTCTCCCATTTCCATAGGCAAGCCGGTGGTGAGTGAGGGGAGGACAAGTGAGTGAATATATATATATATATATATATATATATATATATATATATATATATACTAGCTCATACTTAAAATGTGAAGTCAAATGCCAATATTTGACATGAATCCTCTATGATATAGATCAACAATTATCTTATCTAGTGTGAGGTGCACTTGAATTTTATGTTTAGAATATGAAAAATGAAGCCTTCCATCCGAGATAAAGCAAGGCAGTTGACAGGCTGTCTTGATGAAAAAACTCACCTTATTAATAAACTCATTTATTAATGTCTTTCATCCTTGCACCTATCAATTATACATCAAACTTCTTTAATTCCAAATATCCATAATATGAAGAATTTATTATACACTTAATATGAAGTTATTAGCTATTGTATTTGTACATCAGTCAAAATTATATATGTGATATTCTATGAGTGTAAAATCATTTGTAACATGCAAAGCCTATAAGTGTTACACATGAAGTCAAAATTTATTTGGTTATAGAATGTTTATTTTATATTACATTAAAACTTGAATTATAAAGTTTTAAAATTCATATTTGTGGAGTTTAGAGGCATTCTCCATTCAATGGATATAAGACTTGTTGTCAGGCTTATCGATTCCACATAAGTGGGTTATTATGTCCATTAATGAACATCTTTCGATATGCACAAGAGATCTCTTATATTATATACATATTCCGTATACTAAATTGAAGGAAATGACACTCATCCTAAGTGGTTTACAAACAAAAATTAATGAGTATATAAAGAAGCTTTGAACAAAAAGATTCATTGGACAAGTTTGATTCAGCTCCATTATTGTTTTAAAAAATGAGTAAGTTTTCTAAAATTATTTTTCATTAATTTTAAAATATTGCAATTAATAAAAGCCATAAAATACACCTTTCATTCATTGAGACATTTCCTTCACCTTAGGTGTACATCTCACTATGTCTTAGAACACTTTAAATGACTTTGTTCATGCATGGGTTATTGTGTTCACTCAGAGTTATTTATAACCATGCTAAAATATTAAATCACACATTGTAAAATTCAAATTAAAATAATAAATTGGTAACCACTTGAATTCAAATCACCCCAAGAAAAAAAATTAAACATCTTAAAATTAAAACAAAAAACCACATTAGTAATTACTATAACATCCACACAACTTACCATACAATAGATGTTTTCATAAACATATATATTGTAACGGAAACTATGATTGCGTCTTAAAAAATTACGGAGAACAAATGTAGAACGAGAAACGACGTTGAACGAGAATGGAGCAACGGTGATAATTGAGCGGAAACGGTCATCGACAATGAACGGACGACGAACAACGACGAACCCATGGGAGATAATTTTCATAAGAGTAGGAATGCGAGGAGAAATCGCGAGAGGTAGATGAGACACACGATCGTGTGATAAGAGGGAAGACAGGCTGGGTCCGATATAGGGATTTTTTCGATGGAGTTTCCTGCGGATTATCTGTCGACAACTTTTTGGCTAACCTTTTATTAGAAATAATTCGACGGGCTTTAATAAGCCAGCTACTACTCTGTTGGTACAATAGCTAGAATCATTTTCGATGAAATTTTCATCAATACATTTTACCAGCTTTAAGTAAACCAGCAGATTACTCGACGGAATGTCCACCAGAACTAACAGTTTTTTTTTATATATATAGCAATGGCTATAATTTCATTTTCAACCTACCATTGTAAATCATAGGCGTCCATAGAAAATTCGATGATCCCAAAGGTCCATTGGTTGGAACTACATGAATTTGATCCCTGAATGCCAAGGGATTATGAGCGCGTGCAATTTAATGGCTAGGAAATTATAGATCGCACATTCACCTCAGAATGTTTCAAAACCCAAAAAACATAGGCTCAAGAATCAAATTTACCTTGATTCAATGGGAATTTTTAGGGCTTTTGTGTGCAACATGTTCAACTGTGCTTGGGGAACAGTTTTATTATAGACCTTGAAGCCTAAAGCGCACCAAGTTGAATGTTAGTTTTCAATCGTGGAGGCTCATTAGAGCTCAATCAGATTTACAATCAAAGGGATCTTGAAGGCTAGGGAATGAGATGGATTAACTGCTCTCACATTATAGAAGCTGGAGAAATCAAATGTCGAACCTGAGCTAAGCTTGAAAAGGGGGCAATTTAAGATTTTGATCTAGCTGTTTAGGTACAAATTAGGCTTCCTAAGCAATTAGGGTTACTGGGGAAGCTAGGATATATCAATTGAGGTAGAAGGAACACATGACTGAATCAAGCATGACCATTTTCAGCCACCCTAGCTAGCCCAAGTGGTAGGCAATGAGTATAAGGCTAAAGAACATGGTTAGGTCTTATAGGGTCTAGGGATGAGTATAAGGCTAAAGAACCATGGTTAGGTCTTATTGGGTCAATTTGGATAATTTGTATTTTAAGGTCAACTTGTGTTTGACAGGGCATGACCATGATCAAGAGTCATATTGATCCAAAAGGGGTCTTGGATTAGTTTGGCCCAAACTCAGGGTTAAGGGATCGGGTTTGAACCAAGTTTTCCTATGGATAAGGCAAAATGACAATTTTGGTATTTTTTGATCAGTCATGGTTTAACCATAATCAAAGGGGCTACAAGAGTCAACAATAATTATAAATGACTTAAATATATATTTGGTTCAATTAGAGTTAAAGGAAAGATCACGAGGCTAAGTTTGTGTCATTAGGGTAAGCTTAGAGCCATTTTGATAATTTTAGGTGTTTTGGGTTTTAAACAAGACTTCGCCTAGGATTTGGGTTTTTATTGAGTTATACAGCTTCCTAAGGTCATGGGGAGTGTTTATTAGGTTCTATCTTTCTCGAGCTAGTTAGTGTTAAGTTCTTGGATTACCTTTTAGGGGTTCTATAAGTCATTTTTAAGCTAGGATAAAAAGACTTAGGTGTTAAGCATTAACTTAAGGGGAAGTAGGCATCAACCTCATTTAAAAAATGAGCTCAATAAATGGACTCCCAATAAGTGTGATAAACTCACAAAGGTACACCACATAAGGGCGGATCTACCAGAAGTTATGCGGAGTAGGCTTAATATAGAAGTTATACATTTAGTGAGCAATTTGATGGAGAAGTATAAAGAGAATAAAGAAGATCTATATATGATATTTATTGATTTAGAATAGCATATAATAAAATTCAAAGAGAAATGCTCTAGAGAGTTAAAAAAAAGAAGTTAATAATGCTTAAATTCAAGTAATTAAGGATATATATATATATATATATATACATGAGTTGTTACTTTATGTTCAAATACAAGGTGATTTGACTAAGTATTTTCCTATATCAATTGAATTACATCAATGATCAACTTTAAATCATATATTTTTGCTTTAGCCATGAATGTTCTTACTAGACATTTGCACGACGATGTACCTTGTGTGCAATTTTTCTTGATGATATTCTTCTTAGTGATAAAGTAAGAGGGGAATTGATGAAAAAAAATTAATTATGGAGGTCAACTTTAGAAACTAAATTTTTTCTTTAAGTATATCTAAAATCAAATACATTGAGTGTAATTTTAATACTAATAGATCAAGGTTGTCATGTTGTGGGATCAAGTCATTAACAAAAATGCATGTTTAAAATATTTCAAGACTATTTTTCTAAGCAATGGCAAAATAGATATTGATATTATTATATGTAGAATTCAAATTTAATGGATGGCTAAAATAGAGAAATGCATTAAACCTACCGTGTGATAAAAAAAATACCCCTCAAATATTAAAAAAAATAAAATAAAAATAGTAATTATTTATAACACAAAATATTGAGTATTAGAAGAAAAGCATAAAATCTCTCAAATATTCAACTTTCGTTAAAATAATCTTCATTCCTTCTTATATTATTTTGTAGAAAATTATTGATATGATTTTTCATTCCAATATCATTGGAGAATCATCAATTAATCATAAACATTCAAATATCAAAGTTAGCGCTGTTTTTATCTTTTCACAAAGAAAATAAAATAGTCAAATAGGGAATAAAATTAAAAATATAATAAGAAAAAATTTTAACTTCATGTCCAACATTATTTTATAAATAATTAAAAATATTTACATACAACTATCTCATTACCATTAATTATTCACATGCTAAACTATTACGCTATTCATACCAAATAATTTATCCCATAGGAGAAGAATTTAGATCACACCATGAAGAAATTATTCTTTGCAGAATTCAAACAGGAAGAACCGTCCAGACTGTAAATGTTGATACACACTGTGTATAAAATTGAACACAATATGTACATTCATATGTCCGGACAGTTCTTCCCGTAAGGACTCCACATAAAATAATTTCTCCACACCATGAGGTGAAACATCACACATATTTGAACACATTAACATTTAGAATTTAAATTTTACAATTAAATCCAACTAATTAAATATTTTGATATATTTTTGCTAAACTATCAGTAATGAATTAGTACTTTATAATAGCACATACAACAACGAAATAAAACTTAGATTAATATAAGATTAGATCCTATTATTATTAAAATACTCTATATAAAAAATTTAAATCTTTTTACAGATTTTCAACTGCTCTGCTGAATTTATGAGCTTATTCAATGATGATCGAGACTAAACATTGTGGACCTGCATCTACAATAATTAATATTCATGAAATCCTTCTCCATGCATAAAAAATATAATCAGAATAACATGCTCTGATCATATAGGCTGGAATATTGTATGACAAAAGCAAACTTATCCTGTTATATTTTCTTATTGTCCCATGAAAAATGCAATCCTATAGTTCATGAACTTCAGGTTTTTGGCTCACTGTCTTTATCTTTCTCGGGGTACTCCCTTGGTCCAAAGATGGTTGATCCTATTCTAACATTAGTACTTCCCATTTCAATCTGCAAAATTAAAACCATTAATTCATCGAACAAAGCCATTAATCAAGTCATCATATTAAAGTTTCGTTTGGGACATCTTTCTTATTGCTTTTTAAAATAGATTTTCAGTACAAAATTAAATTTTTTTACTATAAAACTATTTTAAGCAGTAAGAAAACCATGAAACCTATGTCTTGATTTGAAACCGTTTTTTGTCATCATTTTTTTATTGCTTTCAAGATTTTTTTTTTTTATAAAACTACTTAGAAAACAGTAAGAAAACTACTATCTCAAACGAAGCTTAAGAAGAAGCCCTTTAAGGATTGAAAGGTGGTTTGAAGTTTTAACAATACAAAAAGAAATTGGTCAACATTATCATCTATCAAGTAAATAAGCAGAAGGCAACAATATTTTTAAAGTTTAGTTTTATGAGGTACTTACGGCTTGCTCGAAGTCTGCAGACATGCCCATAGAAAGCTCACACTGCTCCTCCGGGATACCAAGAGCTTCGCAGACCTCATTCCTACACCTACGCAATGTCTGCTTCAAAAGAATATAATCAGACAAATGAAGGTGTTGAAATAAGATGCAACAATAGGCTACTTGAAGTTTGAGAAAGCACGTTGAAATTTTCTGGAGTTGAGGAATAGTCGAGCATTCCTATTGTCATAAGGCCAGAGAAGATGAGATTAGGACAGCCAAATTTGACATGCTTTGCTAGCTCCACACATCCCGAGGGTTCTACACCATATTTTGCTGCAAAGAATTATGGAAGTTTAGTTAAGGATTCAAAGGGATTCGAAGGGAGATATATCAATGCTACAGATCAAAATAAGAAAAACCATTTTGTAAAACCCATAAAATATCCCATCGATAGCAACATACAAAGGATATCTCTTTTGCAAGTTTTTTTTTTTTAAGACCTTTGAACATTATAGAAGTCAGCCAGCCAACATAACTAATGCACTTTTGATAACCAATTAATATTTGCAGCTGAATCATTTGTAAATAATAAAGACAGATAAAAAATGGAGATCCTAAGTAATCTTAGGATGACAATAATACAGCGGATGCTGGACTTGTAATATTATGTTGCTAAAACGTACAAAGAAAGAATGCTTAGAAAAAGGTCACGCTTTCACAACTTACACTCCTCTCCGCTGGTATTCACTTGGACAAAAACCTTCAGAGGCTTTCTTCCAAAGTTGGCAACAGCTCGATTAAGATGATTGGCAATCTGCAAGCAAAAGTTAGATGCATTAACGATCATATTGTGAGTGAAAGTATTCGTTTTAAATGATGCTAGATTCTCAATCTCTTCAAATGCAAAATTTGAATTTTGTTTATGGTTGAGTTGCCAGTATGTGAGATTAGGGTTTGGCGAGTGCATTTTTTCTGACATTATTGATGTAAACAACCATCAAATTTGTAGTTGAACTGAGATCAACTAGATAATTTCACAGAGAACTTAAGCATGGTGAAAAAGAAAACCAATTATAAATTACAGGGGAATCTAAAGATTGCAAGAAAATGGCCGTGGTTTTCATCATATCATATTCCACAGTAAATAATTTCTACATGTAATAGCAAAAAAAAAAAAAAAAAATCCAAATTTTAAGTTGCGTTGAAATGATAAAACTTTGTTTTGTCATGATTACAATCAAATAAATGGTTGAATAAATTTAAACGTAGTACAAAATTGTTGAAGTCAATTAAAGTAAAACAAGTAGTCTTTTGTACAACAAAGGATGCCACGGTAAAACAAGGGTGGTAAGACAGTATGATACCTAGCAACGCATGGAGTTTTTCTACTTTGAGTAGCTTCGCTTTCTTTATGACTACATAGAACTGCATGAGTCCATGCCATCATCCAAGAAGAACACCAATAATAAGGACAAGCTCAAGCTTAAGCTTATTTATAAAAGGACCAGCTCAACTAATAAACTATCTAACAAGCCCGTTTGGAGCTAGCATTTGAGACAAATCAACTCACTTCAATACCTGATGAGAGCAGTTACTGCAATTGAGGCAACTTTATCTAGTAATTTATTCATTTTAAGATCATCGAAGAAAATATTGGTCATAACATTAAAGAACTTCTTGGACATAAAATTAAAGAGTACTTGCACATAGAGATCCAGAACTAAAAGAAGAAGAAATAAATAGGCAAAGTTGAACCTAAAATTCTTTTAGAAGCTCTTATTATTCGTTCAACTTCCCCGTCACATTTAAAGAGAAATGAATAGAACATAGATTTTAATTAAATATATAAATGATAACATTCAAATTCCCACCGCATTTAATGGATCAAGCAACCTCAATAGTTTGATTAGGTGCATTTACAAAGTACGCCCTAGGCCCCTGAGTAGTTTGAGTGGAGGTGGATTTTAAGTAAATGTTGCCCAAATGAAGAGACTAAAACCAAAACAATGTAGATATGTCTAAAAGGCTGAATATATCCATGTGAAGCCTGAATTATTCAAAAAGACTCATGTCCAAATGGGACATAGACATGCTCTTGTTAGGGTTGTGTCCTAAAGAAATATTATTGTAATATATTTTTTATGGAAATAAATATTTAAAGACAAGTTTAGCATGTTTCGATATTATCATTTGATATAATATTTTGTTCCATGATTATTTATGTAACCATAATTCAGTATATAATTATATACAAGAGGATTGAATTATGGATAGTAATCAAAACAAGTTCATAATTATTAATTATAGTTGGAATCTATAATTAAATATTATTAGTACGGTCTATCAATATTAAGAATGAAATAATCTTATCCGGATTATTCGATATGGAGATATTAAGGATGGAGGTACTTTATATAATATGATTATATAGAACTGGACCAGATAAATTTTGAATTCTCTAATAAATTCTGTTTTAATTATAGAAAATTTAAAATTAATCATAAAGATGATCATATATAAAACAATCTTAATCCTGAGTTATTAATAAACTCTTATTTGTGACATTTAGTTTTTTGATTTACTCGGAAATAGTTTGGAAGAAATAAACTCAATCCTTGTATTTCAGAAACACAATGAAACAAATGGCTGGGAATGTTAATATACAGATATGGAATCCATTCCTTTCAATTTTGAAAGTTAGAAAATTAGTTCCCTTGAATAATTAATTCAGAACTTGAACAATTGAGCGCTCAAATTTTGTGACTAGGTCATAAAGTTTATTGTTCATTAGAGAATTAATTGGAATTCAAAGATTAAGATATAATTAGTGAGGTGACAGAATTACCTAGCTCTAATAATGAACTTTTTATGGAGGATTATTTTATATGTAATGATTAAATCAATGGACGATTCAATTTTATAATTGAGTAAATTATACTATAATTTCAAAAGTGCAATTTCATATTTATAGTGGAATAATATTGAAATTAATAATTTTGATTTGTTAATTTAAGAGTTAAATTAATAATCAAATTTATTGGAGCTTGAATTATAGGTCCATAGGTCACTTCTTCATCACCTAAGCTCTATTATATATTGAACACTAAGAATGTGACATAATATAAATGTTAATTATGATCACATTAGTAACATATTTATGATCACCTTTTAATTTTATATTTCATGAAGGTAATGATGACTCATCATTAATATTTTCTTAATATTAAAAGATAAAGATAAGGTTGATGATAAGTCATGATGTGTCATGATAATTATTATCAAATATCTTTTAATATTAAAAAATATGGATAATATTAAAGATAAGATTGATGATGTGTCATGATAATTATCATTTTAATATTAATTAAAAATGTTTCATGAAATACTAAGAGGTGCTTATGAAAAGATGTGAACTTTTCTTATAAATAAGAATTAAGTTTTACATGAAATGTGATTGATGATGATACATAATTCCTTCATGAGAGATGGAAGAATATGTATGAGAAGAATGTTGCTCTCATCGTCTTTTCTTTTGAAGGATTAAATTGTGTTTAGAACACAAATTATATTCAAAAGAAAAAGTGTTCATCAATAATTGATTGATTGTGCCCACTCACTAAAATATATTTTGTGGGGTGATTAGAAGAAAAAGGCTTACGGTCTCAATCAACGTTTCGACGAAAAAGATCTCAAATCTCAATCAATAATTCGGTAAAGTTTTCTTCATTTCATATTATAAAGTATTTATTAAGAAAATTAATTTTGAGAATGTCTTAATTTAATTTTCTAAAAATCCTGATTTTTATTTTCGCATTTTATATTATGATATAAAAATTCCAACAATTGGTATCAGAGCCAGAGTTTATTTCTGAATAAATCTTTCTGGTTTATTAAAATTCTTATTTTATATGATAAAATTTAGACCACTTTATAATCATTTTGTTCATAAGATGAAAAATGATTAAATGTTATAATTTTAATAGTTATGTAATTTCTATAATATCTTTTTATAAAATAAAGTATTTCTTATGAGATATTTTTTTTATGCAAAAGATATTTGAAAAGTGTTTATGTATTTTTTTAAGCCAAGTAAATCTGAAGTAGATTTTGAATTTACTTTAGTAATATTGTTCTTGAAAATTTCATGATTTAATCATGAATTTTTTCTTATATTTTATAAGATAAAATAAATAATGAGTGGGAGCGGGTTTTATGGAAATAAAACCTTTGGTCTCCATTATTAATTCAACATCGTGAGTTTTAAGTGGCGCCTAGCAACGCATAGATTTCGTTCCCCTACGGAAGGTGTCCATTTAATTTAATAACAAGGTTGATTTCTTTTATATAAATTTTGTAAGATATATTTTAAAATTGACCTACCCTACGGCGGCAATTTTAATTTTAATTTTAGAAAATTATAATAATGGGTCACACTCATAAAGATATATATTAAATTTGTTAATTATATCTTGACCAAATAAACAGTTATTAATAAGTAAAGATAAATATGAGATATTTATGATTTTATTTATTAAATGATAAAGTATCAATTTAATTTTATAATAATATGACTGACCCCACGGCAGCATATTATTAATAAAATTAGTATAATCGTGGCATTAACAATTTTTTTATTGTTTAAAGGCATAGATCATATATGTATATGAATCATGCTGATATATGCCAAATTTTAAATGATATGTCATGCTAATTTTAAAATATGTTTATTTATTTATTTCAGTTATCATGACGAATCCCATTCTCACAATCTTATTAAATGAAAAGTTAACTGGGGAAAATTTTGTGAAATGGAAAAGCAATATGAACCTTGTACTGATTTGTGAAAATCAAAAGTTTGTTTTGAATGAGGAATGTTCTCCACTTCCTGCTGCTAATGCTTCTCGTACTGTACGAGATGCCTATAAAAAATGGATTGACTCAAATAACAAAGCAAGGTGCTATCTCCTTGCTAGCATGTCTGACGTGCTAAGATCACAACATGAAAATATGATAACTGCATATGAGATTATGGAATCTCTCCAATCCATGTTTGGGCAACCTTCTGAACAAGCTCGTCATGAAGCTATCAAAGCAGTTATGAATTCTAAAATGAAACCAAATGTCTCAGTTCGAGAACATGTTCTCAAAATGATAAATTATATTCATGAAGCTGAGATTAATGGAGCAATCATTGACGAGGGAACTCAAGTGGGGATGATTTTAGAAACTTTATCCTCACGATTTCTGCAATTCAAGAGCAATTACTTTATGAATCGTCTAAAGTATAATCTTACTGAATTGCTAAATGAGCTTCAAACTTTTGAATCAATTTCAAAAGAAAAAGAGCCAGAATCAAATGTTGCTGAAGTTTATACTTCTTCTACTTATAAGAACAATAAGAGAAAAAAGAAAGATAAAAACATAAAATTCATAAAAGGAAGCAAGAATAAAAGCAATAAAAAGAACAAAAGCTCTAAAAAGGAACCCAAAGGAAAATGTTTTCATTGTGGGATCGAAGGGCATTGGAAGCGAAACTGCAATAAGTATCTTGCGGAGCTAAAAGAGAAGAAGAAAGAAAAGCAAGGTAAATTTGATTTACTAGTTCTTGAAACATTTTTAGTTGAAAATGATTTATCATCCTGGATAGTTGATTCAGGTGCAACTGATCATGTATGTTCTTCATTGCAGATGCTTAGTTCTTGGAGGAGACTTGCTAGTGGAGAACATGTTATGAGAGTAGGGACAGGAAGTACTATATCAGCTCAAGCAGTGGGAGCTGTTAGGCTTGAATTTGAAAATAAATATCTAGTGTTGACTAATGTTTATTTTATTCCAGGGTTTTCTAGAAATATTATGTCTATTTCAAAGTTGTTTGAACAATGTTTTGGACTCTCTTTTTATAATAATGAGATTGTTATTTCTAAGAATGGTTTGAATATTTGTTCTACAATAATGGAAAATGAACTCTTTATGTTAAAACCCACTAGAAACACACTGCTTAATACTGAAATGTTCAAAGTTGAAAAACCTAAACAAAAAGGGCAAAAAATTTCATATGAAGATAACACATATCTATGGCATCTTAGACTTGGTCATATAAACTTAAATAGGATTGAAAGACTAGTAAAGGATGGTCCTTTAAGAGAACTGACAGTCGGAACTCTACCAGTCTGTGAATCTTGTTTAGAAGGAAAAATGACTAAAAGAACTTTTTATGGAAGAAGTGAAAGAGCAAAAGAAACCCTTGAACTTGTGCATTCAGATGTTTGTGGACCATTTAATATACAAGCAAGAGGTGGTTATGAATATTTTGTCATTTTCATTGATGACTATTCAAGATATGGTTATGTTTATTTAATGACAAGGAAATCTGAAACTTTTCGAAAGTTTAAAGAATTTCGTGCTGAAGTTGAAAATCAATTAAGCAAGTCATTAAAAATACTTCGATCAGATCGTGGTGGTGAGTACTTAGATACAGAATTCAGAAATTATTTAATTGAAAATGGAATTGTATCTCAACTCACTGCACCTGCAACTCCACAACAAAATGGTGTTGCTGAAAGAAGAAATCGAACATTGCTCGATACGGTTAGGTCTATGTTACTCGTCCTTACCAAATTCATTTTGGGGATATGCAATACAAACTGCTATGTATATTTTGAATATTGTACCTTCAAAATCAGTTCATAAGACACCTTTAGAATTATGGAGTGGGAGTAAACCTAGTTTACGACACATCCGTATATGGGGATGTCCGGCACACGTATTAAAGACGAAAACTAATAAGTTGGAATCACGTTCAGAAGTATGCATTTTTGTCGAATATATCCAAAAGGTACAAGAGGAGGTTTGTTTTATAGTCCTCAAGAAAAGAAAGTATTTGTATCGACAAATGCTACTTTTCTTGAACATGAATATATGAAAGATTTCAAACCTCGGAGTAAAGTGTTACTCAAAGAATTGCTAAATGAACCAATCACAAAAGATATGGACACTATTGTTGAAAGTCAGCAAAAGGAAACCACCACTCTAAATCAAGAACCTTTATTGCCTCGTCGTAGTGGGAGAGTTATTAGATTACCCTCTCGATATAATATTAATGGAGAAGCATATATTGTCGCATCTGATGATGACAATGATGATCCATTAACATATAAACAAGC
This sequence comes from Dendrobium nobile, assembly GCA_022539455.1. Taxonomy (NCBI): domain Eukaryota; kingdom Viridiplantae; phylum Streptophyta; class Magnoliopsida; order Asparagales; family Orchidaceae; genus Dendrobium; species Dendrobium nobile. Next base: position 62,259,934 of record CM039733.1, on the reverse strand, counting down.
ATTAGAGGATCCTGATAAAGAAAAATGGTTAGACGCCATGAAACTTGAAATAGATTCGATGTATTTCAATTCTGTTTGGGAACTTGTGGATCTTTCTAGCGAGGTAAGACCTATAGGATGTAAATGGATATATAAGAGAAAAAGAAGTGCTAATGGAAAAGTTGAGACTTATAAAGCAAGGCTAGTGGCAAAAGGATACAACCAAAAGGAGGGTATTGATTTTGATGAAACTTTCTCTCCTGTTGCTATGCTTAAATCTATACGTATAATTTTATCCATTGCTGCATATTATGACTATGAAATTTGGCAAATGGATGCAAGACGGCTTTTTTGAATGGCTATCTTGAAGAAAGAATTTATATGAAACAGCCAGAGGGTTTCATAATAGAAGGTCAAGAGCAAAAAGTTTGCAAACTAAAAAGATCTATATATGGACTTAAGCAAGCTTCAAGGTCATGGAATATAAGATTTGATGAAGCAATTAAATCTTATGGATTTGATCAAAGCTTAAATGAACCTTGTGTTTACAAGTACTTTAAAAATCAAATAGTTGTGTTCTTAATTCTTTACGTAGATGATATTCTACTTATTGGGAATAATACTGAATTATTATTTGACGTAAAGAAATGGCTGGCCAAACAATTCCAAATGAAAGATTTGGGAGAGGCAAGTTTTATACTTGGGATAAAACTAATAAGAGATCGTAAAAATAAAATATTAGCACTTTCTCAAGCATCCTATATTGAGAAGATTCTTACAAGATTTGGGATGCAAAACTCCAAGAAAGGAAATATGCCTTCACGTCATGGAGTTTATCTTTCTAAAAAGCAATGTCCTCAAACACAACAAGAAAAAGATGATATGCTACAAGTGCCTTATGCATCAGCAGTTGGTAGTCTCATGTATGCAATGTTGTGTACAAGATCTGACATTTGTTATGCTGTAGGCATAGTCAGTAGATATCAATCTAACCCAGGAAGGTTTCATTGGGTGGCAGTTAAGCATATACTTAAATATCTCAGAAGAACTAAAGAATATATGCTTGTGTATTCTGGAAGTGATTTGATCCCTAAAGGATACACTGATGCTGACTTTCAATCAGATAGAGATGAAAGTAAATCTACATCTGGCTCAATATTTATTTTAGGAGGTGGAGCCATAGTTTGGAGAAGTATAAAACAATCATGTATTTCTGACTCAACTATGGAAGCTGAATATGTGGCTGCTGCAGAAGCGGCTAAAGAAGTAGTTTGGCTCCATAATTTTTTAAAAGAATTGGAAGTTGTTCCAAATTTAGAAAAACCTCTAACACTATTTTGTGATAATAGTGCAGCTATATCAAATACAAAAGAAGCCAGAAATCATAAAAGGGCAAAACATATAGATAGAAAATATCATTTGATAAGAGAGATTGTGAAAGAGGGTAAAGTATCAGTACAGAAGATAACATCACAAGAGAATATTGCTGATCCTTTTACCAAGACACTGCCTGAAAGAATTTTTCAGAAACATGTACAAGAAATGGGATTGAGAAAGATGTCTCATTTGCTTTAGGGCAAGTGGGAGTTTGTTAGGGTTGTGCCCTAAAGAAATATTATTGTAATATATTTTTTATGGAAATAAATATTTAAGACAAGTTTAGCATGTTTCGATATTATCATTTGATATAATATTTTGTTCCATGATTATTTATGTAACCATAATTCAGTATATAATTATATACAAGAGGATTGAATTATGGATAATAATCAAAACAAGTTCATAATTATTAATTATAGTTGGAATCTATAATTAAATATTATTAGTACGGTCTATCAATATTAAGAATGGAATAATCTTATCCGGATTATTCGATATGGAGATATTAAGGATGGAGGTACTTTATATAATATGATTATATAGAACTGGACCAGATAAATTTTGAATTCTCTAATAAATTCTGTTTTAATTATAGAAAATTTAAAATTAATCATAAAGATGATCATATATAAAACAATCTTAATCCTGAGTTATTAATAAACTCTTATTTGTGACATTTAGTTTTTTGATTTACTCGGAAATAGTTTGGAAGAAATAAACTCAATCCTTGTATTTCAGAAACACAATGAAACAAATGGCTGGGATTGTTAATATACCGATATGGAATCCATTCCTTTTAATTTTGAAAGTTAGAAAATTAGTTCCCTTGAATAATTAATTCAGAACTTGAACAATTGAGCGCTCAAATTTTGTGACTAGGTCATAAAGTTTATTGTTCATTAGAGAATTAATTAGAATTCAAGGATTAAGATATAATTAGTGAGGTGACAGAATTACCTAGCTCTAATTATGAACTTTTTATGAAGGATTATTTTATATGTAATGATTAAATCAATCGACGATTCAATTTTATAATTGAGTAAATTATACTATAATTTCAAGAGTGCAATTTCATATTTATAGTGGAATAATATTGAAATTAATAATTTTGATTTATTAATTTAAGAGTTAAATTAATAATCAAAATTATTGGAGCTTGAATTATAGGTCCATAGGTCCCTTCTTCATGACCTACGCTCTATTATATATTGAACACTAAGAATGTGACATAATATAAATGTTAATTATGATCACATTAGTAACATATTTATGATCACCTTTTAATTTTATATTTCATGAAGGTAATGATGACTCATCATTAATATTTTCTTAATATTAAAAGATAAAGATAAGGTTGATGATAAGTCATGATGTGTCATGATAATTATCATCAAATATCTTTTAATATTAAAAAGATATGGATAATATTAAAGATAAGATTGATGATGTGTCATGATAATTATCATTTTAATATTAATTAAAAATGTTTCATGAAATACTAAGAGGTGCTTATGAAAAGATGTGAACTTTTCTTATAAATAAGAATTAAGTTCTACATGAAATGTGATTGATGATGATACATAATTCCTTCATTGAGAGATGGAAGAATATGTATGAGAAGAATGTTGCTCTCATCTTTTCTTTTGAAGGATTAAATTGTGTTTAGAACACAAATTAGATTCAAAAGAAAAAGTGTTCATCAATAATTGATTGATTGTGCCCACTCACTAAAATATATTTTGTGGGGTGATTAGAAGAAGAAGGCTTACGGTCTCAATCAACGTTTCGACGAAGAAGATCTCAAATCTCAATCAATAATTCGGTAAAATTTTTTTCATTTCATATTATAAAGTTATTTATTAAGAAAATTAATTTTGAGAATGCCTTAATTTAATTTTCTAAAAATCATGATTTTTATTTCCCCATTTTTATATTATGATATAAAAATTCCAACAGCTCTAACATAGCTTTCATGCATAAAATATTATCATGCTTAGGGGTGTCAATTTATGACACGACCCGAAACCCGATCCGGAAAAATTTGGGTTCGGGTTGACCCGGTTAGCAAATAGGTCAGGTTCGGGTTCACCTTTTTGACCCGTTTGTAAAAACGGGTCGGGTTCGGATTGACCCGGAAACCCGAAATCAACCCGAAGTTGACCCGGGTCTGAGTCCGTTTGTCCGTCTAGCCTGCTTCCCACTTTCGCAATCCGGGCTCAGTGCAGCAATCCGGGCTCAGTCGCTTAGGTTCCCGCTTCCGCAATCGAAAATTCGGGCTTCCAGCCCAGCCACCCTAGCCCCTAGGCGCCTAGCCTGCTTCCCGCAATCCTGCCTTCCCGCTTCCGCTGTTGAGCAGCTGAGCTGTTCCGCATGCGCCCAAGTCCCAAGTCCCAATGGACCGTGTCCCAACTCCCGATCCACTGAGTCACTAACGGACCAACTTCAGGTCTACGCGGACCACGCCACGCCCATGTGGGCCATCTGGCACAACCGCACGATGGCACGCCTGCAGCGCGCCAGCGCCCAAGTCCCAAGCTCACGTGCACGCGCCCAAGTCCGTCCGCTCAGTTCGCATTCCTGTTTCCGGGTCGGGTCGTGTCAACTTGACAACCCGGCGGGTCGGGTCTGGGTTGTATTTTCTGACCCGTTTGCAAAAACGGGTCAGGTTAGGGTTGACCCGAACAGTGCAGGGTCGGGTTCGGGTCCGGGTTCGACCCGAACCCGACCCGTGACCCGAAATTGACACCCCTAGTCATGCTTATTTTGCAATATTAACAATACGATATGACTAGTACATGCCTTCCCTAATACAATCAACATTTTTCATTTTGATAATATTTTGAAGGTTAATTAATAAATACATAATATAAAAAAAGAAAAAGCTCAAAATGGTCCTTGAACTATTACATAAGGCCATTTTAGTCCCAGATATCTAAGGGATTCAATTTAATCACATATATGCAACTAAGGACATTGACCATTGTGGCCAAGACCAAATAGAGTAAGCCAAGCTATATACCATTATTGCTGGAATTTTGATGCAATTTATTAGTTGCATATCTTAAAGAGTTTCAAGTAGCAGGGATCATAGAGGATAAGAAATGCCCACTTTCCAGACCTTATAGATGAAATAGCAAAAATTAAGAGAGGTGCTCTAATCAATTTGGATTCTCTGTAACTTACAGTTTAGGCGACTGATATATTAGGGACCCACAACAATCATACGGTTGTTCTAATGGAACTTTGTACTATATTTAAAATATAACATCTTTTATCATGGTAAATTAAAATATCTACTAGAAGAAAACCTTGAAATATATATTTATGCTGCCTCCATTGTGATTGAGAAGTCACGGGCATGAATCAAGAAAATAATCTCTATAGTGGAATGATAAATTGAGTAACAAGTATTGTATCATAGTCACTTCCCAAAAGACGTCCAATAACAAAACGGACTTCGTTGTTGCGTTCGGAACGTCCGAGTCACCTAAGAATGACTATAATTTTGCTCAACAAAAATCGAGTGAGGAAACCGGCGACGATGCACAAATTTTAAGGAAATTGTATGTTTTTCAAGATAAATTTTCATTTTGATTTTCGTTATTAATTATTATTATTAGCTGAATTAAAATATAAAAAAAAAACAATCGAAATCAAATCCGACTCCTTACCTCGCCTGCAGCCTTGACGTCCAATCACGAATTCCTCACGTCAACGACGACTTTCTACGATCTTCACATGACCTCTGCTCATACGCATGAAATCTCTATTCGTCGTTAAATTAAGGATGAAGCATATTGCTTCATTTAGCTCGCACTCAATCGAACTCCTTCCACATTCAAACAGCTCCCATCTTCAGCCTCCGACTTCCTCACAAGCGCCATAGATATCGTTGCTTCTTCCTCTTACACCTGACTCACTTTAGATCTCCAATCGCAAACTCCCGCAAACCTTTCGACCTTCTCTCCTTGCATCTACACACCCGTCCTCACCACTTCACCTTCTAGCCAGCTCGAACCCACATGTCTCGTCATGATCCCCTCCGATTCAAAGCCTCCAACCACACTCTGTCCGTTTCTTCCTGATTGTCCATCCTTGTTGACCTGCTGCATCTAAAACAAAAAAAAAGAAAAAAAAAGAAAATGTCGTACCTGCTCCGCCTCTTCCCGCACGCCCTCGACACGACTCGCACGTCGATGTCTCTTCTCCCACGATCTCGGCACGACCGAATGGCCCTCTGCCTCGTTAAAAATTAAAGAAATGAGAGAGCTCTCACTTACTCTCTCACTCACTCTCCCGACTCCTCCCTGCTGTTCGGCTACGCTCAACGACTTTCCCTTCCCTTTGGTTCGGAAGTTACGACAGTTTGATCGGAAACAACAGAGGAGAGCTCGCTTGCTGTCGAGGAAGCTTTCTCCCCTTCGTGCGGCTTCTCTAGCTCAGTCCGTGGCTAGACGACTTCGCACCTTCGACGATTCTTCCTTCCAGCAGGATCGGAAGTCACGACATTCCGATCGGGATCAACAACGGGAGCTCGTCAGTCCTTCGGCTCCTTCGTGGCTGTTCGACTTTGCTCTGTCGACGACTTTCCCTACCTGTCCAACTTGAAGTCAAAACATTCTAATCGGAAGCAACGACGGGAGCTAGCGGCTGTGAAGATAACCTTCTACCTCTCGTGCGCTTCTTCCCTCCACCCCGCCGACGCCGATCCTTCAACGACTCTCCCTTGTCGTAGGCTCGGGAATCACGACATTTTGATCGTGAGCAACAATAGGGAGCTCGCTTGCAGTGAAGATAACTTTCTCCCTTGTGTCGCTTCTCCGACTCCTCCCCGCTGTTCGACTTCACTCCATTCGACGACTTCCCCTTCCTGTCGGGATCGAAGTCACAACATTTTGATCGGGATCAACAACGGGAGCTCGCCGCCTGAGAAGGTAACTTTCTCCCGTTCAACATCTTCTGCGGCCAAATCCCGTAATGTCGCCAGACAAAAGAAAAAAAAATTATTATTATAAATGTTTAATTATAATTATTTTAAATAATTCTAATTAATTATAATTATTGTAATTAATTATTAATAAATTTTAATTAAATTATTATAATTAATCTAATTAATTATAATTTTTTAATTAGTATTAATTTTAATTAATTATAGTTTATAAAATTAATTATTATTAATTAATTATAATATATTAAAATAAATTAATTTTTAATTAGTTATAATTAATTATAACTAATGAATTTTAATTAATTTTAATAAGATTTAATTAATTATATTAATTAATTATAATTAATTTTAAGTAATTAATTAAAAAAATAATTTATTAATTAATTATAATTATTTAATAAAAATATAATTAATAAAAAGAAAAGATGTCCTTCTCTTGCCTCGATCCACGAGCCACTACCGGACTTCAAGGTATAATTTCTAACTCCAATCTCGTTCTCGACGTTTGCAGCGGACCGGAGAACCACCTATACGCGCTCTTGTAGCACGGTAGGAGGGAGCCCGATGCGAAGTATACGGCGAGGTGGGTGAACCCTATACACGCTCTTGTAGCGTGGTGGGGAGAGTCACTGCTGTTCTGGTACGTCACTGCTGTTCTGGTACGGATACTGCTGAAGACCCCATACACGCTCTTATAGCGTGGTGGGATGAAAATTTGTACGGCCATGGTGTCTACAGACACCTACCATACACGCTCTAGTAGCGTGGTGGGAAGGCCCAGCTCCCTAATTTTCCCCCAAACGGGGGATATGCCGGGATGCTGCCGAAATTTTCACTGAAATGTACAAAGACTTGAACAATTTGAAGACCTTCTTGGGCAACAATATAGAAGACCTGTACTCAAACAATAATACACAGAAATTGAACTAAAATGAGCAGATGACCTGTACGATGAACAATGAACTTGTGGACCTAAATTTGAACAAATTTAAATGATTTCTAAAGATCAAATCCAAATAGAATGAAATCAAACTGCAGTTCTCAAACCAGTTTGACTCTACACTTGAACTCAAAGGACTACGGCACGAATACAACATCAACACTAAGTTAAGCCTAATCAAATGATGTTAAACTAAACCAAAGATTTGAAAGACTCGTACTTATGTTCTGAACTCAAAACTAGAACAAGATGTGGACAACAAGAACTTGTGCATTTGAGCTTAAACTGTACGACGCCAAGTGAAATCCAGATTTGCAAGCATTTAATTCCAATCCGGATGAATTCAGCAGGGTGATAGGAGACCTGAATGAATGTGGGAGACTCATACTGAGTTTGAATTCAAGTATAAATGAAACTTAACTCGAACTCAGACTATACGACATCAAGTGGGGACTTATAAACTTGATGAATTCGAGTCTGAATGAAATTGAATTTGGATCCAAACACATGCAAAGATCGAAATTTGGATCATACACGAGGAAACTCAAACTACAAGACCTCGATGCGCAAACTCCTACGACAATCTCTCCAACGCCTGTTGATTGAGATGGCGATACGGGAGACCAATGATGGAGGATCCGCTTTCCTACAAACAAATGCAACCCAACAAACCCACCTGAGATTGGTGAAGGGTGGATGTGATGCAAGAAACTAGGGTCTCCTACGAACATTCCTAGGAACTCGTAGCAAACACGACGGATCCTTACAAACAAATACGAGATATTTGTGGATAACAACAGTAGGCATATCGTAAGCATCTCGAACCACTGTGGGCACAAGTATAACTATCTCCTGCGACGATCCTTATGAGGTCAAACAAGTACAATCAGACCACCTGAGATCGGTGAAAGGTGGTTTCAATGCAAAAGCAAGGATTCTCCTATGAATACTCCTAGGAACTCGTAGCTGATACAACAGTCCCCTGCAAATGGACACTTGTGGATAACAACAGTGGGTGTATTGTAAGTACAATGAATCACTGTGGACACAAGTGCAGATATTACCTACAACGACGGTAACCAAGATCTACAAGTGCGTTGAGTACAAGGGCGACTCTATGTACGAAAAGGACACCCCCTGGCAGAAGGGGGAAATGTTCGAACAAATTAGAACAAAACTTCCTGGTGTTCCAAAGTTTCTTCCTGGTCTAATCCTTAGGAAGAAAACAATTCTAGTGTCTACAAATGCCAGAAGTAACGAATCTACTACACTAAAGATCTTGAAAGGAGATCTCTTCTTTGCAAAGTAACGAACTCCAAAGTCTAGAAGAAATGTTCCCCGGTGAATGAGAAAAGGGGGAGTCAATATCAAGACTACAATGCAACGCCACCGGATCTGCAACATTGATACAAGCAGACAAAAGGCGTCTACAACGTTCATATTCGGCCTTTAAGGCCTTCAACAAAGAAAATTCATGAACAAAGGCATGAAGCCTACAGAACCCGATCCTTCTATACGAATCAATATGAGTCGACAGGGTTCGAACTATCAAATAGATACACGGTTGTGGGGACCGATGTATTTGTTCCAATACATTCATATTCGGCATTCAAGGCTTGAAATCAAGAAAATTCATAAATAAAAGGCATGAAGCCTACAAAGAACCCGATCCTCTGTCGACAGCCAGACAGAGTCGACAAGGTCCAATCAAATAAAGGGAAATGACCCCAAACACCCCGATGATGGCCGTGTTGATTGCTTATCTCAACTGGAGGGGTTCACAAATATTTCCAAATATCTCCCAAAAATCCAAAACTTCACAAAGTTCAAAACCCAAAAATCCCAAAATATTTAAATTTGAAATCCAACCATCTATACTTAAAGCAAAATCCATCCACCATCCGCAACAGTTTGTCGAGGTGGACAAATTTAAATAAACTCTAGCTCACAAAGAGCCAAATGGCTAGTCGAAAATGTCACTAGGATCCATTCTCAAACAATCTCCTGCCAGTAAGGACGTGGTACGTGTCCTCTAACCGGCGGTTTGCCGCCAAATGGCACCGCAGGATAAACGGTTACGACGACCCGGGGCCCTCTGAACCGAGTGGTTTTGCCGCCAAATGGCACCACGAAATACCGGTTATGGCCAGAGCCAATACGTTCCTTATTGGCATCAAATCCTTGAGATATGAATCAATATGATATGATCGATAAGGGCACAAAGCCCCCTGTTAGCTAAGGTGGGTTCAAATTTGTCCCCTTAGACAAACATTCAACCCCGGTCTACAAGGTCCCCTTGGACGAAGCAACCCATGGCTGCCGACAAGGATCCTTCTGTCAGGTTGGGTCGACTACCTCCTCTGACTAAGTAGACCAGGGACCACGATGGCCCGAGACGACGGAACCATGGGATCTTGATCGGTCCCATCATCCATTCCCCCACCATCTGCTTTAAGTGTAGGATGGTGCAATTTCTATTTAAATATCAAATCTTCCGAACCAAATTCCAAATCCAGTTCTCCAATCTCAAACCTATTGCTGCTACTATATGCCAGATAACACGTATATTCTATACGTATCTGATTGACGACTAGCCTTAATCGAAAGTTCTCTCTCGTGATCGAGAGGGGTAATTAACTATAGGGGCTTACGCCTATAGGAAACCAGAACTCAGATCATAAAGTCCTCGCAAAATGAGGGCGAAATCTCTGGGTAGTGTCTTATCTACAAATCCATCTGCCTTCCAAAATTTACCCCGGAACTCATTCCGTTAAAACTCCCTCACCAAATAAATAAAAAAAATCGCGCGGCGGGAAGGCCGGGGCCGAATTTTCGGAGCCCACAATCCTCAAGCCACATACCCTCGATTCCGTCAGCCTACAACTCCTGTAGCCAACCCCAACTTCACCTCGATCAATTCCAACCGAAGACCACCTCTCAAGTTCATATGATCCGGTCCCTTCTCCCGATCTAGAGCTCAGAACATGCAAGCAGGAGGGACATGTGTGCAAACAAAGATCAAGTAATCAATGTGCAACACTCACATCAATAGTACCCTGCAAGCAGGAGGGAGATGTGTGCATTGAACAACTTGCCAGCCAGCATGTACATAAGGAATTTGATGATGAATCCAACTCACCAATCAGTGTGCGTATGGAAACCAGTAATGAATGTAGCTCAACTGGTAGCCCACATCAACATGCAAACCAACATACAAAACCTATTTGCAAATGGCAATATTCCCTACAACAATAATTTGCAAACATGTTTATCATTCCTTATGAGCATTGAAGGTCAATATGAAATGAATGTAGTGACTCGCTAGTCAACAAGTATGGAGAAATTAGTGGCGAATGCAGCTCAATCAATAGCTAATAATAGCATGCAATCAAATGTATCGGTCTCCTATGAACATTGGAAAACCAATGTGGAATGAATATAGCATCTCGCTAGCCAACATGCGTGAAGAGATTGGAGGTGAATGTAGCTTGACCGACAATCAATAGTAGTGTATAAAAAAACACACTAAACTTGCCGACAAATGATGATATTTCCTATAAACACACACAGGCATCATGCAATAAATGCCAGGGTGTTCATACATTCAACAATAATCAAGCTTTCAGCAAATACATCGGTATCTTGCAAACAAAGATGGTTGATTTGCAACAAATACAAGCACCTATGAGCCACTGTAGAAGATTTGTCTTACACACTACATCTACTTACAGGCAAGATGCAGAAGAAATGTGGTAAATGCAGGCATCTACGGGTGACACTAAAAGATTTGAAATCAATGCAGCTCGCGTCTGGGTAACAGTAGAAGACCCATAATGCATACAACATGAAGCAGTGTTAAATAAAGCTTGCATTATGTGACAAATCGAAAACAAAGAAATCTAATAGTGCATCAGTCAAGCATTTGGTTTCATCAAATTATAATACCTCATCTATCATAAAACGGCCTCAAGCAATTTGGATGTCCTCATCTAATCTAAGCAAGGATTGGATGATTTGTGGAGCTAATCTCTCTAAAGACGAGAAGAAGAGGATGGAGCATGCATTTGAACAATGAAGCATCTAATGGCTATTCTGAATGATAGAGGGGTTCTAAATGTAGGTTAGATCAGAGCATGCTCAAAAGATGAACACCCTCTTCACGAAGAAAATTATGTGATCACTCATGATATGCATGGATGCTTTAATGGCCCAAAAAAGTGGAAGGATTTAAGCTATACAAAAGTCACCAAAACTTTTCAACCAACTTTCAACTTTAGTGATTTCACCGAAACTTCCTATAATGCATTTGGGAAAGCTTGCAATTGAAGCTGGAGGCCAGGTTTTAGGCAAGTGTGAGTTGCAGAACTTGAGCTTGAGCATCCTTTCTATAGTTTTCAGAGGCATTAATTGTCTATTTTGTTGAACGTCAAAAGGATTGCGATCTCTTGAAAATTGACAGAGTATTACAGGAGAGGCTTGAGATCGCTAAGACATTAACCTGAAGGTAGGAACCGTTGTTCACCATACATTATACCCTAATGTTATTGTTGCCCGTGATCTGCAAATGACGTGTGAAAGCGCACTGCTAAACAACGCTTTCGGATCCGCAACACTCGTACAAGTGGAAAAAGGCCGCTTCTCAAGCTTCAAATAAAATTTTGCGCAAACTTTAACGACAATCACTTAACGTAAATAATTATATTTAAATATTTAAATGCTCCCCCATGCATTAAAATATGATTACTCGCAAGGGCCCCGATGAGTGTCTTATACACAAACGTGACGTCTGAGGATGCTACGGGGGTCAATAAATGAATTTTAGTTCGAGCCTGATCCTTCCACATGAATATATAGGAGTCGACATGACTTGAGCTGTCAAACAAATACACATTCGTGACATCGACCGAGATATTTTACATGTTCATGTTAGGCCTTCAAGGTCTATAACAAAAAAAATTCACTAATAAAGGCATAAAGCCGACAACGAACCTGGTTATCTGTCGGCAAGTAAACAGAGTTGACAAGATCAATCGAAACAAAAAAAATTCACTAACAAAGGCATAAAGCCGACAATGAACCTGATCATCTGTCGAGAAAGTAGACAGAGTTGACAAGATCAATCAAAAAAGTGAAATCTCCCATATACCTCGATGATGGCAGTGTTGACAGAAAATCTCAATCGGGGGAACCCCAAATACTTAAAAATGCCTCCCAAATTCCACAAAAATTCAAAACTCAAAAATCACCAAAATCTAGGATTTTAAAAATTGAAATAAAAAATCAAAATACTTAAAGCAAAAATACTCATTCATCCTCCGCAACAATTTGCCGAGGTGGACAAATATGAGATTTACTTCATCTAACAAAGAGCAAATGTCTGGTCAAAAATATCACTATGATTCATTCTCAAATTGTCTTTTTCCTTAAGAATGCGGCACGTGTCCTTTAACTAGTGATTTCGCCATCAAATGACACTACAAGTAAACAGTTATTACCGGGACCCTCTGACCGGGTGGTTTAATGGCACCATTAAATTACGATTATGGTTAGATCCTTTATGCTCCCAACGGCTTCAAATCCTTGAGTAATGAATCAAATAAGATACGACTGATAGGGCATAGAGCCCTCTATTAGCTATGGTGGCTTCTAATTTATCCCCTTAGACAAATATCTACCCTAGGTCTACAAGGTACCCTTGGACGAAGCAACCCATGACTGCCAACAAGAGTCCTTCGATCAGATTGGGTCGACTAAATCTTTTGACTAAGTAGACTAGGGATCATAATGAGCCGGAATGACAAAATTATGAGATCTTGATCGAGTTCATCATCATTCCCCCTGCCATCTGCTTCAAGTGTAAGGTGGTAAATTTTCAATTTTAAATACCTAAACATGCTACTACTATACACCAGTTACTACGTATTCGTTTCACAATTAGCCTTAATCGAATGTTCTCTCTCGCTATCGGGAGGGATAATTAACTAGAGGGGTTTGCGCTTATAGGAAACCTGAACTCAGATCATAAAGTCTTCACAAAATGAGAGCAAAATCTCTAGGTAATGTCTTATCGAAAACTCAATCTGCCTTCTGAAAATATCTCGGAACATAAAAGTTAAAACTCTCCTTGATGATCCGAAAAAGAAAGAAAGGGTCGTAGAGAAGTTGGGGCGCGAATTTTCGAAGCCCAGAATTCCCCAAGGTAAATTTTATAAACTTGTAATTTCATTTGCTTCATAATGCATATGTGACTATTGGCATAAAAAAAAGACATTAACGGTAACTTGATTGCAGCATAAATAAAAATATTGAAATGAATCTGTGGTTGAACTATCAAGGATATATTGAGAAGTAATATTAGCAAGATTATGATGTAACAACGCTATAAAAGGAATTAATTGTTTTGGCCTACTCGAGCATGCATAACTATGAAGTTCATAAAGAAATTACACCTGGCAATGGCGTTCGCATTTTTTTGGTCTAACACTTTATTTATAAGCCCAATAACATTTTCACCCATTTTGATGTGGGACTAAATTCATTCATGCCTCTTTTTATCTTTGAATCCTATTATCTCAGAAGTATGCCAAGAGCCACTCCTTATTTGGATCTCAGCCCCTACGATCACTCATCAACCTCTTTGAAGTTATGATGTTATAGGCCCACCAACTTCCGCTTGTTTCATCCCTAAACCATATATTATAGTAGAGGTCTATATTTGATATTAATCGCAACAAACCATAACATATTATGCAGGAGATTATTTGTTTTGACCTAGCCTGTTGCATACCAAGCTGAGCCCCAATATTTTTTCCGTCTTAGTGTAACTTCCCAAAAGACTCCATCTTGAGAGTGCTCACATACAAACACATTTATTTATGAACTCCTTAAGAAATTTCACTAGCTACACCAATAAACACCTCACATATTTGGGTCGCATACATTATTTATAAGCTCAATCTTTTCTACTCTTCCAATATGGGATTTAAAATTCATTTATGTTCCCCTTTTTCTAATAAGTCAGCCATCTTAGAAGCATGTCAGAAGTTGCTCTAGTCAAGGCCTCTGCCCGAACGATCACTCCTTGCACTCTTAATTAGGAATCAAGATGTCACATTTTGAGTTAGCAACCATTGCAAATAAGGCAGTGAAAAAGAGAATTAAGTGATTTGAGTATACATTATGGAATTTAGATGATGAACCAATAAGATGACCAAATAAAGTTAGTGTAAAGAGATAATAAAATTGATTGACCAAGCACAGCTTGAAGTTTGAACGAAAAGTTTCACTAAATAAAGTTGACAGTTCAGGCACCAGTGGATAAAGGTAAATGGAGAAAGATGATTTATAGAGCTTGTCAAAAGTAGTTGGGGTGGGCTAATGATGCTCACTAAAACTTACTATATGTTAATACTTCTCTTAAATTATTGGCCAGCTAAACTTATGAAATGAAGTGAAAATGCCCATGTTTTGGATCAATATGGTTCAAATGAGGGAACATAATTACCCGTTGTATTATAAATTGTAATGAACCAAATGGGTGGAACGAAATCGCGAAACAGAGGGGGGCGGACGACCGAGAATTCGTGCAAGAGAGGTAAGTTTTTTTTTTTTTTCTCAATTTTTAGCAAACGATTGTTTTAAATGATAAGAATTAATCATTCCTTTTCCTTCCTACCATTAAAGGAGTGATAATTTTGGGAAGAAATTTTTGTTGACGAGAAGAACGATTGAGAAGAAAAGAGAAGAATGTTTGTTGAAATTCTCCCTTCCTTTTTCTTCTAAATTTCGTCGATTTCTTCACTTAAAGACGAATGATATTTTCACAAAGGATAAGGAAGAGATTGATGCGAAGAGAGAGGAATTTGGGAGAAAGGATTTTGGGAGTTTGAGAAGTTTTCATTTGTAAGTGAATTTCTTCTTATATAATTTTTATTTATATTTTGCTATTGAATCACAATTTTTTTTATGAAAGTTAATGTATGAATTTAGGATTTTAGGAGGAGGGAGATCAAATCATAGGAGTTGATCCTGCGATGATTCAACAAGAAAAAGGGAAATTGATTCGAGGTTATACACCAAGCATCAAAGGCCTAAAAATTTTAAAGTGGGTAAATCATTATTATGTTTAGACATTTAATTGTTGAACTTTTATTTACCATTGAATTTCTAGTTAAAATTTTCCAAGTAATAGTTTTACTTACCTTGTCATGTTATTTTGTGAATGAATTTAATTGTATATGTGAGTATGGGATTTGATTCTTAATGAATTTAAATGTCTGATATTATGAATATGATATTATGAGTAAATGAATATGTAGAGGAAATGAAAGTGAAGAAGAAAGAATGAGAACAAGAATGATACTATCTATATTATAAAAAAAAGCAAAAATGAATGAATGATAAAAAGAAAAAGGATATGCATGCAAATACAGGAGTCACTCCCATATGGTACTAGCTAGGAAAGCAACGTACCCGTGCATGAAAAAGAAAAAGGTTATGGAAAAAGAAATAAAAATAAAAATAGTTGTAAATTTGATACATTTAGACGGTGCTCCTATATTAATTAAATGGGAAAAGAAATAATTGTTAAAGTAAAGTATTTTATGTATGTAAATGAAAATGTTATGAGATGTATAACCAGACGAAATAAAATGAATAAAGAAAAGAAAAGTATGCCTCTTGTTAACTGAATAAAATTAAGTATTTCATTGATGATGAAGATTATCCACTGAGTTTACACTGTACACTCAAACCCCTAAATTAATATTTCAGGTAAATCCCAAAAGAAGAAGAAATGGCTGAAAGAGAATAATTTGTCTATAGAAGACGACGGGCAAATGACAACAGACAAAATGACTGTTGAGAATGCTTAGTTCTATCATATATTATTATAGTTTTCTTTGTGATTAATGGTTCTTCAATTGTTGAAAAATTTTTGTTAATGTGGGCTCCGAAAATTCGGCCCCGGCCTCCCCGCCACTTTTTTCTTTTTATTCGGCGAAGGAGTTTTAACTGATATAAGTTCCGAGGTAAATTTTGAAAGGCAGATGGGTTTGTAGATAAGACACTACCCAGAGATTTCGCCCTCATTTGGTGAGGACTTTATGATCTGAGTTCTGGTTTCCTATAGGCGCAAGCCCCTATAGTTAATTACCCCTCTCAATCACGAGAGAGAACTTTCGATTAAGGCTAGTCGTCAATCAGATACGTAGAGATACGTGTTATCTGGCATATAGTAGCAGCAATGAGTATTGAGATAGTTGGAGAATGTGACAACCGGTTCATCCGGCCGGTTCAACTGAACCGGCCGGCCCACCCTTTTAATACCGCGAACAGGAG
Organism: Dendrobium nobile; assembly: GCA_022539455.1. NCBI lineage: Eukaryota > Viridiplantae > Streptophyta > Magnoliopsida > Asparagales > Orchidaceae > Dendrobium > Dendrobium nobile. The sequence continues at coordinate 62,243,348 of CM039733.1, read as the reverse complement.
GGTTTGCGGAACAGAAGTGTTCGCGAAACAGAGAGGGGCGGGCGACGGAGCGTTCGTGCGGGAGAGAAAAGTGAGTTTCGTTTTTCTAATTTTAGCACACGATTGTTTTCAATGACAGGAAATAATGATTCCTTTTCATTCTTATCGTTATCAGAGTGTTATTTTGGGAGAGATTTGAAGAACGAGAGAAACGGACGATAAGGATTAAGGGAAAGGTTTGTTGATTTTCTTTCGGATTTCTCGTATAAATTTCCTTCCTTTACTTCATTCAAAGTGAATGATATGTTTCTTGAAAGATAAGGAAGGGATTGAAGCGAAGAAAAAGGAATTTGCGAGAAGAAGAATTTTGAGAGTTTGAGAAGTTTCCATTCTAAATTGTAAGTGAATTCCTTCCAATTCAGTTTTAATGATATTTAGTATTTAAATCAAAATATTATTTTGATAGAAGTTATTGTTTGAAATTAGGGTTTTAGAAAGTGAAAGATCAAGTCATAAGTGTTGATCGCGCGAGGATTCAACAAGAAGAGAAATTGATTCAAGAGTAGATCAAGCATCGAAGACCTGAAAAGTTTAAAGTGGGTAAATTATATTATTTTATGTTTTATTCATGATTTCAATTTTCTAAATAATTGATTAAAATCTTGTATTATAAAATGTTGAAGACAAATCCTTATGATTTTATAGTCTTAAGAAAGAATCCATCTATGATAAGCTTATGAGAAAAGAAAAGAAAGGAAATAATTATAAGGATACATGTAATATATGTTATATGTAATGGTAACTATAAGGATGAAAATGACAAAAAAAAAAAAAAAGGAAAAGGGTATTGAAAAATGATAGGAGTCGCCCCCTCATGGTACTGGCTGGGGAAGCTGTACTCGTGCACGAAAAAGGAAAAGGAAATTTCTATGGAAATGGGAAAAGGAAATCAAATGGAAAAAGTTGTACCTTTCGATACTTTGAGATGGTGCTCCTGCGCAAATCAAATGGGAAAAAGAAATGTAAATGAAAAATTAAAGATAACAATTGTTTCAAAATAATATAAATGAAAATATCAAAAAAAGTATAAGTTAATGAAATGAAAGAAATAAGGTTAAGAAAGGATAGAAGATATCTTAATTAATTAATTAATTATAATGATTAATTTACATAATTACCCACTGAGTTTACTTAGTAAACTCAAACCACGAGTTTAAATGTTTTAGGTAATTCCTAAGAAAAGAAATGACAGAAAGAGAAGAACATGTTATAGAAGACGCCGTGCAAATGATAACAGGTAAATTAAATTTTTGTGTTTAGTGGCTCTTCAGTTTATAGAAAAGTTTTTGATGATGAGTTATTATTATATTGATGGAAATATACTATCGTCCGACCTTTCGTACCCGCCTCGTTAGATCGAGCATCCGGGCCGGGTCGTGACAAGAGTGGTATCAGAGCCCAATTAAGATCTGAATCATACTGAAAGAGCCATTAGGATGATTACAAATGATTATAAGGTTAAATGTTTATGTTATGGTCAACAGGAACCAAAATGAATATGAAGAAAAGGAAGAAGTGGAAAGAACAACACCAAATGTTCCTGTTAATCCTGATGCATTGGCTTAAATGATGACAACTGTGACTCAGCTAATTCAAGATTCAAGAAATCAACCATCGGGGTGTATAGTGGTGGTGGGACGGTTATGAATAAATATCTGAAATTATTTCAAGATATGAGACCACCATTATTCAAAGGAGTAGACGGACCAATAGAGGCTGAAAACTGGTTGCTGAGAATTGAAAAGATATTAAAAGGTATGAACTGTCCAGAAGAGAGAAAAGTTGCATTGGTAATCTTTGCACTCGAAGGAGAAGCTGAAGGGTGGTGGAGAGGACTGTATCAAGACAAATTTGGAGGAATCCAAAATATACAAACCAGGTGGGATGACTTCACTCAGATATTCAGAGATTGGTTCGTACCTCTTACAGTGAGAAGACAGATGCAAGATAAATTTATGAGATTAATACAAGGAGAAAGATCAGTGATGCAGTATGAGGCTGAATTCACCACCCTGTCCAGATATGCTCCCCAGTTACTACAAACGGCAGAGAAAAAATGTCACAAGTTTTTATCTGGACTGAAGGATGTAATTAGGCAACCCCTGGTTCCTTTTGAAATTGAAGATTATGTAGTGCTAGTGGAAAAAGCTAGAAAGGTAGAAGCAGACATGCAAAATACTCAAAGGAGACATGATTTTCAGAAGAGGAAAAGTGGTGAGGTTATGGGAGTCCCTCAGGATTCACATAGCAAGTCTTTTTCACAAGGTGGAAAATTTAATTGGAAAAAGACAAAGTCCAGTAGTAGTGACAGTTCAAGTGTGAACAGTTGTAGTAAATGTGGAAAACAACATAAAGGAGAATGCTTATATGGTACAAATACTTACTTCTGGTGTCATCAACCAGGTCATATAGCCAAGAATTGTCCTATTGTGAGGCAAAAACCAGCAGGAGAGTCAAAGATAAATACTGGATCTCAGAGGAATGTAGGAAGACCAAGAACAATGGAATCAGCTGCTTCTACTCCAGGATCAAGTCAAAGCCGACCGAATACTCTACCTAGAGTATATGCAATGACTCAGAAAGAAGCTAAGGAGTCACCTGAAGTGATTACAGGTGATAAAAATTAGAAGTGAATGAATATGTATTATGAAAGTATTATTAAAAGAATGATGTATGTTTATGTCTTTTTTTGTAATTTTATAGGTATAATTATGATGCAAGGAAAGCTTGTACGGATTCTGTTTGATACAGGAGCTTCACACTCTTTTATTTCAAAAGAATTTGTTAAAACAGTTGGATTGAATGTTTGTGAGACCATTATAGTTTTGAAAGTTTTAATGCCAGATGGATCATTTATAAATGTGAAAGGTGTATGTAAAGTGACTTTCAAATTAAATGAAAGAGAGTTTGAAACCTCAATGAATGTTTTACCATTGCAAGAGTTTGATATGATATTAGGAATGGATTGGTTATCAAAACATTTTGTGATTATTGACCGCAATAAGAAAATTGTGAAGTTTAAATTTTCAGAAGGAGAATTGAAGTTTTATGGTGAGAGATGAATTTCTTCAATGATAATCACCTATATGAAAGCATACAAATTTGTACCCAAAGGATGTCAGTGTTTTCTTGCTCAAGTAAAGGATACAAATAAGAAAGTTAAAGAGTTGAAAGATATACCTGTAATCAGAGAGTATCCATAGGTGTTTTTAAATGATTTGCCATGATTACCACCAGAAAGAGATAGATTTCACTATTGAATTGATATTGAGTTCAGAACCAATGGCAAGAGCACCTTATAGGATGGCAGTCAAAGAGTTACAAGAGCTAAAAAGTCAATTACAAGAATTGCTCAATAAGGGGTTCATCAGACCAAGTTCCTCACCATGGGGAGCAACAGTACTATTTGTAAATAAGAAAGATAAGAGTTTCAGAATGTGCATAGATTACAGAGAATTGAATAAGCTTACTGTTAAAAATAAATATCCATTGCCCAGGATTAATGATCTTTTTGACCAACTGGAAGGGGCTACAATTTTCTCTAAAATTGATTTGAGATCTGGATATCATCAGTTACGGATTAAGGAGGAAGATATAGCAAAGACAGCTTTCAGAACCAGATATGGCCATTATGAATTTGTGGTAATGCCGTTTGGGGTAACAAATGCACCAGCTATATTTATGAATTTGATGAACAGAGTTTTTAAGTCATTTCTGGACATATTTGTAATTGTATTTATTGATGACATTCTGATTTATTTAAGAGATGAAGAAAGCCATTCCAGTCATTTGCAGACAGTATTGCAAAAATTAAAGGAGAATAAGTTGTATGCTAAATTTTCAAAGTGTGGATTTTGGCTAAGCAGTGTTAATTTTCTAGGGCATGTGATTAGTGGTGAAGGAATTTCAGTTGATCAGAATAAAATTCAAGCCATATCAGATTGGCCAAGGCCAACGACAGTTTCAGAGGTGAGGAGTTTTCTTGGACTTGCTGGTTACTACAAGAGATTTGTAGATGGGTTCTCTCAGATAGCAATGCCATTATCCAGATTAACCCAGAAAGAAGTAAAATTTGAATGGAGTGATCAGTGTGAAGGAGCTTTTCAGAAGTTAAAGAATTGCCTAATGACCGCCCTGATTTTGATGATTCCATCTGGTTCAGAAGGATTTCAAATTTTCTGTGATGCTTCCTTAAGAGACTTGGATGTGTATTGATGCAACATGGTAGAGTGGTAGCATATGCTTCAAGGCAACTGAAAATTCATGAAATGAACTATCCCACTCATGATTTAGAATTGGTAGCTATAGTTTTTGCACTCAAAATATGGAGACATTATCTGTATGGGGTCAAATGCGAAGTGTTTACAAATCATAAGAGTCTCAAATACATTTTCAATCAAAAAGAGCTAAATTTGAGACAGAGAAGGTGGTTAGAGCTCATTAAAGATTATGACTTGGACATACAGTACCATCCTGGAAAGGCAAATGTGGTTGCAAATGCACTTAGCAGAAAAATATTTGGAAATGTAAATTGGCTAATCACCCAACAGAAGCAGATCATTAGAGATAAGAAAAAGTTAGAAATTTCAGTGGTCAATCAAAAAGAGACAAAAGATATGATGTTGAATCAGCTGATGATCCAATCTACTTTGAAAGATAGAGTTCTCAATGCATTGTCTCAGGATGAGAAATCTTAGACCATTATAAAGAAAGTTCAAGCAGAACAGTTAGAGAATTTCGTTGTGGATGGAGAAGGATTATTAAAATATAAAGGTAGAATCTATATTCCAAATGCTGAAAACTTAAGTGAAGAGATACTACAGGAAGCTCACCTCTCAACATATGAAATTCACCCGGGCAGTACAAAGATGTATCAGGAACTTAGAGGATTATTTTGGTGGCCAGGATTAAAGAAGAGTGTTGCAGAATTTATAGCAAAATGTATTCCCTGTCAGATGATTAAAGCAGAACATTAAAAGCCAAGTGGTCAACTACAACCCTTACCTATACCTGAGTGGAAATGGGAGGACATTGCAATGAATTTTGTGATTGGATTACCCAGGTCAAGGCAGAGTCGAGATGCAATATGGGTTATTATTGACAGATTAACCAAATCAGCTCATTTCTTACCAATCAAACAGACAGATTCAGTGGAAAAGTTGGCAAAATTATATGTTGATGAAATTGTGAAATTGCATGGGATTCCAAAATCTATTGTTTCAGATAGAGATGCCCGTTTCACTTCTAAACTATGGAAGAAAATTCAGAAGGCTTTGGGTACACGATTGACTTTCAGTACAGTATTTCATCCACAGACAGATGGGCAATCAGAAAGAACAATTCAGACTTTGGAGGATTTAATGAGATTATGTGTTCTAGATTTTGGAGGAAATTGGGAGACTCACATACCATTGATTGAATTTGCTTACAACAACAGTTTTCAAGCTAGCATTGGAATAGCACCATATGAGACCCTTTATGGAAGAAAGTACAGAACACCCTTGTGTTGGGTAGAAACTGGTGAAAGAAAGGTAATTGGAATTGAACTAGTGGATGAGGCTACTAGCAAAATCAGATTGATCAGAGACAGATTAAAGGCGGTTCAAGACAGGCAACGGAAATATTATAATGCAAAGCACCGACCAGTGGAATTCAAAGTTGGAGAGTTTGTTTTCTTAAAAGTTAGCCCAATGAAAGGTGTTCAAAGGTTTGGAAAGGCAGAAAAATTGAGCCCAAGATTCATAAGTCCCTATGAAATCATTAAAAAGATTGGGAATATGGCATACAGATTGGATCTACCAGTACACATGAAAGGAATTCATAGTGTTTCACATATCAGTGCTTCGAAAGTATGTTTCAGATGATTCCAAAAAAATACAATCTAAATCAATTGAATTACAACCTGATTTGAAATATGTTGAGGAACCTGAAAGAATATTGGACTATGATGTAAAACAGCTGAGGCGTAAAACAATACCATTCGTGAAAATTTTATGGAGGCATGGATCAGAAAGAGATGCCACCTGGAAGCGGGAAGCTGAAATGAGAAGTCAATATCCTCATCTTTTTAACTAAGGTATGTTTCATTATACTTAATTAATTTCGAGGACGAAATTTTTTAAAGAAGGGAGATTGTGACAACCGGTTCATCCAGCCGGTTCAACTGAACCGGCCGGCCCACCCTTTTAATACCGCGAAAAGGAGGGTTCACGAAACAGAAGTGTTCGCGAAACAGAGAGGGGCGGGCGACGGAGTGTTCGTGCGGGAGAGCAAAGTGAGTTTCGTTTTTCTAATTTTAGCAAACGATTGTTTTCAATGACAGGAAATAATGATTCCTTTTCATTCTTATCGTTATCAGAGTGTTATTTTGGGAGAGATTTGAAGAACGAGAGAAACGGACGATAAAGATTAAGGGAAAGGTTTGTTGATTTTCTTTCGGATTTCTCGTATAAATTTCTTTCCTTTACTTCATTCAAAGTGAATGATATGTTTCTTGAAAGATAAGGAATTGAAGCGAAGAAAAAAGAATTTGCGAGAAGAAGGATTTTGAGAGTTTGAGAAGTTTCCATTCAAAATTGTAAGTGAATTATCGTAAACACATAGGAATCCCAGCACATACCCGGTAATTTTCTGACTGAACCTCTTTATGAGAAGATAAAAAAATGTATCCATCACATTGCAAGTCACGGGCACTCTGAGTAGCGTGCACGCCAGCTGTTAAAGTTAGGCGGCTCGTACATCTCGTGAACACGTCTTCAAAAAAGAGAAAATAGTGCACTCTTGTGTCACGGGTTGTACGACTCCTAATCAAAGTAGGCACATCACGCAAAACCATTGAAAAGAGTGTCTCCTACGAGCTGAAGAATTTGATAGGTGACATGTGACGAACTTAAGCATACAAGATACAACAAGCAATAAGTGCAAATGTTTGTGGGGTTGTAGGAGACCCGTCATGTATGCAAAATGTCATCTACGCATACGATTTTATATAAGTACAATGAATGTGAGCACTTACGATTTGCTCAGGAAGACCCGTCATACATCCAATGTATTGACCACAAGCAAAATATCAAATAACTACGGCTAATGCAAATACTACGAACTGTCCTTAGTGCTACCCTCAAATAAATAAAGAAGACCCTCAACAAGGGTAAGCTCCTACGAGACAAAAAGCAAAAGATTAGTTAGTGCACTGCAATCTATCTGCACATATCATGCAACTAGTGCACAACAGTCTACCTGTACAAAACAGCAAACAATTCAATCCACAAGCTGCTACAATCCGCCACCGAATCCGCAACTTCTATACAAGCAGATAGATGGCGTTTCACGAATATTCCAAAATACTCTCGTACATACACTGTAGTTTGTACACACTTAGGAACACTAAAAGAGGGTATACAATCAACACCTGCATGGGCCCTGACGAGGGTGTTATTGGTACACACATGATGCCTAGGGATGCTGCGCGGGTTAACAAGTGAATTCAAGTCTGAATCCGATCCTTCTATACGGATCAATAGAAGCCGTCAGAATTCGGACCATCAAATAAATACACAGTTTTGGGGAACGATGTATTTATTTTAATATATTCATATTAGGCCTTCAATGCTTATAATCAATAGAATTCACTCACAAAGGCATAAAGCCTAAGAAACCCGATCCTCTGTCGACATCCAGACAGAGTTGGCAAGGTTCAAACTACAAATGAAGATGCCCCTAAATACCCCGGTGATGGTCGTGTTGAATGTGAATCTCAACCGGTCTCAAGCTCTAAGATATTTAAATTTGAAATCAATCATTAAAACACTTAAGGCAAAATCCATCCACCATCCGCAACAATTTGTCAGGGTGGACAAGTTAAAAACTACTCCAGCTCACATTGAGCTAAATGCCTAGTCGAAAATATCACTAGGATTCATTCTCAAACAATCTCCTGCCAATAAGGATGTGGTACGTGTCCTCTAACCGGCAATTTTGCCGTCAAATGGCACCGCAGGATAAACGGTTATGACCTGAGGCCCTCTGAACATAGTGGTTTTGCCGCCAAATGGCACCACGAAATACCGGTTATGCCCAAAGCCGATACGATCCTTATTGGCATCAAATCCTTTAGATATGAATCAATAGGAAATGATTGACAGGGCACAAAGCCCTCTGTCAACTAAGGTGGATTTAAATTTGTCCGCTTAGGCAAATACTCATCACAGGTCTACAAGGTCCCCTTGGACGAAGCAACCCATGGCTGCCGACAAGGATCTTTCTGTCAGGTTGGGTCGACTACCTCCTCTGACTTAAGTAGACTAGGGACCACGATGGCCCGGGACGACGGAACCATGGGATCTTGATCGGGTCCATCATCCATTTCCCCACCATCCGCTTTAAATATGAGATGGTGCAATTTCTATTTTAAATATCAAATTCCCAAATTCTCCAATTATCTCAAATGTCTATTGTTGCTACTATATGCCAGATAACACATATTCTCTACGTATCTGATTAACGACTAGCCTTAATCGAAAGTTCTCTCTCGTGATCGAGAGGGGTAATTAACTATAGGGGCTTGCGCTTATAGGAAACCAGAACTCAGATCATAAAGTCCTCGCAAAATGAGGGCGAAATCTCTGGGTAGTGTCTCATCTACAAACTCATCTTCCTTCCAAAATTTACCCCGGAACTTAATTCTGTTAAAACTCACTCGCCGAATAAAAAGAAGAGCGAGCGAAGGCCGGGGCCGAATTTTTGGAGTCCACAGTATATGAGCTTTTAAATTCATATTTGAAAATCCATTGATTACAAATTCTTTGTTGTCTTTAAGAATAATTTGTAGCAATCATAATGGATCTAGTGATGTTATCTGTTGATGCTTATTCTCTAATCATCATGACATATTTTATTACATATTAGTAGTTACTTCTATCATCACTTGCAAGTTGAGACCCTATTGCTTTTCTTTTATTGCAAATAAATTGCATTTGGCCTTTGTTCATCACACATTCGTTGCAAGTCCCTCTCACTTGGCTCAAAACAAATTCATAAGTCTCACGCGATCTTGGCAAGTTCAAGCTCTCCACATTCATTTGAGTTCATCGTGGTCTCTTCAAGCTCGAATCCGAGTTCAAATTCATTTAAAGTTCAAGCCATTTTGTGACCATTCAAGAGATTTCTTGGTCAAAATTGGCTTAAGTATTTCGCTCATTAAGATTTAGTTCATTCTATAGCCCAAACAAAGTCCAAATAATGTCCAAGTCATGGTTCTCATTTGATCAAAAATGAGTTCAAATGTTCAATACTTTGAATTCAAACTCTTCTTGATTAAGCTTGATTTTAAATCTTTTGTTCAAGTTTGCACTTAATATGTTAATGTCCACATCCTTGTCCTTTGAGTTCAATCAAGTCCAAGCCTTGTTCACAAGCCATCTATTTAAATTCAAGTATCAAGCTCAAGTTCACTTGAGTTTAGGTTCATTTGAATTTGATCTCTTTTGTTCTATTGTTCAAGTCCAAATCAAAGTCCCCTATGGTCCTTGTAGAATTCATGTATAGTTCGATGTGCAAGTTCAAATTTCTCTTGCTTGAATTTTTTTTTTACTTAAGCCATTTAGTCAGTTATTCAAGTTTGAATTTAGTTCAATTGATGTCCAAATGAGATTCAATATTGTTCAAAGTCCTTGGATTTTCAATCCAAATTTCAACAGTCTCCCGGCGTCTCCCCCGTTTAGGGGAAAAACCAAGAGGCAACCTTTCCCCTCGATGCTACGTGAGCGCTTTAGGTAGGTGTCAAAAATGACATCGCGGTCGCAAATATTTTTTTTTATCCCCGCCCGCTACGTGAGTGTTTAAGGGTGTTTTTTTTTATTATAAGAAGAAAACACGGATTAGATAAAAAAAACACAGATTTCCCCCCTCTGCACCACGTGGGCGTTCGGGGGTACTTATATAAAAATAAAGAAAACATTTTTTTTATCCCCTTCGCCGCAAGCGCTGCACCGATTTCCCTCCCTACAACGCTACTTAAGCACGTAGGGGGTTTGCCGGCTCGTTGCTAGCATTGAAGAGGGATTCTTAAATCGCCGCAAATGCCGCGCCGGTTTCCCTCCCTACAACGCTACGTGAGCGCGTAGGGGGTTTGCCGGCCCGTTGCAAGCCACGAGAAAAGAATCAAGTTGAGAAGTTTTATACCTTTGCATAGGGGCAGCGACGAATATTTTACTAAAATAAGACACACACACACTCTTTTTCTTTTCTTTTTGGACATACATACACACATATGTGTCTAAGCTTAAACATGACCGTAGTAATGAGAATGATTAACACTGTTAGCTAAATGATAAAATCAATAAAACCACTTACAGTAATAGTCATTAATAAAAAAACATTAATATTGATGCTGATAAAATGAAATAGAGTCAAAAAAGAATAAAGAAAATAAAGAATTTCACTGTCTGGATTTAGATTGAGTGTTTGGGTGAAACAGTAAACTAATGACTTGCGGCTTGAAGACTTTGGAGAGGGCTAAATGGACTGGACTAAGGGGCTGATTTGAGTTGTTTTGGAGAGCTATCGTGGGCCTTGTAGGTAGTGAAATGGGCTGCAAAGTGGGGTTTGGGCTGCTGTTTAGGTGCAGGTTTGTGGCCCTTTGACTGTAGCAGAGTGTTTTGGATTTGCTGATTGAGGAAAGTAAAGTGGCTGTTTGTGTAGAGGTAGAGAAAAGGGTTTGATAAGTTTGAAATAAGAGATTTGCTATGTGGAGAGGAGTTTGATTGAAAGAAGGCTGAACCAAAGAAAGAGTAGGCTGGATGCTATGAGCTTTCCTGCTGAAGGATTCCAAAAGCAGGAGCTCACGGTTAGTGGAGACGGATGGTTGTATGAAGCTTGAGGGAAATTGTTGTAGCAGGTCGTAGGAGGAGATTTGAGTGGAGATTGTTATGCTATGTTGGGTAAGAAGATCCGACGGGTTGAGAGGAAGAATGGGAGGTAGAGGGCTGTTAAAGATGGGTGAGAGGGAGCTTCAAATAGAGAATGCAGAAAAGGGAGTTTGCTGTTTTTTTTTAACCTGAAAGTTAACTAGAGCAAGTTTTATATAAGAGGGAGTTGTGTCTTGAGAAGAGGAAGAGTTGGGATGGGAAGAGCTGCTATCTGATTGCTGAGACGTATGGAGTTGGATGTTAAGAGCCGGTAATTGAGAGGAAGGAGGGGTTGTAAGGAGACAAGTGAGAGGGGAAGGGAGCAGATCACGTGAGTAGAGAGGGGATTCAAGTATATAATAGGCTATTCATACCCCTTTTTTATTTTATTTTTACTGGTTGACAGTGGCTGACATGACTTAGACAGCTGGGGCAGCAGCTTTTTTCTTTTTTGGCAGCAGGACAGAGCAGTGGGATAAGGAGATGGACAACTGCTGTTTGGAGAGATTTGAGCAGGCTCTTTGACAGAGATAAGGAGTGGCTGTGCAGGGATTTGATCCAGATTTTGGAAGATTTTTTTATTTGAATGGAGGTCAACAGTTAATATGGCTTTAGAATGGGATGAAATTTTAACAGTGTCCAACTTTTCGTTCCCGTCTCATTAGATCGAGTATCCGGGCTGGGTCATGACATAAATATTGCAAAATTTTGATAGCTTTTCATGAAGGTTATCGATTGGTGATGCCACTTTCTGCTATTTTTTATTCCTTTGCATTGTTGAGAGCAAAATCAATAAATGAATTTTGATATTTCATGCGCCCAATATTTATCTGGAAGTATAATATAAGTTTAACTTTCACAAATTTTGATCTTTTCGGGAAACATGATTTAGAACAAGACGACACATACAGTGGCACATTTAGAGAGCTATAATGCTAAAGCAATTAGGAAAAAAAAAAAGGTTTGAGGGAATTACTAGTAACTGAGCTTGTTTACATAAATCATGACAGTAATCCCTATAATCAAGAGAAAAAACTGAAACTAACATTCACTCTATGTATGTAAAAGCCCATAGAAAGGAGAGAAGATCATTGGAATAAAACTACGAAGAATACATTATCTTCATAAAATTCCATGGAAAAGGAGAGAAAATCACGAGTAAGCTGAAGTCCATAAAAAAATGCACACTCAGTATGGTATCTTATTATGGAAAAGTACCAGCATAGATGATGTGCAGAAAACACAATGGTAAGTGCTACCAGCATCTATTACGACCAAATTGATATTTGATAAGAAATAGGCAAGCACAAAAACGGTGATAAAAAAGTATAAGTCTACAATAACAACATCAAGCCTTTATCCCATTGCATTGGCTCTTAATATCCTTTTTCTCTATTGTGTCATGTTAAGAGCCAAATTCTCATTTAAACTTAATAAAAAATTTATTATTTTTAATATTTTATAGCCAACTACCTCTACCTTTCTTAATATAGGCCAAAATCCACTACATCTACTCTACTAACCGGGTCATCAAAAGGCCAATATTTTATGTCCAAATCATCTAAGTCGACTCTCTATAATCTTATTTGCCACTGGAGCTACTCCAACCCTTTCACGTACATACTTGTTTCGCATTCTATCTCTAAGAATGAAACCACTCATCCACCTAAGCATTCTCATCTCGGTAACACTTAACTTTATGCTTCACTTTTCATGGCCAACATTTTGCGTCATAAAGCATTGCAGGTCTTACCACCATCTTATAGAATTTTTCTTTAATAAAAAGTCTAAGTGCCAAATAAACTTCTACCTAATAGCTAATTTTGGAACGAAATTATTTCATGTGCAGAAACACTCCAATCAGCATAATATTCACCTTCTCATCATCAACAGTCTCAACCATGTCAAGATTTGGAACACCACCTGCAGGAAACATGACAATAATATTTATACATTATTCTAAAACAATTAAAAATGATTGTTACATTTAGGTATGATTTGCAGCATAATTATTACTCATACAACAACAAGAAGAATAAGAAGAAGCCTTTATCCCACTATATGGGGTCAGCTACATAAATCATTTTTCTCTATTGTGTCCTATTAAGAGTCAAGTGAGAAAAAAGATTTAAGACAAATAGTGCCAGTGCAAAACTTACTATTTGAAAGCAAACCAAATATTTGTAGCATAATCAATAAGAATGCAGAATAAGTAAAGCAACTTATAGAATGTTCTATTTGGCTGGGAGAATCCAGATTTGAACATTGGGATATTCATTGACTAATGAAGGTGATTATAGATCAATTGGATATATGAGTTTTTATGTGGATTGATAACGTTATGTGGAGAACAAAAGTTATAATTTTATAAGGGCTGTTTGGCTTAGTTTGTGAGAAGATGAGTGTTTTGAGGCCTTGAAAAGATGGAGAACATGTAGGAGAACAAGTGAAAAGAGAAAGGCATATGAAGATTCAAAACCATTATCTATGGTTGATTTGAAAGCTGGCAGTGTATAACCACCTTAAGTGCACACAATTTCACAAGCAATTAAAAGAACATTTTTTATTGAATCATGTGCATAAATAATACACAAGTAGTGAAAAAAGAGGAAAACACATGGAGCCACCTCAAACTACCCTTCAAAGATATGAGAGATTATTGCGTGCGGAGTCCAAACCAAAGCTACGTTCGGTTTTTGTGAGTATGCACAGCAAAAGCGCGGTGGTGAAAAGTAATTGCGCTTTTACTGCACACACTCACAAAAACCGGATGGTTCTCTGACCCAGACTCCACAAAATAATCTCCCCCAAAGATATAGTTGTTGGCCCTTCTAATTGGAACTGTAGTTGGAAACCATTGCTAATCACTACAATCATTAGAAATCCCATAATTCTTTATTACAATTATGCATCCTTAATTTGGGGTGATTTAATAGCTTCCAAAGGAGATATTAACACTTCAAAAACTCCCTCCATGAACATGTATGGTTGGGCCTCCTTGTACATAAACTAATAAAAAAATACAAGCTACAATTAATTGGATTTTAATGCTAAATCTTTCTAATTAATCTAATGATGGTCCACTTTGATTGTTCTGCATCAAAAGACTTATTCATAATAATAAAGGCCAAAATTTTAAAATTTTCTCAAAATCCCAAGAATTTGACCAAAAGCTGCAAATCTTGATTTTAGCAATCTTAGATTCCGTCCAAAATGACAAGTTCACACTCTCTAAATCTTGTTTGAAGCTATAGAAAACTATATACAAAGGATCAACCCTAGAAAAGACCTAATCAATGTCTCAAACAACAATATCCTGATTTTCATTACAATGAAAATCAGGATATAATAGGTAACAGGACGCTCCATTTAGTAAATTAAGGCAACTGACAATAGAAATGGCAACCCTACATTTTTTGCTATAAAGCCAAACACGTCTGGTATTCCCAAATCTCAGCTATAGTAAAAATCGCAAAATAATGAAAATAGTAACGACCTACCAACCATCCTAAGATGGTAATATCATCAATAAAAGATCCCATATAAATAGATATAGAGAACGATACATTTCAAACAAATTGCATGTTTAAAAAAAAAAACAGAGGATCAACTTGTTGAAATAGGGAATCTAAAAATTTTGAATTAGGAAATTAAAATTAGTTGAATTAAGCATTTGGAAATAATTGAACTAGAGAATTTGATGAGGACTAAATCGAACTAGCTTGTAGTCTAAGTAGTAACCAATTCAACCAAAGGAAGCAAAACATCAGAGAACATATCATGATATCATATACATCATTATTATAAGCACATTACATAAAAAAATAAACTAGAAAAATTATAAACAATGACATAACGAAACCTAAATAATTATAAGCACATTTGATTTGTATTTCTAGTGAAGATAGACATTCATATTTACATTATTCCCTTTCACTTTATGATCACAAACAATTCCATATCATTGGCACCAAGAAGCTAACGATTGAGCTTAGTTCCACAAGCGTGGATGGTTGGACATCTTGTCCACTATTGGAGAGGGCTCAAGAGAGACTATATCCATCATAAATTATCACAGTTCATTCTTTTAAGGTCCAGCTAAGTTTGCCTCTTTTTATGGTGCATGGTGGGGGAGAGTAGAAGATTATAGAAGAGAAAGAGAGTACGAGTAAGAGAGAGAAAGAATGAATCACCTCATGGAGATTTCACTCTATGAAAACAGCTTCTCACTATAGACAATTTATTGAGTAATAAAACTAAACTTCTAACCATCTTCACTTGACATTCACTGCAGCTTCTTCAACCTAGCTTTTTTTAAAGATGATGTTTGAGAACTAATTATTAGGAAAATATGAGATGGAATAGGAACATTGCTTCTAATGGAAATTTGTTCTTTCCATTACACAAGGTAGAGGAGTTAGGGCTAAGGGCGTTCATTAGGATTGCATTAGCATTACGAAAGCTACATAAATGCCAGAGGTGAAATCAGTGGCTAAGGACGAGTTGGCGCATGCGGGGGAGAGTTGAGAAAGATGGTCAAGGTATAAGTTAGTGCATATACATAGGAAAAAAAATTAACTATCATATCTAAGTAATTTAAAGTCATTATTACAGTATTTTTATTGTTATATCATCTCTATTATTTGATGCATTTAGATTTTTCTGCTTAATTTTTGTTATGAACAATATTTGTTATATTTTCTATTTTTTTGTTTTTATGCTATCCTATGATTGTGGTAAATCCAATGATCATGGTAGGAAGAGGTTTGGATTTTGTTTCCTTGGATTTGCCGGCTTGGGGGGTCCATTTGTCTTTTGAAGGTTGCTGGTTTCATGAGAACTATGGCTGTTTCGGTTTGAGCTTAAGAAGTTAAACTTTAGTTGTGCCAAGCTCATTAATTTCTAGTGGAGAAGTAGCTCATTATGAGCTGATGTCTTGCTATAAAATTTAAGGTTGGGAACAAGTTTTGGTGTGTGGAATTTGCTCTTTCACATTCCTCTTGAAATTAAATTGCTGCAGCCCTTTTTCTTCTCTGGAAAATTCCCTCACGGCTGGCTGCTTCGGGTGTGAGGTGCCTCTTCGGGTGCTGTCTTCTTTACCGCCTTGGCATCCTCTCTGTTGACCGTGAATTAAATGCTGCCTATGGTTGCTACGGTTTGTGCTGTCCCTGGCTGGTTCCGTGGCTTTGTTCATGGACTCTTGGGATTCAACAAGTGTGCCTCTTGGCTTTTCATTTCTTCTTGGAAACTTGGAAATTTTGGCTGTTATGATTCCCCTCTTTGGCCTATATATATGAGGTAATTTGTGAAGAAAGGGTTGGTGAATATTTGAGAGCTAAGTGCTTACAAAACCTGAGGGTTTTCTTCTTTGGAAAAGCTTGAGAGCTTTTTCCATTCTCCTTCTTCCCTAGGAAAGCTTGCGAGCTTCTCCTCTTTCTTCTCGGTCTTCTAACCTCCTTCTTCTCTACGCAAGTTCCACTCCACCTGTATCTTTCTTCTAGTTCCGTTGGCGAAGTTGTTGGCTGATTTTGGTTGGCTGTTTTAGAAAAGCTGTGGGCTTTTTTTTTTGTTGGCTGTTTTAGCAAGGTTGTTGGCTGTTTGGTGAAGTTGTGGACGGTTTGGTGGCATTTGCTGGAGAAGTTAAAAGGACATTGGATACCCCTAGCTGTGGTGGACCCTTGGTTTGCATATCTAAACCTTATTTTAAATTTATTTCCTACAATCGGTACATGTGAGGAGTCCTCTTGAAGGATGTTCTGAGGATAGTTTTTTTTGTTAAAAATATTGTTTTCTTTGTTGGTCTTCTTTTGTTTTGGTCGTTGGAAGTTGCCTTTTCTAAAGATAGTTGTTTTCTTATCTTATTTTGTTCTCAAAGTTATGTCTTAATTTTATAAAAGTAAGATTTGTTTCTCTTGATTGATTTCTCTTTGTGCCTTGCTCTAATTTGTTTACATCAATTTTGGTATCAGAGCAAGTTCTTTGCTTGGGTGGTCTTTGTTCTTTTATCTAAGTTCTCTGTTTTTTTTTTGTGAGTCTGTGCTTTTCGATCTATGGCTAATAATCAAGGGGATTTGCAACAACTCATACATCAATTAAATAATTTGCAACAACAAATCAATACAATGGCTGAAGCAATCGCTAATCTGAATGTCAATCAAGCTAATGTTAATCCTAATGTCATATCTTCTGAAAGCGAGGATGAGGGTCCTAGAAATCAAAATAGGCGTCAAAGAATCTGGGATCATGGGATTAAAATCGATGTCCATAACTTTGAAGGGAAATTACAACCTGAACAATTCCTCGAATGGGTTGAGAAAATGGATCAATTTTTTGAGTGGAAAGAAATACCAGAAAATCGAAAAGTCAAATTTGCAAGCTTAAAATTAACAGGACATGCTTTAACATGGTGGAAAAATTTGCAAAACAATAGAGTAAGGCGAGGTAAAGAAAAAATTCAAAACTGGGAAAGAATGAAAGAAAAAATGAAAGGGAAATTTCTGCCTTCTGATCATTCAAGAACTATTTTTCAAGAATTTAATAATCTGCGTCAAGGAACTCAAACTGTGGAAGAATACACTGAAAACTTTTTTAAGTTGCAAGCTAGGAATGATTTAGATGAATCTGAAGAAAAAACGGTAACAAGATATCTTAATGGACTTAAGTGGACAATTCAAGATCAATTAAATTTGCATCATGTCATTAAACTAGATGAGGCTTATCGCATGGCTTTAAAAATTGAGAAACAACATCAAAGGGGAAGTAGCAAAGTCATTGAAACATATAAGCGACGACAAACTGGTGGGGTGAAAATCCAAACTCAATTTTCTGTTGGGACGTCGGGAACTAAGGTCAAAACTTATGAAAGTCAAAATCTGGATAAGGGTAAAGGGCTAATGGGCTCTAAACCTACTGAACAACCTAAACTGATTGGGCCTTGTTTCAAATGTGGTCTTTATGGTCATTTGTCGGCTACTTGCAGAAAAAATAATCCTCCTCGAAATAATTTGATAGAAAATGAAAATAAAAGTGAAGAAGAAGAAAATGAACCAGAATCTGATAATGAAGCTGAAATGAAAAATTTTGATTTGGAAGGAGACGAAGGAGAACCTTTATTAGTAATTCGACAAGTTTTAACTGCTCAAAAAGAAAAAGGTGATAAGTGGCTAAGAAGAAACATTTTTAGAACAACTTGCACGGTTGAAGGGAAAATTTGCACTTTAATGATTGATAGTGGGAGTTCAGGAAATTTTGTGTCACAACATATGGTTGAAAAGCTCAAATTGAAAACAAAACCTCTTATCAAGTCTTACAAAATATCGTGGTTTAAGGAAGGAGGTGAGGTTCCTATAACGAAGCAATGCACCATTAATTTGACAATTGGAGGAGCGTACAAGGATCAAATTGTTTGCGATGTTGTACCTTTAGAAGTTTGCCATATACTTTTGGGGCGTCCTTGGCAATATGATAATAAAACCATTCATAATGGCGAGAGGAACACTTATACATTGATTCAAAACAATAAGAAATTCACTCTCTTTCCTCAAAGAAACATTTCTGATCCTCCAACAAAAAAGAGAAATCTGAAAATTCATCCACTCCTGAATTACTTTTGAACACAAATGATTTGAAACAATTTGAAGTGGCTTATTTGGTGCTTGGAAAAGAATCTGATTTGGCTCTTGAAATTCCTAAGGAAATGCAACCGTTGCTTAATGAATTTTCTGATTTAACACTTGACGAGTTACCAACTGGCTTACCTCCTATGAGAGACATTCAACATCACATTGATTTAATTCCTGGAGCAACATTGCCTAATCTTTCACATTACAGGATGAGTCCAAATGAACATAAAGAGCTTTCTAAGCAAGTGACTGAACTTTTAGAAAAGGGTTTAATAAAGGAAAGTCTAAGTCCTTGTGCTGTACCTGCTTTGCTTACTCCTAAAAAAGATGGAACTTGGCGTATGTGTGTGGATAGTCGTGCTATCAATAAGATAACCATTAAGTACAGATTTCCCATACCTAGGCTAGATGATTTGCTTGACATGTTAAGTGGTGCCAAAAATTTTTCTAAAATTGATTTGAGAAGTGGGTATCATCAAATAAGAATAAGGCCTGGGGATGAGTGGAAAACTGCTTTTAAAACCAAAGAAGGTTTGTATGAATGGCTTGTTATGCCTTTTGGTTTATCTAATGCTCCAAGTACTTTTATGAGAACTATGAATCATGTTTTGAGACCTTTTATCGGAAAGTTCGTGGTGGTATATTTTGATGATATTCTGATTTACAGTATTCACCCTTCTGAACATCTTTCACATGTTAAAAAAATTTTGCAAACTTTGAGGGAACAAAAATTGTATATCAATCTTAAGAAGTGTACTTTTATGACTTCAAGTTTGACTTTCTTGGGTTATATTGTATCTGCTGAGGGAATCAAAGTTGATCCGGTAAAAATCGAGGCAATCAAAAGCTGGCCTGTTCCTAAAAATATCAGTGAGGTAAGGGGTTTTCATGGTTTGGCATCTTTCTATCGTCGATTTATTAAAAACTTTAGTTCTGTAATTGCTCCTATCACTGACTGTTTGAAAAAAGGAATCTTTAGATGGACTCCAGAGGCTGAAAAAACTTTTCAAATTATCAAAATGAAAATGAGTCAAGCTCCAATTCTTAGTCTGCCTGATTTTGAAAAAGTTTTTGAAGTTGATTGTGATGCTTCACATGTGGGAATCGGTGCTGTTTTAAGCCAAGAAGGAAAACCTGTTGCATATTTTAGTGAAAAGTTGAATGATGTTCGATCTCGATATTCTACTTATGATTTGGAGTTTTATGCTATTGTTCAAGCTTTAAAATTTTGGAGGTGTTATTTGATTCAGCGAGAGTTTGTTTTAAACACTGATCACGAGGCTTTAAGATTTTTGGGTTCACAAAAAAATCTCAACAAGAGACATGCTAAATGGGTTTCTTTTTTGCAAGAGTATTCCTTTCATATTAAACATAAGTCTGGTGTGTTGAATAAGGTTGCCGATGCTTTAAGTCGAAGGTCACATTTATTGATTACTGTTTATCCTACCATTACTTCTTTTGAGTTTTTGAAAGATACTTATGCTTCTGATTCTGATTTTAAAGACATTTGGGAAGCTTGTCTTAATTTGGGAACTGATCCGTCTGGTCAATTTGTTATTCACCAAGGCTTTTTGTTTAAGGGCTCTAGACTTTGCATTTCAAATAATTCTTTAAGAGATCAGTTAATGCAAGAACTTCATGGTGGTGGGTTAAGTGGTCATTTTGGTCAAGGGAAAACTATTGCAATGGTGGAAGAAAAATATTTTTGGCCTCATATGAGAAAACAAATTGCTAAGTTTGTAAAACAATGCAAAATCTGTCAAGCTTTTAAAGGGACTTCACAAAATTCTGGTTTATACACTCCTCTTCCAATTCCAAATAAACCTTGGGAAGATATTTCTATGGATTTTATTCTGGGCTTGCCGGTTACTATAAGAAAACATGATTCTGTTTTTGTTGTTGTTGATCGCTTTAGTAAAATGGCTCATTTCATTCCTTGCAAAAAAACTTCTGATGCATCTCATGTGGCTGATTTATTTTTTAAAGAAATTGTCCGACTTCATGGTATTCCTCGTACATTTACTTCTGATAGAGATACTAGGTTTTTGAGTCACTTTTGGAGAACACTTTGGGCTAAGTTAGGAACTTCTCTTCAGTTTAGCAGTGCTTACCATCCTCAAACCGATGGACAAACTGAAGTTGTCAATCGAAGTTTGGGAAATCTTTTAAGATTGTTTGCTGGTGAGAAACCTTTTCAATGGGATTTGATTTTACCACAAGCTGAATTTGCTTATAACAATTCTGTTAATAGAACTACTGGAAAAACTCCTTTTGAAATTTTATATGGTCAATCTATTCCTCACATTTTGGATCGAAATGGTTTATCTTTACCTAGCAAAGTAAGTGCTGAAGCTTTAGAAACATTTGATCATATCAAATCTGTCCAACAACAAGTTCTTGAAAAACTCCGTATAGCAAATGTTAAATACAAAACTGCTGCAGATAAGCATCGGAGAGAGGTTGTTTTTAAAGAAGGGGATATGGTGATGGCTTACTTCCGTCGCCAGCGCTTTCCCGTTGGTACTTTTGGGAAGCTGAGCAGAAAAAAATTCGGACCTTTTCGCATTCTCCGGAAATTGGGCACAAATGCATATCTTTTAGATTTACCTAACACAGTTGGAACTTCTCCTATATTTAATGTTTCTGATCTTTCTTTGTATGAAGGAAATACAGGTGATTCTGTGGATCTTGAAACATTGCCACTTTCCACTCCTTCGTTGAACCAAGATGATCTGATTGAAGAAATTGTTGATATAAAAACAACAAAGACAAGGCATGGAGAACACCAGAAATTTTTGGTCAAATGGAGTAATCGACCATTAATTGATTGCACGTGGATTGATGCTGCTGAACTTCAAAAGCGAAATTTGGAGCTCTACAAAAGAGTTGCTAAAGTTTTCTCATCAGGAGATGAGAATTCCCCACCTGGGGGGAATTGATGCATTTAGATTTTTCTGCTTAATTTTTGTTATGAACAATATTTGTTATATTTTCTATTTTTTTGTTTTTATGCTATCCTATGATGGTGGTAAATCCAATGATCATGGTAGGAAGAGGTTTGGATTTTGTTTCCTTGGATTTGCCGGCTTGGGGGGTCCATTTGTCCTTTGAAGGTTGCTGGTTTCATGAGAACTATGGCTGTTTCGGTTTGAGCTTAAGAAGTTAAACTTTAGTTGTGCCAAGCTCATTAATTTCTAGTGGAGAAGTAGCTCATTATGAGCTGATGTCTTGCTATAAAATTTAAGGTTGGGAACAAGTTTTGGTGTGTGGAATTTGCTCTTTCACATTCCTCTTGAAATTAAATTGCTGCAGCCCTTTTTCTTCTCTGGAAAATTCCCTCACGGCTGGCTGCTTCGGGTGTGAGGTGCCTCTTCGGGTGCTGTCTTCTTTACCGCCTTGGCATCCTCTCTGTTGACCGTGAATTAAATGCTGCCTATGGTTGCTACGGTTTGTGCTGTCCTTGGCTGGTTCCGTGGCTTTGTTCATGGACTCTTGGGATTCAACAAGTGTGCCTCTTGGCTTTTCATTTCTTCTTGGAAACTTGGAAATTTTGGCTGTTATGATTCCCCTCTTTGGCCTATATATATGAGGTAATTTGTGAAGAAAGGGTTGGTGAATATTTGAGAGCTAAGTGCTTACAAAACCTGAGGGTTTTCTTCTTTGGAAAAGCTTGAGAGCTTTTTCCATTCTCCTTCTTCCGTAGGAAAGCTTGCGAGCTTCTCCTCTTTCTTCTCGGTCTTCTAACCTCCTTCTTCTCTACGCAAGTTCCACTCCACCTGTATCTTTCTTCTAGTTCCGTTGGCGAAGTTGTTGGCTGATTTTGGTTGGCTGTTTTAGAAAAGCTGTGGGCTTTTTTTTTGTTGGCTGTTTTAGCAAGGTTGTTGGTTGTTTGGTGAAGTTGTGGACGGTTTGGTGGCATTTGCTGGAGAAGTTAAAAGGACATTGGATACCCCTAGCTGTGGTGGACCCTTGGTTTGCATATCTAAACCTTATTTTAAATTTATTTCCTACAATCGGTACATGTGAGGAGTCCTCTTGAAGGATGTTCTGAGGATAGTTTTTTTTGTTAAAAATATTGTTTTCTTTGTTGGTCTTCTTTTGTTTTGGTCGTTGGAAGTTGCCTTTTCTAAAGATAGTTGTTTTCTTATCTTATTTTGTTCTCAAAGTTATGTCTTAATTTTATAAAAGTAAGATTTGTTTCTCTTGATTGATTTCTCTTTGTGCCTTGCTCTAATTTGTTTACATCATTATTTATTTTAATTTGTTATGAGCAATATGATTATAACTCACTTTATGATAAATTTAATTTTTGGCATTATCTTATAGGATCTTCTATTATAAACCCAAAAGGCATGTAAAAGTCAAAGTATAATTAGTAGATAAAAATGATTTTGAACATGCTTCTCCCTCCTCATAGGCCGATTCAGTTTTCCTTTTTCTGTTAGTCCTCTTCTTCAATCTTCTTATTAGAGTAATAAATAAAGCTAATATCGAGAGAATAAATAAGGAAAAGAAAGGAGATGTACATTGAAAAAAATCTTCATCGATTTTGCATCAAAACCAGAATTTTGAAGGTGAACAATAATCCAATTAAATCTACATTATGCAAGAACATTATCATCCTCTACTCCAAGCAAAATCAACCTAACCCCTTCCCCAAAATCTTAAACCCAAATGCTACCTACCCCAAGGACTTAAAAAATAGGCCTTCTATCCCATCTACCTGATCCATACCCCCTCTTTCTTAAAAATAAAAATGAGAAGTTGCCACCTATATCCCCCAACCCTCTCACATCCATTATCTCTTTCAACAAACCTTCATCTCTCTTTTAAAATAAAATTCTAACTCAAGGAATTAAATCCTAAACCCTGAATCTACCCATATGCGATAAGGATTAAAAAATAAAATTAAATAAAGTTGTGTGGATCTTCTCCCCATATCTAAGAATTCTACTTCAAAATAAATTAAATTTAGTTCATGGAGATTGATTCTAAAATTTAGCATAAAGATCACAGATGTTTGATTGCTTGAAGAGTTCCTAAAATAACAGTATTTAATTGATGAGCTACAAATCGTGATGTTTATATTATTCATCTCTGTCTAAAAGAAAATATGTTCCCTTTCTATCTTATTCTTAGGGATGCTTTCCCAATGTGATTGATTTACTATTTCGGAACCATAAAAGAAGACATTCAATTCTTCCACCATCAACATTCAAACTCTTTAAAGTAGAGATCTTTGCGCCCGAATAACATTGACATTGACAAACTCTTTCAAGGATAACATTGACATAAGAAAAACATAAATTTGATGTTGTCTTATTATTTTAGTATTAATATCATTTTATTCTTTTGTTACTTCTTTTCTAATCATTATTTTAATTGTAAAAAATATGGTTATTTTCCAAATTAGGATATTTTCAATTATTAATTTTGTCTTGTAGGATATTTTATTACAAATAGATGTCCAAGTGTCATGCAATATTAAGATTATGATCATAAATTGAAAATGATGCTAACAATGCTTCTCCTTAGTTTTAGGTGGTTGTGGGCTCCGAAAATTCGGCCCCGGCCTCCGCTCGCTTTTCTTATTCGGCGAGGGAGTTTTAACTAAATAAGTTCCGAGGTAAATTTTGGAAGGCAGATGGGTTTGTAGATAAGACACTACTCAGAGATTTCGCCCTCATTTTGCGAGGACTTTATGATCTGAGTTCTGGTTTCCTATAGGCGCAAGCCCCTATAGTTAATTACCCCTCTCGATCACGAGAGAGAACTTTCGATTAAGGCTAGTCATCAATCAGATACGTATAGAAATACGTGTTATCTGGCATATAGTAGCAGCATTGGATATTGGTATTAAGGATTGGAAATTTGGAATTTGAAGGGTTTGGATATTGGGAATTGAAGAGTTGGGTTTTTGGATTTATAATTTGGGTTGGAAGATTTAATATTTAAATAGAAATTTCACCATCTCACACTTAAAGCGGATGGTGGGGGAATGGATGATGGGCCCGATCAAGATCCCATGGTTCCGTCGTCCCGGGCCATCGTGGACCCTGGTCTACTTAGTCAGAGGAGGTAGTCGACCCAACCTGACAGAAGGATCCTTGTCGGCAGCCATGGGTTGCTTCGTCCAAGGGGACCTTGTAGACCTGGGGTGAATGTTTGTCTAAGGGGACAAATTTGAATCCACCTTAGCTAACAGAGGGCTTTGTGCCCTATCGATCATATCCTATTGATTCATATCTCAAGGATTTAATGCCAATAAGGAGCGTATTGGCGCTGGCCATAACCGGTATTTCGTGGTGCCATTTGGCGGCAAAACCACTCGGTTCAGAGGGCCCCGGGTCATAACCGTTTATCCTGCGGTGCCATTTGGCAGCTAAACCGCCGGTTAGAGGACACGTACCACGTCCTTACTGGCAGAAGATTGGTTGAGAATGGATCCTAGTGATATTTTCGACTAGGCATTTCGCTCTTTGTGAGCTGAAGTAATTTTAGATTTGTCCACCTCGACAAACTGTTGCGGAGGGCGGATGGATTTTGCTTTAAGTAGTTTGATGGATTTATTTCATTTTTAAATATTTTAGAATTTGGGATTTGTAGAATTAGGATTTTATGTGGACTTTGGAGTATTTGAGTGGTATTTGAAAATATTTGGGAACCCCTCCGGTTGAGATCTGTATTCAACGCGGCCATCATCGGGGTGTGGGGTCATTTCTTTTTATTGATTGAACCTTGTCAACTCTGTCGGGCTGTCGACAGAGGATCGGGTCTCTTGTTGGCTTTGTGCCTTTTGTTGAATGAATTCTTTTGATTTTAGGCCTTGAAGGCCGAATATGAATGTATTGAAACAAATACACTGATCGCCACAACCGTGTATTCGTTTAAAGGTTCGAACCCTGTCGACTTCTATTGATCCGTGTAGAAGGATCGGGTTTGAACTAGAATTCACTTATCGACCCGCGCAGCATCCCTAAGCGTCACGTGTGTACCAATAACACGCTCGCCGGGGCCCATGCGGGTTATAATTGTATTTACCCCTTGTGCACCTATGTGTATACAAACTACGGTGCACTCATGTGGGGGTACTTTAAAATATTTTGTAGTTGTGTAGATAACTATCGTTTGGATGCACACAACTTTTCATTTGAAAGCTTATACACGCCTTCTGTCCGCTAATACGAGTGTTGCAGATCCGGTGGCGTTGAGTTATAGATTGTAGACGCCTTCTGTCTGCTTGCATGAGTGTTGCAGATCCGGTGGCGTTGAGTTTTGATGTTAACTCCCCTTTCTCATTCACCGGGGGATATACTTCTGGACTTTGAAGTCCGTTGTTTTGCTTTGAAAAGATCTCCTTTCAAGATCTTCGGTGTGTTGGACTTGATATTGACTCCCCCTTTCTCATTCATCGGGGAAGGATTTTCTGGATTTTAGAGTCAAAGACTGCTAATTTGGGGAGAACTCCCTTCAGAATCTTTGGTGTAGTAGACTGTTATTCTCGGTATTTGTAGACATCAGAACTGTTTTCTTCTTGAGTATATAACTAAGAAGAGACTTTGGAACACCAGGAAGTTTGGTTCTAATTTGTTCAAATATTTCCCCCTTTCTGCCAGAGGGTGTCCTTTTCGTACATAGAGTCGCCCTTGTACTCAACGCACTTGCAGATCTTGGTTACCGTCGTTGTAGGTAATATCCGTACTTGTGTCCACAGTGATTCATTGTACTTACAATACACCCACTGTTGTTATCCACAAGTATCCATTTGCAGGGGACCGCTGTATCCACTATGACCTCCCGAAAATGTTTGTAGAAAACCCATTGCTTCTGCATCATATCCACCCTTTCACCAATCTCGGGTGGTTGACGATTTCACTTGCTTGTGGGGGGTGGATCTTTGATTGCTGGTATCCAGTATTGTCATCTCAATCAACAGACATTTGTAGAGACTATTGTAGGAGATGTACTTGTGTCCACAGTGGTTCGTTGTACATACGACATACACACTGTTGTTATCCACAAATGGTCATTTGTAGGGGCCCGTACTTGTGTCCACAGTGGTCTGATATGCTTACGATGTGCCCACTGTTGTTATCCACAAGTAGTTTGTACTCATTTGCGGGGGACCGCTGTATTTGCTACGACCTCCTAGAAGTATTCGTAGGAGACCCATTGACATTAGTATCGTGTCCACCTTTCACCAATCTCAGGTGGTTTGATTGATTGTATTTGCTACGAGCTCCTAGGAATGTTCGTAGAAGATTCATTCTTTCTGCATCATATCCACCCTTTCACCAATCTCGGGTGGTTGATTGTACTTGTTTGTAGGGACGGTCTTTGACTGCTTATCTCCAGTATTGTCAT
Organism: Dendrobium nobile; assembly: GCA_022539455.1. Taxonomy (NCBI): domain Eukaryota; kingdom Viridiplantae; phylum Streptophyta; class Magnoliopsida; order Asparagales; family Orchidaceae; genus Dendrobium; species Dendrobium nobile. Next base: position 62,216,416 of record CM039733.1, on the reverse strand, counting down.
CTCAATCAACAGGCATTTGTAGAGACTATTGTAGGAGATGTACTTGTGTCCACAGTGGTTTGTTATACATACAACATACACACTGTTGTTATCCACAAGTATTCATTTGCTGGAGATCAGTTGTATCCGCTACGACCTCCTAGTAGTATTTGCAGCAGATCTGTTATCGTTTTCATCATATCCACCTTTCACCAATCTCAGGTGGTTTGATGTCTGGATTCAAACTTGAATCCATCAAGTTTACAAGTCCCCACTTGATGTCGTATAGCCTGAGTTCAAGTGCGAGTTCAACTGCTTTGTTCGGATCCAGATCCAGTCCAAATCAAAGTCTTTATTTGATGTTCTAGTCTTGTTCAAGCTTCTTGCAGTCCTTTGAATTCAATTGCATGCTTACATTTTGTTCAAAGTCTTCTGGAGTCCTTGTAAGTTCAATTATGCATGCTCGTATTGATTTGAGTTTGATTTTATTTCATTTGGATTTAAGCCTTGATTAATCATTTAGATTTTTGTTCAAGTGCAATTCCACAATTCATCTGCTCTTCGTACAGGTCCTCTGCTCATTTAGTTCAATTTCTGTGCATTTATGTTCAAGTACAAGTCTTTTACATTGTTGCCCAAGAAGGTCTTTAAATTGTTCAAGTCTTTGTATATTTCAGTGAAAATTTCGGCAGCACCCCGGCATATCCCCCATTTGGGGGAAAATAGGGGAGCTGGGCCTTCCCACCACGCTACTAGAGCGTGTATGGTAGGTGTCCTTAGACACCGCGGCCGTACAAATTTTCATCCCACCACGCTACAAGAGCGTGTATGGGGCCTTCAGCAGTACCCGTACAGTAGAACAGCAGTGACTCCCAGAACAGCAGTGACTCCCCACCACGCTACAAGAGCGTGTATAGGGCTCTCCCACCTCGTCGTATGCATCGCACCGGGCTCCCTCCTACCGTGCTACAAGAGCGCGTATAGGTGGTTCTCCGGTCCGCTGCAAACGTCGAGGACGGGAGTAGAGTTAGAAATTTATACCTTGAAGTCCGGCGGAGGTGGAAGAGGCTCGAGGACAAGATTTGGAACCGAGGGTCACTCGCCTACCTTGTCGTAGGTATCGCGCCGGTTGCCCCTCCCACCACGCTACGAGAGCGTGTATAGGCAGACCGCCGACTCGACACGCGGGACGAGGTAAGAGATAGAGCCAAGGTTTCAAAACTTATACCTTGAAGTCCGGCGGAGGTGGGCACGGAGGTCGAGGCAAGATCCGGAACCAAAGGTCGCTCGCCTACCTTGTCGTAGGTGTCGCGCCGGTTGCCCCTCCCACCACGCTACAAGAGCGTGTATAGGCAGACCGCCGACTCGACACGCGGGACGAGGTAAGAGATAGAGCCAAGGTTTCAAAACTTATACCTTGAAGTCCGGCGGAGGTGGGCACGGAAGTCGAGGCAAGATCCGGAACCAAAGGTCGCTCGCCTACCTTGTCGTAGGTGTCGCGCCGGTTGCCCCTCCCACCACGCTACAAGAGCGTGTATAGGCAAACCGCCGACTCGACACGCGGGACGAGGTAAGAAATAGAGCCAAGGTTTCAAAACTTATACCTTGAAATCCGGCGGACTAGCAGTGTCGGCTCGAGGATCGAGGCAAAGGGGCAAGCATTCTTTTTTTTTTTAACAATAATTTTAATTAATTATTAATTAAAACTATTTTAATTAATTATGTTCATCTTTAATTAACTAGAGTTAATTAATATTAATTAATCTTTAATTAATTAATAATAATTAATTAGAATTAATTAAAGAAGTTATAATTAATTAAAATTAATTTTAATTAGATTAATTATAATTAATTAACATTAATTATAACCATCTAATTAAAATTAATTAAAATTAATTATACTAATTATAATTAATTAAAATAATTGTAATTAAAATTAATTTAAATTAATTTTAATTAAAATAACATAATCCCTCTCTCCCTCTACACTCTCTGGTTCACGGGATTAGGCCGAAGAGCTTGCCAAAGGGAGAAAGTTACCTACACAGCAAGCGGGCTCCTGTCCTGTTTCCGATCAAATGGATGGGAAAGTCGTCGGATGAGCGAAGTCGACCGGCGATGAAGGACTGAAGAAGCACGCCAAAGGTAGGAAGTTAACTTCACAACAGCGAGCTCCTGCGATTGCTTCCGATCAAAATCTGTAACTTCTGATCCAACAGGAAGTGTCGTCGAAGGAGCGAAGTCGGCCGGCCACGATGGTACCAGAGAAGCGTGCGAACCGGAGAGGGTTGCTTCACAGCCGGCGAGCTCGTGTCCTTACTTCCGATCAGAATGTCGAACTTCCGATTCGGCTCGTAGGGAGGTCGGCGGGTAGTGAAGTCGAATGCCCAGGAGGGAGCCGAAGGCGCGATCGAGAGGGAGGAGGTCACCTTTGCAGTCGGCGAGCTCCCTTTCTTGCTTCCGATCAAAATGTCGAATTCCGATCCGGCTGGAAGAAAGTCGTAGAAGGAGCGAATTCGAGCAGCACGAAGGAGTCGAGAGGCAACGGGCTTCCGTCGATTCGTTCGATCAAACTACCGAACCAACAAGAGATGTCGTCCAAGGGGCGGAGTCGAGTAGCGACGGGAGAGGAAAGAGTGAGCAGAGGAAGCTTGGGAGAAGAAGAGAGATCTCTGCCTCTTTTTTCTTTTTTCATTTCAACGACACAAAGGTCGTGCGAGGTCGTGGAGAAATGACGTGATCGCTAGATTTACGGGATTTCAGCGGCGACGACGTGCGGGCAGGTACGATTTTTTTATTTGATTTGATTTTTTTTTTTGTTTTCTACAGAGAAGGGTCAACAGTGGTGTGTCTAATTATTCTTCTTCCACCTTCCTCCTTCAACTTCTTCACGGCTTCCACAAATCTCTCATTGTGCCTCTCGATATGAATAGAAGTATAAGAAATATTGCTTTGATACAAATAAATGATGAAGAAAGATTGCATTAATACCAATTTGATGACATGAACTTAATTATGAAAATATCGAATGGTCTTTTTCTTCCAATTTTAAAAAAATTCCTTGAAACTTGGTTGCTTTTGTGAAATACTGTGGGAGGAAGAGAAATCATTAGTTAGGAGGGGAAGAGGCAATTGGTTTCCTTAGGATAGCTGCCAATGAGTAGAGAGAGGAAGTTCTGCAAAAAAAATCGTATGGTTAAAGAATACTATAAATAGAGAAAATTGTTCAGAGGAAACAAAGGATTGTTAAAGAGGGAGAGAAAAAGAGAAGGGATCATGTATATAGAGGATCTAGCATGAGAGAGAAAACAAAAAAGATAATAAATGAGAGAAGCTTTCAAAATTCATTTTATAATTCATTATCAAAATAACATTGATCTAACCTTTATTCATAGAAATAGGATTTACAAAGTTAAATTCAAATTTAAATTTAGATGAGTCCTACAAATCCTATCCACTAATACAAATATGTAACAATTAAATACAACAAATGAAAATAAATTCATGAAAGTAATTTAAATATACTAAAATTTTCTAGAACTTTTTTTGAATAATATTGATGCCCATCATGCACTGCATCAAGTACTTCGATATTTTCCACTTAATTAATAGTTATATTAATAAGTTTGACTTCTGCAAATAAATTTATGCAAAGGGAACAAAATCGAAGAATTTCCAAAAAATAAGCACTTTTAGGAATCGGCATATAATTCACCCTATCCCCCAAAAGGACTTGATCAATCTATCTATCTACACACACACACACACACATATATATATATATATATATATATATATATATATATATATATATATATATGTGTGTGTAATAGATTGATAATTTTCAATAAAATTACATCTTCAGCAACATTAGAAGTAAAAAAATAATTAATAATAACACGCATTATTAAAGTATTTATTTATTATTGGCTATTATAATTATATTTACTGATAGCACTTAAAAATTAAAATATTTAATATCAAGATGGATAATGAATTTCATTCAAGCGGGAGCTGTCCTCGCCAACTAGGCTTGCATGATAAACATCTACAAGCATTTTGCAGCAAATGTGACTGCCCGATCTAGTGTATTCCATGTGCACTAGCACCATAAAATCAATATAGAGTTGGTTACAAAAACATTATTTTAAAGAACAAGTGAAAATACCAATATAATAATATAATTATTTCATGAAATTCAGGAAACAAGCCAATTTGCAAAAATAGGAAATAAGTTTGACCAAATATGTTTTCTGTGTTTATTTTCTAGTTCCATACAATATAAAAACAGAAAATGCAATCCAAAAGTACTAGCATAGATGGCATAAGTACTAGCATAGATGGCATAAATAAAAACCCATTTAGTTTTCAAATATCACTTGAGGTTTAGTGGTTTATTAACAGCTATAAAAATGGAACTGAAGTTCACACATGCAAATGAAAATTCAAAGCAAGCTTCAAGTTAGAAAAGTACTAAGAAGGGCTTTGACTTTGTTGCTTTGCAGGTTTCCAATGAAATGCCACTTGATATCAGCAGGAAGCTGAAAAGAAGAACAATACATTATCAGTTTTCCATAACTTGCAAATTTACACCTCTGCAATGCTCCAATAAAATGCTTGATATTCATTATTTGCAAGAAGGTGGAATGAAAATCACAAGATTTTTGGAACATAGATAAATTGTGTCACAAAAACATGATGCATTCTTCTTTTAATGGACTTGATTGAGCACGGAACCATAGACTACATCAGGAGCAGTATCCACATGTTTCCAACTATTTGGTTCAGCTTTATGAATCCTTTCAAGGCTTTTATTAGTGTAGTTATGTGGGCTCTGAAAATTCGTGCACGGGCTCTTCGCGGCCCCTTTCTCTTTTTTCAAATCGTCAAGGAGAGTTTTAACGAGTAGGTTCCGAGGCAAATTGGGTTTAAATAAGACAGTACCGAAGATTTCACCCTCATTTTGAGAGGATTTTATGATCTAAGTTCTGGTTTCCTATAGGCACAAGCCCCTATAGTTAACTACCCCTCCCAATAGCGAGAGAGAACTTTTGAGTAAGGCTAGTCGCCAAACAGACACGTGGTATCTGGTGTATAGTAACAGCAAGATTTGGTATTTGAAAATTTAATATTTAAAATTAGAAATTCACCACCCGATGCTTAAAGCAGATGGTGGGAGGAATAATGATGAACCTGATCAATATCACATGGTTCTGTTATCCGAGGTCATCATGGTCCCTAGTTTACTTAGTCGGAGGAGGTAGTCGACCCAACCTGACAAAAGGATACTTGTCGGCAGCTATGTTTTGTTTTGTTCAAGGGTATCTTGTAAACCTGGGGTGATGCCTAACAGGACAGATTTGAATCCACCTTAGCTAACAGAGGGCTTTGCGCCCTATCGATCATATCCTACTGATTCATTACTTAAAGATTTGAAGCCGTTGGGGAATATATAGGCTCTAATCATGACCGTAATTTAATGGTATTATTTGACAACAAAACTACCCTGTCAGAGGGTCCTGATCATAATTGTTTACTTATGATGTCATTTGGCAGCAAAACCACCAGTTATAGGACATGTGCCACGTCCTTATTGGCAAGAGACCAATTGAGAATAAATTCCAAGTGATATTGTCGATCAGATATTTGCTCTTTGTGAGGTGAAGTGATTTTGAAGCTTGTCCATCTCGGCAAATTATTGCGGAGGGTGGATGGGTATTTGTTTTAAGTATTTGATGATTGAATTTAAATTTTAAAGATCTACATTCTTAATGGGTATGAAGCTTTAGGGTTTTTGGGAGAATTTAAATTAACCCCTATGCATTATATTTACATTCAACACGGCCATCATAAGGGTAATTATGGGCAATTTCATTTTATTGATTGAACCTTGTCGACTATGCCTACTTGACGATAGAGGATCGGGTTCATTGTCGGCTTTATACTTTTATTAGTGAATCTTTCTTGTAAGAGACCATAAAGGCCTAACATAAACATATAAAATAAATATCCCGATCGAACTTAAGTTTATTTGTTTGACTCGCACAGTATCTTCAGACGTCATGTGTGTGCATACATCATGCTCGTCGGGGCACATGTGGGTATATGCTTTTGCATGCATTTTGCATAATGTATTTGTATAGTGATTATTTGTGCAGTGCATTAGACGTGTACAACACCTTAACATGCCCATGCATGCACCTGTATATTTGCATGTATGACATGTTGATATGTTGCACAATAGCTTAATGCATAATCACTGTGTATGATGTATTTGCATGATTTGTGTGTATAGCACGTACATTGTATGTTTGCTTGCATAATACATTTACATGATAATTCAGTGTTCTCATGTAGTGCATGATGTATTTACAAGTCAGTGTAACGTACTACCGCTACACAATGTATTTTACAAGTTGAAGAATATGCTTACATGTTGTGTTTTCTATTTTGAAACGTGTATATGCATGATGTGAATACATTAGTGCCTGTTTTAAAGCATAGGGTGTTTTTGCATTATTCAAATATGCTCAGTTGAAAAATTTTATTTGAAAGCCTACAAAAGCCTTCTATCGTCTTGTATGTATATTGTGAATTCGGTGGCGTTATTTAGCAGCGCATTAGGCTTCATTTCTCATGCTTCATCAATGTGGTTTTGATATGCGAATGAGCTACGCGATGAGTCAGGAGCCTTCTACCTGTCACTTGCAAGTAAACTAATTTATCTAGTGTGACAGTCTGGCACCACAAATTTATTGCATCAATTACCAGTGGCACACAGCTTCTACTACAAATTCCATGCATCTACTTATAAGTGAATTATAGCATTCAATGCCTGTTACTGATCATCACCCATAGGTATATTATTGTGCATACGTCAAATCTTTCACTAGTAGATATTTGTATTTATTGTGTATTGTACTGTGTATTTATAATATGTTTTGTTGTTTGCAGGCCAGTTGATATGTTCATTGCACATTGATTTTCAATGTTTATAGGGGACTTGATGTAGGCAAACTAGAAAGAAAGAGCCAAAAGAGGAGAACACTAGGACTAGGAGAACAAAACTCAATTCAATCTAGAATGCTAACATCCAAACAAACACCAAAACGACGAAAGCCAAACAATCAAAACAAAATTAAAATTAAAAAAACACTATCCACAGAACAACCGGCAAGCGGTTTCCTCACATGCAACGAAAAGTAGGCAAAGTAAAATAAGAACTTAAGGGCTTGCAAACCAAGGATGCATCACAGCTACAAGATCCAACATCCAACAAAACTCCTCTGGCAAATGTCAGCAAATCAGCCAACAAACACCTTCCAATAGATCAAGAAGAAAGATACAAGTGGAGTGAAACTTGCGGAGAGAAGAAAATGCTAGAAGCCCAAGACGAAATAGAGAAGAGGAAGAGAGAAATGGAACAAGCTTTCAAGCATTTCCAAAGAAGAAACCCTCAGGTTTTTGTAGAGACTTTGCTCAAATATTCATCAACCTTCTATGCTTCAAAACATCTCCAATTTATAAGAGAAAAGGAGGCAGCCAAACAGCCATTTCACCTCCAACCGAACCAATCAAGTAAGGGGAAATAAAAGGCCAGAATTTATTCCAGAACAACCCCCGAAAAGGCCACACGGAAAATCGGGAAAAGCAACCACGGGACAAGCAGTCAGAGGAGGAACTGAAGGGGCAGCATAGGGGATCGAAACCAGCAACCAGGGGGACCTGAACAGGCCACGGGAAGGAGAACCAGGAGGGGAAAAAACCGAAGAGACACCGACAAAGGAAAAGGCACAATTCAACTCCACATAATGAGCTAACAAGAGGAATAATTTTCATAATAATGAGATAAACATCAGATCAAGCATTTATGAGCTAGAGCAAGCAGCTCCCAAAATAACCATAGCCCAAAACCGAGCAGCCCAACTCAACCCGAGAAGCACCCAGCAGCCCAAAGACCAAAGAAACTAAGTAGCTAGCACACCCAAGGTTTGTCATACCTAAGCACTACCTACTCATGATCATTAGATGTTTTCAATCATATGATAGCATAAAAATAAATAAAAAAACAATAGCATTTGAATTACAATAAAAAACGAAAAATAAATTGAAATTTGTATGCATCAGGACTGCCATTTTTTTTTAACTAGCTGATGTTGATTAAAGGACTGTTGTAGCGTTCATTGCATGTTAATGTGAGATGTCGGGTGAGATTCGTCATATCAATCGTCATTGCTTGTATGCAGACTGTATCAGCCATCGTTGTCCATAGAGAATTGATGTATTTGCATTATATTGAATTGTTGTTTACTATGTGAATGCCCTAGCATTTATTGCATGTTATTTGTCGTCACCTGTAGGTGAACTGGACTACTATATGGTCTCCTATAGTTGCTTGTAGGTGCTCGCACTCATTGCCAATTTGTTACTTTTGTTTGTGAATAATGTGCCTTGTGCATCACAGTCCTATTAGTTATGCTTGTAAGAGATTCGTCATATTCATCATACTTGGCCTTTCATTATTTGCAGAGGTCTGATGTGTTTGCTTGCGAGTTGATGTTGACTGTAGGGAAATTGCTATAGTCATTGTGTATCTTGATGCTTTTCTCATAAATATGTCACTGCAAGTCTCCTACTACCACTCATGAATAGTTTATTGTGTGGGTTCGGCTGTGTAAGGGAAAGAAAATGAACAAAGAGTTTCATTCATTCTCTTTCTATCAACGAGGATGAGCGTGGTTACAGGAGAAATTGCGGGAAATGGGAGTTTGGCCTGTTCAGAAACGGCGCTGAATCGTAGGAAATGTGAAGTTGAATCGAACAGAGGATTTTAGCAGGATTTATTGTAATAATAATAAGTAATAATATTTTAAATTTTATATAATAATATAATTATAGTTAATATCTTATTATTATTATAGATTTAATTTAAATTAATATAAATTGATCATTGCACTTCTTCGTTCCTTGCTCATATACATACTCGTTTCGCATTCTATATCTAAGAGTGAAGCCACTCATCCACCTGAGCATTCTCATCTTGATAACACTTAACTTTATGCTTCTCTTTTCATGGCCAACATATTGCGTCATAAAGCATTGTAGGTCTCACCACCATCCTATAGAATTTTCCTTTAACTTTGAGTGGTACTTTTCTATCACACAATAAGTCCAAAGCATTCCTCCACTTCAAACATCCAACTTGAATTATACTAATAATATCCCCATTTATTTCACCATCACTTTGAACAATAGATCGAAGATATCCAAAACTTGTACTCTTATTAATACTTGATTGCTCAAAGTCATAATCCCCCCGCTATATCTATTACTGCTAACATTACATTGTATGTATTCGATTTTAGATCTACTCAAACGAACACCTTTAGACTCTAAGGTTGACATCCATAATTCGAGTTTTCTTTCAACTCCCTCTCTAGTCTTATCAAGAAGAAGAATATCATCAGCAAAAAGCATACACTAAGAAACATCCTCTTGTCAACCTAGAGTCTTGTAAGAACATCCATGACTAAAGCAAAAAGATATGGCATAAAGCTGAACCTTAATGTAATCCAACTAAAATAGGAAAATATTTGATCAAAGCATCTTGTGTTTGAACAAGCCCTACATACATATCTTTAATGACTTGAATATATGCATTATTAACTCATTTCTTTTCTAGAACTCTCTAGAGCATTCTCTTGGAACTTTATCATATCCTTTCTCTAAATCAATATATTATATATAAATCCTCCTTTCTCTTTATACTTCTCCATCAAACCTCTCAATAAATGTATAGCTTCCATAGTAGACCTACCCAGCATGAATCCAAATTGATTTTGAGAAACCATAGTACTACGTCATAACATATGTTCAATAACTCTCTCTCACATAGGTTTATCCTCCACCCTCTCCAAAAAAGAAAAAAAAATAATGATAAAAAATATTGTTCTCCCTCGGTGTTGTCATCGTCTCGTCATCATAGCCCTCGTCATCATACACTTTTGAGGTATAACCCAAAACCATAAAACTCCAAAACCCCGGATGTGATGTGTTTGTCACAGTGAGTGGAACTCGTGCGTACCTTTCTTAGACGGTGGGAGAAACTTGTAGACAACATTCATTATGTGTTAGGTAACCCTCGCACGCACTTTTCTTAGCATAACGAGGTGAACTCCTAAGTACCCTTGACTGTTGATGCAACCTAAAGCTCTGATACCAAATTGATGCAACCTAAAAAAATACTATGATTGCAAAATAAAGACTTCCTTTCAATAAAACATAAACAAACACCAATAGAAAAAAACAATACTATTATATCCCATAATAGCTTAAACAAACACAATAAAGAACACAAAATAACACTTACAACCTATGTTGCACCGATACGAATACGGCGACACGGATACGACACGATACAAATACAGGACACATCAATTCTTAAAAATACATGATACAGGTACAGCACGGACATGGTATTATAATTTATAAATCATACATAAAAACTAAAAAAGCAATCAAAGCATAATATTTGAAATTACAAAAAAAAAATGAAAGTAACATCATTTGTATCCTTGTAGCTTATAATATCAAAATAAAGTAAGCATTAAATGTCTAGTACACCAACAAAAGCATAAACATAAATTATCTAGCACATGAAGTTTCACATATTCAATAGAAGGAATGATATGATTAGCTTCTTCAATTGTTTGTCTTTGAACTTCTATATCATCTTCAATAAATATCATAGCTTCTAATTCAGGCTCATCAAGTAAAATATTAGCAATTTCTAATATTCTTATATCATCAAGAGACTCAAATCCATCTCAGAAATGAGAGAACCTCACTCGTAGCTGCGGAACTAAATATGACGGGTCTTTTTTTGAATTTTTTTACTTTTCAACTGACACGCATATTGGATACGCGTGTCCTTTTGAAATTGAACAGTATTTTAATTGGATATGGCAAAGCCGTATCCGACACATATAGGTGTCATATCAGAGGCATATCCATATATCGGTGTATCGAATACAGCATGCCTTTATAAATAGGTGTATCGGTGGAACATAGCTTACAACTCACAATGAAATACAACACAACGACACCTTACAGGTTATAAAAGTTTCGAGAAGAAAGATACAGGTGAAATAGGAACGGTGGAGAGAAGAAGTAGATAGAAGCTCAAGACGAAATTTTAGAAGATAGGAAGAGAGAAGCAAAATAGCTCGCAAGCTATTTGACCCGTAGGTTTCACTTTCCAAATATTCTTCACAATCTCTCTCACTTTCTCAAAGGAAATCAACACCTCAAACTAGCCCATTTAATTAGTTAATGCATTTAGAATAGGATAACAGCAAGGTGGAAACCGAACAGCTAGCAAGAATAGTAACCTGAAGCCTGCATGAAAAAATTGAGAGCCTGTATGGGGAAAACCAATAGCTGGGAAAAACAAAATAGCAGGAAATATGTATATATAGCAAGGAAAACAAAGCAATCACAGCAGGGAATGCAAGAATACAGCAGCCAAAACGAAAGGGACTGTAGGGAATGCGAAAAACAACTGGGAAATGGAGAAGCCAACATGGAAAATGAAGGGACAATTGAAAAAATTGAAAAATTCAGAAGAAAGAAAATAAGAAACACAAGTAGAAAATTATATTTACATATATATATATATATATAATATATATATATATATATATATGTAAATATAAGAAAATTATATTTACATATATATATATATATATATATATATATATATATATATATATATATATAAATATATATGAAAATCTTGACTGCATCAATTCTCCCTTGGTGGAAGAATCTCATCACCTGATGAGAATGTTTTAATAACACGTTGGTAGATATCAGGACGAAGAATCAGCAACTCTTTAGCTTTAACCCAAGAACAATCAAACAAAGGATGTCCCCTCCATTTAATCAAGAATCGTCGATGCACACCTTTTACAAGATCATCAGTTAGTTCGTCTTCATTTTTAATAAGATCAACAACATTGTGATAAACAATTTTTCGAATTTCTCCAGAATCTTCATCTTTTTTGCATGAAAATACTCTCTCTCACCATCCTTCAATAGAATGTCATATTTTCTTCTTATCGTCTCTTTTTCTTAATCAAACTCTGACCAAAGTAGCAATTTATTATTTTTATACTTCTCAGTACATAAATATTATTGCCTTTGCACTCTGAGTATTTTATTCTAATTGGATCTATAGAAATTGCTTAAGGTAGAGCCGATTTTATTGATAGAAAGTTATTCTCTAGAATCAATTTAACATATAACTGACTTTCATAAACTGCAGACTCAATTAAATCTTGAATTGGAACTTCGGCTTGTTGATGGTTGACCTTATTTTAAAGAAAAAATAAGACTCGCACGACAACCTAAAGCTTTGATACCAAATTGGTGCAACCTAAAGCTCTAATACCAAATTGATGCAACCTAAAAAAACACTAGGATTGTAAATTAAAGACTTCCTTTCTATAAAACATAAACAAACACTGATATAACATAACAATATTATTAAATCTCACAATAGCTTAAACAAATACAATAATGAACACAACACAACACCACTTACAACTCACAATAAAACACGACACAACGACACCTTACAACTTGTAAAAGTTTCGAGAAGAATGATACAGGTGGAATGGGAACTGTGGAGAGAAGTAGATAGAAGTTCGAGACGCAGTTATAGTAAATGTAGAGGTAGAAAAAATAGCTTGAAAGCTATTTAAACCCGCAAGTTTCACTTTCTTAATATTATTTACAATCTCTCTCTATGAAGAAGGGAAAGAGCATTGATAGCTCACATAAATATGCTTCCAAATCAGCCAATAGAAGTCTCTCAAGCTAGCCCATTTAATGAAGAGTTAATACACTTAGTATAAAAAACAGCAAGGTGAAAACTGAACAGCAAGCAGCAAGAACCGGAAGTCTGCATGAGAAAATCAAGAGCCTGTATGTGGAAAACCAACAGCTGAGAAAAATGAAACAGCAAGAAATATGTGTAGACACTGGGGAAAACGAAGCAACCACAACAGGGAATGCAAAAAGATAGCAGCCAAAACGAAGGGGACAGCAAGGAATGCAAAAAACAGCTAAGAAACTGAGAAGCCAACATGGAAAACGAAGGGACAACTGAAAAACTGAAAAGTTAAAGAGAAAGAAAGCAAAAAACACAAGTAGAAAATTAAAAAAAAAAACATAAAACAAGAAATCTTGGCTGCATCAACTGTCTTTCTTGACGGATAAGAAAAGAATTGTACAACAACAACATCAAGCCTTTATCCCACTACGTGGGGTCGGCTACATGAATCTTTTTTCTCCATTGTGTCCTATTAAAAGTCAAATTCTCGTTTAAATCTAATAAAGAAATGTCATTCCTAATATTTTCTAACCAAGTCTTTTTAGGTCTACCCCTACTTTTCTTAACATAAGTCAAATCTAATACCTCTACTCTCCTAACCGGGTCATTGGATGTGACCAAACCATCTAAGGCGACTCTCTCTAATCTTATCTTCTACTGGAGCTACTCCAACCTTTTCACGTATATGCTCATTTAGTATCCTATCTCTAAAAGGGTAAAGCCACTCATCCACCTGAGCATCCTCATCTCTGCCATACTTAACTTAGTATTATGCTTCTCTTTTAATGGCCAACATTCGGCACCATAAAGCATTGCAGGCCTCACTACCATCTTATAGAATTTTCCCTTAAGTTTGAGGGGTACATTTCTATCACATAACAAGCTCGATGCATTCCTCCACTTCAACCATCCAACTTGAATTCTGCTGATAATATCCCCATCTATTTCACCATCACTTTGAACAATAGATCCAAAATATCTAAAATATGTACTTTTATTAATGATTTGATTACCCAAAGTCACAATCCCCTCACTAGGTCTATTACTACTAAAAGTACACTCCATATATTCCGTTTTACATCTACTCAAGCGAAAACCTTTAAACTCTAAGGTTGACCTCCATAATTCAAGTTTACCTTCAACTCCCTCTCTAGCCTTATCAACAAGAAGAATATCATCAGCAAAAAGCATACACCAAGGTACATCTTCTTGCAAATGTCTAGTGAGAACATCCATGACTAAAGCAAAAAGATATGGGCTTAAGGCTGATCCTTGATGTAACCCAACCGAAATAGGGAAATACTTGGTCAATCCACCTTGTGTTTGAACACAAGTAATAGCTCTTGCATACATATCTTTAATGATTTGAATATAAGCATTATTGACTCCTTTCTTTTCAAGAACTCTCCATAGCACTTCTCTTGGAACTTTATCATATGCTTTTTCTAAATCAATAAATATCATATGTAGATCCTCCTTATTTTCTCTATATTTCTCCATCAAACCTCTTAATAAATGTATGGCTTCCATAGTCGACCTACCCGGCATGAATCCAAATTGATTTTGAGAAACAATAGTGTCACACCGCAACCTATGCTCCATAACTCGCTCCCAAAATTTTAAAGTATGACACATTAACTTAATACCTCTATAATTTGCACAATCTTATGCATCACCTTTATTCTTAAAAATAGGAATTAACACACTCATTCTCCACTCATCTAGCATCTTTTTAGTCTTCAAAATAGTATTAAAAAGTTTAGTAAGCCATGAAATTCCTTCATCTCCTAAGGATTTCCACACCTCTATTGGAATATCATTAGGTCCAACAGCTTTTCCACCCTTCATTTTCTTTAAAGCCTCTCTAACTTCAGTTTTACTAATACGTCGATAAAAACAAAAATCTTTATTTTCATTTAGGGTGCTAAGGTCACTATAGTCAATCTTATTTTCACAATCTTCATTAAAAAGTTTAGCAAAATATCTCATCCATCTTTGTTGAATATCATCTTCTAAGAAAAGTATTTTTTGATCTTCATCTTTAATACACTTTACTTGAACTAAATCCTTACTACTCCTATCTCTTTGTTTGGCTAACTTATACATATATCTTTCTCCGTCTTTAGTATTTAATCTATTATATGAATCACTAAAAGCTAATGTCTTTGCATCGCATATTGTTTTCTTAGCATCCTTACGAGCCACTTTATATATTACCCAATTATCAGAATTTTTAAAATTAAACTAATTTTTATAACAAAGCTTCTTATTTCTAATCTTTTCTTGCACATTTGGATTCCACCACCGACTACTTTTAATATTAGGAGCTTTTCCTTTTGAAACTCCAAGGACATCTTTTGCAATATTCTTAATACCACTAGCCACTTTTTCTCATATAATATTAGCATCTCATGCACACACAAAATCTTAAGATCTAAAATTTTATTTCCAAAAATATTTTTGTTAATATTTTTTAAATGTCCCCATCTAATCCTAGAAAATCGTTTTACTTTATTTTTTATTTTATGTCCCTTTATCTTAAAGTCCAAAACTAATAATCGATGTTGGTACATAAATTTTCACTCGGAATAACTTTACAATCTTTGCAATCTAAACGATTTAGTTTTCTAATAAGAAAATAGTCAATCTGTGTTATACTATATCCATTTTTATAAGTGATGAGATGTTCATTCCTTTTCTTAAATAAGGTATTAGCAATTGAAAAATCATAAGCTAAACAAAAATCCAATATGGTATTGCCACCTTCATTCGTCGTTCCAAATCCATAGCCACCATGAATGCTTTTAAAATCATCTACCTCTCTACCAACATGTCCATTTAAATCTCCTCCAATAAAAACTCTTTCTTCATGATGTATCTTTTGTATTAATTCTTCTAAGTCATTCCAAAAATTTAATTTAGAACTCATATCCAAACCTACTTGAGGAGCAAAAGCACTTATAATATTAACAATCTTATCATCAACAACAATCTTTAAAGCTATAATTCTATCTCTAATCCTATTAATTTTTATAACATTATCCTTTAAACTCTTATCTATAATAACACCTACATCATTTCTAGTACGACTCCTACCCGAATACCAAAGTTTAAATCCTAAACTATCAATTTCCTTAGACTTCTCTCAAACCCATTTAGTTTCCTGAATACACAAAATATTTAACTTCCTATGAATCATAATATCTATTAATTCCATTAATTTTCCTGTAAGGGAACCTATATTCCAAGTTCCTATCCTAATTTTAGAATAACAGAAGAATTGTGATGCGCAAAATTGAAATAAAAGTAACCATGATTTCCTTTCTTGATAAGTGGAGAAAGATTGCTGCTTATAAACTGATACCTAAAGACCCATGCATTGCATTTCTTCGCAAGTGTAATTGAAGACCACAGCTGCTATATAATACCCAAAATATTCGAATTAAAGGCAAGTATAAATGCTTTATACATGTTAATTTATTTTCATTAAAAATCTACTTTTAATTTTGAGCATTTTGATATATAGAAGTATATATCACTTACGAAGTCAATTGTATATATCTATATACATAACTAGTATAGAACAAACAGTTACATATTTCATTAGCAAGTAATTGAAATTAAATGAATTGATTCTTAATTAATACCTAGTAGCCATCATTGTTTTTGCTTTAATACTGAGAAAGAAAATTTCCTCAGTTATTTAATATAGCATTTCCACTATAGCCTCACATTCCACTACCTGAGCCATGCAATGGCTGGATTTAATCCCACGGCTAGGAAATTTTTTGGGATCCTGCAGTGGGAAAAGCGCTAGGGATTTTATAATATAATATAATCTGAATAAAGGCATTATGCAGTTTTAGCATTTCCTCTCCCATTTTTCCATCAGCTGGCTTCTAGTGTGCGAAGGAGCTGCAGGCCGTGAGAGGGCGTTGCTGGCTTGAGTGGATTTAGGCTGCTATGGGGAAGAATTCCAAAAAAATTTCAACAAATTAAGTAGGGATGCTTCTTCTAGCTGCTGAAAATTCAAGAAACAGTAAGGGAAAGTACTGTTTTTTGCTGATGGTAGCTAAAAACAAGTAAGGATATGAATGTTTACTGAAAATAGCTAATGGTTACTGTCGGTATTGCTGAAATAAAGATTTAGGTTGCTAAAACCTTACTGAATTCAAGAGGAAAAAGGGCAGTTTGCTGAATTTTATAAGTAGGAGGCTGAAGTGGTTGCAGAATACATTAAAACAGAGGAATTAGAAGAGAAAGGAAGTAGAAAAGAGTTTTAAAAGAGAGAAAATGTTATTATTGAATGAGAAAGAGTGCAATTGAGATTGTATACAAGAGGACAAGAAGACGAAGTCTAGTAAAACAAATTACTAGCGAGGTGAGATACCCAAACAATGTTATAGGAATTAGTAAATGTTTTATCTAATTGCAATTCATACCTATTATGGTTATGATAATAATTATTTCAGTTTATTATTTGTATGAATATGTTTATTTATAGAGTAATATCTACAATAACATATGTCATTGGGATAAAAAGGATTGTTAATAAGTCATATATGTAGGATAGGCCCGCACAATTAAAGACAAAATACTTGATGAGGTAAGGCTACATTCTCAATTCTAAAAGTTGGCAATTTGGACTCAACCTTAAATGAAAAAGCAACTTCAATTTTAAACATTGAAAATCTGCACCCAACCTTGAATTGGAAAGCTGAAATGGTGCAAAAGCTTATAGTCATCATATGACTTATTTAATGATGTAGAACAATTGACAAAATAGAAAGTAATTTTATGTATTTCTCATGATCAGTATGGAATTTCAATTGGCAATTCAATGTGTTCTAAATTAATTGTTAACAATATTATTATAAATTCTTATACATTACGTGTATTTTATTGATTCTAACTCATTAGCAGTGGTTATACTGCATAAAAGGGAAAGGAGTCAGTAGAGCACTAGGCGAAAAAGGGGTGACTGTTCTTTTTGGTGTATATACGTTTTGGGTGTACAAAGATATCAAAAAAAAAGATCTAAGTAATAGCTACATAGACTTTTAGGTATGTAAGTAAATTATAAAATTTTTAATAAAGCTCTGTATTTCTTTCGAGATGTACAGTTTATTTGAGGTATATATTATATTTGCTTCCTATTATGAAAATTTTAATGTGTTATGATTAGTGATGTGAGGATAGCTTGAA
Organism: Dendrobium nobile; assembly: GCA_022539455.1. Lineage (NCBI taxonomy): Eukaryota > Viridiplantae > Streptophyta > Magnoliopsida > Asparagales > Orchidaceae > Dendrobium > Dendrobium nobile. The sequence continues at coordinate 62,198,337 of CM039733.1, read as the reverse complement.
TAAACTACTTTTTACTTATTTAATTATGTTATCAGTGTTTTCAGAATGGGGGTAAGTAATAAGACAATCTGTTTAGATTCTCCTTATCTATGACACTTTAGATTGACTGTAGGAGGTTAAAATGAGGTGTGACATGCGATGTTATATAACACCAATCATGCACGTATTTTTTGGCGTAGTGGTAAGGCTTACCATATTCGATGTAGCCCCCTACGCAGGAGTGACACCGAGATGTTGTCGAAACTTAGATCGACACAGGACTCAAACAGGACTTAAAAATGAACACTCAAGACACAAATTTAACTTAAAATAAATACATTTAAAACTAAAAATTTACACTCTTGGTTCCAATATTTATATAATAACTTTGAAAATTTAAAGCCAAACCTGATCCTCTGTTGACAAGGAAATAAAGTTGATAAAGTTCAAATAATAAAATAAAATTAACCATAATCCCTGATGATGGTTGTTTGAATGTAAATATCAACCAAAGAGGACTGTATCATTAAATTCCATAACATTCAAATTAAACCCGATCCTTTGTTGATAAATAGACATAGTTGATAGGGTCAATCCATAATGATGGTCGTATAGAATGTGAATATCAATCGAGAGGGTATTTACCTTTTAAATGCCCCTAAATCACAAAATTAATCACATAGGAGCATAAATTTTAATAAAATTATATGTATGATGTTTATATTTGTCAAAATTTAAGTATTTAAAATGAAATTAAAACACGTAACACTTCAAAAAAAATCCATAAATCATCTGTAATAATTTGTTTAGGAGAATAGATTTTGGAATAACTTTAGCTCATAAAAAGCGAATATCGAGTCGAGAATATCACTAAGATTTATTCAAATATAATATCTTGCTAGTAAGGACATGGAAGATGTCCTATAACTAGTGGCTTGGCCCAACACATGATAAATAGTTATGATGGGGTCCTCTAACTAGTGGTTTGACCCAATAGCTCCACAAAACTAATGGTATGGCCCAATGGACCCAGATGGTGAACGATTATAACCAAGGCCCTCTAATCAGGTGGCTTGGCCCAATTGCTCCACTATATTACAATCACGACTAAAAGCATGTTTATATTGTCAGCTAAGATCAACTCAAATATATCCTTTTAGATAAATATTCACCGCAAGTTTACAAGGTACCATTAGACAAAAACCCATGGCAGCTGACAAGTATCATTCGATGAGGTTTACCTCCTCTAACTAAGTCGACTATTTATCATGACGGCCCAAACCAGCGTAACCATGAGATCTTGATCGAGCTCATCATCATTCCACTATCAACTACTTTAAGTGTATGATGATAAATTTTAAAACCCAAAAAATCCTTAAATCCCAATGTCAAAATCCTAAAGTTGTTGCTACTATGTTGGGTACTCGGTGCCTAATTAATTACTAGCCTTAGTAAAAAAATTTCTCTCATTATCGGGAGGGATAATTAACCATAAGGATTTGCACCTATGTGAAACCAAACCCCGAATCATAAAGTCCTCATAAAATAAGGATGAAAACTCTAGGTAGTGTCCTACTAAATTCAATCGGCCTTCTGAAAACTTACCCAGAACCTAATCTCATTAAAACTCACCTCGTCAATAAAAAAAGAATGGAGAGGCCAAAGCGCAAATTTTCAAAGCCCACAGCAAATTTAATTAAAAACAAATTACATGACAATGCTACATAACCAGCCCCAACAATAATTTCCCTTCTAGCCAATCTACCTCCATTATTACCATCCCTAAGCAAACAAAGTTTTCCACCAACCAAAGCTCTGCCACCGCAACATGAAAATAATTGATGGTTGAGATGAATGAAGAAAGTCAAGAGAAAGGCCTTTACTTTAATAGTGATGACAAATTTCATCAACATTATATTTGCAAAGGCAAATCATTTGCATTGCTCATTCATGATTACAATCCTCAAATTAAACCACCCAATACTACTACCAATGTAGCTGGCCCCCGGCAATCCACCAACTAAATCCAAATAACCAGAAATCAGCTTACATGCCTTCGTAAACCAATTAACTCCGCATACATTTCACCTGCATGGCTTTATCTACTCGTACCATGTCCAAATTTTAATTGATGGTGACTCGACACAACTCCATTTAGCGTTGAATTGTTGAATTTCTACAAAATCCAATTACAGCAACTTCCCTTTTTCATGCTCCTATTGACAATGGTGAAAAGCTTAATTGAAACAGTAAATGTTTAGATATAACCTTATCCTTGCAAGGAACTCAATTTCAAATCAACTTCTACCCCCCAAGGGGATGAAATTTCAAAGTCTTCAGCACTTAGGTTTTATCGCAACAACCACAAATTACCATGCCTTATCCATTACTTTGAGAACCAGAATATCAAATTGCAAGGTGACACTTATCTAATTAAACTTATCCAATTCAGCTACTCCAGAAATTAAATACCCAACGTTCTATTGCTAGTTGCTACAATTCATAGCTAAATTATCCAATCTACACTACCATCCCACTTCCGCTTCACCTACTAAACGCCCACAGTTGAAAAACTTGCTCCAATCATTGAGTCGCAAGTTCTCCACCACAACACAGACAGCACCTAATCGCCACAGTAACCACCAATCCACCAAAAACCATACTCCCGTCCTATCCCACTACTAGAAAACAGCCAATGAAAAATTAGTAGCCAGGATACTGCATTTTGAGCTGATTCAACCAAGCATAAGCTGTTACTCCTCACCAGTGCTGTTAGTCACAAAAGGATACCACCTAGAAATTTTGTATTAATTATTGGGCTCTAAACAGCGCAACAATTCCCAATCAATTCTGGTGGATGAAATGCCATGATTTTTTTGAAGCTCAACCTCTAGGCTTATTATAATCAAGTTTGCATGGTTGAACAAGACATCCACAAAGCTGCCTTCTTGACTGATGAAAGTCATTATGAATTCAGAGTAATGCATTCAGTCTTTAGAATGCCCCAGCAACACTCTAAAGCATCATAAACACAATAGTAAAACCATTTCTCCAAGAAATTGTTCTAGCTTTTTTTATGAAATGTTAATTTATAGCAGAAATATGTCAGATGACACTAAGCATCTAACCATTGTTTTCCACTATCTTGACAAAATCAATTTTTTTCTGAAGCATTCAAAATTTTCATTCGCAAATCACAAATAGAGTATTTAGGCCATCTCGAGACTGTTGATGGTGTCCAACGTCCAACCTAACCTTGAGAAGATCCAAGTAATCCTAGATTGGCCGTAACCAACAATAGTCAAAGCCTTACGCCGCTTCCTCAGATTAACCAATTACTATCGAAGATTTGTATGCAACATTGCCTACGCCTAACTGGTTGCACCATTGATAGCAATGCTTAAGAAACACACCTTTAATTGGTCGCTGCCAGACAATGAAGCCTTCAAACAACACAAATAAAAACGAGCCAATGCTCCTCTACTTATTCTTCCAAACTTCACCAAATCTTTCACAATTGAAACAAATGCCTCCTGTGTCGAAATTGCTGTTTGTGTTATCTCAAAGCGATAAGCATGTTACTTATTTTAACAAGAAATGATCGCTTATTATGCAGTGTGCTTCTAAGAACATTCGCAAACTCTTCGCAATAATTGAAGCTATAAAAATGGAGACAACATATATCAGGGTGATATTTACAATCCGCACAGACCAAAAGAGCATTCACAAACTTGTCAACCAAGTGGTTCAAACTCCTGAGCAGCACTGCTTTCTTCTCAAACTTTTAGGCTTTGATTTCACAATCAAATACACATCGAGATCATTAATTAAAGTTGTGGATTCCCTGTCATGAATATATGAGTCACTGGACTCATCCACAACTACTTTTATGCTTTAATTGATCTCAAAACCCATTCATAATCTCTTACATCACTTGAAAAATGAGAAAGCAACTTCAAAAGAATTAATTCAACTCCACCGATCCTTGTTATCAAACCCACCCAAGCACAAAAACTATGAGCTAAAGGAGGGCTTCCTCTAGAAGTACGGCAGCATCACTTTTCTTTTCTTTTTTCTTAAAATGAAAAAGTCATTTTAAGTACGGCAGCATCACTTTATCCAGCTCATCTCCTCTCAAAGAACACTACTATCATTCTGGACTAGTTGGCAGTCATGCTAGCAAAATCAAAAGTCTACCACGGTTACATCAAATTTTTTATTGGAAGGGTTTCAAAAAGGATACAGCTATCTTCATCAAATCTTGTCCAGTTTATCAAGCAACCAAGTACCAACTCTTAGCACCAGCTAGTCTCCTACATCCATTTCTGATTCCAAATGCTGCTTGGGAAGACATCATGATGTATTCGTCATTAGTTTACCACCATCACATGGAAAAAATGGCAATCATGGTGGTTGTCAACTACCTGACCAAATATGGAGAAATTATTCTGTGGAATCCGCTCACAAAGATGTATTCGGTCGCCAATAAAAACATAACGTGTGGCGTGCTAACGTGGAAAGTTAAGGCCCGACCAGTTTGTCATTTCGAGACTAAATAACACAAGGCCCGCCGAGTATATATAATGAAAAAGGCGGAAAATTTTAATATTTTCCAAATTCCACATTTCGGCCATTCGCTCCAGTTCTCCCAAGCTTCCTGCAAAAAATATCTTCTGAATTCCTCCAGCAATCTCTTCTACTCATCATGGACGAGGACAAGGATTCACCTGCAAAGAGAAATGCACGTAAATTCTTACATTGACATAAAATGAACTACAGATATCTTTGGTATTCAATGCGTATTTGCGGAAGAAACTAAAAAATAAAATAAAATCATTCCGAGTAACTATAAAAGATTATATTTATCTCACCATTTTCGTTCTTTATGCATATTTTCTATGTATACAACGTGTATAATCTGCGTAAATTTCGCTTATTTTCTACGTATATGTTGAAGACAAACTCTAATATTTTATAATAAATACTTTAAATCTTTAAATCATAAAACTAAGCTTCCAACAAAGAAAAACGATTAGTGTAAAAAAACCCTAGATTTCTGATGATATTTTTCGTATATTTTGCGTAGAATGCGTTTACATTGCGTATAGTATGCGTATAATACGATTATAGTATGCGTACACGTTGCGTATACTATGCGTATAATATGTGTATGCTCTGCGTATTTTATTGCGTTTTATATGCGTACGTAATGCGTATAACCTTCTTCTCTAAATTAATTTTAGTTTCTTATTTTACGCAGATTTACGTCCGTCCTATATCTTATAGATGCTATGTTTCGACATTTAGAACAATGTGTGATACTTTTTTCGAGATAATTCCTGTTGAAATTGAAGAAAAATTGAAGGACCTGAATATTTACCAATTTCTTTTTTTTCTTGGATTTGAGCAAAACGCCCCACTAATCTATCAGCTGCTGACAATGTGGAATATTGAAAAACAAAGTTTTATTATAGATGACCATGTTGTACCTTTCACAGCTGATGAAGTAGCCCTCCTTACTGGTCTACCAAACAGAGGTGAGGAGATTACCTGGATGACCTTGCCCACTTCAACAATCACTTCAAAGGATATAAAGAGTGAAATGCTTGAGTTGATTCGAAAAAGCGCCCCACATACTATGTTGAAAACTTTTATTATGTATTTATGCTATAATTTATTTTTTCAACAAAGTAACTTTAAAGTTTCTAAGATGTTAAAGACAATAGCAAATAATCTTGATGATTTTCATCAATTAATTGGGCATGGTCAATTTGGGAATGCCTGGTTGAAGATTTTAATAATGTATCTTTGAAGATCTCAAAGAACAGGTCAGCAGGTTATGTCAATAGATTTATGCCACTGCTAATTGTGAGTGCTAAAACAATTCTAATCAAACATTTAATTTCACTGATTGATTTGCTAAAACTTCATGAGAATATCTCAATTTTATGCAGGTTTGGTTCCTGGAGCACACTTTCATTCATCTCCCGAAGTACCCTGACAGAAGGCCTCATTTCCTTCGATGGGGTGATGATATTGTATATAACACTGAGAAGACTGCTAAATTATTTGTTAATTTAAAAAGAAGACAGGTATATATTGTGAATAATTTTATATATTGCTTAATTATTGCGTAATGTTTGCGTATGTATTGCGTACGTTTTGCGTATAGATTGCGTGAACCTTACGTATGTATTGCGTATATTATTGCGTTTAGATTGCGTATTTATTTGAGATTAATTTTTCATAGATTTCTATTGACATCCAAGAAGTTACCCCTGAAGAATCTAATCTCTTGGGTATAAAGAAATATCCATCAACCCCTCTTTTACCCATTTAAACTAACACACCTGAACATCATCTCCCACCACAATCTCCTCAGCAGCCCGAACCCAAATCCACCTTGAAAACCCAACCCCAATCATTAGATGATCTTGAAAAGAAAGTAATAAAGATTATGCAGGAGTCCATGGTCAAACTCTTCCAAAAATTTGAAGCTAGGATGAGCAAGAATTTTGAACAAATTGTGAGAAGAGTTGATCTTATTGATGATAAGTTCCAACATTGCATTATTCAAGGAATTCTTAAGCCTGATGAGCAAGCTGCTCCCTCCTCATCATTCATTCTTGGTAATTACATAATTACATTTTCCTCATCATCAAGGGAGGGAGCAGCTTGCTCATCAGGCTTAAGAATTCCTTGAACAATGTAATGTTGGAGCTTGTCATCAACAAGATCAACTCTTCTCACAATTTGTTCAAAAGTCTTGCTCGTCCTAGCTTCAAATTCTTGGAAGAGTTTGACCATGGCCTCCTGCATAATCTTTATTACTTTCTTTTCAAGATCATCTAATGATTGGGGTTGGGTTTTCAAGGTGGATTTGGGTTCGGGCTGCTGAGGAGATTGTGGGGGGAGATGATGTTCAGGTGTGTTAGTTTGAATGGGTAAAAGAGGGGTTGATGGATACTTCTTTATACCCAAGAGATTAGATTCTTCAGGGGTAACTCCTTGAATGTCAACAAAAATCTATGAAAAATTAATCTCAAATAAATACGCAATCTAAACGCAATAATATACGCAATACATACGCAAGGTTCATGCAATCTATACACAAAACATACGCAATACATACTCAAACAATACGCAATAAATAAGCAATATATAAAACTATTCACAATATATACATGTCTTCTCTTTAAATTAACAAATAATTTAGCAGTCTTCTCAGTGTTATATACAATGTCATCACCCCATCGAAGGAAACGGGGCCATCTGTCAGAGTACTTTGGGAGATGAATGGAAGTATTCTCCAGAAATCAAACCTGCATAAAATTGAGATGTTCTCAGTAAGTTTTAGCAAATCAATCAGTGAAATTAAATATTTGATTAGAATTGTTTTAGCACTCACAATTAACAGTGGCACAAATCCATTGACATAACCCGCTGGTCTGTTCTTTGAGATCTTCAAAGATACATTATTAAAATCTTCAATCAGGCATTCCCAAATTGACCATGCCCAGTTAATTGATGAAAAATCATCAAGATTATTTGCTATTGTCTTTAACATCTTAGAAACTTTAAAGTTACTTTGTTGAAAAAATAAATTATAGCATAAATACATAATAAAAGTTTTCAACATAGTATGTGGGGCGCTTTTTCGAATCAACTCAAGAATTTCACTCTTAATATCCTTTGAAGTGATTGTTGAAGTGGGCAAGGTCATCCAGGTAATCTCCTCACTTTTGTTTGGTAGACCAGTAAGGAGGGCTACTTCATCAGCTGTAAAAGGTACAACATGGTCATCTATAATAAAGCTTTGTTTTTCAATATTCCACATTGTCAGCAGCTGATAGATTAGTGGGGCATTTTGCTCAAATCCAAGAAAAAAAAGAAATTGGTAAATATTCAGGTACTTCAATTTTTCTTCAATTTCAACAGGAATTATCTCGAAAAAAGTATCACACATTATTCTAAATGTCGAAACATAGCATCTATAAGATATAGGACGGACGTAAATCTGCGTAAAATAAGAAACTAAAATTAATTTAGAGAAGAAGGTTATACGCATTACGTACGCATATAAAACGCAATAAAATACGCAGAGCATACGCATATTATACGCATAGTATACGCAACGTGTACGCATACTATAAACGTATTATACGCATACTATACGCAATGTAAATGCAATCTACGCAAAATATACGAAAAATATCAGCAGAAATCTAGGGTTTTTTTACACTAATCGTTTTTCTTTATTGGAAGTTTAGTTTTATGATTTAAAGATCCAAAATATTTATTATAAAATGTTAGGATTTGTCTTCAACATATACGCAGAAAATAAGCAAAATTTACGCAGATTATACACGTTGTATACAAAGAAAATACGCAGAAAGAACGAAAATAGTGAGATAAATATAATCTTTTATAGTTACTCGGAATGATTTTATTTTATTTTTTGGTTTCTTCCGCAAATACGCATTGAATACCGAAGATATCTGTAGTTCATTTTATGTCAATATAAGAATTTACGCACCTTTATCTTTGCAGGTGAATCATTTCCCTCGTCCATGATGAGCAGAAGAGATTGCTGGAGGAATTCAGAAGATGTTTTTTGCAGGAAGCTCGGGTGAACAGGAGCGAATGGCTGAAATGTGGAATTTGGAAAATGTTAAAATTTTTCGCCTTTTTCATTGTATTTACTGGGCGGGCCTTGTGTTATTTAGTCTCGAAATGACAAACGGGTCGGGCCTTAACTTTCCATGTTAGCACGCCACGCGTTATGTTTTTATTGGCAACTATTGGCGACCAAACACATCTTTGTGAGCGGATTCCACACAGAATAATTTCTCGACCACTTCACACCTTTGCTAACCAACTTCATAATTACATTTTCCTTCATCTCTAATACCTATCGGCACCACCGTGTACCTAAATCTATCACCATAGACCGTGATCGCATTTTTTCTAAGCAATTTTTGGCGTGTCTCATTCAACGAAATGGAAACCCCTCTGCACTACAACACAGCAAAACACCCCATCCTCAACCGGACAGTCAAATTGAGGTGACCAACTGAACTCTTGAACAATACCTTTGTTGTTATGAGCTTGACAATTCACATCGATGGATGCACTATATCCGATGGCTGAATTATCTTCAAACACGTCATTCCAATCTTCCAGTGGATTGACAACCTTCCAAGCTCTCTCTGGCCGGCCACCACTACCGATTCACCCATACATTGGCTAATCTATAGCCTAAGAAACTGCTGATCTTTGGTTACAGCAATGCCAAACCCTCCTTCGCTCCCTTCGAGAAACTTACTCCAAGCCCAAAATCAAATGAAACAAAAAACCGAGAAGCAAAGGAGCGATGTTGTCTAAAATGTCGGTGACCTCATGCTTGTCAAATTACAACCCCACTGCCAAATTTCCGTCTACCCCTTTCCTGTTGCTAAGAGAATTGGTGTTGTCGCCTACAAGCTCATGCTTCCCTTAGAATAAAAAATCCAGCTTGTTTTCCACGTCTCTCCTCAAACAATATTACCATAACCCTCAGTTGCACCCAACACAACTGCCTCCAAATAGCCGGGATTGCCAGACATTCTAAGTTGCAGCCTTTAGTCTAATGGAAGAGGATGTCCGAGGAGAAGCTCCTTGGTTGATGACCAAGCTCTGCAGCCGCAATGGACAAGGACAATCTCCTTAGGAGAAAAGAAATTGATTCATCCCAAAAAATAACACTGTCAATGCTATCAGGGCAATTAGCGGGAACAAGCTGCTGTGGAGCCATGTTGATGAAGAAATATGTATGAATTGCTACAGTGCTCTGCAAAAAGATATAGAGAAGAATATTACTTCCTCCACTTAGTTCTTCGTGTCGTTGCTCCCATGTCTTTGTTTTGCGTTTGCTGAGGAGGTAAATCGCAAGAGTTGCCAGCACAGTCCTCCAATTTCCCTCAAAAAACCATTGTCATCTTCCGAAGGTACGTAATGAAGAAATATTTAAAATGGGCAGAACACTTCAGGTGTTCCTGAACGATTCCCTTATCGAATCCCTAGGAGAATAGTTCTAAAGAAATACGGAAGGAATACCGTCGATGCTATGGAATGGTTTGTCACATAATTCAATGCCTCGGGCAGCATCTCACACACACACACAGCGTGTACCTGGGGACACTTCTCGACAAGCTCCTGAACATAATTCTCCCCGAAGACACGATGGCCAGCTTCGTAGGCCTGATGGATGACGGAGACGGACTTCGTCTTGCTCACAGCCACGATCCTCACCTGCTCCGATGATCGACCGGATCTCTCCGCTGCCACGTGCACCCTTGAAAGCACCGAGCGGAGTGCCGTTGCAGCTGCACTTTCCATGGCTGGACAAACCATGTCGGATTGATCTTCTTAGAGCTTGTGGCGCTTTTGTTCCCTACGCACCTCTACAGCTGCCTCAAAGACGAGGATCACAACAAGCAATACCTAATGGCTAATGGAACCACAATGCAAAAAATGCCGAGCTCAGTGGTTTTTGACCTTAAAAAAAAAAAACTTTATATATATACTCTCTATGATTTTTCGTGTGAGCAAAGGAATAATATAGGTACCATCAGCCATATGGGTTGAAGGTGACTCATAATCATGGATGTGCCAATCACCTACAACATTATTTTCGAGCTACCTCTCCTAAGTACATTAAAGATAGTCATCTCAAAATACCATATGATGATTAAGTTCCCAGCAAGATGCCAATGAATCATGAGAGACAATTGCACCCAATCACAGATATGTTATTTGAAGGTTATGGGGACGATGGTGACTTCCGCAGAAGAGTTATTATAGTTGGAGGTCGAGCGAGGATGGAAACTGTTAAAATAGTGGAAGAAGTCCTAGCAACATAAGATGGCCCATAGAGAACATTGAGAATATGAGAATCATTTAGCCCAACACATTGAGGAGTGCTCAACCAAATCTCAAGGATGACCTCGTTGTTTTTTATGTGGATAATTGCATGGATGCTAGGCATAGATGTGGAAAGCTAGTTGCTACATATTGAACATGAAGCGAGAAGTCCAACAAATCAAACAAAGATAAGGAAGAAGGCGATAATACTCGCTGAACCCATAAGGCAAGTAGTTTGAAAGTGACTCAATGCACATTTCATTAGAGATGTATAATACCCTAACTAGATCTCTAATATAATCATCATATACAAAATGAATGGTAAATGGAGAACATGTGTTGACTTTACCAACTTTAACTTAGCATATTTAAAATATGGATATCCACTTCTTAGGATCAACTTGCATGTAGACTCGACAGTTGGATTCCCCTATGATGAGCTTCCTAGACACTCTCTCAAGCAATTATTACATCATACGTGAAGGCCTCTATTATAATAAGGTCATTCCATGTCACACCCTAGAATCAAATTTGAAAGAATTGTCTACTTTATCTTATAAATCATTTATCAGAGCTTTTATAAATCATCCATATAATTCAATATCTAGCAAAAATAATTAAATATTTTACACATTAAAATATTTCACTTTTTTCATTCAACAAAATTACATTTTATAATAGCCAGGAGATCATTAATAATTACAGATCAATCAATAGCTCTTAACTACAAAAGAATAAAAAAACATGTGGAACAAAATCAAAAGAAGAACTTGAAGATCTCAATTAGTCTCACTCTACACGATCTTGAGCCCTTCCCTGACTTGAAGTTAATAAAACCACATAAAGAGCTTACAAAACCAAGCAGAAATCCAAAACTTGTTAAAGCTTTCAATACAAGATCTAAAAAAATCAATATGCATGCTCTCAATTAATAGAATCAGTAGTGCTCAATGCTCATCCATCACTTGTACAGTTCAATATGATCAATAATGAAAAGGAAGAATAAACATGTTTAAATTCATAAATCAACAACAGTTGAAAAAATGTATATGCATCAACAATCAATAAATCAGTACTATACCATAAACAAATAGGTTTTAGTGTCCTTAGTCTAGCCCATCTTATGAAATCAATAAATGAAATCAGTACATGTAATATACACACTTATATGGTGTTTTCATTATTTTATTTATATTCATTGCATCATTATATCTTCTTTATTATCATTATTTTTATCATTATTATTAGTGTATGCAGCTTTCAATAAATCATTAAGAGCAGTCACTCTCTGCCCGTCAACATAATCAATCATCAATTATAGGCTATAACCAGGATAACACTATAAATAATATTTAAAGAATATATAATATAGACTCAAATTTCACCGCGGTGATTTCTAGCACCATTGTACTCTTAAGCCTAGTGTTGTAGCACAACCAAGCACATCACCAAAGTGCTCCACTTCTTTAAAAAAATTATTTTTTTTTTAAATATTTTTTTTCATATTTTGAGTTGTTAGAATCTATCCATCTTTAAAAAATTTCTCCCTCAACATTTCCACAAAAAATAGGTAAAATAAATCAGCGAAAACAAAATCAATTAGATTTAATACAAATGTATTTTTTATGATATCACCAAAACAAATTCATATGATTCAAAACCTATAAATTAACTTAAATCTATTTAAAAAATCTCTAAAATAGTTATGATCATTGACTTATCATTTATTATATTCACTCAATCACAAGTTCAATAACACACTTATACATAAATCATTCAGCATGCAATGTAATGCTAATGAATTAAAATTCCATGCACATGATTAAAATTCTACCAATGGATCCTCCAGGTGCATCCCTATCATCTTACTGGACCAGACTATAAACTCATACTAGTTCCAGTGCTAGTACTATAGGCTGTGCAGGTTCTCTTTGATCTTCAATAATTCCTTATCCACCTGTCTTGCTCATAGATCCTTCACTATATTATCTAGATCCCATAATCCTTTATCTATAACCTTGTCTAATCTGCTCTAATCTAACTTCAGATCATATTTTTTGTCACTATAGCAGACAATCAGCCATCTAGTGTCCTCGTTGTCCACATAAGAAGCACTATCCAATCATAAAAAAGAATTGTACAATATGACTCTCTCCACATTGGGCACACTCCGGCACACTACTTACACTAAACTCAGATCCTTTCCTGCTATCTAAAAACTTACCCCTCTATGCATTATTATCTCTCTGGGTTATATCATCTCCCAATCTCTTCAGGCTCATATCCAGCTTAAATGAGGGATTCAACAATCTCATTCCCTCCACTTGTTCTAAAAATTCCTAAATCCTCAATGGTACAAGCGAAGGCCACAACTCATTATTCAATCCTCTAAAAAATTTGTAGAATTTTTTATTTACAATAATGATCAGCTTTGGAACATATAAATTCAACTTTGTACTACATCACTGTCTTTTCTCCTTGCTCCACCCTCATGCACATGGCATATATATTTTTATAGCCAAATTGAATTAATTATAGTGTTAATAGTCAATCTTCCTTGCTTACATGCATGTTCTACATTTATTTCATATTAGTTGTATCAATCTCCCTAATGAATGAAATGCAATATAAAATGTTGAAATTTATAAATTTAGGAAATTTATATATTAATTACAACTTCAAAGAACCATAAATTCAATTTTACTTAAAAAAAAATGAAAAATATCATAATCAAAATATTCATGAAATCCATATCTATCATATACGAAGAGTTACACGATAAAAATATGGTAAATCAGGAGAAATATATTTTTATCTATTTAGAAGAGATAAAATTTTTGAAACTCAAAATTATTTAAAACCAGAGTGAGATTCGGGTCACTTACAAAGATGAGAGGACTTTTCCTAACTTAAGTAATGGATGAAATAACTGAAATTGTCTTTCTCTCTCTTCCCTTTCTCTTTTTCCTCTCCCTTCTCCCTTTTGTTCTCGAGCAAGAAAAAATATTTAAGAAAAATGGCTTAGGATTTTAGGATTTAATATATTTATTATTAGCCTAGCCCAGTAGCACTCTGAGCCATCATCATAGTGCTGCATGTTGAATTCAAAATTACTGTGGAATAAAGACTCAAATATGGTGGTGATGATTTCTGGCACCACTATGCTTTCAAGTCTTATGCCATAACACTACCAAGAAAAGTGCTAAAACACTCCAGTTTTAATAGAAATTTAAAATTTACTTTAAAATATTTTCATATTTTAGGTTAGTACATTCCATTTTGACCATAAAAATGTTAGGGTGGCCTACAAAAGGATCATAAACTAAGTCTTCAAGGACCAAAATGCTAAGAATGTAGAAGTGCATATAAGTGACCTATTGGTGAAGAGAGAGTCACTTAAACAACATATATTAACCTAAAGGAGCCCTTCAATGCACTAAAAAGGTGCAATATATGACTTAGCCCTCTAAAGTGTAATTCTGGTGTAGGCTTGCGAATGTTCATTGGATTCCTTTTGACCCTCTAAAATATATTTTTTGTGTAGGCTTGAATAAACTCGTAAATTTGGTGTCGGCCAAAAAGAAAATTAAACTTAACCTAAAAAAAAGTCGGGGGCAATTCTAGAGATGTCATCACCCAAAACTTTTTTGGATATGCAATAACTCAGTGGTGAGTCACGAGCTTAATTGTTTCTCCAAATAAGTTGAGAGATGCTCGTCCTTCTTCAAAGGATTATAGAGAGAAAAAAAGGTTCACTTGTAGTAAGGAGTGTAAGGAATTTTATTGGGTTAGCTTTCAATCAAGCATAGGTTGGTGCCATGTAAAGATCTGTATGATAGAAAATGTACGACTCCTTTATCTTGGACATAGGTGGGTGAAAGCAATATGACTGGGTTAGCTTTAGTTGATGAAACTACTGAAAAGATTCATTTGATTAGGGTTAGATTAAAAACTATGAAGGGTAAGAAGAAACAATATTATGATGTCAAGTACCGAGCAGTATAGTTTTAGGTAGGAGACTTTATATATGTGAAAATCAGGAAAATAAAAAATATATTAGCAAGTTTGGAAAAGAAGGAAAGCTGAGTCCAAGATATGTTGGACCTTTTAAAGTAATTCAAAGGATTAAAAAATCTACCTAAATATTAAAGTTGCTACATACATATTAAAGTTGCCAAATCATATGACTAACATTCATAATATATTTTATGTGTCACTTATGATGAAGTGGGCATCTAATTCCTAAATATGTATAGAAAAAGTTGAGGTACATCCCAATCTAAGCTATAAAGAAAAACCAGAGAGAATTATAGCTTATGATGTTAGGAGATTAAAAAATAAATAGATTATAATTGTTAAGTTAAGTGGAAGAATAGAATAAAAATAGAAGTTACTTGGGAGAAGGAATTTGAGATGTAGTAATTATATTTTGATCTATTTGGATGGTCTGAGTTTTGAAATGTCAATGATGACATTTTTTTAAGGAGAGGGGAGTTATAAAATCTCTAGAATCAGTATACAATTTAACCTATTCTAACTCAATATGAAAAAGGCAATCCACCAAAATTTTGCTTTTGAACCTTTTTACATGTGTTCAGAAGTATTTTGTGTGCATATAAAAAATTGTATGTGTTCTGAAATAGGTCTTGTGAATTTGTTTGCATGTTTTGAAAATCTGGACATTTTCCCCTTAGGAATCATGACACTGGGGTAGGCGGCATACAATATTGCAGTATTGAGTTCTCTGGAATTTTGGAAATTAAATTAGCATAATGATGCTGGGTTTGGCTCTGCGATGCTGTTGGCTCCTTAAGGGATCACTGTAGTGGGTGTTGTTGAGCAAAGCAACACTATATCTTATTTTGAAATATAAAATATCATTTTTCTCATTTTGAGGCAGCCAACTAGTGAGAGGGGGGAATTTCTATATAGAAAATTGGATTTAGGTTGCTTAGGGTCTTTTTCAACTAATGACCCATTTCTAAAATTTGTTTGGATTGTGATAGGTGATATTTTGCCTATCACAATTTAAAAAATATAAAAATTTCTTAAAATTTTAATTTAATTTATATTTTTGTAGTGAAAAAATTAGGATAACTTTACACATGAAAAACTTTACTGTGTAACTTTCTATATGTTATAAAGACAATGATTTTTGAATATTTAGGTAATTTAAAAAAATATATATATATATATGGGGAATTTTGAGATTTATGGTATTTTAATTAATTAGAAAATAATCTTAACTCTTAAAATAATATTTTAGTACGATTAAAGTCTCTAAATAATATTCTGAACTATCTCTAATAAATTGATTATATATTTTGAAATAATGAAATTCTACATAGTAGTGTATTATGTTGCGCACAGTTATACCATTTTGATAAATTTTAAAATGATTTTATTTACATTCTTGTTATTGCAATGCAATGAATTATGCGTTTATCTAATTGAATTGTATAATTTTGAGGTCTGGAATGGATGAAGGAGGTTCCATTATGGTGCTAAATGAGTATTATTATATTATATGCACACTCCATTTTGTTGGTGGATATTGGGAGCCATAGAGTCAGAATTATTTGAATTCAATCTGATGGGAGTCATAAGGGTCATAATTCTTTGAATTTTGTTTGATGGGAGACATAATGGTCAGAATTCTTTGAATTTTGTCAACTATGAAGCACTTGTTTATTTATTTAGTATTATTATTTGAATTTTTGATAATTGCAATTATTATTCTGCTCAGCATAATGATTTATTATATAACTTTTAGCCTTCAATTAAATGCTTAATAATAGATTCATTTAAAATTTTAGATTGAAAAGTGTGGTCTGCTGAGCTGTGTTAGCTCATAATTATCTTGTCTTTTATTTTTTAGGGTTTGGGAAGGGAAACGAGCCTGTTGACTAACATATTTAAGATTTGATTTTAGCATGTACATGTACTTATTTTTTGAAAATTTTGTACCGATATGACTAATCATTTAATCTACTATGTTATGTATTCCAATCTATAACCATGTATTTTAGTGTAATTACTATATATACATTTGATGATAAAAAAAATTATGGATAAGTTTATTTTCTTTGCACTAGAAAATATTTTATTAGCTCTAGGGTTTATTGTTTATTTTAAAGTTAAAAGTTGGATGAAAAATCTAAATACTTTTCAAAATTCATATCTTAGGGTTGGCTTGTTGCAAACCAACATGATAGGACTTGACCCGTTTGTGAGTCTTATTGGGTTGTGTTGTGGCATCTTGTGTCAAAATTGATGTTTTTTTTTTCATCTCAAAGTGATAAGCCCCATGCTTATTTCAACAAGAAACTAATCCTTACTATGGATCATGCTTCTACATACATTTGTGAACTTTTTGCAATAATTGAAGCTATAAAAATGGAGACAATATCTATTAGGGTTTATATTTACAATTTACATAGACCAAATGAGTAATAAGGGTAAATTCTATGTTAAGGTAGGAAAACCTAAATATTAAGAAAACCCTAGGAGAAAGAAAATTGAGCTCATTAAAATGAGGTCAACAATAGTATAAGTTGATTGGCATTAAACTATGTTATGCCTAAACAAAAAATACAAATGATTAAAGGTAATCCATTCATGCGCCTAATGTCATGTTGTACTTTTATCTTTTGTACAAGTATTTTCTAAAGTAGGAAAGCATTAGAAATAACCTAAGGCACAAGCATGAACTGTACAAATGTCTTTAGATTAAGAACCATTAAGATAAGAACTAGGAGTTGCAAGAGTTAATTTCTTATACACAATCATACCTTATTTTGTGTTTTTCTATTTTTGTATAGATCTCAACTATATTTTTCATCATAACATGACCCAATTGCTATTAGCATTTTAGTCAAATCAACATAAGAACGAATAACATTGTATTATTTTTATTCGATGAAGTATACTCACTCAAGATTAACATCAAGATTTGCTTATAAAATTTAGAGGCAGTCTTGATCCTAAAAAAATTATGAGGCCAATTTGATTAGTCTGATTATGATAGTCAAAATTTATTAGTCTTCTTACTATATGACTATACTCCTCATTCTCAGAAAAAATTAAGCTATCATTCCTCCTTATAAGATGGACTTTATGAATTCTTTACTCCTTCCTTGACTTTATATTTATATTATTTTATTATTTTGATTAAACAAATTGAATAATTTTGCTTTTCTTATTTTTCTCGTATTTTGTTTTACAGTAGGTTTGGAACAACTTAAGAAAAAAGTATTGACAATAAAATAACATATACAAAATTCTCATCCACAAAATAAAAAAATGCAGAATATAACCTCAATTCAGGCTTCATTTGAAACTGATTTCTTACTGCCAATTTTTTAGTTAAGAAAAATATTTTTTTTTTACTAAAAAGCTGCTTAAGAAATAATAAGAAAACTGACCCAAGCAAAGTCTCAATCCGTTGAAGGAACCTCATGCATTTGTCCCAAAAAATATCATAAGATTGCGCTAAGGACAAATTCTAGAACGACCGCTTTGACCTAAACAATCTTTTTTTTCCCTCTTAAGCTTCTTTTGAGATGACTTTCTTATTAGTTTCTAAAGTAAATTTCTAATACCAAAATTTCTTGAAAGCATAAAAAAAGCAATGACCAAAAGCTATTCATTTGAGACAACTTTTTTTCTACTTTATAAAATAATTTTTTAATACAAAAATTTTTAGAGGGATTTACATACATACTACTTTATTTTATATTATTTACATATCTAACATCAAAAACTTTAATATTTTATGTCTACCACTCATATACAACTTTAATATCATATATATCACTCATATATTTCATTCATACCACCCAAACAAACCTATAAATTTTAATATTTCAATCTTTACACCCATATTTATTTTATGGGTGATAGGTATGAAATATTAAAATTTTAAATATTAAATATATAAATAGTGTGAAATAAAGTTGTATGAATGTAAATCCCCCAAATTTTTAATTCAAATTTTTTTTTACTAAAATATTGATTTAGAAAGTAATAAGAAAATTATCCCAAACAGAGCTTTACTTTCTGATAAAAAGATACAAATTTTCAAGTAATTTAATATAAAAGTAATAAAACGAAATATTTCAGAGTAAATGGTCTGCCAAACTCCTAATTACATGGTGGTATATCAGTGGCATAAAAACAAAAAAATACAGCTGTTTATGGTCCTATTCATTAGGATTGTTAACAGATTGCATATTAGATAAGAACAGAATGACCGTTGCAGATGGAAGAAGCAAATCAGCTTTCAGTGCTAAGAATGAAATGAACTCCAGAAATACCTGACAGATTGAGTTCCAATAACTTGGTTCTTTTGAATACTTCATTTCATTGGACATGCAAAGAGTTCTTGAACGAGCTTTGATAGTTGCAGGCTTAATTCAGCAGGTCAACAGTTGATAAAAAATGGCAAATCATCATAAATTTTGAAAGTGCTTTTCAAAGAATTTCACTGATGTTGTTAGATAATTGTCTTTGGAATGCAGACATGAAGTTGCAATCTCAATAAGCTTTGAACATTTCAAATGGAGCTCATGGTTGGCCTGCATAAGCAACATGGAGAATAAAAAGCTCATATTAATGAGTATATTAGAAGCTAGGAGTGTCAATATTTGACACGGCCTGAAAACCCGACTCGAACACTACCTGAAAATTTCGGGTTATAGTCAACCAGAACCCGAAATGGGTCGAGTTCGGGTTCAACAATTCGACCCGTTTCAAAAATTAAATCGGGTTCGGGTTGACCCTTTGACCCGACATTGACCTGTTTTGACCCGACAACCCGAGATTGACCTGTTTCTGACCCGTTTTTGACCAGAAAAGTGGAGATTAACCCGTTTTTGGACCCGAAAAATAGCAGATTTTTGTTGGCACCGGGACGTCCGAGTCGTGTCGGGTTGACCCAAACCCGAAGCGGGTCGGGTTTGGGTCCAGAAAATTGACCCGTTTTGCGGGTTCGGGTTGACCTGAATAGTGCCGAGTCAGTTTCGGATTCGACCCAAACCGAAACGTGACCAGAAATTGACACCCCTATTAGAAGCTTTCTAGACATGCATAATGTCAGTAGCTATAGATAAAACAAGTAGCAGGAGACTACCTTGAAGTTAATGATAAGGCAGTTGCAAGCTTCAAGTGCCAATTTTCCTTTTGACGCCTTTGAAGAGAAAGCAAATATAAATTTGAAGTTTAGTCTGCATATCATTGACACATGCTACAAAGAGCACTCACCGAAGCAGGGTCTTGTTCAATAGCTTTGAACAAGCACTGAAGAGCATCTCTGGTGACCAACGAAATTTCTTGCTCATAAGACTCATCTCCAAAGAAGAACATTTCATCATGACCAGCAACCTGGATAAGCCAGTTAATTAAACCAGAAACATATTTCACACATTCTATTGCATGTTCCATATAAGCTTCCTCATCATTAATTTCATTGATGTAAAATAATTAACATTTCGTTTGGGAAGACTTTCTTGCTGCTTTCTAAGACAACTTTTTAGTACAAAAGTTATTATATTCGAAAACTGTTTTAAAAAGCAGAAAAAAGCCGTCCCAAATGAAGCCTAAATCTTCTTAAAATGACCGTTGATAAGTCAGTTTTGGTCCAACCCTAGTGCATTCTTTACGCTTGTCTGTTCTTCATGACCAAATATATAGCAGTCTATTCTGGACTACAATATATTCGTAAAGGCACTGCAAACCCATCTATGAAAACCTCTAACTTAATAATATGGAGCATAGCTTTCATGTTTAGATACAAAATGGACAAAGAATCATAAAATGTTGTGGGATTTTTTTAGAATATCACACTTCAAAGCTCAAAATCAAGTGCCTCATCGTAGGAAAGACAGAAAATTGGTAGTGATAATACTGATTTACCAATTAGAAAAAGTACCCTTTTCAGATATAAGAAACTAGTAGATCATAATTTATATGGAAAATATGATACCTTCATGTTTTTTGGAGGACGAGGGAGTAGACTTTGAGAAAGACATGAACATACAGAAATAATTGCACAGAATACTTTTGTCCTCATCTTTGAGGATGCCCTAGTATCAAAATGCAAAAGAACATTAATAATAAGCTTAAAATTCATTTGCACTGTGCAGCATATCTGGTTGTCCTGAGGCGTACCATGGTTGATTGTCAATAACCAACATTAGACGCATTTGTATTTGAGCAATTCCTCCATTAATACCTGCAAATGCAAATTTTCTCGCATAAATAAAATTAATAACTACAAAAAATAGTTTTTCTTTTTTATAGAACTTCATGTTAGAAAGTGCATCACATAAACAATTATTGCATATATGATGGCATCACAACAGTGGCATGTCCAATCTGATTTAAAAGATGCAATTAGACAACCTTTAGTGCTTTTCAGAATCGAAGACTATATAGTATTAGTAGAGAGAGCTAGAAGGGTGTAGGTTGACTTTCAAATCACCTAGAAGTGAAGAGATTAGCATAAAAGGAAGTATGTTGAAGAAGCCTAAGTTTAGCCCTAATGGAGTTAGTAGTATCGCTGCCAACACAGTCATGGATGCTTGTGCTAAGTGCGAAAGATTTCATGAGAGAATGTTTCATGGGTTCCAACACTTGCTACTGGTGTCGTCAGCTTAGACACAACAAAATATTGCCTTACATTGGTTCAGACGACTTCAGGAGAGATAAGATTGGGTGAAGCACCATCACAAAAGAGCTTTGGCAAATAGAAAATGATAGAATCAACATTTGCAACTCCATCACAACTCAACCAAGGAAAAATGTTCGACCGCAAGTTTATGATTTGACTTAGCAGGAGCTTAATGAAATTAGAGATGTTGATAAAGATGACTGAGATGCCTTTAATATAGTAAATTATTATCTTATATCAGTTATTTTACTTTATCCAGTTATCTTATCATGTTATATCTAATATTTTATTTTATGCAGTTATGTATTCAATGACAAGGTTTATGTTGAATGAAATTAAAGATGTTATTTTGCTTTAGTGTCATGTTGTTATGCTCAATTTAACTCATAGTAGTATATTATAACTAAAAGTCATATATAAATTTTGAGGAAGAAATTTTTATAAGAGGAGATTATAATAACCAGTTGGACTTGTTCAATTGAACTAGCCCTAATCAAAGAGCAGACAAGCACATATCAATCGAACAAGTGAGCCGTGAGCGAGTGCAGGCGTAGCATTTGAATGAACGAGGGCACATTTATTTGTGAAAAGTAGTGACTCCTTGTGTTTACTCACTCCAATTGAATCACATGATTAGAAGTGAATTTGAATGACAGGAGGCTGAGTGAGAGGAAGAAGAAGGAGAAGGAAGGAAAAGGAAAGAAATAAGGAGAGTTTTTGAGTTTTCATTACTGATGATGGGGGAGATCAAGAGAAAGAGAAAGGGAGTGGAAGCAAAAGAGATACCTATGACCAAGCCAGCTGAGAGGGGGAGATACATGCGTGCGGATTAGGGCTCGTGATTGGAAGCAACTAGAAAGAAAGGTAGAAAATATTTGTATATATTTTTAAGTTATATTTAGAGAAACAATGTTTAATTTATATATACTTAAGATCTAATCTAATGCCTATTTATCACTTATTAAATTATTTATTAGAAATTTATTGATTTAGGAAACGTATTTGAATGCGAAAAGCAGCAACTCCTAGTGTTCGCTCACTCCAATTAAATCACACGATTAGAAGAGACTCTAAACGAGAAGAGGCTAACTAAGAAGAAGAAGAAATAAAAAGAAGGCAAATGAAAGAAATAGAGAGAGAAAGAGATCTTGGGTTTCCATTATTGACGACAAGAGAGACTGAAAGAAAGAAAAAGGAAGGTAGCGAGAGCGGGAGAAAAAAGAGATACTTGTGACCGAGCCAATCTAGAGGGGGAGACGCCTGTGTATGGCTTAGGGCTCGTGATTGACAGTAGTTAGAAAGAAAGGTAAAGTATATTTTTATATATATTTTTAAGTTATATTTAGAGAAAGAATGTTTAATTTATATAATCTTAAGATCTTACCTAATGCCTATTTATTTATTTTTTAAATTATTTATTGAAATTTATTGATTCATAAATTTTTCCTCTAAAGAGATTAGCTATTAAATATTTGTTTATAAAATAATAATAATAAAATAGTTCTTAATATTTTAATGAGATTAAAATTTAATATTAAATTTAGAGAATATTTCAAGTATAATAATGAGAATGCATTTATATAGGTATTAAGTTAGTGATGATAGACTGGTGAGTAAGGTAAATTATGAAGACATCCATTTCAAGGTGAGTATTTATGTATTTTTAATTACAATAATGATTTTGTTCTCTCTTAAATTAAATGTATCGAAAGATAGTAATACCGCTTTATTAAGTCTTTATTGCAAGCTAGATTATGATTTGTCTTTCTCATATCCAATGATTGATCATGTTGAGTCAAATGAAAATTAATATGTTGTGTTTCCAATTATTATACAAAGTTAAATAAATACTATATGAATGAAATAACTAGATAAGATATGTTTGTATGTGCATGATTGACTAATGGAGCACACCTCCTCATGATACTGCTAGGGACGTATTATACCTGTGCACATAAATGAAAAAGATTATGAAAAAGGAAATGAAAAAATAGTACATTCATTGATACTATTTTAGATGACGGCTCCTGTGATTGTTGTATTATTTACGAGAAAGAATAAAGATATAATATATGCATAACATTAATGACCATTTTTTAAATGAATTTAAATATATTTTTTTTATTTTTGAAAATGAGCATGCATATTATTTCAAAGGTCATATGTCCATGTAATTTAGAAACATGATTTACTCACTGAGTTCTTTTATGAAACTCCTATATTTATAAATGAACACAAGTATTATTCAAAAGCTTAAAATGAGTAGAAAAAAAGAGAATGTGTATTGTAGGTAAGATGCTACGAGAGAAAGGTATTTATATCATTTTATTTTAAAATGTTTAAAAGTTTTAGTGGCTCTTTCTGTATACTGAAAATAATTAGTTTGTAATTGAAAAATTTAATCAACTGTCCGATGGTTTGTTACTGGCTCATTAATTCGATCTTTTGGGCCGGGTCGTGAAAATTCCAATGGAAATGCCTGCTTATTTTTCAAATAACGTTCGCTCTATCTGGTGAACCTTCTCTGTCATTTGCAGCCAAAATTTTACAATTATAAAACCAGTTTGCCAAAAGGGGTATACAAAAAAAACATATATATCCATGGAAATTCAAAAGAAATTGATTCTTTATAAAACCAGTTTGCCAAAAGGGGTATACCAACAAAAACATATATATCCATGGAAATTCAAAAGAAATTGATTCTATTTAAATGCTTTTTGGTTCATTATATAAGGAGAAATTTTCCACAATATTTATGTTCATATTCTGTAGTTTGAGGGCTTTAGAGCTAGAGCACATATGTTTGTTTTTCTCTTTAAGAAAAGCAGGATGATGTGATCACAAGTGCTCTTGCACTACCCTCTGTTCTTACAGTACCTGCTCTGAACTCTCGCTCACCCCGATCTCCACACCCCATCCCCTCAACTCTTTCACAGCACTCACGCAAACTCCCTATGGCGAGGAACTTCGCAAGGAAACATGGCCAATAAAGAAGCTCTCAAATTGATTTTCTGATTTCATAATCCATATTTCCAGTACACTTCATATCTGCATGGGAGAATGGCACTGCAAAAATAGGCAGAGCCTAGTGATGGTTATAAAGGTGAAGGGGAAGAAACAAAAGGCATCAATTTCTTTTGCATTAACTTTGCCATCGCTGGGTCCAGCTAAGGCCGCAGAACCAGCTAGGCTGCTGATTTTTAATGTTTATCCTTTCTGATCCTCTGCATTAAGAGTTTCACCTTGCGGTTATGCTTTTTTGCTATCCTTCTCTACTTAAAGCCACTGTGAAAGAAATTTTAGCTGACTATGATGGTTCTAGCACCAAAAAGCTCTTGGATAAGAAATTTTAAATTATATATGCTCGGAGAGGAATAAATAGTAAGAAAGCACATAGTTACTATCCAAAATATACTCAACTCTAAATCTATGATGCAGTGACGCTTTATGTTTAAGGGATTATGGAGTATCCGACATATGTCGGACATGGACATGCACCTGACATGCATCCCAAGTGTGCTGGACATGGTTGTTATGTGACCAATTAAAAAAATAGAACACGTGTGTTTGACACTCGTATCCAAAGAACTTCCAAAGCTCAAGTCCTAAATGCTCATCTCCCAACTTCCTCTCCTTTGTCAATGCCAATGCTCGATTCCAAAGTTTGACAATTGTCTTCCTTTCCCCTCTCAATGCGAAAGCCTACCCAAAAGCCCAATGAGGCAATGATTGACATCCTTCTTTCAATATCAAAGCCGGAGATCCTCCAAATAAACACTAAATAATCAAAGGGAATGGAAACGAATCTCCTTCCAATAAATAGTCTTAAACTATAACTCTATAAGTTTATTACATAACAAAATATCATTATTAAATTTTTTTTAAATAATATATAGTTTTAATTTTCATTTTTTCTGTCATTTGTTTAAGTTGTGTTATTTGATATTTTGTATATATCATTAAGTGTATTGTGTAACGTGCAATAAAAATTTATACGCAATACTATAACTGTATTTATTTTTTTTAATTTATATATAATATTTTTAATTTTAGAAATATAAAAATTAAAATGCCATATCCAATGTGTGTTTGTGTCTTATATTTTCAATAATAGACATGTCCCGTGCTTGTATTGTGTCATGTCATGCCCGTGCATTCTAGCTCTAAATTAGATAGTTTTATAAGGAACATAGGGGTTTTGCTTCTAGTGGGAAGAAGTGAGGTAGGCCACCAAAGGGTTCGAATACAAATGGCGATCCTGCTCCGGATATTGCTGGGATAATGCCGACGGGGCCCAAACGTGGACGAGGACGACCACCCAAGGTGAGTTCGACGACGGAGGTAACTGTGGAGTGAGATTAGGTCGCATGAAGAGTTGATGTGGAAGGTGGTAAAGGGTGAATGATGAGATAATGGTTCTGTCCTATGGTAGAAATGCTAATGAAAGTTTGTGTTCTTAGTCATTTTTGGGTGTTGTCTTGAGCTATCTTTTGTAATTTGAATGTAAAATGCTCAGATGAGGTAGGTTACTGTTAGCTGAAAAGGACTGACTTGATCTTATTGTTGGGGTCTTTACTTTTTTATTGGTCTGTTTGTTACTCCCATCAATGGACTTTTTTGATTCAAAGTTGGAACTCTTCTGTCAAAAAAAAAAGGAACATAAGGGTTTTCTCTTGTATTGGCCTTAAAGATGTATTTTATTTTTAGTTATTTTCTTCTGGTAATGTTTTGCATTGTACTCTTTTAATTGAATGAAAATAAATCTTATTTTCTTCTGGTAGGCGAGTGACCCCTCGATCCACGTGTCAACCTCGACAACCCCGCGGAGGTATGAATTTTTCTAAACTCAAAACCCTACTTCAATATTCGTGACAAATCGGAGAACTATCCTATGCACGCCTTTGTTGGCCGTGGTAGGATGGGACCCTGGTGCGGCACGTACGGCGAAGCGGGGTCACTTATAAGTACCCCCGGGCGGGGGGAAAGCAAAACTGTATCTTTTCATAAAATACTTTTTAAAACCCCATGCACGCCTTTGTTGGCCGTGGTGGGAGAAAAATAAAAAAATCACTGCCGCGGTGTCTCACCAACACCAACCGTGCACGTCTTTGTTGACGTGGCGGGTAGGCGGTCTCTTGGTTTTTCCCCTAAACGGGGAAGACGCCGGGAGGCTGCCGAATTTTTGTCTGAAATACAGACAAGGACTTGAAGCAAAATGGGACTTGTGGACTTGATTCAATCTACTTAAATAAACTTGAATCCAAATAAAAAAGAAATGTGCAAATGAGATTGAACTTGAACTTGTGCATTCGGACTTGAACTCTACAAGACAGCAGGGGACTACTTGAACTCAAATGAGTTGAATAAAGAACTAGAGCATGACTTGAACATTCAAGGGAACTTGATTTTGTAAGCATTTGGGACTTGAATTTGCACTTGAACTCAACAAGACTACAAGGACATGGACTTTGTTATGATCTTGAACTCAAAAGACAACAAAGGAGTTGACTTGAACAATTTGAGCAAGAACTTAAGTTTGAACATACACTAGACTTGAAATTTAGTTTGAACTTATACAAGATGATTTGATATGCAATGAACAAGCATAATGACGTATCAACAATCATAACAATAAATACAATATATCTACAAGCAAAGTGAAGGAGTTGCAAGGAAGATAATTTGTCTACTACCAACAACAGCTAAATGTGCAGATGTTTTACATATATATGCAACAATTCTTAAGAATGCTAAAAAGATAGGCAAACAAGGAACCCAATGTCATTTGTAAGCAAATCATACAAAAATGACAATGATTGGAAAGTATATGCAATTTGATTGTGAGCACATGATGACGAGCAAACTTATCATGCAAGCCATGAGTTATTTCCAAGGGTAGTAAGATACTAACAAACTTTGCTTGCTCATAAGTAGTGATGGATTGCGAACGACGTAACATCCTCCCCACAAACGGTGTTAGTTGTCTTGCAAATGTACACAACTGTCCCTTTATAAGAAACTATAGGAGACTTATGAGTGTCCATGAAAGACAATGAAATGCATATATGTGAATATGACAACTTGCTAGCCAAAGCATACAAGAAAACCAACAATATGCTGAAGGATTCAATGTATAATGAATGCAACAATGTTTTACAATCAACGATACAAGTCCACTATGCTGACTACAAGCAAATACAGAAAAAGTTTCTCACTCATGTAGTAGTCCACTCATAGGTGATAAAGATTAATGTGTATTGGATGCTAAATAGTTCTTACAGTTGATGACCATTCATCATCAGTCAGATATATCAGCCTTCTACAATCAAGAATGAATGATCTGCAATACATACAATCTCTCTACGAATACAGATGTATGTATAACATGCCATCAATGGGTAGACGCAGAAAGACTTCAGTAAATGCAGTATCCTGAAGTCAATTCCAGTCTGTGAAGGAAGACATCTACCTACCTATATGCAGCAGTGGCGGACGCACTGAAAAGACCAAGGACCAAAATCAAATGCATAGAGAATACGACAAGTACAAGCTCCTACGACCCAAGACAGGAGATTAGTTAGTGTACTATGATCCGCCTACAAAAATCAACAAATAGTGCACGACAGTCTACCTGTATAAAGCAGCGAACAACTCAATTCAAAAAGCTGCTATGCCACGCCACCGGGTCTGCAACATCCGTACAAGCAGACAGAAGGCATCTATAAATATTCCAAAAATACCCCCTGCACGTGCACTATAAATTGTATACACATAGGTACACTAAAGGGGGAAATATATTCTCAACCTGCATGGGCCCTGGCGAGCGTGTTATTGGTACACACGTGACGTCTAGGGATGCTGCGCGGGTTGACAAGTGAATTCATGTTCGAAACTGATCCTTCTATACGAGTCAGAAGTCGACAAGGTTCGAACCAACAAATAAATATACGGTTGTGGCGACCGTTATATTTGTCTCAAAATATCCATATTAGGCCTTCAAGGCCTATAACAATGAGAATTCACTATTAAGGGCATAAAGCCTACGAAACCCGATCCTCTGTCGACAGCCCGATAGAGTTGACAAGGTTCAATCCATAAAGGGAATGCCCCCGAACACCCCGATGATGGCCGTGTTGAATGCAGATCTCAACCGAAGGGGTTCCCAGATATCTCCCAAATATCCAAAGTTTTATTTCAAATATTCCAAAGCCCCACCCAAAATTTCAAAAATCCTAAATATTCCAAAGCTCCATCCAAATATCCACAAAAAAATCCAAAAAAAATCCAAATATCCAAAGCTCCACCCAAAATCCCAGAAAATCCAAAAAAATCTCAAAATCCCAAAAATCCTAAAAATATTTAAAATGAAATAAATCCATCAAAAACTTAAAGCAAAATCCATCCGCGCTCCGCAACAGTTTGCCGAGGTGGACAAATTGAAATTTACTCTAGCTCACAAAGAACTAAATGCCTAGTCGAAAATATCACTAGGATCCATTCTCAAACAATCTCTTGCCAGTAAGGACGTGGTACGTATCCTCTAACCGGCAGTTTCGCCGCCAAATGGCACTGCAGGTAAACGGTTATGACCCGGGGCCCTCTGAACCGAGTGGTTTTGCCGCCAAATGGCACCACAGATAACGGTTATGGCCAGAGCCAATACGCCCCTTAGTGGCGTTAAATCCTTGAGATATGAATCAATAGGATATGGTCGATAGGGCACAAAGCCCTCTGTAAGTTAAGGTGGATTCAAATTTGTCCCCTTAGACAAACATTCACCCCAGGTCTACAAGGTCCCCTTGGACGAAGCAACCCATGGCTGCCGACAAGGATCCTTCTGTCAGGTTGGATCGACTACCTCCTCTGACTAAGTAGACCAGGGACCATGATGGCCCGGGACGACGGAACCATGGGATCTTGATCGGGTCCATCATCCATTACCCCACCATCTGCTTTAAGTGAACGATGGTGAAATTTCTATTTTAAATATCAAATCTTCCAAGCTCTTCAAATTCTCAAATCCAAATCCAGTTCTCAAAAATTCAAACCTATGCTGCTACTATATGCCAGATACACGTATCTCTACGTATCTGATTGATGACTAGCCTTAATCGAAAGTTCTCTCTCGTGATCGGGAGGGGTAATTAACTATAGGGGCTTACGCCTATAGGAAACCAGAACTCAGATCATAAAGTCCTCGCAAAATGAGGGCGAAATCTCTGGGTAGTGTCTTATCTACAAACCCATCTGCCTTCCAAAATTTACCCCGGAACTTATTCCGTTAAAACTCCCTCGCAGGATAAAATAAAAAGAAAAACGGCAGGGAGGCCGGGGCCGAATTTTCGGAGCCCACACCCAAGTTATCTATTACTCTCTAAGTCTACAACAGAGTAATTTAACGTCTACCTCTACATTTCTCAATATAGACCACATCTAATACATCTACTCTCCTAATTGAGTTATCGGAAGGCCGACGTTTTATGTGACCAAATCATCTAAAGCGACTCTCTCTAATTAATCTTCTCTGCCATTGGAGCTACTCCAACCTTTTCATGTATATACTCATTTAGCATTCTGTCTCTAAGAGTGAATTCACTCATCCACTTGAGCATCCTCATCTTTATAACACTTAACCTGATTTTATGCTTCACTTTTAATGGCCAATATTCTATGTCATAAAGCATTGCAGGTCTTATCACCATCTTATAGAATTTTCCCTTAAGTTTAAGGGGGCACTTTTCTATCGCATAATAGGCCTGATGCATTCTTCCACTTCAACCATTTTTGAATTCTACCCAAGTTATCTAAAACATGTATCCTTTTTAATGACCTGATGGCTCAAAGTTCACCCCCCACCACCACCACATAACTATATCTATTGCTACAAATATTCCACTCCATGTATTCGGTTTTTAGATCTACTCAAACATATATAAAGTAATGATGGTAATTTATGTTGAGAATATAGCTATATGGCTTTACCAAATTCTGATTCTATATGATTATTAGCATTTGAATTTTACAAAACAATAGAGCTATTATTAAGCGAACGTGTTGATTTTCATTAAAATATATGAACGCTATGTTTAGGAATAATGTTATATGTTTAAATTATTAGCTTCCAATATATTATTAGTTAAGCTCAATAATGGCTTGAACCCAATCAGAATATAAATAGACTGAGTTTGAACAAGATTTTAAAATATAAGACATTCATGCTTGACTTAAAATTAAAAAAAAAAAAGAATAAATGAGCGAACTCGAACAATCTATACTCAGCTCACAATATTTATTTATAGCACAACATGCAAGTATCTGACCAACCTGGAATGAAAGCCAAAATGCTGCACATTTTGCATGTAAGGGATAAGATCTCATCCTCAATGATAGATTTGTAGGACCCTGAAATGTTAAGCAAGATAAGCTAGAATAAAAATGCATTTACAGACCTAAGAAAAATATTTGTTTTTTCTCAAACAAGTAATCAATAAAATCAAAGCTATTTTGCACCAAGTGCACAAATATTATTTAACATAACCGCATGCCTAGCTGAAGAAGTTTACTTTTTATTACATCAAATTACTCGTGCATGCATGTTGAAAAATCAAGTACAAAAACCAAAACCCTTCAAAAATACTGGAAAACGATCTCTACACAACGAATAAGCTGCTTCAAACATCCAAATAGATCCAAGTAAGTTTTGAAAATGGAAAGACAAGGAGAAGCATAGGAGTGCTTGGAATATTTGAAGAACAAATATTCATTTTAGCTCATCTAATCCTCCTGCAATTTGTCTATTTAGTGGGGAGCAACACCAATGACCAAGGAAATAAAAAATATGGCAACAGTAACGAAGATTAATGGCAATTTCAACTCCAATAGTAAATAAAAGCATATAATCACAACATAATAATAAAGTAAACTACCTCCTTGGTCAGCTTTACTTTGTACTCACTATCCATTCATTTGATTATTCTCAAGTTAAAATAGAGAAACCCTACATGCTTGATTTAAACAAAGCATGGAATCAATTTTAATTAGACAATAAACGTTAATAATCCTATGATGCACTGATGCTTCTCTTCAATCAGGAATGCAGTGTCCGACAATCGGACACGACACGCGTCCGACACTCCTCCGATACCGTATCAAAGAAGCTGAAGATGTGTCCGATTTAAAAAATATTAAAAATAAATTGGACATGTGTATCTTAAATATTTTATGAAATTTTATAATATAATTTTTTATATTTCAAATTTTTATTTATTAAAAAATAAAACATAAATTTTTATTTCTTCTCAACACCAAATCAATTGCCCGCATTCAATACCCGTTCCCCAAACATACCATTTTCATTTTTGTTTGCAGATCATAGTTAGGGTTTCACAAAAACACCCGAAGCCATCGCTGTCACAACATCAATGTTTCAAAACCATCTAAAAATTAAAATTTGATGCTAGCAATTTCTATCCCAAAAAATATTCCCCCGCATCATCTCGACAATTCAACTTTTTTGGCCAACATCATTTCAACATAGACGACCAATGCTGTCTCGACATCGATGCTCAATGCCCGACTCTTGATAGCATCGTCGTCTCCCCTCGTGATGCATGAAATACGACAATAACGTCCAACTCTCGACATCCTAATATTAATTATTTTAAGCACAAATCCTAGTTAAATGACTTATTATTTTTTAATTATTCTTAATATTCTGCTTACTCAATTTCTATACATTATTTTTAATATATAAAATTATAATACCATGCCTAACCTGTGTTCGTATCCTATATTTTTAATAATTGATGTGTCTCATGTCCGTGTCATATTTGTATCGTCGTGTCTATGTTTGTGTATCATAAGATGCAATCTACCCAAAATATTTTTGATGCAGTTGTACCTTAGTCTAGGATTTAAGATGTAGATGTACTACAATGCAATAGGATGTAAAGTAAAAAAAACAAGAAAATCAAATGGGTTTCGGTTTATGATGCAGTGATTATATAGTTCATGGAAAAATGCATAATTCAACAAGCAAAGATTGTTTGGAAGCAAGAAATTTAACAAAAACAATTATATAATACTAATGCATATTAGATAATAAAAATGATCAATGCTACTTGAATGGATAGGGGCATTGCGAAAGAAGATTTATATATGAGTTAAAATTATAAAAGTGAATTGCCAAAGAAGATTTATATATGAGTTGAAATTATAAAAGCGCAGTAGATATTGGAGTAATCAAGCAGTCATAAAAACCAAGTTTTGATAATATTGGAGAAATTCAAGTTCCTAATCAATTACTAATAGTAAGGGAAAAAGAAAATTGATGAGAAGATTGACTAAATAAAGAGATAGCTGTAAAAAACTGAAAAAGGCAAGGAAAGAATCATCTGCCTCTTCTTTAAGCTTACACTTCATAGGGCTTAACATTCAAGGAGAAATTTTGTTTTAATACATTGTCATATGATATTCATTGATTTAGAGAAAGCATAAGATAAAGTTCTAAGGGAAGCTATCACTTGTGCTATGAAGAGTTCTAGAAAAGAAAAGAGTTAATAATATTTGTATTTAAATCATTAAGGATATGTATATATAAGCTATCACTTGTGTTCAAACACAAGGTGGTTTGACCAAATATTTTCCTATTTCAGTTGGATTATAACAAGAATCAGCTTTAAGCTCATATCCTTTTGCTTAGTCATTAATTTCCTTACTAGACATTTATAAGAGGATGTACCTTTGTGTATATTTTTTGCTGATGATATTCTTCTTGTTGATAAGACTAGAGAGTGATGTAGTTGATGAAAAACTTGAATTATGGAGGTCAATCTTAGAGTCTAAAGGGTTTCATTTGAGTAAATCTAAAACCTCATACATGGAGTGTAAATTTTAGTAGTCATAGATCTAGCAGGGGCAGGGGGATAGTGATTTTAGGTGATCAAGTCATCAATAAGAGTGCATATTTTAGATATATCGTGTTTATCGTTCAAAGCGATGGTGAAATAGATTGCGATATTATTAGTAGAATTCAAGTTGGCTGGTTGAAGTGGAGGAATGTATCAGATATATTGTGTGATAGAAAAATATCTCTCAAACTTGAGGAAAAATTTTATATGATAGTGATGAGACCTGCACTACTTTATGTTGCAGAATATTGGCCAGTAGAAGAGAAGCATAAAATTAAGTTAAGTGTTACAAGTCGAGGATGCTTAAGTGGGTGAGTGGCTTTACACATAAAGATAACAGAAAACAAAATGACTATATATGTAAAAAGGTTGGAGTAACTCCAGTGGTAGATAAGATTAGAAAGAATCGCCTTCGATGGTTTTTTCACATAAATGTTGGCTTTCTAATGACCCTATAAGGAGAGAAAATGTATTAAAGCTGGCCTACATTACGAAAGGTTGAGGTAGAGCTTAAAATATTTGATAAGAAAGCATTAAAAAAGACTTTTTTACATTAGAGTTAAATGATAATTTGACTCTTACAGAATACAATAGAGAAAAATGATTCATGTAGCCAACTACATATAGTGGGATAAAAGCTTGTTGTTGTTGTTGTTGTTTTTGTGTACTTTCATGCAATTATCTAACTACAACCCCTCTTTTACGATAGAGTTGACTCATACCAACAACACAACAACATCAAGTCTTTATCCCACTATATGAGTTTGGCTACATGAATCATTTTTCACCATTGTGTCATGTTAAAAGTCAAATTTTCTAAATCAAATAAAGTTCATTTCTAATATTTTCTAACTAAGTCTTTTTAGGTCTACCTCTAGCTTTTTTAACATAAGTCAAATCTAATACATCTACTTCTAACCAGGTAATCGGAAGGCCCCGTTTTATGTGACCAAACCATCTAAGGCAACACACTCTAATCTTATCTTCCATAGGAGTTACTCTAACCTTTTCACGCAAACCAACAATGTTAAAAAAAAAAAAACAACATATTCAAGATCGAAACCTAACTTCCAAAGTCAGATAAGTGCTATCATCCCTTCAAATTATAGAAATATACTAAGTATTAAGTTTGAGTTAGGCATGTGTTATCGTGATTCATGATAGTCAATTGGTAACTAAGGGTAATTAGATAATTAATGTGTAATAACCAGAAATACAGGTAATTATTTCTTTTAAAATTTAAATAAGTTTAATTAATACTTTTTTATTATAATGCATAGTAAAATAATTTAATACTTAACGGTTAAGTACTGTTAACTAAAAATTAGCAGAAAATCTAAGTAAAATATTAAATGGAAATTAATATTTTGAATAGATGCTTCCTTTGGGATATTGAGGAGAGAGCAGTTAGAGTACGGGGTCCACTCCTCTATCCTTATCTTTGTTCGGAATTCATGCAAGCAGCCTATAGAGTGTTCAGCACAGTGCAACAGTGCAGGAAAAAGGAAGTACAGCTATGGATCCCACGAGACTATAGAAGAATTCGATAGTGCAGATTCATGTAGCAGAGATCGGCTATGGATTTCTGCCTGGAATTCCTGTAGAGCAATTCGACAGTGCTCTGAGAGTTTGATAGTGGGGTTAGGGTGAAGTAGAGTAACGACGGTGGGAGAGAAAGAAGGTTGAAATTGAGTAAATTACAGAAGTTTTTTTTGCTTATTAGTAGAATTTGGTTAATATTGAGTTTTTGTCTTAAGCATAGAATCTTTATTCGGTCAAAGGAAAATAAAAAAGGAAGAAGAAAATTTAAAAATGAGGAAATCAAGGTAAGCAATTTTGGTATATGTATAGTTGTCATATGGATTTCCAATTAGTAGTGAAAGTTTTTAAAGATGTTGTATCTTATTGTGTCATAGGTATCATTGATTATATGCAGAAGGAAGGTTAAGAGGTAAATTGTTATGTTAGAAATTTATTGTATATAATTTAATTGAATTATAAATTGTAGAAATCATAAAATTAGAGAGGTGATTGTAGGTATACAAGCATAGAAGAGTAAAAAATAGAGAATTGGAGGAAACATCTCGTAGGAAGGTAAGTTGTGAAAATTCTAATTTACAAATGTAAGAATTAATACTTCTAGATAAATATATTATATCATTTGATTTATTTGAAGTACTAAATGCATTATGAAGATTTCAATAATCAAAATGAGTGTACTTCCAATTTCTTATATATGATCGACCACTTGCATATATGTATCATTAATATTTGAAATATGATTTATGATGATTATTTTGATATTTTTCTAGTTGATAATTAATTGAAAAGAGCAAATTAAATTTCATGTTGCCAGCACATCCTGATAAATAAGTATTAAGAGAGATTCTTAAAGAATTTTGTACATGGAAAGTCGAGAATGAATTTCTATGATGTGAAATATACTGAATATTAAAAAAATTAGAAAAAATTGGGTATAAAATGATGTACAACTTACAATTGAAATTGGGGCAAAAAGGATTCCCTTGTACGACACTGCATTGTAAGTGAAGTAAAAGGGACCCAGAGACATAATAATGCATAGCAGGTGGAAAAAAAAGGACCTTTAAAGAGGCAAAATGAACCTCTATGTTGTTCATTGATGAAAATATCAAAGTTATCTGGGCTCCATTGAACAAGCTAATGAAAGTTTTGTCAAATTTTTAAAATAATAATATAGATATTTAGTATAGACTTCAAAGGAAGTAAATATTAAAGCTAAATATAATTTTATGATGTTTTAAAAGCTGTCTTTGAGATATCTACCTCCCTCATTCGGATCTAATGGTAACTAGACTTTAAATCATAAACTGCCCTTCATCGCCTTGGATCACCATTCTCCCCCCCCCCCACCACCAGTTCCATCCTCAATGCTCCCTAATTTACCGGTCTCCCCCAAGGTTTGCATCTATTTCATCCATAGGACGACATCCGTACTCCCCAACTCAGAAGGAAGAAAATCCTTCATCACTTGTATCCCCTGAATGGTCAGCACCACTTCCCTATAAATTGCTCTACCCATTCTACCTTTTTGATGACCATCATCACCTCATAGCCTCCTGTATCCACTAATTTCACCCCCAATAGATCAACAATTTGGGTGGAGATAAAATTGTGAGTTGCCCCCCTATCTATCAACACTACCTCCTCCTTATCCGCTATCTCTCCCTTCACCTTCATGATGTGATTTTGAGTGAATCCCACTACTAAGTTTAGGGAGACTTCTGCTGTATCCAGATGCAATTTCTCTTCCTCCATCTCTAACCCTCTTCCACCTCCCTCTTCAACTTCCTCGGCATCACAGACGGTGAGAACCTGAAGAGTTTGGTCCTTACACCTATGCCCCGGCATGTACTTCTCATCACATCTAAAACACAACCCATTCGCCCTTTTTTTCTTGTATCTCCTCTGTCAGCCTTTTGAAACTTCCCCATTTCCCCCTCCTACAGCTCTCTCCTTGGGCACTTCCTTCAGACTCCTTGGTGCTAGCCCCTTGGGGGCTAAATAGGTGGTGGTCATCCTATATGATCCCCCCCTTCCTTCCCCTACCCCTCTCTCTAGCTGCTTCTAATCCTCCACTAGCTGGGCTATCTACATGGTCTCCCCCAGATCTCTTGGCCTCATCACTCTAACCACTGCCCGTATCTCTGGTTTAAGCCCTTTCATAAAGTTCCCCTCCAGCACTATCTCAGAGAGCCGGTCCAATATGCTGGCCAAGTACTCGAACCTGTCACAATAATCTGTCACGTTCCCTCCTGTGTTAAGGCAAAGAATTGCTCATAGAAGTCTCCTCCCATACCGGTTCATATACGTTCAAGTAAGCAATCCTTGAACTCCCTCCAGCTCCTGATGGGTTGCCTCATGTCATGCCATTGGTACCACGTCAGTGCCTTCCACTCCAAACATAGTTCTACAGCTGTCAGTTTCTCTTCCTCCGTCAATCTGTTGACGGAGAAATATCATTCCACATTGTAGATCCAACCACGACCATCCTTGCCCTCAAAGATGGACATCTTCAGCTTCCTCACCTTCGGGACACCCCCATTGCCCCTGAATCCTCTATATCCTCCCATTCCAGGAAGAGGAGGTGCTCCCCAGTTGTCACGATCTTCCCTCTGGCAATTATACCCAACCCTTTCATAAAATTCCACTCATATTCTTTCAAATTCAACACATCTGTGATAGAGTTCCTCCCTTCTCCCTACAAAATCAACAGCTCTTCTTTCAAAACCAGTGCTCATCTCTTCCCAAGAAAGTGATTCTAGAGGAGGCATTCCATCTTCATCCTCCAAGATCTCCACTTCCAGATTTTCCCCTTCCCCTAAACATGTTAGGGTTTCCACCTCTTCCATTGCTGTCGATGTTTTCTCTTGCTTCCAATGTGGCCGGATTAGTCTTCACTTCTAGTAATTGCTTCAACATCTCTTCCACCACAACATCTCTTCCATCCTTTCATTATTGGAAGAAATTTGATTTTGAAAATCGAAAAATTTTGCCCCCAAATCTGATTTTAATTGCCCAATCTCTCATTCCAAAACTTCAACCTTCTTCCCGGCCAGAATTCTCCCCAAGATTTATGAGAAGATTTTCTTCTGGATGAAATTTCACCGTTGAAATTTCAAAATTTCAGTCGCCAATGGTCCCAAGACAACGCTTTGATACCAATTTGATAGGAAATAATTGAGTTCGCAAGTAACCCTAAAGGAAATATTTGAGTTCGCAAGCAAACGTATCATTAATTGGTGAAAATAGCGAGAATAATGCAAAAATCTAGGTGAAATCAGCCCCAAAACGATGGATTTCAATAAGGGAATCAAAGCCAAACAAACACAAAGCAAGATACAAGCGATCCTCAATTCGAGAGGAGGAACGTTCTCTCCCAATCTCTAGATAAGGAATCTATAGCCCAAGACGCCAAGGAACTACACGAGAAAAGAAATCAAAGCATGCCCTAACCATAAAACACCTCGTCCTATTTATTACATAAACTTTCTAAATCAAAACTCCCTCCCAAAGTGCTAGCCGCCCCCTCCTTTCCCCCTTTAGATTCAATTTGAATAGTGGAGCCCACTATTGTGGGCGGTAAGGAGAGAGGAGGCGGTACTAGCCCGCCTCCTATAAACATAAGCCAGTGTTGACCGACTGAATAACAAAAAAAAAAAAGATCGTGTACCTGCTCTCTGCTCCTCCCATGTCGCATGTTGCGGACACGTTCGCGACGCTCTTCCCACGTCGCACGACTTCGCGTCGTTAAGTAGCCGAAGAGAAGAGGCCGAAGGCCTCTGGCTCTCGCTCTTCTCAATCTCTCCGATCTCTCTCGATCCTTCACCTCCTTCGTCGCTGTTCGACTTCGCTAGTTCGACGACTTCCCCTTCTTGCGAATTGGAAGTTCCGACATCTAGGTCAGAAGCAACGATAGGCGCCAGTTCGCTGTGAAGGGAACTTTCTCCCTCCTGAATCCCTCTCCAGCTCCTTCGTTTCAATTCGACTCCGCTAGTCCAACGACTTTCCCCTCGCTGGATCGGAAGTTACGACACTTTGATTGAACGCAACAGGAGCTCGCTCCGTGAAGGTAATCTCCTCCCTCCCGAGCGCTTCTCCGGCCTTTCGTTGTTGTTCGACTTTGCTCTCTGGACGACGTCCCCTTCTCGTCGGATCGGGAGTAACAACATTTTGATCGCAAGCAACAATGGGAGCTCACTGGTTGTGGAGATAACTTTCTCCCTCTCACGCACTTCCTGGCCAAATCCCGTAAATCCCAGAGGGGGGAGGAGGATTTTTGTTTTATCACAATTATTATTAACATTGTTTAATTGTAATTAATTATTATTAATAATAGTTAATTATAATTATTATAATTAAATAATTTAATTATATTTAATTATTATTATTAATTAGTTTTAATTAAAATACATTTTAATTAATTTTTTTATTATTATGATTAATTATTATCATTAATAATTAACTATAATTTGATTAACTAAATTATAGTTATAACTAATTCAATTAATTATTATGACTAAATTAAAATTTTAATTTAAATTTAAATTAATTATTATCAATTATAATTAGTTATTGTAATTATGATTAATTATTTTTAAATTATAATTAATTATAATTAATTAAATAAAATAATAAAAGAAAATTCCTCTCTTATCTCGACATGCGTGTCAAGCTGACAAATCGCTCATACATGCTTTTCTCTAGCGTGGTGGGGAGGAAACCCGGCACGACACATACGACGAGGTAGGTGAGCGATCCCTCGGCCAAAAAATTCTGTTCTCGACGTTTGTGTCGAGCCGGCAAATCGCTCATACACGCTTTTCTCTAGCGTGGTGGGAAGGGAATCCGGTGCGACACCTACGACGAGGCGGGTAGGCCTTGTGCACGATTTTCTTAGCGTGGCCGGGACAATTTTTTAGTACCCATATGCGGCTCTGTACCTGCTGGGAAACGACTGCTTTTCTCTTGTAACAGGTACCGAAGACCCATACACGCCTTTCTCTGGCGTGGTGGAGACAAAGATTTCACGGCCTCGGTGTCCTTGTACGATGGCAACTACCATACACATTTTTCTCTAGCGTGGCGGGAGGCCCAGTTTTCCGTAGTTTTCCCCTAAACCGGGGAGACGCCGAGAGGCTGCTGAAATTTCGGGTGAAAATATGATTGTACTCGGGTCTGCTTTGAACTAAAAAAGAACAAGAACTTGGACTCAAAAGAACAACAGTAGACTCAGATTAGTGGACTTTGATACAATAAACTCAAATCTAAATGAATTTAAATACAAATATATAAAAAAAATGAATGACTTGAAAAAGAAAATGATCCTGGACATTTGAACTCAAATCAAGCTTGGACAAATGATGTTGAACTGAATCAAAGACTTGAACTTGAATAGAGTCTGAAATCAAGAAGACCACAAGGAATCCAAGTATGAACTGGACTGAAACTCGCAATTGAACTCAAACATATACAAAGAACTCAAATCTTGAATCATTTACAAAGGAACTCGAACT
Source organism: Dendrobium nobile (assembly GCA_022539455.1). NCBI lineage: Eukaryota > Viridiplantae > Streptophyta > Magnoliopsida > Asparagales > Orchidaceae > Dendrobium > Dendrobium nobile. Next base: position 62,157,823 of record CM039733.1, on the reverse strand, counting down.
ACAAGAACATTTGTATGGCCAATAGTGACTCAATATCAGATGAAATACATTGATCATTGTAAACAAATGTGACTAAAGCACACTACGAGACCTCAATGCATGCAAATAAAGAATGTAGTGGACTCTTACAATAATATCTACGAGATTAGGTGCGTAGTACCTACAAGAACAACAAAGGGTTGCAGAATGCATATGTGTGTTCTATATGCACTATTGGAATCTCCAACACAAGCAACACAAGCAACAACGCCTGTTGATTGAAGGTGACACTGGAGATCAATAGTGCGACACCTACGACGAGGCGGGTAGGCCTGGTGCACGATTTTCTTAGCATGGACGGGACAACTTTTAAGTGCCCGTACGCGGCTCTGTACCTGCGGGGAAACGACTGCTTTTCTCTTGTAACAGGTACCGAAGACCCATACACGCCTTTCTCTAGCGTGGTGGGGACAAAGATTTCACGGCCGCGGTGTCCTCGAGGGAAACTACCGTACACATTTTTCTCTAGCGTGGCGGGAGGCCCAGTTCTTCGTAGTTTTCCCCTAAACAGGGAAGACGCTGGGAGGCTGCCGAAATTTCGGGTGAAAATATGACTGTACTCCGACTTGATTTGAATTAAAAAAAAGAACAAGAACTTGGACTCAAAAGAACAACAATAGACTCAGATTAGTGGACTTTGATACAATAAACTCAAATCTAAATGAATTCAAACTCAAACATATAAAAAAAATGAATGACTTTAAAAAGAAAATGATCTTGGACATTTGAACTCAAATCAAGCTTGGACAAATGATGTTGAACTGAATCAAAGACTTGAACTTGAATAGAGTCTGAAATCAAGAAGACCACAAGGAATCCAAGTATGAACTGGACTGAAACTCGCAATTGAACTCAAACATATACAAAGAACTCAAAGCTTGAATCATTTACAAAGGAACTCGAACTAAAAGAACATTTGTATGGCTAATAGTGACTCAATGTCGGATGAAATACATCGATCTTTGTAAATAAATGTGACTAAAGCACACTACGAGACCTCAATGCATGCAAATAAAGAATGTAGTGGACTCTTATAACAGTCTCTACGAGATTAGGTGCGTAGTGCCTACAAGAACAACAAAGGGTTGCAGAATACATATGTGTGTCCTATATGCACTATTGGAATCCCCAACACAAGCAACAACGCCTGTTGATTGAAGAAGGTGACACTGGAGATCAATAGTGGACCCATTGTCGCAAATAAATCATGAACAACAAAGGTTGGCATGATGCGGATGTAATAGACCCCTACGACAATCCCTACAAGTACATGTAGATTGAGATGGCAATATTGTCAATTGATAGTAGAAGATTCGTCCTTGCAAGCAAGTACGCCAAATCACCTGAGATTGGTGAAGGGTGGATATGGTACTGATGCAAATGACTCTCCTACGAACATTTTCAAAAGATCATACCAAATATGATCCGTCCCTACAAATAAGCATGATCACCAAACCACCTGAGATTGATGAAAGGTGGATATGATGCAGAAACAATGTCTCTCCTATGAATACTTCCAAAAAGTCGTAGTGAATACAGCGGGGCCCCGTAAATACACACGAGTCACTTGTGGATAACAACAGTGGGTATATCGTAAGTGCAACGAACCACAGTGGACACAAGTGCATATGTGGCCTATAACAACGGTGATTGAGATGCTACAAAGTATGTCGGGTAAGAAGACAACTTGTACGAAAAAGGACACCTTCTGGCATAACGGAAGAAATGTTTGAACAAATTAGAACTAAACTTCCTGGTGTTCCAAAGTCTCTTTTTAGTCCTATACTTAAGAAGCAAACAGTCATGGTATCCACAGACATTAGAAATAATAAGTCTACTACACTAAAGATCCTAAAAGGGATTCTTCTTAAGGCAGTGGTTACAAATTTCAAGAAAGACATCCCCGGTGAATGAGAAAAAGGGGAGTTAACATCAAGATGATGAGATTGCCTCATGACATCCAGATAATACCGCCACCGGATCCGCAACATTCGTATTAACGGACAGAAGACGTATATAAGCTCTCAAATGAAATGTTGTGTGCATTCAAATGAAAAATACATGCACAATTAAAATATTTCAAAGTACCCATGTACATACACCATAATTTGTATACACATAGATACATTAAAGGGGAAAATACGATCAAGAGCCCGCATGGGCCCCGGCGAGCATGTTGTGGGAACACATGCGACGTCTATGGATGTTGTGCGGGTCAATAAATTTGAACTCGATCCTCCTAAGTGGGTAAATAGAAGTTGACAAAGTTCAACAAATAATTATAAAATGCCCCCAAACACCCGCATGGGCCCCGACGAGCATGTCATAAGTATACACGTGACGTCTAGGGATGTTACGAGGGTCGATAAGTAAATTCAAGTTTGAACCCGATCCTTCTATACGCATTAATAAGAGTTGACAGGGTTCAAACCATTAAACCAATATACGATTGCGGCGACCGGTATATTTATTTTAATACATTCATATTAGGCATTCAAGACCCATAATTAAGAGAATTCACTAATAAAGGCACAAAATCTATGAAACCCGATCCCCTATCGATAAGTTGATAGGGTTGACAAGACTTAATCAACAAATGAAAATGACCCCAAGCACCCCGATGATGGCTGCATTGTATATCTCAACCGTAGGGGTTGAAAGTTTGTTGGGGATGTTAAGCCCTCTTGAACTTAGTCCCAAAGCTAATTAATAGAGAGGTGAATCGGTACTTTAAAACAAACACAATCCAAAACCAATATTCACCACAACGAAAACCAATGCGGAAGAAAATAATGCGGAAGCAATAAAAAGAAAAGAACACACCGGATTTATAGTGGTTCGGTCAAACCTTGACCTACGTCCACTCCTTGGAGGCACCCTCCAAGTATTGCACTAACACAAGTGTCTCTCCTTTAGCCCCCACAGCTAGGCGGAGAAGCCCTTACAAAATCACTTCCACCTTCCCCGGTGCGGCGGAGTCGCCGGGTCCTTTGACACCAAAGAGATCTTCTTCTTTGGTGAACTTACCTCGAGACAAGCCTTGAATCCGATGGTACTTAGGTGCGAGTTCGCCGGAGCAACCGTGTGGATCCCCCACCACACTCCCTTGAGTTCCTCCCCCTCACAGGATCTTCTCCCTCTCAAACTCCACCCTTTCCTCTCTCCCTTTCAAGCTCTCTCTTCAAGTCTCCCCCACAAGAACGAAGCTACAATGGCTGCCAAAGACACTTACAAAAGTTGCCATGTCATAGCTTAAATAGAAGCTCTCAAAACGAGCTCATTAATGCAAGTTGTCGACATTATCGTCCAGGACGATAGGCATATCGTCCTAGCCGATTAGTACAAATTCAGCTCATCAGCCTGGGACGATTTGGGATGATCAGAAGAAAATTGGTTACATCGTCCTGGCCGATATCACGATCGGCCTGGCTGATTAGTTTAAAACCAATTTCAATCGTCCTGATCATCGCCCTGAATACAAGCTGTCCGATGTAGATCGTCCAGGCCATCGTCCTGGCCGATCATGCGATCGTCCCGGACGATGTGATCGTGTCAATCAACCATTAATGCTTTTCAAAGATACCAGATCAATTTAGGCATGATTGAGTTAGATCGTCCTGGACGACAATAATATCGTCCTGGCCGATTTCCTAAAACAAAGACTTCCTAAACTGATTATGGCGGTTGATTCTTTCTGAATTGAGATTATCGTCCTGGCCGATCTGTTGACGGTTGCCTTAATGAGGATGCCCTAATTAGGGTTTCTGATTTTGGACATATCGTCCAGGACGATATAAGTATCGTCCAGGACGATATAAATATCGTCCAGGACGATATTATTAAAAATAGAAATCATATAGGGAACAACAGGAGATCTTCCAAATTACAATCCAACTGGTCCCACACCAAATACAACAGACTCAAGAAAGGAAAAAGATTACAAACTGACTCAGACCTAGTCTACCCAATCTTGAGATGATTCCAGATTGCAGTCTGATCGTGTGAACCTGAAATGTTAGCACATAAGGCAATCGTAGAGAAATAAGGAATGTTTTCTATCATCAAAATCAGAAACTATAGATCCATAACAGGGGTTAATTCACAAATATTTTCAAATGCCACTCAACTACTCAAAAATCCAAAATTTTTAAAATTGAAATTAAACTATCCAATCACTTAAAGCAAAAATTCATCCACCCTCCGCAACAGTTTGCCGAGGTGAACAAATTCGAATATAACTTCAGCTCGCATAGAGCTAATGCCTAGTCAAAAATATCACTAGGATTCATTTTCAAACAATCTCCAGCCGTTAAGGACGTGATACGTGTTCTCTATCCGGCGATTTTGCCGCCAAATGGCCCTGGAGGATAAACGGTTATGACCCGGGGCCCTCTGAACCGAGTGGTTTTGCCGCCAAATGGCACCACGAAATACCGGTTATGGCCAAAGCCAGTATGCTCCTTAGTGGCATCAAATCCTTGAGATATGAATCAATAGGATATGATCGATAGGACACAAAGCCCTCTGTTAGCTAAGGTGAATTCAAATTTATCCCCTTAGACAAATATTTACCCAAGGTCTACAAGATCCCCTTGGACAAAGCAACCTATGGCTGTTGATGAGAATCCTTCTGTCAGGTTGGGTCGACTACCTCCTCTGACTAAGTAGACCAGGGACCACGATGGCCCGGGATGACGGAACCATGAGATCTTGATCGGGTCCATCATCCATTCCCCCACGGCCCCACCATCCGCTTTAAATGTAAGATGGTGAAATTTCTAATGTTAAATATCAAATCTTCAAATTCTCAATCATTTCCAAAATCTCCAAATCCTAAGCCCAATGCTGCTACTGTATGCCAGATAACACGTATCTCTACGTATCTGATTGACGAGTAGCTTTAATCAAAAGTTCTCTCTCGTGATCGGGATGGGTAATTAACTATAGGGGCTTGCGCCTATAGGAAACCAGAACTTAGATCATAAAGTCCTCGCAAAATGAGGGCGAAATCTTTGGGTAGTGTCTTATCTACAAACCCATTTGCCTTCTCAAAATTTATCTCTGAACTTAATTCCGTTAAAACTCCCTCGCCAAAGAAAAGCAAACAGTAGCAGGTGGAGGCCGGGGCCGAATTTTCGGAGCCCACAACCGTCCCTGAGTTGGCCAGTTCAGGAGCTGGGGCCGGTTCAGGAGGAACCGGCCTAACAAATCAGTCATAAAAGTCTCAAGGCAATATTTGAGATCAAGTAACTCGACAAAGCTTAAATTGCACTCAATGGTTGCAAGCAAAAAGTAAACACAATTGCACAAAGAATTATTGCCAAACATCAACGAAAACAGAGCAAGAGCAAGGGTGGTGTTGTTACATCAAGATGCATAATATTTTTTGTTAACATTTCAATCAATTAAGGTTAGTGAGATAAATTAAGGCTTGTTGCTGTTGTTGTTGTATTTCAATCAATTGAGGTTAAGATATATGTGATTTTAAATCACAATTACATATAAGAATACAATGCAAAACTTAATTGAATTCTTGCCATATATAACATAAAATTTTGAATAGGAGGATCACATCGAGAAAATATTCCATACCACAAGAAGACATTTGATAAGTATCGAGTGATGATTTACGATTTTTATCAAAAATGCACATTAGGTCCAAAGTGAAGTGACACTAGTCCTATGTATCATTTTCTCATGAAATGCAAAATTGTAGCAAACCACATGCATCGCATCATGCATTGTATGCTTGGCTCTAGGCTGAAAATGAAAACCAAGTACATATTTTATAGTTTGGTTCACCATCTGTTAGAATAACTAGAACACAAACTTTCAATTGTCCTTGTTGATTCTCGTTATTATAAAGTTATTGTAATACCGTTCTATGTTCTCTTCCACCGGAGCTCGTCACTTATTGGTGATTATCCTTTTTATATCAACTCCCCTATTAATTTTTATATATATTTCTTATTGGTTCTTGTTGCTGACACTAAAAGCTTCTCGCACACAAAGCTTCTTCTTGAAAATGCTTCCCAGTCAATTCTACGCATGTTTCTTAGCACCTCATATTCACAGTCTCAGTTCACACAATCTTTGCCTCTTGATCTTTAGTTTCTCTCAATCACATATTTATTTTTTTTTCATTTTAAGAAAATCTTTTCATCACTTCATTCTTTATACATTCCATTCTTTTTTTTTTTTTTGCCTTTTAAATGGTCAAAAAATTACTATAAATGAATGCTTCATTATAATTGTTGAAAATCAGTACTTGATGTAGTTTATATTTGGCTAATAAATGATTATTGCATGCACATAATATATATAGGCTATACATGCCATGAATAGTTTGTTAAGAAAAATTGCCACATCGCCTGCACCTTGTGCATTCAAGAAAAAAAGAAAACTTGTTTATCCTATGTGCTTCGAACATTATAAACACTAGGCATTACCTAATTCAAAAGAAGCGTTATGATATGGCAAAAATTTTAAAACTATTTATAGCATGTGTAAGGGCAGTCTCTAACCTGGCAAGTCTAAACATATCAAACAATCAATGGCTGAATTAAGAAGTCCTTTAGTATGAGAAAAAAGGCCAGCAAATAATGCAACCTAAAAATCATAAAAAGAAATAACGACAGTCCATGAATTTATCAGCAAAAAAAGAAAAAAATGTTTTGGAAATACAAATCATGGGAATAATATACCTCTGCCGTTGCAATAAACAATTTCATACATCTTATTTGGTTAGGAATGGATGGAATTGTGGCTTCACTAAAAGCAACACAAGCTTTGACAAAGTTTGAAAACTTGCTTTTCCCCTTAATTGCTCCACTTGCAAGATTATTACTCAAAAGAACAAGAGTGTCCTGTAAACGAGAATGTTGAAGAAAAAATTAGGTCAAAAATAATTTAAAAAAAAAAACTCAATCAATATTCATTCATGATGACAATATACAAATACAAGATCCACTGTCAATTAGACAAATTTGTGTTTAAATCATTTCAACTATCAGCGTCCTTAGGGGATTTAAAATATCTCATGTGCAAAGATATTGGTAAGAATCAGAATATAAATGGAAATACGAAAAAAATTAGTTCTACCACAAGCTTTCATTATCCCTTAAGTTACAGTTTGGTAATATTGTGGACATTTAGAAATTCCTACTACTGCAGAGCAAGTCGCATGTTTAGAAGAAGATTAAATGTGCATTTACCACAAAATAAAAGGCTGGAAAATTCTCATTTTTGCTAACCATGTGTACATTTTAGCAATAAGATTGTAGCTTAAAGTAGTATTTGAAAACATGAATAAGAGTTGAGGATCAATGATCAAAATGTTTGAATGGCAATTCACAGCACAACAACCAAAACATCAGCTAATTGTTTAAAATCATACATAAAAGGATCTATTCCACAGGATTCATCACATCATTAACATGAAATTTCCGAGGCTGTTGCAACGGAATCAAGTAAATATAAAATGAAACCAAGATTCAAGCATGTGATTCACTGACCATAACAATATCAAAGTTACTGAAAGCTGCACGACATGTAGCTAAGAAAGTCAAATGCCGTCCCCTATCATCTCCAAAACCAACCTGAAAGGGCCATATATATTAGCTCAGAACTACAAACAAGAGATTGTTTTTTTCTAAGTAAATTGAGAAACTTGACATACCATTCGAACAAAATAACAGATGAGTTGCGACTTTTGCTGATAATCTTCATTTAATATATCAATGCTGTCATGAAGGGCTTTAGAGATTTCAAAAAGCATTTGTATGGTTGTGGGATCAGAGATTGAACGAGATCTGCCTTGTAGCATCAAAAGACATTAGCTCTTGTAATAACAATCAAGAGAATTCTATAAAAAAACATCCCCATAGGTTGCTGATGCAAGCAAATTAGAGAAGAGACAAGTTGGAGAACACCAGGACAAAGTATAAATCAAACTCGATTCAATTATAGCTTGCAAACAACCAAACAAACGTTCGAAGAAACAAAACCCAAATCAAACGAAACAAAATAAAATCATAAAAACGCTATCCTCAGTATAACCGTTTAGCGGTTTCCTCATATGTAACGAGAGTAGGAACATATAATAAAATTGCGAGGGTCCACCACTGCAAAAGAGTCCAACGTCCAACCAAACTCCTCTGGCAAATGTCTCAAAATTTCAGCCAACAAACAACTTCCAAAGCTCAAGAAGAAGGATATAGGTGGAGTGGAACTTGCGTAAAGAAGAAGAGATTAGAAGCCAAGACGAATTAGAGAGGAGGAAAGGGGGAGTGGAACAAGCTCTCAAGCTTTTCCAAGAAGAAACCCTCAGGTTTTTATAGAGTTTTTACTCAGCTTTTTAGCCATCTTTCCATCCCAAAATAACTCTATTTTATAGGCAAAAGAAGAAAGATAAACAGCCATAGCACCTCCAACCAAATCCAATTAAAATTGGGGAAATGAAAGGATAAAAGACTCATAACGTCCAGCAGAATTTCTGCACAGAAAACAGGGAAGCAAACCACGGAAAACCTCATCAGCAGCAACGGGAAGCCCAGCCAGCAAGGGACCCGAAGAGCCAGCACAGGAAACAGAGCACCATTTCATGGGAAAAATAGCCAGGAGGGGAAAACCGAGAGGGATGGCCACGGGAACAACAACAGCCAACAGAAACCGAAAAGGCAAAGGGAAGAGAAGAGACACAAGTCCACTCCACAATAATGAGCTTGAAATAATAGCATACCTTTTTGATTTAATGAACTAGGAGTGCATTTATTCCCCCAATCATTGAGCTAAACTTCAGCTCAAACATTTATGAGCTAACACCAAGTGGAATACAGATTTTTAAGCTCATCACCAAGCAGCCAAGGCCCAACCCGAGAGCAGCAAATAGCTCCAAACTGATAACAGCAAGCAGCCCAAGGACACAATGGACCCAAACACAAGCAAACCCAAGGCTTTCCATGCCCAAGCACTTTCCTACCATGATCATTAGATGTCCAACCATCATAAGATAGCTTAAAAAAGATAAAACACAACTAACATTGTTCAAAATACATTAAAACAAAAATAAACTAAAAACATGAATGCATCAATTCCCCCCTGGTGGAAAAATCTCATCCCTTGAAGAGAAAGCTTTCACAACTCTTTTATAAAGCTTCGGATGACGCTTTTCAAGCTCTTTTGCATCCATCCAAGTACAGTCTGTCAAAGAACAATTTTTTCATTTTGCCAAGAACCTCGTGTATTCACCATACCGAGTTTTAGTAGTCTTGACATCAATAACATCTTCGACCTGTTCATCATAACTCAAAACAGATGTGGAGAGTGGTAAAGTTTCAATTTTCACATGATCTTCAGAATTTCCTTCATATAAAGAAAAGTTAGAAACATTAAACACAGGAGAAGTGCCAACAGTAGAAGGAAGATCCAATAGATAAGCATTTGAGCCCAATTTTTTTAGAACATAAAAAGGCCCAAATTTCTTCTTGCTTAATTTCCCAAAAGTACTAACAGGAAATCGTTGGCGACGAAAGTAAGCCATAACCAAATCTCCTTCTTTGAAATAAACTTCTCTATGATGTTTGTCAGCATCAGTTTTGTATTTAACATTAGCCATTCGGAGTTTTCAAGAACTTGCTGTTGGACAGTTTTGATATGGTCAAAGGTTTCAGAAGCTTCAACACTAATTTAATTTGGCAAAGGAAAACAGTTTCTATCTAAAATGTGAGGTATAGGCTGACCATAAATGATTTCAAATGGAGTTTTACTAGTGGAGCGATTAACAGAATTATTGTAAGCAAATTCAGCTTGGGGAAAAATCAAATCCCATTGGGATGGTTTCTCACCTGCCAGGCATCTCAATAAGTTTCCCAAACTTCGATTGACAACTTCAGTTTGCCCGTCAGTTTGTGGATGATATGCACTGCTAAATTGAAGAGTAGTTCCTAATTTTGCCCAAAGTGTTCTATAAAAATGACTCAAAAATTTAGTATCTCTATCATAAGTAAAAGTGCGAGGAACACCATGAAGACGAACAATTTCTTTAAAGAACAAATCAACAATATATGAGGAATCAGAAGTTTTCTTACAAAGAATAAAATGTGCCATTTTGCTAAAGCGATCTACCACCATAAAAATAGAATCAAACTTTTTAAAAGTAACAGGCAATCCCAAAATAAAATCCATAAAGATATCCTCCCAAGGTTTATTTGGAATTGGAAGAGGAGTATACAAATCAGTATTTTGAGAAGTTCCTTTAAAAGCCTGACAAATTTTGCATTGTGTCACCAACTTAGCAATTTGTTTTTTCATATGAGGCCAGAAATATTTTTCCTCTACTAAAGCAACAGTTTTTACCTACCCAAAATGTCCACTCAATCCCCCACTATGAAGTTCATGCACAAGTTGTTCTCTTAAAGAATTTTTTGTTATGCAAAGTCAAGATCCCTTAAATAAAAACCCTTGATAAATAACAAACTGAGCAGTAGGATCAGTTCCAGAAACAAGACAAGAATCCCAAATGTTCATAAAATTACGGTCATTTGTATAAGTATCTTTCAAAAAATCAAAAGAAGTAATAGTTGGGTAAACAGTTACCAACAAATGAGATTTCCTGCTTAAAGCATAAGCAATTTTGTTATTTTTAGCAGGCGAATCAGGAACATGTTTTTTAGGATAGAGAGTGAATCCCTTGTTGTTTTGAATCAAAGACCAAGTGTTCTTTTTCCCGTTGTGAATAGTTTTGTTATCAAATTGCCAAGGTCAACCCAACAGAATGTGACAGACTTCAAGAGGTACAACATCACAAGTAACTTGATCTTTAAAAGACCCCCCAATTGTTAAATTGACAACACATTTCTTTGTGATAGGAACCTCACCTCCCTCTTTAAACCAAGAGATTTTATAAGATTTTGCAAGTGGTTTGGACTTTAATTTCAACTTATCAACCATTAATTGTGATACAAAATTTTCTGAACTTCCACTATCTATCGTAAAAGTGCAGATTCTCCCTTCAACTGTATAAGTTATTTTGAAAATGTTTCTTCTAAGCCACCTGTCCCTGTTGTCAGTTTTTGTTGTTAAGACTTGTCGGATTACTAAAAGTTCTTCTCCTTCATCTCCCTCAACATCTATTTTTTCTAATTCTATGTCATTTTCAGATTCAGAATTATTTCCTTCCTCTTCCTCTACTTCTTCATCATTTTCAATAAAATTAGTTCTTGGTGGGTTGTTTTTTCTACATGCTGCAGAAAGATGATCATAAAGCCCATATTTGTAGCATGATCCAATTAATCTTGGTTGTTCAGATGGTTTAGATCCCATAATTCCCTTTCCTTTATCTGCATTTTGATTTTCAAAAGATTTAGCTTTAGTACCCGATGTTCCCACAGAAGTTTGAGATAAAATATTAACCCCGCCAATTGGTCGCCGCTTATAAGTTTCCGTTATCTTGTTATGACCTCTTTCTCTTTGATGTTGTTTTTCAAGTTTTAATGCCATTCGATATGCCTCGTCAACTTTTATTACATGATGCAAGTTCAATTAATCCTGAATTGTCCACTTAAGATCGTTAATGTATCGTGAAATAGTTCTCTTCAGATTCATCTAAATTATTTCATGATTGAAGTTTGTAAAACAGTTTAGTGCATTCTTCCACAGTTTGAGTTCCTTGTCGCAAATTATTGAATTCTTGAAATAGAGTTCGTGCGTGATCAGACGGTAAAAAATTTTCCCTTATTTTTTCTTTCATCAATTCCTAGTTTTGTATCTTTTCTATCCCACGCCTAAGTCTATTGTTTTATAAAATTTTCCACCACGTAAGAGCATGACCATTTAGTTTTAAACTCACAAATTTCACCTTTCTTTTTCAGGAATTTCCTTCTAATTGAAAAATTGATCCATTTTCTCATGCCATTTGAGAAATAGATCAGGTTGCAATTTACCCTCAAAGTTGTGAACATCAATTTTAATCCCAATATCCCAATTTCATTGTCGCCTATTTTTGATTCATAGGGACTTCTTCTTCGCTTTCAGATGTTTGAACATGTTGTTGATTAACATTAAGATTAGCAAGGGTATTAGTCATTTCATTCATCTGATTTTGCAAATCTGCTAATTGTTGCATTACATTTTGCCATTCCCCCGAATTATTAGTCATTTTAGAACTTAAAAGAAAAAAAGGGACACACAAACCAAGGATATCCTAACTCGCTCTGATACCAAGTATGATGCAAGCAAACTAGAGATGAGACAAGTTGGAGAACACTAGGACAAAGTATAAACCAAACTCGATTCAATTATAGCTTGCAAAAAATCAAACAAACGTTCGAAAAAACAAAAGCCAAATCAAACGAAACAAAATAAAATCATAAAAAACACTATCCTCAGTATAACCGTCTAGCGGTTTCCTCATATGCAACGAGAGTAGAAACATATAATAAAATTGTGCTTAGGCTTGCAAACCGAGGGTCCACCACTGCAAAAAAGTCCAACCAAACTCCTCTGGCAAATGTCTCAAAATTTCAGCCAACAAACAACTTCCAAAGCTCAAGAAGAAGGATACAGATGGAGTGGAACTTGCGTAGAGAAGAATAGATTAGAAGCCAAGATGAATTAGAGAGGAGGAAAGAGGGAGTGGAACAAGCTTTCAAGCTTTTCCAAGGAGAAACCCTCAGGTTTTTGTAGAGTTTTTACTCAGCTTTTGAACAACCTTTTCCATCCCAAAACAACTCTATTTTATAGGCAAAAGAAGGAAGATAAATAGCCATAGCACCTCCAACCAAATCCAATTAAAATTGGGGAAATGAAAGGATAAAAGACTCATAACGTCCAGCAGAATTTCTGCACATAAAACAGGGAAGCAAACCACGGAAAACCCCACCAGCAGCCACGAGAAGCACAACCAGCAAGGGACCCGAAGAGCCAACAAAGGAAACAGAGCACCATTTCATGGGAAAAATAGCCAGGATGGGAAAACCAAGAGGGAGGGCCATGGGAACAGTAACACCCAACAGAAACCAAAAAGATAAAGGGAAAGGAAGAGACACAAATCCACTCCACAATAACGAGCTTAAAATAATAGCATACCTTTTTGATTTAATGAGCTAGGAGGTGCATTTATTCCCCCAATCATTGAGCTAAACTTCAGCTCAAACATTTATGAGCTAACACCAAGTGGAATCCAGATTTTTAAGCTCATCACCAAGCAGGCAAGGCCCAACCCGAGAGCAGCAAATTGCTCCAAACCAATAACAGCAAGCAGCCCAAGGACACAATGGACCCAAAAGCAAGCAAACCCAAGGCTTGCCATACCCAAGCACTTTCCTACCATGATCATTGGATGCCCAACCATCATAGAATAGCTTAAAAAACATAAAACACAACTAACATTGTTCAAAATACATTAAAACAAAAATAAACTAAAAACATGAATGCATCAGTTGCCCCATCGAGGAATAAGGATATTACTTTATCTTTTTTTTGATAGACAAGTCTACATACATTTCATATGATTGTAAACAAGGACAGTCATAAAAACACAATTAGGATTTAATTATTTTCTTTATTTTTCTTCGGTTTCCATTTTATCTAACGTCCCCTCCACCACTGGACTACCCTCTAGACACTGAGGTCCCACACCAATTGATCTGAATCGGGTATGCAGAAGGCTTATGGAATCAGAAGGAAAAGTCTGGGACAAGAGAACTAGATTTTATATGGAATACAATGGGGATGGGCTTTCATCTGTTATCTGAACATAAACTGTGAAAACATTTGCTGTTTTGAGCCCAAATGAAGAGATGGCTTCAGGTATATGTGCCGGATGGTTTCTAGTGACTGGATCTGGAGGAATCTGTGGTTGTGATGGCACTGGACAACTCTGCGGGCAGGAGATGAATATAGAACAGCAATTTTCCCAGCAATATGGGCCGGCCGCAAGGGCTGGAATGGAAGAAACAGATACAACCAGCAGGTATTTAAGGAAAGGAGGATTTGAAAGTGGGAATTCAAATTTAGAGTTTCATTCAGTTCATACTTGAATTTAGATTACAAAATTGACCTCTATTTATGCAGTTCTAAAAATTTAAAAATCTATTCAAATTCAAAATAAATTTTAGTTTTAGAACTATCTTAAAAATTGCTAACTAATTCCTAGATTCTTTCGTTAAAAGGTTATCAACCCTTAAAATAAAGATGAGAGATAGGTGGATTGACATAGGGTTAGTTTATTTGATTCTTTTCACTTAAATCTCTTCCCTATCCCTTTCTAGGACTCCCCAATATTATTTGGATATTGAAATAGTAAAATTTCAATTAATTCCCCACTCATTTCATATTTGCAAATCAATCCTTTTAAGGTCAATTATGCAAATATTTTTTAAAGCCTTCTGGATGACAGCTCCCTATTTCAGATCACTTACTCCAAGTGAAAATTATTCTTCTTTTGTCTCTTGAACATATGCTCGCTTCAAATTCATCGTCCGCCCATCTTTGGGCATTTGAGCAAGCTGTGAGGGTTCTCCTTCATTTGATGATGATCAACAATTGAGCTAGTACTTGTTCTTTTTATCAATAAGAATGCTCCTAACCTCATCTCTAGAGAAGGCTAACCAAAGAATGCATTACCTTGTGACTGAACAAATATTAATCTTTTGAAACCAATATGGGCTCTAACAAGAATTGCCAATATCATTGTGAGATGGTGTCCTTTTTAGGAGGTATATGAGAGCAATGAAAACAACAATCCCCTTAGATTTTTATCTCTAACAAGGCCTTTGTTTTCATGGTGCGAAGGTTTCCGGTGGCGCGAGAACCCAAGGTTAATTATTTCTCTTGTGAGGGGAAGCACTTTCATTTAAGGCTGACAGTATTGGCTCTCCCATAAGCATGCCAATTCTATGGTTCTTCTTGTGGAAAAGAATACGTCATAACTCTTGTGCTCAAAAGGTTTGGATTAAGGGATGATTTTGTCGTCTTAGACAAGTCATAGAAACTAGTTTATTTAGTCAACGAAGTAGTCACCTAACCCGATAAGAGGATCATTATCAGCAAGCATAGTTATATAATCTATATAGACCTAAAAGACCTAAGGCGGAAGCAGACTAAGTGGCCAATTTCAAGATAAATCAGGCTAACATAAGGCTTTTTGCCCTATCAAATGTATTAAACATAACAAGAACAAATGCATGTCATTGGAACATAACTGTAATTGTGCTATAATAGTGCCATTTTTTTTGGCTAATCATTCTGCTAGAGAAATTTTATCATAATCGTACTATAGAAGTGCCATCTTTTTGGCAAAACATCCGGTCAACAGATATTTGTCTTTCCCTCACGGGCTCTGCAATTTGAGTTGAGCTTGTTAGACAATAATTTATATGACATTAGCTCCTTTGTCAACTTAAATCCTATTTGAATTTCACCTCCATAGTAAGCTTAATTTGAAAGGCTGAGATTTCCTTAAAGCTGAGAGTGATGTAGATTTTTTGTATATTTATTTTATAAATTTATTTATCCGAGAAAAAGATCAAAATAGTCCCTAGATTTTTGATAAATGTCCTATTTAGTCTCATGAATTGCCCTAATTTTGTCCCTCAACTACTAAAAATTGAGCCAAATTAGTCTCAAAGTCTAAAATAATAGTTAAATTTAAGTCCAAAGTTAAATATGAAGGTTATTTTAGATATTACTAGTGGATATGAGATTACATTACAAATATTCTTTACTTGTAATATTTTAAATATTCTCAATTAAATTAAATGTATTATATCATAAATATAAAATCTTTAATATAAACATCTTTCCCTAACTAGCTATATATTAAATATACTTAAATAACTCTTATAATTAATTTATTTCTAAAAGAATTAAATAAAGGATAAAATATATTCTCGTTGCTCTAAAACAATTATTATGTAACATCTCTCTTAAGTTAATACTCTTATTTTCTATAAACAATTAAATTAATAATAACTTAATTTATGGATAAAAATCTCAATTGAATTTATGCTCTCTATCGCTCTATATATCATCTATTTATCAATTAAATATTTAATATAATCATTTTCAAAATATTAAATTTTAGATTCAATTTCCTTAATAACATTTACTAGATATGGAACTGGGTCTTGGGTCCCCTTCCCTTGAAAATTTGTAGTACTCTTGGACTCAAACACTGAACCTTATTTGCATGATTATCTTTATACTCAAAAGGGACGGCTAATAGTTCTCTCTTTCTTTTCCCTATGATTAGGAGTTTAAAAGTTGTGGAGATATCATCATCCTCTTCAGTATCGCTACCAAGGTGAGGCATTGAGCAAATTTTCTTTAATTTATTCTTGCCTTTATCTTTCGGCTTTCCTTTACCCAGCGTAACGGCCTGAATTCTCGGAAGATCGTTGCATTTTAGCTTTTGCAATATAAAGTACTTGGAGTCATCGTAGATTTTAACTTTGTGTACCAACAATGGTTGTTCATCACCATCAATGTGATGCTTATCGTTATCTCGATTGTGTTTCATACATTGATGAAGTGTTAACAACACTTATACCATACTTGTAGAGCCATGGTCTTCCGAGAAGTGTCCTGCATGATGTATTGGAAAAAAATACGTTGAATATTGCCTCTATATTAGCTCTTCAAAGCTTAGAGGTAAGACAATGGATCCTAAGGTTCTTTGGCCTTGTTTGTTGAACACTTGTAGGAATACTGTGCTTTTAGTTAGATATTGAACATCCAAGGCCAATCCTTTGAGTGTCTTGAGACTCATTAAATTAATAGAAGAACCGATCAAAATTCTGTTAATTTCCACATTGCTACTTTCCACCGTAACATAGAGTGGTTGATTATGATCTGCAATTCCCAGGAGTAGATCATTATCACAGAAAGTGACTGTAGCAGTATTTTGTGTATATAAAGCTTCTTTCATGCTTTGCTCGATAAATAACGCCTCATACTGTTCAGGATTTTGCAAAGCCTTGATGAGTGTTTCCCTAAGGTCCTTAGACATGAGCAGGGCATCATATATACTTAGTAGTGCAGGAAGCTTGCAGAGATGGGACAATATATTAAAATCCACATTTACACTGGTATTCTTAGTTTTTGGTGGATCTTGTGGCATAGCTGCTTGGTTGAGCTAGATATTATTATCCTATTCTTTTGTCTTATTCTGAGGTGGAGGAAGAATTTGCTTTCTCCTTCTCATCTGAATAAGTGTCACCTCTTCAGACAAATCTTCTTCAGCGTGGGCGTTTTCCGTGGTTGACATTTCTTCGGCTTCTTCAGAATTCGAACTGCTTTCGAGTTAGAGCATTCATTTTTAAGAGTTGGCTTACTCTTATTTTGTCGTCCATAAAACATAATTCTTTATCTGAGTTCGTAAACGACGGAGGAGTCTTGATTCACTTCCAATTCCAAAGCACTCATTTGGCGAATGTCCTCGATAGCTTGTAAGACAATCATTTGCTTGATTTTCTTAGATATGTAAGTTTCCCAACCTCCTTCGTCTTGTTGGGGTTCTTTTCCTACATTTTCCTGGCATAAGTTGGAAGAAATGACATTGGCCTTCTCCCACTTGGGGTTAATTAATACACTGTCCGACAGTGTTAGTTCGTCACTCCGATAGCTGCTCTCCACCCAATCTTTGAATACAAAATAATCATTGATTGGGTGACTAATGACTCGGTGGTATGGTAGTAGTTCGAGCCATTAATCTTGCTGGCCTGTTCTGGTTGGCGAGACTCTGGCAGCTAAAGACCAATCCTGAGTGCATGTCAAAAAATTTTGCCTGAACATTCTTTCTTAAAAGAGTACGACTTATTAATTTTCTCCTGTAAGATAGGGGTCGTCGGCATCTCCTTAAACTATTTTATTATTTTAGGCGTAACCATTTTATAATACCCAAAGTTTTGTCAAATGTACACATGAATTTCCTCAAACTAACAGCATATCCATAATTAAACTATGAGCTTAATAAAATATTTCTATATTCAGGTATGTTATAGGCATTTCAATGTCATATTTCATTAACTGTACCTATCATGACTTATGGCAAAAAACCAATCAACCATTTATTTAAATGCATTGCTGCAGCAAACCCACTTAAAACAACATGCAAAGGCTGGATGTAATCACATGACTAGGAGTGGGGAAAAGTGCTATAGTGGAAATATATGGCAGAACATTAGTATTAGTTTAGTACTATATAATAAAAGTTAAGTTAAAACATTTGCATTTGTTTCACTCTTTTTCTTTTTTTCCTAAACGACTTTCTCTAGAGGCGGCAATTATTTTCGATAACTCCTCAGACATAATTATCTCACTCATGATTTAGAGCTGGCTGCATTAGTATTTGCTTTGAAGATTTGGAGGCATTACCTGTATGGCATAAGGTGTGAAATTTTCACTAATCATCAGAGCTAAAATACATATTTTCACAGAAGGAATTAAACTTACGATAAAGAAGATAGTTAGAGCTCATTAAAGACTGAATATTTAGCATTGTCAAGAAAAAGTGAATATTGTGGCTGATGCTTTGAGTCGCAAATCTATAGGAATGATGAATTGAATGGTTACTCAAGATATTCAAATGATTAAGGAAATGAAAATTTTGAAATTGGAGATTAGAGATTTAAAAAATGCAAAATATTTGCATCAAATGATAGTAAAGCCTACTTTAACAGACCGTATCAAAGAAGCTCAAAAGTTTAGTAGTGAATCATCAAAATTGATGGAGCTGTTGACCTCAAAGACAAAGCAAATATATATATATATATATATAAACATAAAAAATAAGAAAATCCACATCATACCTGCAGAATCCGAAAATCCTGCTCAAAACCTGCTTACCTCGTACAAATTGGCGCTGCTCCAGTCTCATCTCCGTGATTCCTACTTAAACCCCACTCGAGGAGGTCCATCCTCGTCGTTAAAATGCAAGCAAAATGAGGCCTTCGGCTTGGGTTCTTTCTTCCGCAAACGAGTCCGCTCATACTCTTCCTCATTCCCGTTATAACCATCCCCTCTACCTCCAATAAATGAAGCCACACCAAACACCCTTCACAAGCCACCCAACCTTCTCATCTCTCTAAGCCAAATCCACAACCCATAACTCCACTCAACTCCATCTCCATCTCCAAATTCCATCGAACTCCCACAACAAACCTTCCGATCCAACCCTAGCTCTCTTCGCATCCATTGCCACAAGCAGCGACCCAGCCTCACGATCAAACCCACGATCTACTCCAACTTTCTTCCTCAATCCCACCTCCCAGACCTCAAACCGCAAGCATTCAACCCTTACCCAAGCCTTGGGTTTGTTCGGTCTACAAAGAGAGAGAGAGAGAGCTCCTTACCTGAAGCCTCTGCTCCAACTCCAACTGTTGACCCCGTGAAAAAGACCCAATCTCACCCCTTTCTCATCACCTGCAGCTGCCGAACCCCATCTCCATCTAAACCTCCCTATCTGACCAGTCACCCTAACCTGTAGCTAAAACCCTCATTCCTTTCTATTCACCTAGCCGTAAACAGTAGAGAGAAGGTTTTCTCTATAGGTAAACCCTCTCTCTCTCTATATATATATGTATATTACATAATATATAATATGTTATATATAACTATTTTACATATATATATATATATATATATATATATATATATATATATTGAGAAAAGATAGCAACAAAAAAGAGAAAGGATTTTCAAAAAAAAAAGAAAAAGAGTTTCAAAAAAAAAGAGAAGAAAAAAAAGCAGAGAGATGTTTGTTTTTTTTTGTGCATTTCATCGCCACCGCCATCCAACCCGAAGGTATTATTTTCTAACTAAAAAAAAATTCAGCTCTCGAGGCTTGCGATGAGGCAACAAACCCCTTACGCGCTCACGTATCGTAGTAGGGAGGGAAACCGATGCGACACTCGCAACGAGACGGGTAATCCTCGGAGTGCTCATGTAGTACGAAGGGGACAAAAAAATAAGTACCTCCAAACGCTCATGTAGTGCAGAGGGGGGAAAGAAAATTGTGCTCTTTTAAACACGTACCCGAAAGACTCTTAAACGCTCATGTAGCGGGCGGGGATTAAAAAAAAATGTGACCGCGGTGTCATTCGACACCTACCTGAACCGCTCAAGTAGCGATGAGGGGAAGGTTGCCTCTTGGTTTTTTCCCTAAACGGGGGAGACGCCGAGAGGCTGCCAAAATTTCATTTGAAGTGCAGAGGACTTGAACAAAATTTGGACCAACAGAAGACTTGATTTTGTACAACAAGAGAACAAGGGACTTGCACAAAACCTAAATTGATTAATAGAAACTTGAGATCAAATTTAAGCACTAATTTAAACTTGATTTGGATACTAATTAAACATAATTTGAACTTCAACTGAATTTAAACAAGGACTTGGACAAGTTGACAACGGACTTGTGGACTTGATTTGGACTCAAGCAAAACTCAACTTGAACTTGATTGAATGAAAATAACTTAAGTGAACTCAAACTCAAGATGGACCTGAACTTGAGCTCAACATGATTTGAATTCAAAGGATAGCAGAGGACTCAATTGAAGGCATTGGACTTGAACTGAACTTGAATACCATGAACTTCAACTCATAATGAACTTGTGGAGAATGTTGAAATGAATTTCAACATACAACAGGGGACATGTGGAGAAAGTCATCCAAACATAATCAATGTGTAAGCAAGAGTCAAATGAAAAAGCAATCAAATAGCAAAGGGTTATTTGTGGCATGCAAGCATTAATTGATGATCATGGGTTCTACAAACCATGACAATTGATGTGATTTGCCTGAGAATAACAACTAAAGCGTTGTGAGTACGGAAGATCACAGGAGGATACAAATGCATATAGTATCTACAAACAAGAACCAAAGACCCGTAGTGAATATAGATACATACAGGCAATTATAGGAAGACTCATCATATAATACTAGATGTCATTTAAGAGCAGAATGACAAAAGACCACATCAAAAGAAAGCTTCCACAAGTTGTCGTAGAAGACTTATCAAATGTCTAAAATGCCCCCGCACATGCACTGTAGTTTGTATACACATAGGTACACTAAAGGGGCATATATAATCATACACCCGCATGAGCCCCAGGGAGCATGTCGTAGGAACACACGTGACGTCTAGGGATGCTACGCGGGTCAATAAATCTGAATTCGATCCTCCTAAGCAAGTAAATAGGAGTCGACAAGGTTCAACAAATAATAATAAAATGCCCCCAAACACCCGCATGGGCCCTGAAGAGCATGTTATAAGTACACATGTGACGTCTAGGGATGCTGCGCGGGTCGATTAGTGAATTCAAGTTCAAACCCGATCCTTCTATGCGGATCAACAGAAGTTGACAGGGTTTGAACATCAAATAAATATACGATTGTAGCGACCAATATATTTGTTTTAATACATTCATATTAGGCCTTCAAAGCCTATAAAAATGAGAATTTACTAATAAAAGCATAAAGCCTATAAAGAAACACGATCCTCTGTCAAAAACTCAATAGAGTCGACAAGGTTCATCCATAAAATACAAATATTTTCAAATGAAAGTTGTACCACCCCGATGATGGCCGTGTTGAAAGCTTATCTCAACTAGAGGGGTTCACAAAAATTTTCAAATGCCACTCAAATAGATCCAAAATTCCAAAAAAAAAATCTCATCTAAAATTCCAAATATCCAAAGAAGTTTAAAATTGAAATTCAACACTTAAAACAAAATCCATCCACTCTCCGCAACAGTTTGTTGAGGTGGATAAATTCGAATATAACTTCAGCATACTTAGAGCAAAATGTCTAGTCGAAAATATTACTATGATCCATTCTCAAATAATCTCCAGCCAATAAGGACGTGGTAAGTGTCCTATGACCGGCAGTTTTGCCATCAAATGGCACTGCAGGAAAAATGGTTATGAACCGAGACCCTCTGAACCGAGTGGTTTTGCCGCGATATGACACCATGAAATACCGGTTATGGTCAGAACCAATACGCTTCGTAGTGATATCAAATCCTTGAGATATGAATCAATAGGATATAATCGATAGAGCACAAAGCCCTCTGTTAGCTAAGGTGGATTCAAATTTGTTCCCTTAGATAAACATTCACCCTAGGTCTATATGATCCCCTTGGATGAAGCAATCTATGGCTGCCGACAAGGATCCTTTTGTCAGGTTGGGTCGACTACCTCCTCGGACTAAGTAGACTAGGGATCACAATGGCCTGGGATGATGGAACCATGGGATCTTGATCGCGTCCATCATCCATTCCCCCACCATCCGTCTTAAATGCAAGGTAGTGAAATTTATATTTTAAATATTAAATCTCTAAATTTTCCATTCCAAGCCCAATGCAGCTACTATATGCCAGATAACATGTATATTCTACGTATCTGATTGACGACTAGCCTTAATCGAAAGTTCTCTCTCATTATCGAAAGGGGTAAATAACTATAGGGGCTTGCACCTATAGGAAACAAGAACTCAGATCATAAAGTCCTCACAAAATGAGGGCGAAATCTATGGGTAGTGTCTTATCTACAAACCCATCTTCCTTTCAAAATTTACCATGGAACTTAATTCGTTAAAACTCCCCCGAAGAAAGAAAAAGCAACAAGCGGGCGGAGGCTGGGGCCAAATTTTCATAGCCCACGGGAGCAAGCTCAATCATAGAAAAGACCCGATCTTTCTGTTAATGTAGATGAAATTATTAGGCACAAATCCTATTGTGAGTACCCAGTGATCCAAAATTGAGAAAGGAAATTTTGCAAGAAGCTCATCATTCTCGTTATATAATTCATCCGGGCAATACCAAGATGAAATGAAAATACATACTAGAATAAGAGGCAACTTAGAAGAGAGAAGAAGACATTAGATTGAAGTTTCCTTAGCAGTTTGATGGCCTTTCAAACAGGAAATTTCGAGGACAAAATGTCAGCAAGGAGGGGTGGATTATAATACTTAAAGTTTTGCCATATGTAAGCATGAATTTCTTCAAACTAACAACATATCTATATTTAAACTATGAGCTTAATAAAATATTTCTATATTCAGCTCTGCTATAGGCATTTCAATGTCACATTTCATTAACTGTAGCTATCATGACTTATGGCAGTAAATCAATCAACAATTTATTTAAATGTATTACTGTAGCAAACCTACTTAAAATAACATGCATAGGCCGGATGTAATCACACGGCTGGGAGTGGGGGAAAGTGCTGTAGTGGAAATATGTGGCAGAGCATTAGTATTACTTTAGTACTATATAATCAAAGTTAAGTTAAAACATTTGCATTGGTTTCACTCTTTTTCTTTTTTTCCTAACCGACTTTCTCTAGAGGCGGAAATGTCTGGGAGCTCAAGTCATAGGCTGTAAGGGGAAGTGAAGCTGCTGTTGTGAAGAAAAACTTAGAAATAAAGGAAAAATAAAAGAAGGGAGAATGAAAAGAGAGATAAGCGAAGAATGTTAAATGGAATGAAGAAGAGTTTAATTGAGGTGGCCTGGAAAAGAAAGCCAATTTTAGGAGAACCAATTATAAGTGAGGTGAGATACTCAAACAATGTCATAGGAATTGGTAAATATTCTATTTAAGTTCAATTCATTTTTATTATGTTTATGATCTCATTTATTTCAGTTCACTATAGTATTTTTGTATGAACATGGACGAACATGTATGAAATTGTTCATTTATTGATAAATGTTTATCAATGTTAAAGATTGTGTAAACATAAAATTATAAAACTAATGAGCGCGCCAAAGTGCTGCCAAAGCGCAACCAATGCGCAGCTAAAGCACAATAAAAGTGCAGCCAAAGCGCCTCAGATTTATGAAATTTTAAACCATGATGTTTATCAAAGCATATGCCAAGAGAGCTAAAAAGGATGACTATGAGAAAAGTAAAATAAGTCATATATGAGGGATATGCCCGTACAAGTAAAGATGAAAAACCTAACAAGGTAAGCCTATACTCTCAATTCTAAAAGTTAGGAATTTGGACCCAACCTTGAATGAGAGAGCAATTCTCAATTCTAAATGTTGGAAATTTGGACCCAACCTTAAATTGGAATGTTGAAAAGGTGCAAAAAGTGTTGAATAATTTTGGCAAGATGAATAGTACTGTTAGACACTTCTTATGCTCAATATAGCATTTCAATATGTGTTTTAACCATATTAGTATTGTTAAGCCTTTCTTAATGGTTAACAATGTCATTACAAATTCTTATACATTACTTGTATATTTCATTGAGTCCTAACTCATTTGTAGTTGTTGTACTGCAAGAAAGGGGAAAGAGCCCTTCTAACAGTAAGAAGGGGTGATTGTCTTTTTGATGTATATATGTTTTTGGTGTACAAAGATATCAAAATAATATCTGTACAGACTTTTGAGGTATGTGAGTAAATTTTAAAGATTTTAGTAAAGCTCTATTTCATGTCAGATGCATATCTTAGTTGAGATATATTTTCTATGCTTCCTATCATGAATATCTTGATGTGTTATGATTAGAGGAGGGGGGGGGGGGTAGGATAGTTTGAATATACTACTTTTTACTTATTTAATTCTGATATCAGCGTTTTAGAATAGGGGTAACTAAGAAGAAAAGTCTGTTCAGATTCTCCTTCTCTGTTACATTATATTTAACTGTAAGAGGATTAAAATGAGGTGTGACACATTTCCCCTTCTCCTTTTTATCCAGAAAGGAAGTAAATATAATGTTTACTTCATCTCTATTCGAGTCATAACTCTAGGCTGTTTGCCTTTACCAGCAGGGTTGTTATTATAGTTGAAGCTGATACCCCTAGGAGGGCCATTTGGTCGTCAATGTTCCCTAGTAGGAGTTCTACATAATATTTTTTGGTTATTTGTTGCTCACACCTTATGCTGAGGTTCCTCCATCTTATGATGTATTTGGTGACGAACTCATCCTTCTTTCTTCTCTCAAGGGCGAGATCTGCAATGATCACCTTCTTTGTCGCACCAGCAAACCTTTTGACGAACATTATTTCAAGCTCGACGTTTAATCGAGTCATTTGGTAATTCAGCGTACTATTTAAAAGCCGTATTTGTAAGGCTACTGACAAATTGGTGCAACAATAAGGTGTCATTTCCTTTGATGTTATCGCATGTAGCCTTACACTCGACCAAATGTTGCCTAAAGTTCTCCGTGCCGGAAAATGCCTTGAATTGAGGTAACACATATTCTTTAGGATATTTCACCTTGTTGTATTCTATAAGATACGACGGCCAGTACCAATTAAAGCTTCATTAGTTTCGACAACAATAACTACTTTCACTTTTTGATTGATAACGTCTTCAATCTGGGTCTTGCTGACAATTTCGTCTTCTTTGAGCATTTTTAGCATCGGCTCTTGTACCTCTGTCCATTGTTTAGGAATATCTGGATTAGGATGAGTAACTTGGGTGTTGCCAGCATTCAATGTTGGATTTCCAACATTCTCTAGGGAGTTTGCTGTTGGCGGCCGGCCAGCTAGAGCTGCAAGACCCAGCTGTCCAAATAGTTCATCATATTGCTCATCTCAACGAGACGAGCATTCAGACGGGTGATCTTCTGATCCTTCCTTTGTTGGAGAACTTGCATATATTGTTGCAGTTTTCTCACAACTTTATATGTTTCTTTCTCAACTACTTCTAGTTATTGAGGGGTTGTATATACAAGCCCTTGATATTCTTGAGTACCTCACGGCTGTTCTTCATTTTGCATATTAACAGCTGTGTTTCAATCAATGTATACTTTTTCGCTAGGTTGTTCAGAAGTATGATTAATCATTCAGACAGTTTCAATGTCCATGAATCAACTTTTTTCATTTCCCCATCATAATAGTCATCATTGGGAGAAAGCCTTTTTATCCTAATGATCTTCAATGTGCTCCTCTTCAGCCTCATATTCTTCTTCTGATCGACTTCGAAGCCTCCAATGGATTATTAGAGAGTCGGGACTCTCTTCATGCATAACAACTTTACCTTATCTAATAGGGTAGGCTTGATGGTGGACTTCTTATCAGGATTTGACCCTTGGTTACAATTGTTGGGTGGCTTTTTACAATCTTTTCTCTCATAGTCACCCTTTAAAATTTTTGTTTGTTTGGGCTCCTTTGGAACCCAAACCTGCTAGCTTCTTGCAAAGATCTTCAAATAGTTTGCCCTAGACACAAGGCAATATCGGTTACTCGGACTGAATAGTTTCTTTAAAGGAATCGACCTATAGTACGGTCGAAGGAGTCTTTGCCTGTAGCCTTCCTGATGAAGACTACCATGGGATTTTTCCCACTTGATTTCTTTCAAGGCCTGGACGTTGTCCGGACTCCTAAGATTAGAGTAATGAGGAAGGCCTCTATCACTTCCTCGATAAGATTTCATTGAAACCTCCTTCCAGGAATTCCTTAAAGTTGGAATGACATCTTCATTCAACGACTTCCTCCAGCACCTTGGGAGCTATAGCAGCAGGTTTGCTTGCTATTGGGTTGGATTGTTAATGGCAGGAGGTGGGTTTGCTGTTTTGGACAGCAAGGAGTATGGGTAGAGAGGAGGAGTAGGCGGCGGAAGCAGCAGCAGCAATTGAGTGTGGGTTAGGCTTCCTGGCAAAGGGAAGAAGAGTGAGGGAATGGGATGTTGTGGAGTGGAGATCGGCTATACGATCAATATAGCAGGTGGATGTTTTGTTGGGAGCTACGACAGCAGGAGGTTTGCTAGTGTTATTCACGTGAGGGAGGTGGAGGAGGGAAGGTGTGGTGTTCACATGAAAGGAGGGAGGATTAGAGGTGAAGGAGCTGCTGGAGCTAGGTTGATGTAGACAAAGGGGGGGTCAACCCATGTCCAAAATAAATCATATTTTGGCTTCCCTTGAGTCTAGTAGTTTTTCATATTTGAGCTAAACTTTTAGTTCATTTATGAGCTGAACTTTAGTTCATTTATTGAACTAAGGGTTAGCTCATTATGAGCTAACAATTTTAGTTCATATTTATCTTTATTTAAATGCATTTTTATTATAGTTTTAAATATCTTAAAAAAAAGTGTCTCTTGGATTTCCAAAATATGGCTTTTGGGAATCCAAGGTAGTTGTTTAGTCTTCCCATGTGTGGCTCCTAGAATTCCACCATGGCTTTTTGTTTTTTTGTGTATGCCTCTTGGGAACTCACGGCTGGCTCCTTTTTCCGTGTGGTTCCTTCGTTTCCCGCGGCTGTGGCTCTCGGTCCGTGCGGTTCCCTTCGTCTCCCGTGGCCGTCTCCTTGGTTCCTGGTTTGGGTGTAAACCGAGAGCTAGGGGGGGAGATTTCTATGCTTTTTAATATTTTGAATTTAATGTAAGGTGTCTTTTGGTCTACCCCTTTCATACCTATATATATGGGGGGCTATGTAATGTTTGAAAGAATGAAGTGAATGATAAGTTATTTTTGGAAGATTTAACCTGCGGGTTTGCTTTGGAAATCCTGCGGGCTCTTTCCACCCTTCTTTCTCATCCCCTCCGGAAATCCTGCGGGCTCTTTCCACCCTTTCTTCTCGGGCTTCTAACCTCTTTCGTCTCTCCGCAAGTGCCACTCCACCTGTATCCTTCTTCTCTAAGTGCAGCAACTTTAGGGTGTCTGTCGTGTTGTTTACAAGTCGTTGTCTAAGTTTTTTTTATTTAGTTTTATTTGAAATATAAGAGTTTGTTCTTCCTTGTTCGTCTCTTTTCTCATCCTTAGTCATTTTCGTCGGTAGAAGTCCGTCGTGTCTTTTGTGATCAAGAGATATAGGCTCCCCTATATCTTTTGCCCGCATCATTTGGTATCAGAGCAAGTTAGGAAGTCCTAGGTTTGTGAGTTGTAAAAGTTTAGTTTTGTTGTCAAATCAGTGTTTGTCAAGTCAAGAAATTGTGAGTCTAGAGTTTTCTTTAGATCGAATATTTTGAGTCTTGTAATTTTTTTTATTGAGTCAAAAATGGAAAATCCAAAAAATATGGCATCATTCGTGGAGGAAAGCGAGCAACATGATCCTAATGTCCCACTCCCGTTGGACAGGTGGATTCCTACAGAAGGAGACTCAACGGATCCACTTCAAGATAGACTCTACAAATTGCAATATCACATGTTCCTATGTGATCAAAAGTTTGAAAAATACAAAAGGTATCTGCAACAGCAATTTGAAAAAGAGCAAGAGGAAATTCTGAAAATGTTTGGTGAAAAACTCAAGGAGATCGATGAACTGTATGCACCGCCTCAAAGGAATCAACAACAGATAATTCATCAGGAGCTGAATTCGCAAGAAGGGGAGTCTGATGTAGACAAAGGGGGGGTCAACCCATGTCCAAAATAAATCATATTTTGGCTTCCCTTGAGTCTAGTAGTTTTTCATATTTGAGCTAAACTTTTAGTTCATTTATGAGCTGAACTTTAGTTCATTTATTGAACTAAGGGTTAGCTCATTATGAGCTAACAATTTTAGTTCATATTTATCTTTATTTAAATGCATTTTTATTATAGTTTTAAATATCTTAAAAAAAAGTGTCTCTTGGATTTCCAAAATATGGCTTTTGGGAATCCAAGGTAGTTGTTTAGTCTTCCCATGTGTGGCTCCTAGAATTCCACCATGGCTTTTTGTTTTTTTGTGTATGCCTCTTGGGAACTCACGGCTGGCTCCTTTTTCCGTGTGGTTCCTTCGTTTCCCGCGGCTGTGGCTCTCGGTCCGTGCGGTTCCCTTCGTCTCCCGTGGCCGTCTCCTTGGTTCCTGGTTTGGGTGTAAACCGAGAGCTAGGGGGGAGATTTCTATGCTTTTTAATATTTTGAATTTAATGTAAGGTGTCTTTTGGTCTACCCCTTTCATACCTATATATATGGGGGGCTATGTAATGTTTGAAAGAATGAAGTGAATGATAAGTTATTTTTGGAAGCTTTAACCTGCGGGTTTGCTTTGGAAATCCTGCGGGCTCTTTCCACCCTTCTTTCTCATCCCCTCCGGAAATCCTGCGGGCTCTTTCCACCCTTTCTTCTCGGGCTTCTAACCTCTTTCGTCTCTCCGCAAGTGCCACTCCACCTGTATCCTTCTTCTCTAAGTGCAGCAACTTTAGGGTGTCTGTCGTGTTGTTTACAAGTCGTTGTCTAAGTTTTTTTTATTTAGTTTTATTTGAAATATAAGAGTTTGTTCTTCCTTGTTCGTCTCTTTTCTCATCCTTAGTCATTTTCGTCGGTAGAAGTCCGTCGTGTCTTTTGTGATCAAGAGATATAGGCTCCCCTATATCTTTTGCCCGCATCATAGGTTGACGTGTGAGGGAGCTGGGAACAGGAGAGTGACGGGCTGAGAGGAAGAATGGGAGGGAATGGAAGGAAAATGAGGAAATGGGAATATTGTATAAGCTAATCAGCATTTTGCCTATTCTTTTCTCTTTTTTTGGATATGGCATCTGGCATAGGCGGCTTTGGCCGGAATTGGGCAGCTGATACAAGCAGAGAAATGGGCAGCTGATAAAGCATTGCCACAACTTCAATAACCTAGCTGAAACAACAAGAGGCAAAGTCATTTTTGTTTCTTGAATTTACAATTTTATTGGTTATATCATCTGATGGCAAGCAAGGCATCACGAACGAAGGTTGTGATGATAAAATTTTATAATTGAGAGTGAGAATTTGGAGCATAGAACAACTGGGGATGTCACAGGATTTTTCCATAAAGACATATGAAGATACACACTGTCCGCAAGAAAATTATGCAGTTAAGTTGTGCGGACTAAGATGTGCAGGCGCAAGCAATCCAGCAGCAGGAGAATTAGATCAATCGATTGAAGCACCAACAAGGGCTATTATAAATATATTTGAACTAGACGCTGCTAAACATCTAGCATCAATTTAGCTGCAGCATCATATTGCATCACTTCCATCTCTTCTTGGAAAGAGAACTATATACCTACTGGCATAAGATATACATGGGATGTTTTCTTTCTATGCTATGGAATATTTGGAAAGAGAGGAACATGAGGTATTTCAATGGAAAAAAATATGATAAGGTTTTCTAGTATAACATCATTTCTCCAGCGTATTTCAGGATATATAATTACATGTGAAAAAAGTGGAAATTACCAAAGATAAAATGAAAAACATTAGCTTCTCTGATAATCCTTCGGACTATTTGGCAATATGTTTATTTCTACCTCTTTTTTTATATCAGTGCATTGTATATTTTTACACCTTGTAATATCCTTGTGTTTCTCCTCTTTATCGTTATTATATAGAAGAGTTTACTCCTAGCTTTTTCAATCGAAAAAAAAAAAAACTAATAGGAATTACATTGTTTGTCCTCTACAATTGAATGTCACATCAAACATAAATGAATAGTGATACTCAAAAACCACATAAAGTAGGTTGCAGCATAGTTCAGAAGCAAGAAACTGTATTTATGGGTGAGACACTGAAATCATGATATAGTGGACCTTTGTATAAAACCTCTGAAACATTCAATATAACTGGAATGAATGGAGTAAATAATATTACATAACATACAAAAGCTCTTGGTAAATTGAAGGAAAATTTTATATCAATTGTCAGATATTGAAGCACTGAAATTTAACATGTTCTAAAGTCATATAGAAACAATGTGAAAAGTTAGAAGTGCAACATACCTTGTTGCTTTTTCAAGCATATCCAAATTGATAACATTTTTAGAAATTCCACTCAGCAGTTCATACAAAGCCATAAAATGTTCCTAAAAATTGCAAAAGAAAATGGAATAAATATCTCATGCTCCCTCCCAACTCCCTGACTACTTGATGCAAACTCTAAATAAGGCCCTAGTTTTATGTTATTGATTTTTGTCACAACACTCACAAATAGCCAAGTTTCCAAAGAAACATGAAAATAAAGTTTAGAAATGAAATTTTCGCTGTTTCAAAAAGAAGAAGAAAATACATAATAAAGCCAAAAAACAAATATATAAAATAACACCTGCAGAAGCATTTACTAAGATAACTATGTCTAAATCTCTCTCATGACCAGCTCCAAGGATACAAACATATACGATGCTGAACCTTCTTTTTAAGGAAAAACAACCAATGCACAATTTTGGGCTAAGACAGAAGGCAAGCATTAGTCAAATAACAATGTAGATGATTCAACAGACACTCCTTCCTAGACATTTCCATGGCAAGAGAATACATAAAAAGTTTAGTGGAAATTCAGCACTATCAAAAATATGTTACCGAAGCAAAAGCATTTTCTATGCTACTAAAGTACTTGAGAAGCTTCATAAGAATCGATTGCAGAGCATCTAACTCAGCTTCATCAACCCTTCTATCTTTTGCTCGCTTCAGAATGCCATCTAAAATGGAAGATAAAAGACTATCCTGAAAAAACAAGATACTTTTAGTAGAAAAGAATCATATTTCACGTATATTCCAAAGAAGTAATAAAAAGTTTATAT
This sequence comes from Dendrobium nobile, assembly GCA_022539455.1. NCBI lineage: Eukaryota > Viridiplantae > Streptophyta > Magnoliopsida > Asparagales > Orchidaceae > Dendrobium > Dendrobium nobile. The sequence continues at coordinate 62,126,375 of CM039733.1, read as the reverse complement.
ATGAAGTAATCTATCAAGGAAATGATAACGAATGGTTTTTCCAGTGAACATTGGAAATTACATATTGCTAGCAGAAAATACCAACATTTTTTATGGAAACATACAATAACAAAAACAACAAGCCTTTATCCCACTGTGGGATCGGCTACATAAATCCCTTTTCTTCATTGTGTCTTGTTAAGAGTCAAATTCTCATTTAAATCTAATAAAGAAATGTCATTTCTAATATTTTCCAACCAAGTCTTTTTAGGTCTACCTCTGTTGAAGAATTTTTGTTGTCCTCAAACGGATTGCATACTTTATGATCGAGTACGACATGAGAGAAATGATATATTATCCCGAAGGATAAAAATATCATCTCCTTATGGACTCAATAAGAAAATTTACAATTTAAAATATATTCCCCCATTCAATGTTTAGTTGAATGGAGTTCATTTTATTCTGGGGAACAGATGCCCTATAAGGACAAGCCCCTATGGTTAATTACATCTCAAACTTTTGACACTTGAGAACACTTTTGATTAAACTAGTGATTTTCTTTTCTTTTGAAAGTCATTCAAATATTAGCTAAAGTTTGATTTTAAAATCCATGAAAATCTTGTTTAAAAGATTTTGTCTCTTAGGAATTTTGAATGATGAAGAGATCAACTTGAGATTAAATTCCATGGAATGAAGGCCAAAGGAAAGAAGTGTAAGAGTACTTAATTCTGAGAAATCTCAGAGGTGCTCAGACTATCCTATATTGGGCCTTATATTTTAGAATCTAATTTTTGTTTAAGTTGAAATTTTCATTAAAATGTTGGGGCTTACATTCCAACAACACATTGGAGGAATTGCCCAGAAGGTGAAGGCTTGTATAGTGATTGAAATCAATCATTACCTCGGACTCTAAAACTAAGGAGAGAACTACTGAGAGGTAGTATCTCGAACCTAAGTCTAACAGAATACAAAGGGACTTAACAAACTACACCTCACATGAGGTATAACCAACCCGACCTTTGGATTTATTGCTTTGTCTGGAAAAGGCTTCCAGCTAAACCCACCAAATCGCTTTTAAAAAAATGATGTCTGATCTTGATGCATATGAAGAGTAGGGAGGCTATTTTTATTTAAAAAGTAGGGCTTACATCTCTGCTTTGAGGTCAAGATGTCTAACCATTAAGGATATGCATATGCTGACTCACAAAAAAATAGATTTTGGTTATCTAGTCCTTAAGTGAGGGCTTTTTATATGCGACACATTGAACTATGCATGATCATTTCAGGTTTTGGAAAACATGGCTCCTTGAAAGGAGCCATATAATTTTTCTTTTGTTAGAAAAATATGGCCTAATTCGATTTGAGATTGTTTACATATTTTTACATGTAGAAATCTTAGTTTTATCCTAAGAGTCTACTCCATTCACATGTCCAAGCCACCCCAAGCAAAATAAGAAAGAAACTTAAGAAAAACATGCATTTCTATTACGCACCCAGTAAGAAATCAACACATGCTTGGAAATATAAATTAACAAAGGCAAAATATAAATAAAGTCTCAGTTATTACAATCAAGTTTGACACCTGAGTTGTTTGTCATTATACAACCCAGTTAAATTTTATTTACATACTCTCATTTGTGGGGTCTTTAAGCTTTAGCTTCCAGGTAAACTTTAGGCTTCACATTCCACAAATACACCCTTTCTTGGTCCACCTTTCCTTATAATCCAAATCCCATAAGTTTAATACAACTCCTAATTCTATCAAATACATGTAAAAAAATATAAAAGACTCAAAGCTGTAAAAAAGAGTAAAAAAATATTTCATATAATAAACATATCACATCCAGAATCTGCCTAGCACTTGAAGTGCTAAGCGCCTGCTTCTATCCTAAAGCAATTCATATAATAAACATATCACATCTGGCGCCGATTAGCAGACTGAGGCATTGTAGCAAAGCGAGATACGGGCTGGATTTGCGGCAGAGGTAATAATTTTAGCAAATTTCTTTTATATTGTTTCTTTTTTTTTTGCTTTACCGTAGAGGTCAACACCGATCGGGTCCGATTGAGCCAATTTGTAAAATTGGACTCGAATCGGCGCCAAATTGTGTTTGACGAGGCATGATTCGGTTCGATTTGAACCGATTTGATTTTAATTTAATCAAATTGAATTTAATTTGATTAAATTGGGGTCCAATTTGAGTTAATTTTGCTTTGACGGCATTCAATTGAGTTGATCGAGCACGATCGAGTCCAGTCGAGCTCGAATCGACTCAATCCGGGCTGAAATTGTCTTGATGCGAAAATAAACGCCAATAGCTTGATGCTTAATCAGGCAGCAGATAAGTGGTCATTGTGAAATTCCATCCGTTATTAGTGTTCAAATGGATTCAGTAATATGGACTATCTGATTGCTGGAAGACTAGATATATTGACTAGCCCAAATGAATGAGCAAATGGTTGCAGAAAACCAGATCATTAGGAATGATATGTGCTGCAGAGAATCGCAAAAGCTGCATTCATATTATAAAGATTTTGTATACCACAAACTTGCTCCTTGCATCAAAACCTTAACAGGTTCGTCAATTCCCTCGAAAATGTTATCAGAAATTTAAAGTATATGAAAACTCATCATTCCCATCTTATATGTGACAAAATCTCCATTTACCAAACCCTCACCCTTATATGAACACACACCCAAACCATACAAATGTTGCCGAATCTTTTTGCATCGACTTGACCCCGATCGAACCCGACTAGGCTCGATTGCGCTCGATTAACTCAATCGATCATCGTCGAGGCAAAATTAATCCGAATTGAGCCTCAATTTAATTAAATTAAACACAATTTAATTAAAATCAAATCAAATCAAATCAATTCAAACCCTGTCAAACATCGTCGAGCCTAATTCGACGTAATTCGACGCATTTCGGCGCCGATTCGAGTTCGATTTCATAAAATTGACTCGATCGGACCTAAATCGACCCAAATCGATCCAAGTCGGGTTTGAATCGAACTCGATTTCAGCCTTAATTTGTTAATTTGGCCTGAAATTTGGTTCTCAACACAATTTTTTGAAACCTAGGGCTGAGATATTCTCTCAAATCTCACCAAAATTTGGGTTCAATGTACTCAAGTACATTCCCCTCGTTTCAAGCAACGAGGAAGCCTCATAAGCTCATTAGGGCGGTCCCCTTGGGCTGTCCGTCTGAAGCCAGAGCAAAACAAGAGAGCGGGAGAAGCAGTGGGGAGCCTCATTCGGCTCCCCTGTTCGTTTCGTGAGCCCCGTCCCGACAGAGAGCGAAAGGGAGTGAGTGAGGGAGGCGGAAACCGCTCTCCCTACGTGCGTCCGACCCCATCCAGGTCAGAATCTCCGCTTGCGTTCATCCTTCGGTCCCGAGAAAAGGAAGCAGAGCCGACTGGTTCTGCGTGTTCGTCCAGCCCGAGCACAAGGAGAAGGCCGGCCGGTTCCTGTGTTCGTGAAATCAGGGAAGAAAGGCGTGGAGTTGAGACTTCCTGGCTGTCACCTAGCCTAGGAGGAATTCGACAGCAGATTTAGAAAGGTTCGAGAGTTTTCTTCGCTGTCAAGTTAACTCCGGCGACCTCTTGACCATGAAATCAGCTACAGGAGACTTTCGAATAGCAAAAACCTACTGTTCGGAACGTGTGGACAGCATCCACGTAGCTTCCGGGAGCTTTCAAACAGTGGAAACAGCTATCCGGAGTGCTTTGGACAGCAAATCCACCTTCCGGAGCGACTTGGACAGCAGCGACGACGTTGGGAATATCAAGGACAGCAAGTAGGAGCTTGGAGTGGAGCTTGGAGCTTGGAGCTTGGATAGGAGCGTTAGGACAAACCGGGAGAGGTATACCACTAAAACTTAGTGAAACCTAGGGTCCCCCAAGGCCAATTGTTGTGTGGTTGACGCCCCCGAACCTTAGGACCTGAGAAACTTCAATTTTCGCTCTCCCAAAACCCCCCGTCGGCTGTCCTCTTCGTAAATCAATGAAAATTTGGTAATTTTCATTTGTGGATTCTCATGCGAGAACCCCAAGAGGATTTTAATGCGCACAGAGGTGTTGGATTGGTGTTCAACCCCCCTGAAATGCATGATTTTGCACTCATATCATATGACATTGCCTTCACCCACATTCGAGCCTAGGTTATGTTACTTTTCGTAGCCAAATTGAGCGTGTAGATTGCATATCCACTCAAACTTCATATTGTGAACGTGTACTTATTCAACATTAGTGTCATGACGAATTAGAAGTATGATTTAGGAATTTTGTGGAGCTTGTAGGGTTGTCATAAGTCTTGCAATATATCCAAAATATTTGTGAAGACTTGTTGTAGGATCTAGTGTGAATCTCAAATATTCACTTCAAAAAAATCCTAGAACAAGTGTGATGTGAAACAATACATGCGAAAATGACTTGCTTAAGAAAGTTTGCACTTTTAGTTTTAGAGAACATAATAATAAGCAAGATCTTATGCGGAATTGAACGATAAGTTAAATATTAAAGTGGTACCTAGCTTAGGTTATCTCACGTGCATAGAAGTTAAGTTCAAAAAATAGCCAGCTTAATCCAACATTGCATACATGGATAGTTCCAATAATAAATTCCAATACTAACAATAAGATTAGTCTAAGAAAGATCCCTCACACAACTCTTCTAATTACTAGGCTTTAGCGGAGAAGAGATTAACATAATCTTCATGAGTCTACTAAGACCACAATTGAGAAGCAACTTCGAAGATAAAAGAGTCGGGGGAAGAGTTTACCCAAAGACAAGAGAGATGCGAGCTCCGGGTAAGTCGTTGGAAGGTTGAAACGAAAGGGTACAGCAGCCACGAGCCTTTTGGATGTTGTTAGACAGCAATCTGGAACTCCGGAGTGGTGAGACAGCTACAAGGGACTACATATATTACTGGACAGCAGCTTTAAGCTCTCCGAACAGTTCAGGATAGCCACCTACAAGGCTTAGGGAAACCTTGGACAGCTGCTGTGGACGTTTGGGGTTTTCTGGACAGCAATTTGGTGATTGAAGGAACTCTGGGCTGCAAGGAAAGTCTCTTGGGAATGCAGGACAGCAAGGTTAACCTGCTGTAATCCTTGGACAGCAGTTAGGAGCTCTCCAACGGGGAGAAATCTTGAAGAAGAAGAGGGGTGGCCAAGGAGAAAAGGGGAAGGGGCTGGCCGGCGGCATTAGGAGGGAGAGAGAGGAGGAGGTGGTGGTTTAATTGCTTGCCTTGTCATTAATTCTCAATCAAGACGGATTGGAGGGAAAATAGGCTCAATTTGAATTTGAATGGGGCTTAATTTGGGGAGTTAATAAGGGAGTAATAATGGCTAGAATTAATGAGAGAGAGGGATGAGTGGGCCGGCCTATAGGGGGGAGGAGGGGGATTGTGTTTCATTCAAATAAGTGGGCCCCAATTAATTAAGTGAATTAATCCTTAAATCTGAATTTAAATTTCAGATTTAAAGCTGCGATTAATTCCTTAATGAAGGGAGGAATTAAGGAGGCATTTAACTCCTAATTCAAATTTGAAATTTGGATTTGAAACTCCCTCCAAGTGACCTCTCCAAATTAGGAAACTAATCAAATGCAATGAGGGAAAATGGAGGGGATGGAGGAGGGTTTATTGCAGGTGGGTGGTGGCAAAGGGGAACGCCGGCGGCTAGAGGTCCGGCGGCTGGAGTCCGGCGGCTGGAGGCCGGCGGTGAGTGGAGGTGGCCGATGGCCTTGGGCGGCTTGCAGGTGGGGATTCCGGCGGCTAGGGAAGAAGGGAAGAATTCGAAGAAGAAAAGATAGGAACCAAGAGCTCCAACAAGGGGCTGTTGGGTATTGCTTTGAGCCTCTCCTAGGCTTTCCTCACTTGAGAACTCACAAAGAGATCCAAAACCAAAATTTTCATATCAATCTTCATCATCCCTTTCCAAGAGGAAGGGGAGGGCTTAAATAGCCAAATACATGAAGGAAAATAAAAAGACACAATTGCCCCTAGGGCAAACATAAAACAAAGCCCTCAAGTGAGGGTAGAAAGGGAAAAGTACAAATAACAAATAAAAATACATCCAAATAAATAGACACGATCGTAGCCATTGATCTTCGATGTCCTCATCATTCTCCCCAGGTGGGAGAAAAACTCGACTCCGTCGAGTTGGTGTCTCGAAAACTCCTCGTGCATCTGGGTTTATCTGTTGTAGCTCCTCGCACTCTGACCACGTATCCTCTGACTTTGGTTCACCTCTTCACCTTAGTCAAGTATCTTCTTCGTCCACCCTCTTTTGTGGAAATAATATCATCACTAGGAATTATGTCAACCTTCTCCGCTATAGGAATTTTGGGAATAATTTTGGGAGTGGAGGTAGGCTTTGGGGTTCTCACAAGGTGGGGTCACACAAGGCTTAATTTGAATTGGATTTGGGGGTTTAACTCCGGACCTTCAAAGTCTACTAAATCTTTTATGTTAGAAAAGGAATAAATGTTGAATTCTGCAAGCAGATCCACCACGCAAGTGTTGTTATTGATTTTATTGACTATTCTAAATGATCTGCACTTCTAGCATGTAATTTCCCGGACGAATCTGCACCATTACTGAGTTACCAACTTTAATATATTTAAATTGTCGTTTAGAATCAGCATAAAGTTTATACTTATTATTGCTCTATTCAGTTAGGCGTGCAATTTTCTTAGAAAGTTATGCAGATGTAATGTAAATACGACATGTGATATGCGAATTCATATGTCTAAAACTCAAGATTCAATGAGATGAACATGAGGTGGTGCAAGAGACTTGATATGCAAGATGAATGACATATGGATTCACACACAAATTTCAAACAACGGAAACTTTGGAAGACAACAGGCTACAAAACACACACGAACACAAAGCTAGAAAAGTGGGCATGTCCCAAAAAGAGTGGTTTTAAAGTGTTCGGTATAAGGGAACTAGGGTAGGGGGCAAAATGAAAACACTCTTAGCTACCAGGGCACTTCAGTAGGTAGTTTCAGTTAGGGTCGACAGCAGCCTCCTAGTGGGGGTAGTGTAATCGAACAAATTCATCCAACTAGGATAGAAGTGGTCCTTCTCATGGTAGGACGAGGCTATAACGGGCAAAATGAATGAATCAGGAATGACACACTCTGCTAAATATAAATCTAAATGAGCGTCTCTAAAATTAGACTCTAATGCAATAAGAGGAGGCTCATTATTAAAATCAGGATTAAAGGCTTTCATAATCAAATCATTATCTTCCGAACTCATAGTACTATTTTCAATAGAATCAGGATAACTGGGTTCAGGGTTAATTAAATCGTGAGTTAAATCAGGTAGTTGAACCACTTCCGACTCGATATTATTATCATCACAATTACCCAAAGTCGACTCAGTAGGTAATACAACTAAATCAGGATCTTCCGAATTTAAATTTACTGTGTTTCCGGCCAGATTGGCTTCTTTCGAGATCATATTACTATCGTCCAGGCAGACTTTATCCAAGGAGTTGTCCTCGAGGAGACTAGGATCTGGATGGGCTAAGGTATCTAGGTTTAGAGGTCCTAGATCTCCTAAACCAGGGTTCAGGTCAAGCAGAGGGTTTAATTCAATCACATCAGTTTCACCCTCAAAGAAGTCCTCGTTATCGATAGTATCCACGAAATGGATGTATTCAGGTTCAGTAAATTTCTTCTTTTTACTGCAATCCTTTATTAAAATAACACTTGTAGGGTCAAAGACTGGGGAGGCTAAAGGTTGACTAAGCTGGCCAGAAGTTAGTCCACGTGGGGAGTCATAAGAGATTTGTCCAACAGAGGACCCAGTCGAGGGTCGGCCATTTAGGTTAAGTGAAGACCTAAAGGTTGGGGCAGCAACCCGGATGTTACTAATTGGTGGGTGGTCTTGACCACAGTAAGGTCCACGGGTTGTCCCAACAAAAGAGGTAGGGTGATGCCCTAGATGACGGTTACTAGTAGAGGGTCGGTATTTCAAATTAAGTTCTCGTCTCATGTCTTTCCAAGTAAGGTACTCACCGCGAGACTCTTTATGATCTTCCAATTTTATCCAAAATTAAAGAGCTCGACCTTTAAGGTGAGACTTAGCGATGCTAATCTGGTGGGACTCAGGGATATGACATGATTCAAAATAGTCATATAGTTGTCTAACCCATTCCCTAAAGCAGTAAACGTCCAAAGAACCATCAAAGGTAGGCAGACGATAAGGTAACTCTAAGTGAGGTCGGGGAGGCCTAGGCTCAGGTCTCGGGTGATAAGCTGAGTGGGGCATGTAATTAGAGTGGGGATAGTCAACGGGTTTCTCCGTCATAATTCTAGTCATATTGCCCACTAGGTTAACGATGTCATCTAAACTCTTTTGGAGTCTTATCGGGTCCATTGGGACGCGTCAAGTGACACTCAAAGACTATTGGGTGTAAGGGACAGCATTTAGACACTAAGTTAGGCTCACTTAGACTCACTACAGGGGGTAGAAAATATTTGGACAGCAAACCAAATAGTTTGTGAAGAAGTCTAGGTGTTTAGGATAAGTTTTGGGAAGGTTAAGGACAGAAGGGCAGCACCAAAACACTCTAAAACTAAGCTCCTAAAAGCTTCTATATGCTGCTGGAATGCTATGGACAGCAACCTAGCACAATGACTCAAGTTGGCTAAGTGTTAGGGACAGGTTTAGAAGGGTGGACAGCAACTTGTTAAAGGTTTAGAGCCACCTAAATGTCCCTAAATAGTGTAGGAAAAATTCAGGAAAGCAAAGTTCAGCAGTTGAATACGTTGTCTAGGTGTTTGGAAGGGGCCGAGGGAGTGGACAGCACCTAAGCAAAGTCTTTAAGTTCACTAAACAATGTCTAACAGCTGCTGTAACAGTGAGGACAGCAGTTAAACTCAATGGTGTAGTTGCCCTAATCAATTTAGAAACAAGGTAGGTTTAATGGCAGCACTCTTACACTACCTAGAATGTCTTAAACCTTAATGAATGCATGAAGGAATTACGACTACAGCAGTGAAAACAGTGAAAATGTCCTATCTACGCATTGATATGCATGCAAATTTCAAACTACAATGAGAAGCTAGACCCTAGGATGCATCTAGCACAAGTCAAGCATGCTAGCCATGCTCTGATACCAATATGATGTGAAACAATACATGCGAAAATGACTTGCTTAAGGAAGTTTGCACTTTTAGTTTTAGAGAACATAATAATAAACAAGATCTTATGCGGAATTGAACGATAAGTTAAATATTAAAGTGGTACCTAGCTTAGGTTATCTCACGTGCATAGAAGTTAAGTTCAAAAAATAGCCAGCTTAATCCAACATTGCATACATGGATAGTTCCAATAATAAATTCCAATACTAACAATAAGATTAGTCTAAGAAAGATCCCTCACACAACTCTTCTAATTACTAGGCTTTAGCGGAGAAGAGATTAACATAATCTTCATGAGTCTACTAAGACCACAATTGAGAAGCAACTTCGAAGATAAAAGAGTCGGGGGAAGAGTTTACCCAAAGACAAGAGAGATGCGAGCTCCGGGTAAGTCGTTGGAAGGTTGAAACGAAAGGGTACAGCAGCCACGAGCCTTTTGGATGTTGTTAGACAGCAATATGGAACTCCGGAGTGGCGAGACAGCTACAAGGGACTATGTATATTACTGGACAGCAGCTTTAAGCTCTCCGAACAGTTCAGGACAGCAACCTACAAGGCTTAGGGAAACCTTGGACAGCTGCTGTGGACGTTTGGGGTTTTCTGGACAGCAATTTGGTGATTGGCGGAACTCTGGGCTGCAAGGAAAGTCTCTTGGGAATGCAGGACAGCAAGGTTAACCTGCTGTAATCCTTGGACAGCAGTTAGGAGCTCTCCAACGGGGAGAAATCTTGAAGAAGAAGAGGGGTGGCCAAGGAGAAAAGGGGAAGGGGCTGGCCGGCGGCATTAGGAGGGAGAGAGAGGAGGAGGTGGTGGTTTAATTGCTTGCCTTGTCATTAATTCTCAATTAAGATGGATTGGAGGGAAAATAGGCTCAATTTGAATTTGAATGGGGCTTAATTTGGGGAGTTAATAAGGGAGTAATAATGGCTAGAATTAATGAGAGAGAGGGATGAGTGGGCCGGCCTATAGGGGGGAGGAGGGGGATTGTGTTTCATTCAAATAAGTGGGCCCCAATTAATTAAGTGAATTAATCGTTAAATCTGAATTTAAATTTCAGATTTAAAGCTGCGATTAATTCCTTAATGAAGGGAGGAAATTAAGGAGGAATTTAACTCCAAATTCAAATTTGAATTTTGGATTTGAAACTCCCTCCAAGTGACCTCTCCAAATTAGGAAACTAATCAAATGCAATGAGGGAAAATGGAGGGGATGGAGGAGGGTTTATTGCGGGTGGGTGGTGGCAAAGGGGAACGCCGGCGGCTGGAGGTCCGGCGACTGGAGTCCGGCTGCTGGAGCCCGGCGGTGAGTGGAGGTGGCCGGTGGCCTTTGGCGGCTTGCAGGTGGGGATTCCGACGGCTAGGGAAGAAGGGAAGAATTAAAAGAAGAAAAGATAGGAACCAAGAGCTCCACCAAGGGGCTGTTGGGTATTGCTTTGAGCCTCTCCTAGGCTTTCCTCACTTGAGAGCTCACAAAGAGAACTCTAGAACTCACAAAGAGATCCAAAACTAAAATTTTCATATCAATCTTCATCATCCCTTTCCAAGAGGAAGGGGAGGGCTTAAATAGCCAAATACATGAAGGAAAATAAAAAGACATAATTGCCCCTAGGGCAAACATAAAACAAAGCCCTCAAGTGAGGGTAGAAAGGGAAAAGTACAAATAACAAATAAAATACATCCAAATAAATAGACACGATTGTAGCCGTTGATCTTCGATGTCCTCATCAAAGTGTGCTTGATTAACCTAGCTTTTGGATGTGTTGCATGGCTTATTACAAAAAATTTATGGCTAGTAATCTTTATTATGCAAATCTTTCAAGAGTTTGGGAACTCATCTTTATGTCCTTAATGAATCAAATCATGACAAAAGTGATTTGATCCCTTAAAGGCTTTAAGATACATGTTTCCCTACTAAGTCATGATTCAAGCCATATGTGATGCTATCAAGAATTTCTGTACTTTTCTTTTATTTGAACAATAGTATATTTTGTTTTCTATTTTATTTTCTTTTCTTTTTTAGCTATCCAATGATGGGAAAGCATCCAATGATCATGGTAGATCGTGCATAAGGCTGGGTAGACCTTTGGTTTGCTGACTCGATTGGTCCTTGGCCACTGATGGTTCACGGGTTGGTTGTTTTAATGATGGTTCACGGGTTGGCTGTTTTGGAAGCATATGGCATTGAGCTCATTCTCTTAAGTTGTTGAGCTGAAGTTTAGTAGCTCATTAATATCCAAAAAGGTACCTCATTAAGAAGAATTACTTTTGGAGTGGTCTTGTCCCTTCCCCTTTTCTTCTTGTCTCTTGGAAAACCATGGCTTGCTCTTTATTGGTGGCTGAATTCAATGCATTAGAATTTATATCAGACTGCTTTTTCCCTTGGGAGTCCAACCGGCCTCTGTTTTTCCGAGCTGGGATGTATTTTCCCGTGGCTGTGTTGCTTTGATTTCTCGGCCTGTTTGTTGGCTCCTTGGTTCCGTGAAATGCTGGGCTGATTTCCGAAATTGCATTTGGAAATCCTATGGAAAATAATGCTTGGGATGTTGTGAGCATTAATTAAGGTGGCTTTTGGTATTCCTTTACTATGCCTATAAATATGAGAAGATGATGAGAAGGAAACGAGTTGATATTTGTGAGCATATTTGCTATTAACCTGCGGGTTTATTCGGAAATCCTGCGGGCTCTTTCCACCCTTCTTTTCTCATCCCCTCCGGAAATCCTGCGGGCTCTTTCCAACCTTTCTTCTCGGGCTTCTAACCTCTTTCGTCTCTCCGCAAGTGTCACTCCATCTGTATCCTTCTTCTCAACAGTAAAGCAACTTTAGGGTGTCGTGTCTTGGTTGATTTGGAAGCATTTGGACAGTCTTGCAGTGGTGGACCATCGGTTTGCTAGTCTTATGCACTTCTTTATTTAATCTACAATTCGATGCATGTGAGGAACCCGCTCTGACGGTTGTCTGAGGATAGCGTTTTTTTTTATTTCTTTAAAATCTCCTAGTATTTCTTGTTGTGTTTGTCAAGTTTTAGTTGTCTGCTTTTATTTTAATAAAGTTTGTTTTAAATTCTATCCATTGCATCAAATTCTTCTTGTGTGTCTACATCAATATGTTATTTATTCCTTGCTTAAATTAGTGAATGTATTAACTTGCAAATTTTCATAAATGTGCTCACTTAATCCTAAGTGTTGGTGAGATAAATTTGGAGTGTTTCATGGACCCCAAAGGCCCATGATCAATGCTCCATCATGCTAAGGGATTACTTAAGCTCATTTCTCCTAATTTGCAAGATAATATGGCTAGATGCAAGCTCTCAAATTTCCAAATCATATTAGAGTCGATTTAGGGAAAACCACCTTCTTGTAGAGCTTTGATAATATTATAGGTTGTCTTCCAATTTCAAGTTGTAGGACCAATCTTTCTACCCAAATCATGCCAAAATTGATTTGGAAATCTTTTCATTGAGTTGGAAGCTCTCTAGTAGTCTTCCCTTCCTCATGTATGAAAATTTGGAGCATCTCAAAGCGTCCATTTTCCATTGCATGAACAAATCTTAACCTAGGATCCCAAAAATCCTAAGTTCAACTCTCTTTGCTTGTAGGTATAAATTCTCCAAATGCATGGTGATTGGAACCTTCTCAAGGCCCCAAACACATATCATTGCATGACTTTTGGAGCACCCTCAATGCTCCAAATGTTTTATCATTTGACTCCTAGCATATCTTAAGAGTTATCATCAACCTTTGTCATGCCTTGCATTATGGATTTCCCTAAAAATCCTTAAAGCATCATGTTACAAGCTTTAGAAACTTGGAGCCAAAATCCAAGTTTTCTTACATCTCTTGTTGGAACCCCAAAACCAACAAACATCCTCTCATGTGAGATGAATTGAAGTCCCTCAAGTCTTCAAGTGTACCCACACATGAATCTTTATAGTTTGGAACCCAACTCTAGGCTATCAACCCTTATGTTGGAACATAGAACCAACCAATCTTTTCTTTCCCATCGTTTGTTAAGACATAAAATTGACAAATGAATGCTCCTCTCTCTCATGTATGATAATTTGGAATCCCCAAAGATTCCAATCAAACGTCATTACATGGTGGTCAAATCTTAGAAACAAATTCTAAGTCATCTACCTCTTGTTTGTTGAGACAAGATCAACCAACAATTTTCCCTTCCTTATGTGCATGTCCTTCATGCTTAGTAGTTGGGGTGTCCTCTAAGTCCCAATTATTATAGTCCATGAATCAAGATTTTAGGAAACAAATCCTAAGTCTCCACTCCGTTTGCTAATAATACGAAATTAGCACACGAGCATTTCTCCTCTCATATGTGATGATTTGGAACTCTCTAAATTCTAACCTATCATTATATGAAAGTCTTGTAGCTTAGAACCAAAAATTTAAGCTAACTCTTTCTTCCAGTTGAGACACAAAAATCAATGAAAGAATTCCCTTCTTAGGCTTAGGATCATAAATCTAGCCTATCTCATTTGCCTAATCTACACGGGTAGATAACCCTCTTAATTTGTTTTTCAAAAACTACAAATTACATCTTTTATGCAATGATATTTGGAGCACCCCAAGCTTCAAACATGTCATTGCATAAATTCTTTCTAACTTGGGATCAACTTCCAAGTTCTCCCACCTTGTCTGTTGGAGCATAACACCAACACACATTCCCCCATGAATGATGACTTGAAGCCTCCAAAGGCCCCAACTAGTATCATTACATGGCTCTAAGTCTTAGAAACAAATCCTAAGTCACCAACATTTTGTTTGTTGAGATAAGATCAACAAACAATTTTCCTCCCTCCATGTATAATAGTTTGAAGCTTCTCTTAAACTTCTATTTACTATTACATGAGGTTATCGAACTTAGAACCAAACTCTAAGTTCTTTCTCTCAAATTGTTTGAATCTAAGTTTAACAATTGAACATCCCGCCTAGGCTTAGGATCTAAAACCTAATCTTTCCTCTTCATTCACTTAACCCGAAATTAACTGAACGATCACCCCTCTTTGAATACCAAATATTCAAAAGCCTCCTATGAAATTTTGTAACTCTCAAAGTTACATTTTTTTCCTTCAACACCAAAGTTATATGAAGCTTATCAAATCATTTATTTATTGGAACACAAATCAATAAGTAATCCCCTAGACATAAGACTCAAATCCTAGTCTTCATCATTTGCTTAGTTACTAATTAAGCAAATGAATACCCCTCCTTGGACACCAAATGTCCAAGGAATCCCTTTCAACATGCAATCCAAATGTTGCTTGTTGCTTCTTTCTTCTACAACTTGAGAGTTGTAGAAAGCCCTCTCATCCTCCTAAGCCCAAATCTAGGAGAATGGTCATCCCCCCTTTGAACACCAAAAGTTCAAGGGCACTCATGAATGTGGAATCTATTAGTTGCACATTCTTTCCCCCTTTCCACAACCCAAAAGTTGTAGGAAAACCCTATCATCCTCCTAAAACTCAAAATTAGGAGAATGTACCCATCTCTTTTAGAACACCACATGTTCAAAGGATTTCTATGATTTGCAACTTCTAAGTTGCATTTCCCTCTCCCTTTACTACAAGCTAAGATTGTAGGAGAGCATTTAAATCTTTCTTCATGCTCTCAAACCCAAGTTGAGAGGAGGAATCCCCCTTTGAGCACCAAGTGTTCAAGGACATTCATGAATTGCAACCTCTAAGTTGCACATTCCATTCTTCTACCAAACAAAATGTGTAGGGAATCTCTCCATTCACTTAACCTAAATTAAGTGAATGTGAGTCTCTTTCTTTGAACATCAAATGTTCAAGGAAAACCTTCCACTTTGCAACCTTCAAGTTGCATTTCTCCCTCTTCTCTCTACAAACCAAATTTGTAGAGGAATTTCCTTTCTTTCTACATCTTAAAAGTTGTATGAAAATCTCATTCATTCAACCCACGTTGAGTGAATTAGACGCTTAAAAATCATCTATTTGTTTAAACAAAACCAACAAGTAGTCTAATCCAAAATCATTTACTTGTTGAACCAAACTCAACAAATAATTCTATGTTAAGCAAAGGAGTCAAACTCCTAGCTTGTTCCCAACTCTCCTCCCAACTTCAAAGTTGAAGGAGATTTCCCTTCTCTTTAGCTCTAAAAGCTAGAGAGAGATCTCCAACATTTAGTTCAAACGCTAAATGCCAGATACCTCCTTTCTCTTCTTAGCCCCAAAAGCTAAGGAGAATTCTTCCAACACTTAGCCCAAAAGCTGTGTTGGATTCTCTTTCTTCCCATTCTTTAGCCTCAAAGCTAAAAGAATTCACTCTTCTCCTAGCTCCAAAAGTTAGGAAGAGAATCCCTCCAACATTAAGCTCAAAAGCCATATGTTGGACGCTTCTCCCTTAGACCCAAACGCTAGGAGAATCCTTAGTGTGACATACCACACAAGCCTCACACACTTAGGTGCACAACCCCTTAAGCATACTAGGATTAGGATTTTTCTTTGTGTGCGCATGTGATTGATATTGTGGAGTGGTTGACTTTTGGATTGTCTGCGTTGTGGGAACTTGCCCTTAAGTGGTTAGTATAGAAAGATATACATGCTTTTCTGTGCATGTGGCCATGTCCAAAAGGGGGTAAATTAAATCAAGATTATCATAATGTTGTTTGCTTGTAGGCGCTGCTTAAAACTCCCCAAGAGGCATGGCCAATAGGGTAGAAGCAGGGGCCTAGCACTTAGCACTCTAAGTGCTAGGCCAATTTTGGGATGATTATATGTTTATTATATAAATTGCCTCCTAACTCTATTTTGCATATTTGAGTCTTTTTCTATTTCATATCATGTATTTGATTAAATCTAGGATGTAAAACTTGTGGGGTTTGATTAAAAAGAAGGGAGGATCGAAGGAGAATGTACCATTTTGGAGATGAAGCCCAAAGACCTTTATGAAGATTAAAGCGTGAAGACCCCCACAAGTAGAGTCTGTAAATTTGACTGGGTTGTATAATGGCCGGCAACTCAGCTGCTAAACATGTTTGTAATAACTGGGACATTATTTACATTTATGTCTTAATTT
Organism: Dendrobium nobile; assembly: GCA_022539455.1. Classification (NCBI taxonomy): domain Eukaryota; kingdom Viridiplantae; phylum Streptophyta; class Magnoliopsida; order Asparagales; family Orchidaceae; genus Dendrobium; species Dendrobium nobile. Next base: position 62,110,179 of record CM039733.1, on the reverse strand, counting down.
ATATATAAGCATGTGTTGAAGTGTTTACTGGGTGCGCATTAGAAAATCATGTATTTTTCCTAGGTTTCTTACTTTGCCTTTGCTTGGGAGTAGCTTGGACTATTTGATGCGGTAGACTCTTAGGATAAAAAGTAATTTTTCTACCCTCTTAAAATGTAAGCAACCTAAAATGAAATTAGGCTCCATGATTTTCTAATAAAAGAAAATTTGCATGGCTCTCTTTCAAAGAGCCAAGTTTTTTTAAAAAAACTTAAAGCAATCATGCATAGCTAAAATGTGTCACATGTAGAATGCCTCCACATAAGGATTTGACAACAAAATCTTTTTTTTTTGTGAGTCAGCATTTGCATACCAAACATAATTAGGCATCTTAGCCTCAAAGCTAAGTTATAAGTCCTACCTTCTAAATAAAAAACAATCATCCACTCTACATTTGCATCGAGATTAAGACACATGGTTTTAAATGCGATTAGGAGGGTTTAGCTGATAATCCCTTCCAGGCGGGACAGTAAATCCAGAAGTCGGGCAGATTATGCCTCGTGTGAGGTGTAATTTGTAAGTCCCTTTTGCACTCGTTAGATTTAGGTTCGAGGCTTTACCTATCGGTAGTCCTCACCTTAGTCTTAGGGTCCGAGGCATGGGTTGATTCCAAATCACCCTACAAGTCATCACCTTTCGGGCAATCCCTCCAACATATGTTGTTGGAATGTAAGTCCCAACTTTCTAATAAAATTATCAACCTAAACCAAAATTAGATTGCTAAAATGTAAAGCCCAACATAGGATAGTTTGTACACCTCTGAGTTTTCCCTCAAAATCAAGTGCCCCAACTTCACCTCTTTCGGCTCTCATTCCAAAATCTAATTCTAAGTCGATCAAACATATTCCTTGAAATTCCTAAAAGGCCAAAACCTTCAAGCAAGATTTTCATGAATTTTAAAAAAAAAATCAAACTTTAGCCAATGTCTAAAATGACTTCCAAAATAAGAAACCCACTAGTTTAATCAAAAGTTTTCCCAAGCCAAAGCTTAAGATGTAATTAACCATGGGGGCTTGCCCCTATGGGACGTCTGTACCCCATAAATAAATAAACACCACTCGACCAAATATCGAGTGGGGGAATCTCTGTTAATAATTGTAAATTTTATAGTTGAGCCTATAAGGAAATGATATTTTTACCCTTCGGGATAATATATCATGTTTTTATGCCGTACTCGATGATAAAATATGCAATCTGTTTGAGGATACAAAAATTCTCCAACAACAAAGTTATTATTATTTTGGAGAAGAGTGGAGTGGGGTAACAATGGAACAAATATGCACAACTGCATAGGATAGGTCCTTCTCAATTGTTAATTAGATTTGCTATCACATAATAAAGGAACCAGTGTCAATTAGAAATAAAGGAAATATGCCAGCTCCTCAACGTTTTGAGCACATTCTAAAAGATTTCCTAATTAGAAGATGATAAACTATAATTGTTTGCTAATATCATTTTCCAAAACTAAATTTATGCAGCTTACAGAAGTTAGACGACAGCTTCTCATTAAAGTACCATGAGGCATCCCAATCAAGTGCCTTACACATACCATGTAAGCCTTGTTTAATCGACCTCCCAATAAAATAATTCTTAAGACCGGAAACCAAGACAAAGGAAATGAAAAAAAGAACTACCAAGGAAGATAAGGAAATTCTAATCCACGGACATGGCTGAAGAAAATTTGCGTGGAATAGCACATCACACAATTAAAACAAAAAACAAAATACAAGGGAAGAATCATACATCAAGAGTAGTGGTCAAGAGATTACCATTGAGCACTGCAAAATAATGTCCAAGTAAGCATTTGCAACTACCAAATATTCCTCGAGCTGATTATATTGAGAAATGACCTGGTAAACAAAAGTATGAAAATGGATAATTGAAGAAAAATGAAATCAGTATGCAGCCAACAACCAAGAATAGCATAATGTTATTAGATGTCATGGCTAGCAAGGGTAGTCATAATTAATTACATGCTTAGCAATGCATAGGTAAGTTTGTCAAGAATCAGTGATATGCAAGTGAATTCTTCATGAAGACACAAACATTTCATCAGTATGAATATCTTTTTGTATTCTTTCATCACATCAAGAGCTGCATAGATCTTCATAAGTGATTATGTTAATACTTTCTGATAACATTAAATAATAAATCGACGCATTCCGTACTGTCACAATAAAGTTCTGAGTGCCATCAGAAAAGAAAATACATCACAGACATCTGAGGACTAGGCGTTGGCACAGTCCTGGTGATCCAACTGGTCCAAACCCCACTAGCTATATCATACGCAGAATTTGATCAGGGCTATTAAAAAAGGAAAATGCCACAATTGCAGCCCGGTTAAAATTCCACTCAAGCATAAATTTCAATATTTGGCCCAGCTCAGCCAGATTCAGATGTTAACATAATATGGTTAAGGGTGCTATATAATTTACATAACTATGGTAAGGGGCTTCAAATCTTGTCACTGAGCTATCTTCCGTCAGTAATATGGACTGGTTTTTGGTATGGAAGAAACGAGTCAGTGGGCAGGGCCAATCTCAGGCTGGGGCCGCTAAACTGCGACTCAGTTCTACCAATAATAAAGTGGGCCTTAGAGAATGCTTAGCATACCTCATGAAGATTTTAAAATTGTACACAATTTAAGGAAAAAAGGATTGCGTTCCACTGATGAAATGAAAGACAAGCATCAAGATTATTATAGCGTTCTCTGGATTATTCATTTATTTTTAGATTATTTTTAGAATTTCTTTTAGTTTTAATGCATTCTATTTTTATGATTATCTTCCTTTAGGAATTAGATAATAAAATTTGTAGGACTTATTTAGATTAAATTTAAACATTCTTTAAATCAAAACTCAAAACTCAAACCAATATCACCACAATAAAAACCAAAGTGCGGAAATTAAATGCGGAAGTAATAAAGGAAAGAACACAAAACTCAAACCAATATCACCACAATAAAAACCAAAGTGCGGAAATTAAATGCGGAAGTAATAAAAACCAAAGTGCGGAAATTAAATGCGGAAGTAATAAAAACCAAAGTGCGGAAATTAAATGCGGAAGTAATTGGATTTTAAGTAGGACCTTATTTCTACAAACAAGAATTTGAGTGCTCGTAAATGAATTAGTCAATTATGAATTGAAATTTGAATAAACATTTATCCACTTCTTGTAAGGAAATTTGCACTTTATTTGAGATATATTATATATACTTCCTATTATGAAAATCATGATGTGTTATGATGTGTTAGGATATTCTGAATAGACTATTTTTTACTCCCTAATTCTGATAGCAGTGGTTCAGAGTGGTATAAGTAAGGTTTGTTCATGGTTTAAAATTGCGCAATAAGAGGCTCGCCTTGAGGCCCGCCTTTGCGCAATTATAGTAAAAAACGCCTCGATGCTTACGCCTTGAGTTTTTTTATGAGGCTTGCGCCTCAACTTGGTTGAGGCCCGCCTCGCCTCACTGGCATGAGGCTTACGCCTCATGCTATATATATTAAAACTTACATTAATCTTGAAGTAAATGCCCGACATTGGACTCTATAGGAGAGGAGGAAGGGGAGAGAGCAGATCATCATAATGATGATTCAAATGAAGAACCCCTTAGTGATGACAGTGCTGATGACTTATGAGTTCTTATGTGATATGTCATTGCTATTTATTTTTGAAAATTAAAATTATATTTTAATGAAAAGAATACTGGGATTTGGAAAAGATAGAATTTTGAGTTAAACTATATTTCATGTTGTCTTATTATTAGGATATTTTGATTTCACTTCATATCTTATGCTTTTTTATGTTTTATATTATTCACTCATTAGTATATAAAAATTTATCATTTTATGTTTACGCAATCTTTTGATTTTGAGGCTTCCGCCTCAAAACGCCTTGAGGCTTACGCATCGCCTCACGAATGAAAAACGCCTCAATACACGAATACGCAATTTTAAACATTGGGTCTGTTCAGACTCTTCTTCTTTGTTACACTCTAGATTGATTATACGGAGTCAAAATGGGGTGTGACAATATCCATCAGCACAAAACATACACCAAGGTGCATCCTCTTACAAATGTCTAGTAAGAACATCCACGGCTAAAGCAAAAAGACATGGGCCTAAAGTTGATCATTGATGTAAGCCAATTGAAATAAGAAAAAAACTTTGTCAAAGTACCTTGTGTTTAAACACAAGTAATAGCTCTTATATGCAAATCATTGATGACTTGAATATAAGCATTATTGGCTCTTTTCTTTTCTAGAACTCCCCAGAGCACTTCTTTTAAATTTTATCATATGCTTTCTTTAAATCAATAGATATCATATATAGATCATCCTTACTCTCCTTACTCTTTCTGTACTTCTCCATCAAATCTCTCAACAAATGTATAGCTTCTATAATAGACCTACCGGAATGAATCCAAATTAATTTTGAGAAACATTAATATCACGTCCTGTGCTCAATTACTCTCCCATAAATTTAATGTATGACACATTAACTTTATTCTTCTATAATTTACACTCTTGTAACAAAATTTAATTAGTAAATTAAACAAAGAAAAATTCAATATCCTCATAACATGGCTTACTACCTGCATAACTCTGTTTAATATGGATTCAACATATGCAGGATGTGGAGGGCTCTCACAAAGCTTATGTCCAAGTAGCCTGTAATTCAAATGCTGCACATTGGCAGAAAGTAATAAACGTAAAAATGAGCAGAAAAAGAGCCAAAAGATAAGCTAGAAAAAAAAAATAGGAACAGTTTAACAATTTGAAGATTAAATATACCTGGTCGAGAGAGAGATCTTTAATGAGCTCAAAAATCTCTAAAATCTCAAACAAATATGCACTAATTATTTTACTTGGAAGTTGTCTAACGAGATGATGAATAATAATGGAAGTCCAAGGAACCTTCCACGTTGAATCTAGTGTTCCACTTCCAAATCCAAACTCCACAAGTATGTCATTGGGTTTCTATTTCAAACAAAGTATGCAATAGTATCAGAACTAGCTTGACAATCCTTCAGAAACGTGATAGCTTATATTTCATATACATCAATAACACAGACAACAGTAGGATAAACAATTATAGTTTACTGATAAACAAGTGATGTTAAACGTAATATTTAGCAAATCATGTTTAGTTTTCAAAACCAAGAAATAATTTTAATTGGGTTAAACTAAAGGATTCCAGGGTGAAAGCATCCCCTTGGAACCAAAATTAGGTTGCAAAACCAAGACAGCAAAACTATGTGCTCCAGAGCCTTTTCCAATGCTTTTGAGCTTGGATAATCAGTCAACTAAGCTAAAAACGTGAACCAGAAGAGTGCAGCAACAAAGGAATAGCTTATACATAGCCAATTGCAAACTCAAACAAAAGCCCAAGTTTCAAGAAATGGTCCAGGACAAGGATTAGGACATGGTTCAGGGTAAGTCCAGAGTTAGATTGGGTTCATGGAAACATGGAGAGCTACAAGTCGATTTAAGAGGGCTTGAATTTAAATTTTATGTCCCCCTGGAAATCTACCATCCAAGGAGGCCAAAGAAAATTAATCCAAATTCAAATTCCAAGAGGAATTATTTAATTCTAGAATCTACACAAATATCTCCTAAAATTCCTGGGCCATCCACAATTGAAAGGTTTTGAATTTCAAATCCTACTATGAAAATTTTTGGCCGTACAAAGATGAAGGAGCATTTGAAATTCAAAATTCATAGTATTGTCAAGAATTGTTTAGAATAATCTAATTTATTTTATAGGTTATCATTTAAATTTTTATTAGTATTCTTTTAGATTATTTTTATAGACTTCCTATCTCCAAGGATGCAGTCAACTTTGAAAATCAAATTATTTTCCCCAAAACCTCACATTCAATTGGAAATATCAACTCTCTCTCTGACTATGAGCTTCATGATAATATTAGCCCTACCTTATTGTTATCTTAGATTATATCTATTGCAAACCAACTTGAATCTCAACCATCAGAATCTCAACCTTTCAAATATCACATACAACGAGCGAAGTACAAAGGGATTGTCTATTCCAAACAATAGAAAAAATCAATCAATAAGATAGAGCAAAGCATTTCTAATAAACTAAACCCAATGTGTGACCAAATTCCTGATATAAAAAAAAACATGGAGAAAATAATGCTGATTTTGATCATGACCTAAACGTGCTTATTTTTGCTCTTGGAAAAAGTATAAGAAATTGCTACAATCACCCAATCTGTCATTGTATCTCCCGTGACAAACTATCTCCAAAATTTTTTCCTTAACATGTCTTTAAAAAATAAAAATTCCAAACAATTATCAAGATGATTTAAAAGTACATCAATGAAAAAAGAAATGTAGTTCACGAAGAAATCTAGGCTATTGAAAGAAATGATATATGGAATCTTTCAAATCTTCCCAAACAGAAGAAATCTATTAGATGCAAATGGATTATTAATGTAAAATACAAAGCAGATGAAGCACTGATCGATACAAAGCAAGGTAAAGCAAAGGCATTTTCATCTTGCAATAGAAATACGCCTTGAATTACTAAAGCAAAGTAGTATACTTGGGTGTAAACGCGCACACCAATGGATTCATTAAACAAAATTAAGCGTAAGGACTACCTCAATTGACAAAGGGAGTGTAATAACTTAAAATTAAATTAATTTAAAACATTAATAAAACATAATAATATTAATTACTACTTAATATTCAACTTAAATGATTTAATTAAAATTATTTAAATTATTATAAAATTTTATCTTAATACTTACCCTAACCACAGGTGTCGTTTGACTATTAAAAACCGCATTGACTTAAATGCGTGGGGAGTGAAAGAGATAGAGAATGAGAGAGAGACAAGATTGAGAGCAAGAAAGTGAGTGAACTGCATGCAAACAAGGCCGAGACAATGCACTAGTGCAATCGTGCTAGTGAGCGCGTATCGTGCATGCAAAGCCGAGAACGCAAGCAAGCTTATGTGTGGAGGGGAAGACCAAGTAAGGTCTTCACGTGCATAGAGCAAGACAGACTGTCAGATATGTTTCGATGACAGCAAAAGATGATGATTTTGATGCCGAAAAGCTATGACTTTTCTTCCTTTCTCACCATATGTTTTCTAATTCCAATATCGAAAATGAGAAAAAAAATTCTAGTGTTTCTATAAGTAGAAGAAGAAGCTCAAAAAGAGAGAAGAAAAAAAAAAGAGGAAGAGGATAGCAAATATGTGTGTATATGAACATAGGGGAAAATTTTAAGAAATTTTTCAAAAGATTTGTAAGTTTAGCATTGTTGTTTCAGAGATATAATATTGTTTCTAATTTCAAAATTTTAATGAAACTATTTCTATTAAAAAATAAGAAAAATTACAAATTAATCTTTTATAATTAAGAATATAAACGCTAGAAGAATGACATAATTTGATGTTTAATTCTTATTCTCAAGAATTATATAATTTGTACTTCGTTAAAAAAGACAGTAAAGTAGTGAAACAAGGGTATGAGCCAATAGAACTTTGTTTGAACCAAGTGACCAGTGACATAGACCTCACACAAGCTTAGATATTGAAAAAGTTCGGACTCATGATTGCCCAGAGAACCTTGGGATAGATTATTTTCGCTAAAAAGTCAAGTCCAGCAGACCATTGCCAGGCTCGAGAGAGTCCAATTTCCTTACGATGTGGACCTGAGATGTCTAAACCTCCGAGATAGAGATGTTCTTAAAAAAAGCAAATCAACCAATTGGGTAACTCAAGCAGAACTTCATGTAAAAATTACAGGAGCAATATAGAAATATACCTATAACATTTACAATTTTTTTAGTTGCACTACTATTTCCAATTAAAAGGTCAACTGCCTGACTACTGCAAACATTTTTAGAATGACTGTAAAATGAAACAAAATTAATTTTCCACTGTCCTACATTTGTTTCTGGAAAAAACACAACATTATATAAATCTTATTCTAATATTGTTTGTAATAATGCTATTGACCCAACCTTAGCCCAGTTGTCCTAAATTTGAGCAATGATCAGATCACCTACCTTTTGTCTGGGTTAAGCATAAGCTGGTTTTAAAATATGCTACGAGATTAAAATTAAGAAGTTTACATAAGGTTTGCAAGCTCCAAGTCAAATAAACTTTTTAAAAGAAATTGGAGATACAAACCAAAGGCCTTATCACATACTTCACCCAGAAGAAATACTGTCAATTGCATATATTATGCTTTAATAATGAAACATTAAGCATAACAGTTTAGAAAAATTATAATAACAACTTTCAAAACGTGATGCTAACCTGTCTTCCTTCCATGAATATGCATTTCATAATCCACTCTATTGTAGGTTCCATCAAGCTTATGGTTAGTTTAATATTCCTGTCGGAATCATTTTTCCTAGCTTCTTTATCAGAAATAATCCTCCTCAATGAAAAGTTGATATCACTAATGGACATAATCAAGTAGCCTGTCATCATTTATGCATGACTTGAATATTGATAAAATCAAAATGAGAGCATACCAATTGAATAGAATAGCAGAACGCCAGAACCTTAAAAATAACAATAGTTGAATTTTTGTGCAAGGAAACTATATCGTTAATAAAAAAGAACCATATTGTTAAATATCCTCAGCAAATAAGCTTGCTTGCCACTTGTGACAGTAATAAATTAAAGAATAAATTCCATTTAGTACATCAGAAAATATGGACACACGCCTCTAGCACTGACCTTGGTGTCAAACGCATTTTGATATACAAAAAGAATATTTTCCTGAAGCAAATAGGCTAACTCAGTAACTTCTACCAAAAGAATGAAGAACAAAAATAACTTGTTCCTCTTCTTCCTACATTATTTTATGTCCATTAAAAGGATTGATTTAACATAAAATTACAGTAATTGGAACAAGAAATGGCATCTAAAGTGAACTACATTAATGATTTCTAACAGCATCTGTTTAAACGTTGACTGTTTAGTTAGCTAGAAAGGCAACCTAAACTAAGTATGGGTGCAATTTACTGTGATCAAGCAATCAAGCAGCTATTCCATAATGTCGAAAAGATAGAGGTAAACTAGGTTTAAGGGGGATGAGCACTAAGTTAATTCCCCTAATAAACAAATATAAGACTACATGAGGTCATTTGAATACATTGCCACATCCGACAAGGGAGAAAAAAAACTAAGGATGGTCAGTTTACATTTTCTTTGTTACATGTCCAAAGCATGAGCTTTACCAGTATCTTTACAATGAACCAATGCTGCACGGTGGGCCATATAAAGATGACAATAAGCAGATGCAAGTGGATCCGCGAGTCCCCTCATCATCCTAGTCAAACGCTGGAGACAGTGCATGTGATGATCCTCCAGGAAGCGCCAACAATGTAAAATGGCAAGTTCCAAATATCTGTTTGTAATTAGAATAGCAGTGCACAAAAGATATTATTTTGAGTGGCATAAATCTAAGCAAGAGAACCGGATTTAGTGTGAGAAAAGTTAAGCAAAGATATATTAAAAATTTACTGAAACTAGGAAAGAGGCCTAACTCACTCATTTTGAAAAAAATCTTATAGTCATGTTGTATCATGATGTCATGCATTACATTATATAGCTAATTCAAGATATTAGAGTTGTAATCCTAGCATCAATCATATTAATGCGAATTAAATATTTAAAGAAGAATTCAAGTTACGTAGCATGTAATATAATTGTAAATATGAATATAGATATTAAGCTAAATGTGGTAACATTTCAGAATTAATTGGCAAGGTAAATCATCTATGATGGGTAATCTCATTTTTAGATTGGAGTAAAGTTTCTATTCTTCAAAACCCAATGCATTTAATGGATATGTTTATGATTCATACTCTTTTATAATTATAAGACAAATATTATTATGACAAGATTGCATCAAAACCAGGTTAAAATAATTTATCCACATAAAAATTGATCCTTCATCTTGATATGAATGACGTGTATGTTTTCATATTACGTTTCATATGCTTATACTACACACTATAATATTCATTACAAATAAATATTATATGCTAAGGAGAATGAAAAATAAATGATAAATAGATATCCCTAAATGTGCATCTGAAAGAAAAAATCACCCTCTTATAGCACTATTTGAGGATTCTAATATACATGCACGTTGATGAATTTAACATTTTCACCTCAAAAAATAGTGCATTTATGAGTTAAATCTCATTGTGCCGACAAGGTATGTATCAGCCAAGAGTGAGTTAGGCCTCTTTCCATCTTAGATTATAATAGGTTTATCAACTCTACCCTGTTATATCAATAATGAATGTATATCAGATAGAGGTGAGGTAGGTTTATCTGGGGTTTTAAATATCGGATCGGATCGACCGATCCGACTGGTTCAATCATGAATCAGTCTTAAGGCAAGTCTGGTTCATCCTGAAAACCACTTCTATATCAAATCGGGCTGAATCAGCCAAAACAACCAGTTCAACTAACGAACCAATGAACCGGCCTGTTCAATTTCTAAATTATTAAATAATAATAAAAATTAATTTAATATATCAAAAAATAAAATATTAAGTAATATTTGTAATTTAATAAATTAATTTAAATTTAATATGATTAAACTAAAAAAAAATTCCAGCTAAGCATTTCATATAGCTCCATCACTTCATGTGAGTTCTTACCTCATCCAAACTCAAAAAGTAATATAAACATTGCCAAGAGGAAATTCCCAAATAATATAGGACTAAATAAGTTGAACTTTTTACTTCTTAAGTATACAACATACACTATATATTTTAAAACTGATTTTTTAAATAAATTTTTTATGATGTAAATAGCATTTATTTTTAATTAATAATGTTAAATAAATTTTATACTTCATTTATTATTTATGTATTATAAATATTATTTATTTATTTATTTATTAATAATAAATAATCTAACCTTAATAATTTATAAATGTAAATTTATAATATGAATTTAATATATAATTTATAGATGTAAATTATATCTAAACATATAACATAAATTAATAAAAAATTATATTAAATTTATAAATTTATATGTAAGCTAATTTTTTGTTAAATTTGAATTAAATTTAAAGATTGAATTGAATATGTTTAAATTTAAAAATACAGTAGATATTATTAATATATGAATTCAATTTATTTTTTAATCAAAATTCTATATTATTACATGATTATTCTGTCATTTATTTTATTTAAATAATTTTTACATTTATAATGTCACTCGGTTCCCCCCGATCGAACCATTGAACTCTAAACCTCTCCTTCCGGTTCTATGTCCGATCTGATTTTGACAACCTTGATTTATCTACATAAGGTGCTCCTAAGATGGATGCATTAAGTGTACATTAAAATTATGATATATAAGCAAAGTACATATTCAAGCTTATAATATCAAGTTGAATGCGATGATTCCATTATTATACATATTTTCGATTCCTAAGTAATGTTTTAGTCAAAGTTATTATTGAAATGAAAGCCAAATTTCATATTTTTTTATAGCTTAAATATGATAACTGTCATGCATATAGTGTTGCATTTTCCCTTTAATATATGATGCACCGACACTTCTTCTCAAAGAAGCGTGCAGTGTCCGACACCGTGTCCGACACGATACTCGTCCGACACTCCTCCGACACGTGTCGGACAAGCTGAAAACGTGTTCGATTAAAAAAATATTAAAAACAAATTGGACATGCGTGTCAGACACGTGTATCTTAAATATTTTATAATTATTTTAAAATATAATTTCTTATATTTGGCGATATTTAAACTAAATTTCTTATTTCATATCCACAACACCATATCAACGTCTGCATTTAATACCCATTCACTGAATATTCTCATTTTCATTTCTCTTTGGCAATGAAGGTATTTTCATCTCCTCTCTTTTTGCACAATTACAAATATTTCTCTTGTTTAACCAGAGTTGAGAAAGTAGTGATATTCAATGATGATGATATTGAAGGCCAAAAACAAACCTCTAAAGCTAATCCTAGTAGTTGAAGCATGATTGCTTGATGTTGTAGTAAGTGATTATTTACTTATATTTTTGTGGTTGTACTAGATATTTTGTACTAAATATTTTATATTATAAGCTAGACAAGTTATCATGTCATTCATTTATTATTGTTTGTCATTTTTAATATGATATTACATTAATATATATACACTATATAAAAAAATGTATTGTCGTGTCCGCGCCGTACCCGTGTCCTATATTTTCAAAAAAACTGTGTCCCGTGCCGTGTCGTTGTGTCCGCGTCCGTGCATCGTAGCCTTTAAGTCATTATGGTTTAGACTACAATATACCCACTAAGCTATATATTTAGAACTCACCACTGTTAGTTGATAAATATTGATAAATGTTTTCAAGGAAAATCTAAGATGGTCAAAATGAACAAAAAAGGGGATTTTTTTTACACCAGGAGAAAATCAGTTACTGTTAGATACTTGTATTGTTTCGCTATTTGTATAGAATAAATTTGATCATTGATTCATTTCCCTTCAAATATTATTATACGACATGTTTTGTTTCAATATACATGTGAATGTCTTCATGATGAATGAAAATTTTGTTTAGTAGCTTTTTTGAGATGTTGAAGTTCTATATAAAGAAAAACATTGGTTTCAGATTGTTATAAGAGCAAAGTATTGAAGGTGCATTAAGCTTCAAATTTTTGTTTGACCATCTACGGTACTCCAAGCTCCTAGGTCGAGGAATGAAAAAACTGATCCGCATTATTGGATAGAAAAAAAAAACCAATGTTTCAGGCCCCATTTAATATCCATCCATTAAAAAAAACCCTTAGATTTAAAAGCATTGTCATTAATTACACAGAGAAAGTAATAAACAAAACAGTGTTACAAGAACCACATGAGAAAGTGGTGTATAAATATGTTTAAAAAGGGAACTAAATGAGCGAAAAGTACAAGATGTTCACATGCGTGGAAGAAGTTCACGAATTGAACCAATCTTGCAAAACCAGTTATAACATGTTTCTTTAGCCTGAGAAGAAACATCAACAGAAAGAAAGCTTTCTGCAAGAATAGTTATGAAAGATATTAGAAGAACAGAACAAAATAAATAAAAAAACAAAAATTAGCGCCATAACTGGTATTTGCATAAAAGTAAAAGAACTGTAATAAGTATAGGGCATTTATTTTTTAGCATATGTTTTGCATAACGATTTAAGAACACCTTTTTTCCTCCTCCATAAATAATTAGAAGTAGCAATAGCAAAAGCTCCTGATTGTGTTTGAACACCAGAAGCAAAAGATGAAACCAAATCAAAAGACAGTATCTATTTTGTAAAATATTTTATTTAACAAGGGAAAGGCAGCAGAGAACTGAATAAATCCTAGAATGCTTACTAAATTCATAAAGATGGAAAAGCATTATTTATACACTAATATTTTTATATTAAAAATCATCCTCGTTGCCTGCATATATGACAAAGTGAAGCAAAGTTATTTGACACTAAGCTAATTCAAGAAGTTTATGTCCATTGCAATATTAGTAAAGACTTTTTTATCACAATATACAAGTTGGAAAAAAGGAAATGATGATTGATATGTCTACAAAAATAGTCCAAATTAACCAATATTGCAATTGGGGTGAGGTACACGGCATAATACAAAGAGAAGAGAGGGCGGCAATGAAAGATTTTGAAATTAGGAGGGTTGTTTTGGTATTTTGCATTTTATTGTATCCTTTAAGTAGTTGGTTTTGCCCTAGGAGGGTTAGGGTGAGGTGATGTTTTTGTTGAATTAAGTTTTCCTAAGGTGAGAAAGGGACTCTAATGGACGGCTAGGGTTTGGGAGAGCCGGATCTTCCTCTCCAATTGAAGATCAATTGTATCTTGTTTGTTTCTTCTTCTTATCATCAGTTAAAAAGTTTTTATTGTGAGATTCCAATTAGATCTCTCTTGTTTATTGTTTTGAGCTCACTGGAATTCAATTTCAGCTAAGATTTTCTTTTATTCCTAGAAGTGTTTCCTATCAGCCATCAATCCCCACAAAAGTACTAAACTACCTGTCACTATGACCTCTCTATAAATGCCCCTTCCAAGCAAAAAGTGAACTTCACTCTCTTCCATTAAAAAGAATAGGGCTCTCCTCTAGGCCCTTGGTCTTTATCCCAAAATTGAAATTCTGTTGAATCAATTTCGACTCTTATTCGTTCTCAAGGTCAGCCACTGACTTCAGCTTCAAAGGATTTTCCACTGAAAAACCTTGAATTGACTTTTTACTTCTGTTTTGCTGTTGTGTAAAAGATTTGATATCAAGCTTGAGATAGCCCATTAACCCCGATTCTATCAAATTCAAATATAGTTTATGGTACACAATAATTTGACATCATTTGTGAGAAATCATCATACTACTATCAATTTGCGTAATCAAAATTAATCATGAATCACATACAAGGATAAACCATATCTTATAGAAGTTCAAAAAAGTTGACCCTCTCCTCCTTAGTAGGATTAAATCCTCTATCTCATTCTAATAATTATCTTGACCCCTCCTTCAAAGTGTATTAAAATGCAATCCAAGAAGGTTATCCTCTAGGGGAGAGGGATCTAAGCAAGTGAGAAAGTATGGTTTACAAAAATTCAAAAATCCCTAGAGCAACTCCCAATGATTGATGCTCACATTAATGATTGAAGCTCACGAAGGAATGTGAGCAAATAAGGTCTTCACTATCCATCCCTTTAGTCTCTGGAGTGGCTCCGATAAGTGAGGGCCAAAGAGCTACTATTACTAAATGGGGTATAGATATTATTCAACTCTCTCAAGTCTACAAAGAATACATTTTACCAAATCTTCAAAGCAAAAGATCAAATCTTTCCAGCATTTTCCTATAAGTAAAATAACAAAATTCTGACCATCCGAGCTTTCAACAACTCGAGTAAGAATAGGAAACTCAATCCTTCCAAAGGTTATATACCACATGTGAAGGCCAATGGCACACCTAACACTTCATTTATGATTAAAAATGAAACAAAACAATTCTTATTTTGATTCATGCGCCTTTTTCTCGAGATTCATGCATCGTCGCCTCGGATCCGCACCAATTTTTTTCGTGTGAATTATGTTGAGCAAAATTATAATCATTCTTGGGCATTGCCGACATTCTGAACGCAATGGTGAAGTCCATTTTGCGATCGGACGTCATTTAGGCAACATCTCACAACATTTTTGGGTGTTGGCCACTGATTTTGACCGTTTTCGCTCGATTTAACTGCGGGAGGATCCCTTTTAAGCGGATTCGATGCTCTGATCGCAATAATGAGGTCCATTTGGCGATCGGAGGTTGTTTGACCACTTAAGTGACGTATCACATCCTCCAATCGTCACTTAAGTAGCCAATTTTGTCTCTTTTTGCATGTATTTCAATGTATGGATCATCAAATGTGCCGTGCGTTTGGAGCACACCCTGTTTTTTTTAACGTTGTTGACCATCGTTTGTGGCTTTTTTCCATGCATTTAACCCTGTTATATTTGCATCTGACGTATTTTCACATTCTCCGGCACAGGAAAATGTTTCGTTGGCGACCATCTGCCAATTGCCTCCTAGCGAGCCTAGTGAGGCTGCCATTTGGGAAGTTATTGACCAACATGATCCTCGAGGGGATGCTGACATCCACGATAGGCTCGAATAGCACGAGGATATGTTACGAGGGAGCGACATCTTTCACTGCATTTTTGCCGGCTCCCCTTTACTTCCAGTGTGTTCTACAAATTTTGTTGCTTTTAAGGATCCCAGCAACTGGGTTAGCAGTATCAAGCTGAAGTGCGGGGAGTACAAACCGCTGGATAGTACAGTCAACCAGATCAGCTATAGCATCTGTGATATTTTGCAGCCTGTGGCATATACTGTTGAACAGACAAGGCAGTTGAGACTACAGAACCACCGTCACGTGCAGTTAGCTTCACTGGAGTGGCCACGAGATTCTCCTGTTGGAGAGATCCAGAGTCTTGTTCGCGAATATGTTCATTGGGCCAGATACGTGCAGCAGGCCCAAAGACACAACTTGCACAAGGCCGAGATTTACGAGGTACTGTACACCTCCATATTTGATTATGGGCACAATTCTTAGGCCCGTGGTTTGGTGTTCTGCGACGCTGGGAGCAACATCTGCTGGGTCGGTCTAGAGGACCTAACAATTATTCTGTGGGAGTTACAGGCACTGTCTGGGTTGCTTGTGTTCAGCCACCATTTTGAGGAATGTATTCCTCCTAACGAGTATCTTTTTTGAAGAGGACCTTCAGCAGAGGGGCATCATAGGGGAAGATTAGTCCTACCAGAGGTTTATCCTGCACTCCTTTGTCATTACCGCCAGACATACCGATCATCAGGTATGTTGATACGTGCTCGAGTAATCATGCCAGTTCACATTTGGGTCTACAGATTCCTTCAGGATGGATACTTATCTCTCTCTATTGTGTCACTACATGATTATTTTGGTTGTGGCTTGTAGCACGGGAATCTACTTTCAGAGGAGACCATCGAGCCATTTTCTTCAGTTGGTTACTTATCCCCTGCGCTACAAGGAATTGACGAAGATTTGTTTCATGAGAGGTTCTTGGCCACCAGGCTATGTGTCACGACCCAACCCGACCGGGACATATCCCGCTCGCATCGGGCCGCGACAGAACCAACAAATTCAGGATCTGGCTTTGGAATTTGCTTCAGAACTTTCTTCCAAATATAACACAGACAGAAAAACACAGAGCTACTATAAACATCCAAACACAGCGCAGTTCGTCTATCTTTTCTTTCATCAAAATAATCATATACAGATACAGTGCATGGCTTCAGACAGAAGGAACAGAACAGAACAGAAAAGTCATGACTGTACAAAAATCAAAAGTATCAAGTACCTAATCACAGATCAGACTCAGAACGTCTAGTCCAAGACCTCCTTCCCTTTCCCAAAACCTGAAAACCGCGCAGAAAACAAGGATGAGCTAACAGCTCAGCAAGACATCAATCACCAATCAAAATCATCAGAAACTCACATCAGAAAACGTATCCGAAAAGTATCCGTACAGAATTCGGACAATCGTAAAACAGACAGAACAAATACTTGATCAATCAGAAATTAGCTTACGGATACAGAAAACTGGAGTCATTTCAAATCAGGGTTCAGAACAGATATTATAAAGCTTTCGTGTCACAGAGCAGACATAATCGTACGGAATAACCAGAATCGTACAGAAACCAAAAATCAGATAAAATCACATTCATATCAGATCATCCATATCAGATTCCCCGACCCTGACAGAATCTCAACGGATTATGGCCCCTTATGCCTCCCTTCCCAGACACTGACAGAATCTCAACGGATTCTGGCCTCTTATGTCTCCCGTTGTGCTTATAGCACCAGAACAGAACAGATATCAGAGGTTCCGGAACATTTTCAGATTTCAGAACTCATTTCAGATTTCAGAATTCCCTGACCCAGACAACGGAATCACATAGGATTCCGGCCCCTCATAACTCCCTTTTGATAGCATACAATTAATCAATTCATTCAAATCATTTCATTTCAGAAATTCAGAAATCGTACGAAAATTCAGCGGCATAACGGCAGTATACGGAATTTACACAAAATTCCCAGATCCAGAAATTTACCAAATTACCACAGAACATTCACAACAACATTATAAGACTTTCATTGTACTGACAAAATATTTTTCAACATCCTGAAAATTTGCAGTTCGATTAAAACACCGCAGAATCCAAAATGTCCGACACAAATCTTCCAGAAAATACTCAAAACGTGCATAATTATCATCTCAGAGACATACCAAAAGTTACGCGGTAAAACCTTTGTTAGGAGAAAATAATACAAGAAATTCGCTAACGGAAACAAAATCCGGAACAGAAAATGCGTCAAAAATCTCGTTTCTGAAAATTGAGAAAGGCGGAACGTGCCTTACCTAGAGTCGGTCAACTTCTCTAACTACCACAACGGACGAAAACAGACCGGAGTCGCTCAAAAATCCTCTTTTCCTTCTTTTCCTTCGTTTTTCTCTCTCCTAGACGTCCTTTCTTTTCCAAAAATATCTCATTTCCTTATATATCAAGACTGATCGTACCGGACGATCGCAACTTCGTCCCGGACGATCTAGGCTCTGGACAAATTTCGTCCAGACGAAATTAATTATCGTCACGGACAACTTGGGCTCTGGACAGATTTCGTCCAGACGAAATTAATTATCGTCCCGTACGATTTGCTCTCGGTAAGAATTTCGTCCCGACGATCCTATTTTCGTCCAGACGAACCATACATCCAGAACTGTTTTCCTGCACAACCTGTACCGATCGTCCCGGACGATCGAACTTCGTCCGGACGAACCTGGGAGCAAAATGGTCTTTACACTATGCACCTTTGTTCTCCCACTCAGAGCATGATTTATTTAAAGCATCATTCTTTTAGCAGCCAATTAGCTTTCACAAGGACAGTGTCTTTCCCTAGCTCTAGTAGTGCTTGCTAAGATCTACAGGGTTCTGTGCATTAATTCTAAGGCGAGTTTCATCGAGCTGCGGGACCTAGTCTTAACGTGGCATTACTTGTATGGCTAGATTCATCTGCACATTCAAGGTGCATTTTCTTGTTTGGAGTGCCATTCAAACTTTCTAGAGAGAGGATATCCCATAATCATGCAGTTGTCATAGACTTCATCCACTATAGAGTCAAAGCGGGTATGGCTCTTCTTCTTCACTTTCACTTGGTGGTGGACCATTTGTCTTTAGTTCACCAGCCAAATATTGTTGATCCATGCCTTCCGACAAGGATCCTTCTGTCAGGTTGGGTTGACTACCTCTTTTGACAAAGTAGACAAGAGATCATGATGGCCCGGGACGACAGACCCATAAGATTTTGATTGGGTCTATCATCATTTCCTCCACCATCCTCTTTAAGTGCAAGGTGGAGAATTTCTAATTTTAAACATTAAATTTTAAATACCTCAACATATTGCTACTACACGTCGGATACTACGTATCGATTTAACAACTAGTCTTAATTGAAAGTTCTCTCTCGCTATCGGGAGGGGTAAGTAGCTATAGGAGCTTGCGTCTATAGGAAACTTGAACTCATATCATAAAGTCTTCGCAAAATGAGGGCAAAATCTCTGGGTAATGTCTTATTTAAAACTCAATCTTCCTTTTGAAAATTTGCCTCAGAACTTACTTGTTAAAACTCTCCTCAACAACCCGAAGAAGAGAAATCAAGGAAACTCCCTTCAATACAAAGGAATATCAAGAGTGTCAAGACGAATCGTTCAAAGTTCTGTTTAGCAAAATTATACCACAACATTGATTTAGAATCTCTTCTAAATTGCTCTAAGGGGATGTCCTCCTTAATGTTGAGAAACTGGTCAAAGTTGAAGGGGGGCTCAAATAAATCATACTTTTTTTTCAAAAGACCTGCAGCACGTTGGCAAATGAAAATGAATTTTCAAGGCATTATAGTAATCAATCAAGAACCATCTCTACCAATTATCCTCACAATCCCCTATTAAACTTCTATCTCTAGACAGAGTCGCGCATCAGCCCAAAAAGATCAAAGAAAGATTCAATCTCTATATTAACTTGTGCTTTTGCACCGAAAGTTTATTTTACAGTCACTCGTTGCACTTCTGTCCTAAGGCAGGTTCGCAAGCCAACCCCAACAGGGATAAATCAATCCAAGGAGTATCTGATCTCTACAAGGTGTACATTTTTGTCTTGCAGCTCAAATTTACAATCCCTCATTGAACTTCGATCTTTTTGTAGGGCCGTATGTTAGTCTCGAAGGCAAATCAATTACAGGAGGATTTGAACTCATATGCTTTTGCATCACAACTTGATTTTACGAATCATCACTAGAATGTATCCCAGGGCAAGTTTCCATGTCCACCTCAAACAGGCTATATTAATCCAAAGAGGATTTGATATCTGCATCAACTCATACATTTTTGTGTTGTGACTTGATTTTACAAACCATGACCAAAATTCTATCCCAAGGCAGGGTGTCACATGCTTACTTTAAAAGAGTCAGATCAATCTAAAGATGACTGAACTCTATATCAACTCATATAATTGTGGGCTGCAACTTGTTTTTACACCCCCCGGTTAGACTGCTACATCTGAGCAAAGTCGCAGGTCAGTCCTGAAAGGGTCCGATCAATCCAAGGACGACCAATCTTTACATGAACTTATATGAGCCTGCACTACACCTCGATCCTACTCGAATGCATTTGCGTTGCCACAAAAATAATCCAAGAATAACTCAATCTTCATATCACATATCTGCACTATAATTTGACTCTATAATATTTGGCAACGCTTCTTGATGAAAATGGTGAAGGCAATGATCACAAAAGGGTAAGACCGATCCTAAAGAAATGTCTCCTAAAATTCACAACCTGACAAAAATTAAATTGGTCCTCCACAAGCTCAAGTCAACCTCATTTGAAAAAGATCTCAGTTGTCAAGATAAACTTCAATCAACAATCTACAATAACCAATCAATGATTTCATAAAGATTCAATCACCCTAACAAAGTAGCACTATAGCACAACAACTTTGTCCAATCAACTGCCCAAAAAAGGCCTATGAGGATAAAAACATGAAGATTCATTTTCAAATTAGCAAAATAGTATAATAAATACAAATCATCATTATTACAAAGAATCATCAACAAAACTATAATGCACAGTAACGTCACATCATCCTTCAATGACACCTTCCTCTATATTACCTTCCTTCACATTGTCAATAGAGGTATTCATCATCATCTTCCTAGTATCACAACACTTACATTTAACAATGACCAGATATCCGACCCAAGGCATTACATCACAATGAAGGGGCATTATCAACATCATCAACACAAATTGTAAAGCATGAATTTCAACCATAAGTAACAGGCCTTTTGTCATACATTAGAATCAAATTTGAAAGAATGATCTATTTTATCTTTTTAATAACCAACCAGAGCTTCTACAAATCATCCATATAATTCAATATCTAGCGAAAGAAATTAACTATATTCATTCACCAAAATCACAAGTGGGAGATCACTAACAATCACTAACCTATCAATAGCTCTTGATTACAAATGAATAAAAAAATAACACAATCAAAAGAACTTGAAGATCTCAATCAATCTCACTCCACATGATCATAATGCACACACACTTCTCTTTTTGTTTATTAGTGCAATCAATGCTATAAATGCTACAATGTACAAATTACATCAATATGTGGTTCAGCAAGGCAAGACCTATTATTATTATTATTATTATTATTATTATTATTAATTTCAAGTGACTTTCAATAAATCATTAAGAGTCATCACCCTCTGCACGTCAGCATAATCAATCATTAATAACATATTACAACTGGTATTATACTACAAACCATCTTTAAAGAAAAGCCTGTCAGCTCACTCTCCTACGCAGGGTATTATGTTTTAACAGCAAGCTTGCATTAATTATAATATTAATAACTAGCCTTCCTTGCTTATATGCATATACTACATTTATTTCATACCAGTTATATCAATCTCCCTTTCATATATGAAATGCTAAAATTTATAAATTTAGAATAATCTATATATTAATCGATAGCTTCAAAAAATCATAACTTTCATTTTAATAGGTGAAATTCAATAATATTACAGTTAAAATATCCATAAAATATGAAAATTCATATGGTAAAAGTACGGTAAATTAGGAGAATTTGAATTTTTTATCGATTTAGGAGAGATTAAATTCATCAAACTCAAAATCATTGAAATCTAATGTGAGATTCAAATTACTTACAATGATTAGAAGATTTTTCTGATAGGAGATACTTGAATATTTCAAGTAAACCCTAATAAAGGTAGAGAAAATAGCAAAAAATTCACACAAATCTGGTGGAAAATTCTCCAAAAAATAATTTGATTGCAAAAGAGAGAACTAACGGAAATAAAAAGCAAAGATACAATTGATCCTCAATTCGAGAGGAGGATTGTTCTCTCTCAATCTCTAGATGAATCTAGAGCCCAAGATACCAAGAAGAAACTCTCACAAGAACCCAATAATCAAAACATAACCCTAACCCTAATTCCCTCATCCTACTTAAAGCATACAATTAATTAATCAAGACAAAAGACTAAGGAGCCCATGCCGCCCCCTCCTTTCCCTCCAAGGAATTTGAATTTGATGTTTTAGTGGACCCCACTTCTCTCTGTCGTCGCCCCTCCTATAATAAACAAGAATCAGTCCCCTAGGGACCAATTGTAATTGGACCGGTCCAGTAGGGACTAGTCTAACATTTTCTTAACTGAAGCAACAGACGAAAACGATCAAAACCCACTTTCTCACTCTCTTTATCCTCTCCCCTTTCTTCCTCAGCAAGCCATGGCATTGGGGGAGGAAATGACTTAGGATTTAGGATTTAATATATATATAATGTTGATGGCCTAGTGTCACAGTGCTCCGCCGCAATGCTGCAGCACCGCATATTTAATTTAGAATTATTGTAGAATAGAGGCTTCATTGTCGTGGAGGCGATTTCTGGCGCCGCTATGCTCTCAAGCCTAATACCACAGTGTTAGCAAGCACAGCGCCAAAGTGCTCCAGTTCAAACAGAAATTCAAGTTTTCATTTTAAAATATTTTTTTACATTTTGGGTCAGTGCATCTTTCATGAAGAAGATCAAGTAAACCTAAATCAGTAAAGCTTCCCATTTTGTTTGATCAACATATTAGTTTTGGGAATGATTTCATGCTTAATTAATTATAATATTTTCCCGCCAAATCAATGCATGGTAAGCTAAGGGAAAAAAATGGAAATTATTTTTGCTTTCATTCACTTTCTTTATTGATACGCTTAATCCATTGCATCTCTTTTTCCTATTTTATGCTACATGTTTAAGCCTATAAATAGGCTGGCCTCCTGTACTATTTTAACTATTAAGGAAATTAGAGTGTTATTTTGCTTAAATGCAAAGAGCATGCCAGTTATAGTGACCAGAGCAAGTCAATGGAGTTATGGTGAGCTCCATAATTACCCTCCCCTTCTCCACTTTCCTAGCTCTTCTGTTCTCCCTCAATCCTAGCCTCTAATAGACCTATTATCATTCCAACATTTACATACCTAACCTAGATGCCAACATTTCCCTGCATTCAAAACACTAATCATCTCCCTCAAATTCCCTCAAAATCCATCCCCCACACAAACCAACCTATGCCATTTTCGACTCCTAATTCACCCACAACCCATACAATATTATGCTACATTAAACCCTAACTAAATCTGAGCCAACCCACCACCAAGCTTTAAGAATGCTTTCTCTCAAGATCCTCGTCACCATTTTCATCGCTTCCTCTGCTCCACTAATCCAATCTAAATTCAAAACTTGATAATCAATATAGATTCTCCCCACTCCTAGATACCTCATAATGTGGATAAGGGATAAGAACAGCAATGTCTCTTACAGACTCATCCTCAGATAGACTTGAGATGTAACTCAAAAATCGAAGGATGAAGGTTCTTTAACTCTAGTCGCAATGAGCCATCCTTGTCTTATGACAAAGAACCTTCTATGTTTTTTGACAAAACCATCAAGGCATCACAAGAAAGTCTTATGACAAAGAACCTTCTATGTTTTTTGACAAAACCATCAAGGCATCACAAGCATCACTTGCCCTTCAGCAGCCAAGAACTGAAACTTCTCAAGCTCGAGTTAAAGACGAATAACCTCAGCCTCCTTCATACAAAATACTATTCATACTACTCAATAGCTCGTTGCAAATACCAAAAGGATCTTCAGCTATACTTCTTTGCACAAGGACTCCTCACAAATGCTTTTCTCCAGCCCTCAGTCATTTTTAGCTAAACAGACTCAAAGTTACATTCAACCAAGAGAAGCCTGAGAAAAGAAACCTACAAGAATCACCACAAATAAACACAAGCAAAAATGATATGACTGGAAAGAACTCTGACTTCAATCATACCATTATGATACTTGCCATACTGAGGGCATAGATTAGTAAGCGGCCATCAAGCACTAACAGCTTTCTCCATCTACATAAGTTCTTCTCTTGAAGGAAGACTGGTTGGAAGTTGGAACACAAGAATATTTACGTAACTATATTTATCGGTTCAAGTAGCACTCAGCAGACTGATGATAATGATAAGAATCAAGTAGAATGTTTTCGAACATTAAGAAAAAAGTGTGGTTATCGAAATGTGAAAAAGTGAAAGAAAGGAAAACATAAAATATCAATCAAAAGCCTTCAGTGGAACACATACATTGATTCACACTAAACCACTTTCAGCATTAGAAGAAGCAATGCAAACTAAACTAACTCAAATACCAATAAGAAGATGGAAAAATCTGGGAAAGGACCTAATATAATATAAATTTACATGAAACAGACCTGGCAAAGACCAGATAAAAGTACCGTCATCAGAATATTCAGCTTTCTTTTTAATTCGTTCCCACACCAAATCACCAAACATATCCATTACGTCTATCACTAACAAGAACAAGGTCGGATAGAACTGCAAAACTGATGTGTCAATTAGAAGCCTCGAAACCTGCAGAAGTGTATGACGAAACAATTAATAGTCAAACATCATAACATGCAATTCCTTAAATGCTGCATTTGGGGCATCAAAAAAAAATCCAATTGCCAAGTCATGTTTGATTATATTGGAGAAGACAAGAAAATGAATAACGATTAATTAAAAAAAAAAAAACTTAAATAACTGATTGTGATTTTGATCATATTTCTTGGGAGCTACACATACAGAAGCAGAATGGAGGTCAAATGCTCAACCAATAAGCAAAAGTTCAGAACTTGCAACAATAAACATAGGAGAACATTTGCATAACCTATCTTCATAAACACAAAAAGATGGATACCACGCATCAAAACAACATAAGGTTTAAAAAAAGTAACATTGTATAAAAAAAGCAGTGTTCTAATAAATTATTAGCTTGAGCTTGAACTTGTATAATAACACAATTTTGAATTTGACAAATTAGTCAACCCAAGCCCAGAACGGCTCAAGCTTGAATTAACTCATCTCCGCCCCGTTGTGCCTCTAGTTCAGCCTCATCAATTCACGATCATGTCAGTTCACCCAAAGCAGTAGAGAGCGTTGTTGGTTCACTTGAAGCATAAGAAATGGCTAACGCCATGTCGAAACATAGATCTGGATCTCTTGTAATCCTCACTCATGTTCTCTCAATTTTCCTCGCTCAAGGCCTCTAGATTTATCAAAATTTTAACCTTTCAACCATTCTCGCTGGCAGCCTTACACAAACAATCAAATTCTCGACTCTAATATGGATGCAACCCTCTACAATTAGTGACTCTTGATCTCACGAAGTGTTCTTGATTTTCAACTCTTCTTTCCACACTTTTGCCTTTATATCTTTGATTATGCCTCCATCTTTCAAATTATTAGATTCTTTGATTTCCATTTGGATGGTATTAGATTGTTATATATGGTTGATTCTAACACAGAGGAAAGGCCCTACATGGAAGTACACAAAATAAATTTGATGAGGTAATTTTAAAATTCCTAAAATTTATATAATTATATTCAATTAACATTTCTTTTTTAACTTTATTTTACATCTGTAAAATAATTAAATTCAATTAACATATTACTAATAATGTTTTGTTGATTTCTATAGATAATACAACTTGAACAAGTTGAATGTTCAATTTTGAAGATCATGTTCAAATTAGGTATGTACATTGTAGTTTTTTTTTATTTTAGATAAATTTTGAACTCATCTATTAAATAATCTACATTTTATTATTATTACTGAATGTATCATTATATTTACTGAATTGTTATATGATGTGATTTTGGTTAATTAAATCAGTATTATATGCAGAGAATATATGTACATACAATAGACAAATCATGAGCACTTTAATTGACAAAAATGTTGCTTCACTTTGAACTTTACGCATTGAAGAAAAAATAAAACCTTCTTCATCACACTGCATTTTGCACTTTAAGACACTAAAAAAAATGATAACAATAAATTCAACACAAACGATTGATTTTTAAGCATGATTAATGCAATATGCATGAAAAATGGGTCCAGCCTTAATTGATAGCTTCAATGCTTTTATACGATCATCAGCATTCCATGCCCGACCAATTTCTGCTTTAAGCTCTTGTAATCGTGAGACATACTCCTGTTGTGTGATCACCTTCTTCTCCTCTTTTATCACCATTTCAGGATCTTCCAATTCTTCAATGTGCACATCTGCTAAAGACTTGTTATGCTCTGAATAAACAAATAAGAAATTGGTGTGGTTCAGAAATATCATTAATATTAAGCAACTAACATGTTAGTAGAAATGAACAAATTCATACGAGAAGTATTATATGAACCTAATAATTACATCAGCATACCTTTGTTGTTCCTTGACACAATATCAAATGCCTGCAAAGGAAACAGGCAAGAAGAATCACCACCATACAAAACAATAATCAGCAGATACGCATCCTCCAGCTAATTAACAGAAAAATCTATTTATCCTATCATTCGATGGGTAAATAACGGCATCAAGTATCAGGTTATTTCTAAATCCAAAATACAACATATTCAACCTAATAGACCATACAAATACTAAGAAAATGACCATGGAGCTCCTATTTCCACCTATTATCAGCACATCAAAAATACACCGATAAAACTGCATAATATAAGGTTATGCCAGCAACTAGTTTGCTAGATTGAGAAACTCACCGATGGTATCGTTATCATATTACTATAAGAGAATTTCTGCGACAGAGCCTTGGTAAAAACAGCCCATTCTTTTGCTGAAAACTGACCCACTTCTTTAGAAAGACTTCTTCTGGAAGTATCATCAAATATTTGTACATTAGATGATGGATCTGCGACATGGGCTCTCAATGGGTCTTCAAAATCAACCTTTTCATCACGGGTAGCATCAATCTTTCATATATGAAATCATAAGAAGTCAGACAGCATTCCATATAAAAAGGATCATATAAAAGACAAAACTCAGTCATGCAGAATTGAGTTAACAACTTTTAGACTGTACTAACAACAATAACCTCCTAACAAGCATTTTGGGTGAAGTGCCTCTAGGATCACACATTTCCTGACTGATTGCTTCTAGGTCCACAATTTTCTGAAAATAAGCATATAGGTCCCTTAGATGGTTTGGTCAAATTAAACGGAGGCCTTCCAATGACCCGGTTAGGAAAGTTGAGGTATTAGATTCAACTTATGTTAAGAAAGATAGAGGTAGACCTAAATAAACTTGGTTAGAAACTATTAGAAATGATCTTTCTTTATTATATTTAAATGAGAATTTGACTTTTAACCGGACACAATGGCGAAAAAGGATTCATGTAGCCGACCCCACATAGTGGGACAAAGGCTTGATGTTGATGTTGATTGAAGCATATAGGTCCCTCAATTTTCAACCCAATTTGCATTTGGTCCCGTAATAGTGGAAATGCTAGCTATGTCATTTACATAAATTGAGAGGACTAGAGAGCATGGTATTGTCCAGCGTAAGATAAAATCCAAGGCAACTAAAAACAGAGAAGAATTACCTTACAACATCAACTATCCTCCCTTACCATGCTCCTAATTCTTTGTCTTTCAAAAATCAACAGTAACACCAACCAAGGGCATTTACCTTGCTATGAGATCTATCCCTTGAGACGGATGAAGCCACTCCCTTATCCTAGAGAAGAAAAGAGGTATAGGCAATTTCATGATTACATCAATTTAAAGGAAAAGTATTAAATCCAAATGGATCCTTAAATACGAACAGAAATGCAAGCTGGGTTGAAAGATCCATAAGCTTAGTTCTAGAAAACTGGTGGACTCAACTCTAATGACTTCCAAGTATATGGACCTAGATACAATTCACCCGCTATTTCCTTACACATAAAAAAGAAAGCAAATTCATATTGGTAGCAAAGAATGATGGATGTGATTGTTACATATGCAAAAGCAACAATAGAAGCGAATGATAAGTAAATGCGTCCTTGAAACACATCTAAAGTAACGCAACTAAAGTACTTCGATATAAGAAATTTATGTGCCCTGTTTTGTAATCGCTAACAGAATCACGATGTTTCCTCAAATTATATTTGTTTTATTTCTTTTTTTCTTTTTATGTATTTTTATTTAAGTATTAACAACTTTAGCAGAATGAAAATAAATTCACAATCATAGTCATCGGAATGGTTTTTTCAATTTATTTTGAAAGAAAGTCAGCCTAGTGAGAGACAACAGAATGGAACTGGCTTCCCAGCAATGAGATTTCACTTTCCTTTGTGCAGCTTTTTTTTTATGATTTGTCAAATTGCTCCCTTGATGTGAAAACTTCGAAGATCTGATTTGTTAACCTTTCAGAAAGCCGCTTGACTTATGTTAAATATAGCAAATAACTGGGCCAGTTAGACAAATATAATTTAAGGAAGAGAAGTTCAAATGATACCAATATCATATTATTAAGATGAAGTATTGGTTTCCTTGTACATTTATATTAAAAATTAAAAGAGTACTCCTAAAGTTTCAAAAATCATTAAATATGATTCAAGTCTAATCATTAACTATAAATTTTACATAATGGGTGCAGGAAAGGAGTCATAACTCCTGCATTTCAAAACTAACATATTTTGAGTTAACTAATAAAATGAGCCTATGCATACTGTCAGAAGCCAGGATTAAGCAGAAATTATGCATATTGTCGATACAGTAGTTTGTTTTATTAAATGGCATCATTGATTCTGTTTATGCCAGATAACATATGACATTATGACTAGAAATATGTTTATCACTGTCAATTTAAAAAATATTGTTTGTCTTAACTGAACCAATATGCTATACAGCCGGGTTTCACAATGTTCATAATAAAGTTAGTAATATTAGCTGTTCATATTATATAACCACACAAATCTAATTTCCCAGGGAACTGTCAATCCTTAGTCTGCAAAAAATACCAATGTAATGCCAATAAGACAAGCTACTCAGAGGAGATTCCTGAAGTTAGTGCTAACAAACCAAACTAAAAACTTAAGTGCATAAATCGAGGCCTATAATTAACCTTGTATTCAAATGTGGTTTAACATGCAAGCCTATTTTGTTGCAACAATGAACTGAATACATGAATTTTAATTGGAAAAAACACAGCATCAGCCTTGTTACAATTTTGTAAAATTTATCTTGCACATTCTTCATTTTAATTGCCCAGCCTTAACTTTAAGAATTATACTCTCATATGTATCCTTATTCTCTAAGTTCTATATAATATTCTTCTATATAATTGACCCATAACATTTAAATATCATTTTATCTTCTAATAGTATTGATTGATAATTGTTAATATCATAACACTAATCTGTATATAAAAAACCCGTGTTTTCTAATAAGTCTAAACCCTCTATCTTCAAAACATATTATTCAATTTTCTATCATTTCATATTTTATGTGTATTAGAACTATAACAACAACATCAATCATTTATCCCACTACTACATTAATCCCTTTTTTTTACATTTGTGTCCTATTATGAGTCAAATTATCATTTAAATTTAATAAAGAAATGTCATTTCTAATATTTTCTAACCAAGTCTTTTTAGGTATATCTCTACATCTATCTCTTTTAATACAAGTCAAATCTAATATATCTATTTTCCTAATCGGATCATTAGAAGGCCAACGTTTTATATGGTCGAACCATCTAAGGCAACTCTCTCTAATCTTATCTGCAGTAGAGCTACTCCAACCTTTTCATGTATATGCTTGGTTCGCATCCTATCTCTATGAGTAAAGCCACTCATCCACCTGAGCATCCTCATCTATGCAACACTTAACTTAATTGTATGTTTCTCTTTTAGTGGCCAACATTATGAGCCATTGCAGGTCTTACCACCATCTTATAGGATTTTCCCTTAAATTTGAGGGGTACTTTCTATCACACAAAGGCTCGATGTATTCCTCCATTTCAACCATCCAACTTGAAATTCTACAAATAATATTCCCATATATTTCACCATCACTCTGGACAATATACCCGAGATATCTAAAATGAGTACTCTTATTAAGGACTTGATTGCCCAAAGTCACAATCCCTGTGATGACCGGTTCATTCGGCCGGTTCGGTTGAACCGACCGAACCCCCTCCTTATTAAATCAAGAAAAGCAGATCACGTAACTTCCTTGTTTTTGCGGCAGAGAGCGGCTAGGCGGACCGAGCGCAGAAGCGGACGTCCGTTTTCATACGAAGAAGGTTCGTTTTGCTATTTTGAGTGGAATGTTGTGATTAGGGATGAAATTCGACAACTCTGAACTCCTCTATTTTTATCGTTAAAGAAGTGGAATTTAGGAAGAAGTGAGAGGAACCGTCGAGAGGGAGAAGGAAGGAGGTTTGTAAAAATTTTCTTCCCTTTTTCGTATAAATTGTCTTGGGTTATTTCATCTAAACCTAGATATACTTTTCATAGAAGAAAAAGAAAAGAATTGAAGGCAAGGGAAGGATTTTGGGAAATGAACAAGAATTTAGATATTCCCAATTGTAAGTGATCTTTCTACGATATAGTTTTTATTAAATTGTTGTAATTAACCATTTCTTATATAAATTATATTGTATGGATTTAATGAATTAGAAAGGAGGAAATCAATAGTAGGAGTTGAATTCTTCAAGGAATTTAACAAGGACGAAATTTGAGACTGAGGTATGAATCACTTAAACAGATGTTATTGAGAAGTTTGATAAAATTAATTATATGTAACTTTCTTTACTGTGTATCTCCTTAGGTGGTAACAAAATCAAAGACTTAGAAGATTCAAAGTGGGTATTTGTGAAATTTCTTTTATTGTATATTTTTTTGTTTGCTTTGAAAGGAGCAAGTATTCAATTGATTAAAGCTTATATATATATATATATATATATATATTATATATATATATAATATATATATATATATATATATATATATATATATATATATATATATATATATATATAATGTTAGAAAACTATTATACGAAATAAATTTTTGTACAAGTATGGATATGTGAAAGAAGACGTATATGAAATAAGAAAGTATATATATATATATATATGAACGAACAAGACATGAGAAAGAAACGAGAAGTGAAAATGAAAGGCATACATATACTTATATACATAAGAATGTAAATAAATAAATGTTTAAGAAATGATATAAATATAATTGAGAAAAAGGGAAAAGGAAAAATATTATAAATGCAAAGTTTACAGGAGTTCACCCCCGTATGGTACTGGCTGGGGAAGCAACGTACCCGTGCATGAAAAATAAGAAAAAGGTTATGGAAATGAAAAAGGAAATGGAAAGGATTATACCTTTGGTACAATTAGACGATGCTCCTGAACAAAATGAAATAAGTAAAATAAATAATTGTTAAAGTAAATGTTATCAATGAACATGCTATGATATGAAAAAGGTAAAGAAATGAATACGTTATAATATGTATATGAAATGAAATGAAATAAAGAAAGAAATATGCCTCAAATTTTAAATTAATTCACCAATATCAAATGTTATGTATACATAAATATATATATGTACATTGTACTTTAAAATATGTAAATTATTTTAATTGTTACCCACTAAGTTTACACTGTAAACTCAAACCCTAAATTAATGTTTCAGGTAAGTCCCCAAAGAAAAGAAATAGCTGAAAGATAAGAATTTGTTTATAGAAGCCGACGTGCAAATGACAACAGGTAATTTACATTTTGTGTTTTAGTGGCTCTTCAGTATAAATGTAGTAGTATAATGTTTAATAAATTTTATCGTTTGACTTTTCGTACCCGCCTCGTTAGATCGAGCATCCGGGCCGGGTCATGACAATCCCCCCATTAGATATATTACTACTATAATTACACTCCATGTATTCAATTTTAAATCTACTCAAACAAAAACCTTTAGACTCCAAGGTTAACCTCCATAATTCAAGTTTACATTAAACTCCCTCTCTAGTCTTATCAATAAGAAGAATATCATCAGCAAAAAACATAAAACGGGGTACATCCTCCTGCAAATGTCTAGTAAGAAAATCCATAACTAAAGCAAAAAGGTATCAGCTTAAAGTTGATCTTTGATTTAATCCAAATAAAATAGAAAAATACTTGGTCCAACCTCTTTGTGTTTTAACACAAATAACAACTCTTGCATTCATATCCTTAATGACTTGAGTATAAGCATTACTAACTTTTTTTTCTTTTCTAAAACTCTCCATAGCCCTTATCTTGGAACTTTATCATATGCTTTATGTAAATCAATAAGTATCATAGGTAGACCCTCCTTATACTCCTTATACTTCTCCAAACCTCAAAATAAATGTATAGCTTCTGAAGTTATACTAGACCTGCCCGGCATGAATCCAAATTAATTTTGAGAAACATTAGTATTATGTCATAACATATGCTCAAGAACTCTCTTCCAAAGTTTTAAAGTATGACACATTAACTTAATTCCTCTATAATTCTCATACTCTTGTGCATCACTTTTATTCTTAAAAATAGAAATCAACACACTCATGCACTCATTTGACATCTTTTTAGTCTTCAAAATAATATTGAAAAGTTTCACAAGCCAATAAATTCTTTTATCTCCTTAGCATTTCTACACTTCTTTTGGAATATCATCTAGTCCAACAACTTTTCCACTCTTCATTTTTTTAAAGCCTCTTTAACTTCGGTTTTACATATTTGGCCCTAAGGCCCTCCTTAGTATCTAATCTATTATATAAATCATTAAAAGCTAAATTCTTTGCATCGCATATTGCTTTCTTAAACTCCTTGTGAGCTTTTTTTATATTTCCTAATTTTCAGAGTTCTTACATCTAAACAGATTTTTATAACAAAGTTTATTATTTTTTATCTTTTCATGCACATTTTGATTCCACCACCAATTGTTTATACGATTAGAAGTTTTTTCTTTTGATACTTTAAATGCATCATTTGCAACATTTTTAATATCATTACATATTTTTTCCCACAACATTAACTTTCTAATGTATAGTCATAATCTTAAAATTATTTTTTGGTGTTATTTAAATGCCCCCATCTAATCCAAGATAATATTTTATTTTATTTTTCATATTTTACCCCTTTATCTTAAACTCTAAAACAAATAAGCAATGCTGAGTACATAAACATTCACTTGAAATAACTTTTCAATCTTGGCAATCTAAACAATTTATTTTTCTTATAAGAAAATAATCAATCTGAGTATTATTATATTTATTCTTATAAGTGATAAGATACTCTTCTTTTTTCTTAAATATGATGTAAGCAATTATTAGGAATGATCTTTCTTTATTAGATTTAAACGAGAATTTGACTTTTAATAGGACGCAATACTGGAAAAGGATTCATATAGCCGACCCCGCGTAGTTGGATAAAGGATTGATGTTGTTGTTGTTGTTGTTGTTGTATGGTGTAAGCAATTATAAAATCATAAGCCACAGAAAAATATAATATAGTCCTATCGCTTTCATTAATCTCTCTAAGCATATAACCACCATGAATGCTTTTAAAATCTTCTACCCTATTACTAATATGTCCATGTAAATCTCCTTCAATAAAAACATTTTCTTCAAAAGATATCTTTTGTATTAATTCTTCTAAGCTAATCTAAAATTTTAATTTTGAACACATATCCAAACCTAATTGAGGAGTATAAGCACTTATGATATTAATAATCTTAGCATCAACAACAATATATAAAGATATAATTCTATCTTCAATTTTATTAATTTCTATCACATTATTCTTCAAACTTTTTATATATAATCACACCAATCTCATTTCTAGTATGAATCATACATGAATACCATAATTTAAATCTTAAATTATTAATCTTCTTAGTCTTCCCTACAACCCATTTAATTTCTTGAATGCATATAATATTTATCTTCCTATGAATCATAATATCTATTAATTATATTAATTTGCCTGTAAGAGAACCTATATTCCATTAATTTGTATTAGTATAACTATCATATGAAAATTGAGCACACCAAAAAACATTAATTACAATATCCTTTGTCAGCAACTCCATAGAAAATAAAAGAAATATGTTGAATTAATATTGAACCTTGATATATGGCATCCTAGCAAACTCTTTCCTACTTCTTACCACAATCATATTAGGTCCTGTCACATCAGTTTTGGGGAACACCCTAGCATTAACAAGACTCAAACTAAAATTTATTTCATTAGTTTTGGCATTAGTTTACAATTGATTTTCAATCTAACATCAACCTTTAGGCTTTGTTTGTTTGAGCGTTTTTTTTTTTTTTTTTTTTTTTGCCTTTTCCGTTTGGTAACGGAGGATTTTTTTTTTTTTGTTTGGTTCGTCAAATCACGTTCCCAATAACTCCTTTTTTTCATTTTTCTGCAATTTTGAGAAAGCTTTTTATATATGCTTCTCCGTTAGAAAACTCCATTTTTTGAACTAATGTTTTTTAAAACTGTCTTTAACAAAAGCACAAAAAAACAAACGAAGCCTTAATCTTTCTCATCCAAAGTTTAGATATGGGACCACCAATAATGTTTTAAATTGTAATCTAATTAGTATAAATTAGATTAATTATTACTTAATTAAAGTGATAATATGGTATTCTTCAACACCATGGATTTTTCATCATGATCATTAATCTTATCCCAATTATTAAGGATTGATTTTATGAATCATAACTCTACATCTTTGATCTACTCATTTTCCTTCAACATAAATTTTACCTGATAATCGAATATGTACATTTTATGCTTTTTTGTTGTACATATCCAAACTACCTAACTGTATTTTTTGTTACCTTATTTGCAATAAATGATACTCCCACTACCCAAACCACCTTTTTTTTTACCAACACTCAAATTCATAAAACATGATCTTTTAAATAAAATTTGATAAAATTCTCCTTTAAAATTTTCATGATAGTATCATACTGCATAATACATTTCATAGTTTAAAATTGCGCAATATGAGGCTCGCCTTGAGGCCTGCCTTTGCGCAATTCCAGTAAAAAACGCCTCGATGCTTACGCCTCGAGTTTTTGTTATGAGGCTTACGCCTCAACTTGGTTGAGGCCCGGCTTAAGGCCCGACTCGCCTCACTAGCATGAGGCTTACGCCTCACGCTATATATATTAAAACTTACAAAAATCTTGAAGTAAATGCCCGAAATTGGACTCTATAGGAGAGGAGGAAGGGGAGAGAGCAGTTCATCATAATGATGATTCAAATGAAGAACCCCTTAGTGATGACAGTGCTGATGATTTATGAGTTCTTATGTGATATGTCATTGCTATTTATTTTTAGAAATTGGAATTATATATTAATGAAAAGAATACTGGGATTTGGGAAAGATAGAATTTTGAGTTGAACTATATTTCATGTTGTCTTATTAGTGGGATATTTTGACTTCACTTTATATCCAAAACGCCTTGAGTCTTATGCCTCGCCTCACGAATGAAAAACACCTCAATACCCCAATACGTAATTTTAAACATTGATACATTTAAGATGCCTCTAATTAATAACTACCAAGTATTAATAATTCCATAATATCAACATTATTTTGTAATACAATAGATCCAAGATACTTCAACTTATTGCATCTAAGTATTCAATTTATCTTCTAGTAACATCGACTAATAATTACTAATGTCATTCACATTAAAATTGTACATTTACATATCATTGTAAATTAATCAGTTAAAACAAACTAGTTATATCAATTGCAAATGCACTATTTATGATGAGAACAGTAAGTTCATTATATGAAATATAGTATTATTTTAATCATTTAAACAATTGGCATTAATATCACAGTAGCTTTTTTATCAAACAACTTCAACTCATGCAGCGTTTTAAAAAGGGATTTTTACATAGATACCACATAACAAAAGATCAAACATCTAAATTTAATATTAGATATGTAAATACATAAAAATTATGCAGAATGTATGTAAATCCCTCCCTTAACGATAATCATAACAGTGATTTCACGAAACAGTTATCTGGTTAGTCGACATCAAAGCGCATAACAACATTGCTAAATCAGCGCCATAAAACAAACTAATAACACTGCCCCTCTTTGCAACGCCTATTTCTAGAATCATTCATGCCTTTCACTCACCAGGAAACGTGTTTCCCAAGTTAATCACGACTGACTTAATGCTAATAGTTTGCCAGTGTAACTTTAAAGAAGTTGATCGCTTTTAATAGAGCATTTATGTTTATCTAGGGCATTTCATCGTCACTTAAGGTTTCTGCGGCGATTAATGAAAAGATGAACAAGGTTTCCGAAAGCAAGCCATGAAGATCTATTAGATTCAACGATGAATCTAAAGGGCGAGACAATTAAGCAGACCTGAACCGCCGTTACAGCGCGAATGGCAGTGAGAGGATGATCCTGAACTGGCGTACGAGGAAGCGAGAAGGTTGAGTCATCAGCGAGGTAATCCCGGCGGCTGAACTCCATGCTGCAATGAAAACGTAGTGGTCTCCGTGATCGACCGGACGCTGCTATTGCAGTTGAAAAAATTGTAATTTGGTATGGACTAGGCTAGAGAAAGGCTGGCCTACTCGACGGATAGATCCCATTGGATCATGAACTTTTATTTGGTCCGGTCACAGGACCTAGCTCTACGTTCGGCCGCCAGTAGAATCGCACCACACGTTATCACTATTTACCGCATACCCCGACA
Organism: Dendrobium nobile; assembly: GCA_022539455.1. NCBI lineage: Eukaryota > Viridiplantae > Streptophyta > Magnoliopsida > Asparagales > Orchidaceae > Dendrobium > Dendrobium nobile. The sequence continues at coordinate 62,073,364 of CM039733.1, read as the reverse complement.
ACCCGACCCGGAACAGACCCTGGATGGCTCGTTATTTCTCGATTTTGCTAGGTATTGCTCGGTATTGCTAGGTATTGCTCGATTTTGCTCGGCAATAACTAATACCGAGCAATACCGAGCAAATACCGAGTAATACCGAGCAATACCGAGTTGTACCGAGTTTTTCTAGAAAACTCGGTACAACTCAGTATTGCTCGGTATTGGTTTTCACAGAGCGGTATTTCTCGTTATTGTCAAGCAATACCTAGCAATATCAAGCAATATCGAGCAAATACCGAGCAATATCTGGCAATACGCGAACATAGCATTCTCGGGTTCCAGTCCGGGTCAAGTCGACGGGCCGCGCAATAAAGAGTAAGAGCACGTGGCGACATGTTATTGGCGGCCGAACGTAGCTCTACGTCCGGTCAGAGGACGTAATAATTGTAAATTGAGCTATATAAGATTTTTTTTATATGACCGTCTGCTGTCACACCTGGCTTCACCGAGCGTGCTTGACGATCCCCCGACCGCCCTACCGGACCACCCACGCTATATAAGGGATGTTTGATTGGAAGCAAAGTGAAAGTAAAATAAAATAGAGTAAATGTATGGGTTGTTTGGTATCGGATTTATAGTGGGATTTAAGTCGGATTTAGCTAAATCCAGCCAAACAGTTTTTATGCTCATATTAAATCCCAGGATTCCGTAAATCCCGGATTTATGGATTTACGGCTTAAATCTGGGGTTTATTAAATCCCTCGGGTAGCTGGATTTAACGGGATTTAAGTTGGAGCAAAAAACTTACCTGTGACCCCGGTGTCTTCAACTGTAGTTTTGCCCTATTTTTACAAACGAATAGAGACATTCATCTTCACAGCCGCCTCAACCTCACAAATTCTTCTCCTCTTCGTTAATCTGCTTCGATGCGTCTGCCTCAAGCAACAGGTAGTCAACTTTTTTCATTTGTTGTGTAGATCACAATCTTCTAGTGGAGAGCTTTTTTTTTTATTGTAAAGTCTAATGTATGCCTTGGAGTAGCACGGACCTGGAACCTAGCTTTTCTTCACATTTTTCATGAAAACTTCTATTATTTTGGGAACAACAGAGAATAATAACTAGATTGTTAAATTTTTCGTATGGGCTAATTTGATTGCTTGTACATAGAGAACATGTATTAAAATATTTTATTTTGTTTTCACTACATTGTGTGATATGAAATTATTACATTTTAGAAGTCCTTAAGGTATTTGAAGAGTTTTTGGATGTAGTAGCTTTCAACTCTTGACGGAGAAGCGATTCTTGGCAATTTTGGAGGATCTTTGGCATCTGGTGGTTCTCTGTCGGCCTGATATGGCCGACGGAGCACCTTGGTGCGGCTTTGGCAATCAAATTTTTGATTAGCTAAAGGTGTTTTGTGCAGAGATGTAATTTTGATGAAGATTTGTCCGGCAGAGATTCTCCTTTGGACCAATGATTTTGGTGTATCTTTTGATTTGAAATCATTTTTGGCCGATTTTTGCATGTTGCAGATCTCCATTGGCTTGGTTTAGCTTCCGATTGTGTGGGATGTGGTTATCCTACTAATATTAGATTCTTGATTGATTTTTGTGAGACTTCAAATCTGAAGGTGCTTTTGGAGGAGTTTTTGTGTTGGTTCTTCATTACCTACAACATTTCTTGGAATGAATTTTGTATTGGGGCAAAATTCGTTATTATGTGCGTTAATTGGAGTTTAGGTTTTCTGTGGTTTATAGATTTTCTTGTTTCCATAATTGGTTTGAACGTGTTCTTGATGTGTGATCGTTTTATGTTTATGAGATGGTTGGTGTATGGGTGTTTTGATTGTAAAGGTGGTTCTTTCTATTTTAAAGAACCGGTTTCATTTGGATGCTTGAAGATTCTTGAAGTCAATGCAGTCCTGTTGATTATTTTGATGACATCGGTTATAGACAGACACAATTTTGGTATGATTGTTGCTAGTTATGCAGATATTTAGAAGGATGTATTTTGTAATGCCGAAGTTACTTCTTTGATCTATGAGGATCAAGTCTTGTTTGAGGTCGTTTCTTGGCTTATTGATGTTGGAGCTGTGCTATTGCTTCGTCGACTTTGTTTGGATCGTCTAAAGTGTTTGTTGTTGGACGCATTGGTGAAGAATCTAGGTGGGACCATATCCCAACTAAGCCAATGGATGCTACTGATTTGATCTTTGGAGATCTTGGCGTGATTGTTGAAGACTTAAAGGGAATGGAGACTTTAAAGTTCCTGTCTGCCAGTGGATCGACTAATTTGATGAGTTTGTTGGTTGATGTCTGTAATGACAAGGTGGTTGTTTGGTCTCTTGATTTTCAGTTGTTCTTTGAAGAACAAGTCTTATTGGTTAAAGACTTCAAGGGTTTGAAGTTTTTTTGTTTTTCTCTTGTCATTGTGATGAGAGTGGTGAGGATTATCAGTTCGGTTGGCTTTGGCAATGATGAGGCCGATTATTGGCCTCTTGAGGTGGTTGTCGGTGTTATTGCTTCATCGACTTTGCTGTGTTCATCCATGGTGGTTATTATTAGATGCATTGAGGTTTTAGCGGATTCATCTCTAGATTGGAGCTTGTTGGTCTCTAAGGATGTTGAAGATGGTCACTGTGGTGTTTTGACAGCCATTTTAGTTGCTCATTTTCTTTTTGTAGTTTGTTGTTTTTTTTATTTTCTTGTAGGGTTTTTTGTACTGTGAAGTTATTGTAATGAAATGTGGGATTTTTACTAGGTTTTATTTTTCATCTCTTGGGAACTCTGGGATACTAATCAACTTTTTAGGTTGTTTTAATATTTGGTGACCCCATCACCCCAATGGATTTAAAACGAAATTTATTAGATCACATATTCATTATGATAGTTTTAAAGGACTTATCTTTGCTTTTTAGTTTGTAATAGTTGTTTCTTTTTTAATGCAATTTGCATTTCTTAAAGAAAAAGTATTTGAAGAGTTTGCAGTACTATTAATTTCAAATAACGGATACTATTAAAAACACTGTTTTGTGGAGATTTTTTTTTTTTGCAACAAAGAATTTTTTCCTTTATTTTGGTGTGATGCAATGAGATGCTAGTACCTGATTGGAAACTATACCTTTCATGTTACAAAAACCTAAATATCAAAGTAGCAGAATATATTGAATTTTCATTGTTAGCATCTCTTCTCAAAATGAATGTAGTGATAAATTAATTATTTTTAGATTACCTCGAGCATTGTTATTTAATTTTTTTGGTAGTAAAATGATTATGATAAATTAATTCAGAATGAAGCGAATATTTAACATCGGGTTTGGCAAAGAAAATTTTGAATCGGTGAGCGACGACAAGCCATCTAATGCCATCTATCTCAAAAATTATGGGTTCGCTCTTGATTGCAGAGTTTGTGAAGCAAAAAAGAGTATTACTCATGAAAATACTCTATAAAATTTACTTACAAATGCGAGATCAATCAAATTATATACTTATAGTATTTTCTTGAAGAGATTTCTAAAAGGCAAGGTTTAGCTCATGCTAGTAGTATCTTTCAACCTCATGCAGCTGAAGATATCTCTATCCACTCCGGCCAACACAAAAGCACCTCTTGAAACCCTAAGTGGTCCGAGGAGCACAACGACGTGCTTTTGAGCTTCTCTTTAATCAATTCTTGCATGAAATTATATGTAATGGTAACTTAAGGAGAGAGTAGTGGTCAAAATTGTCGTTGTGTTAAATAGGAGGTTGGGTACGTTTTACATTGAATCATCAGTAATGATTAGGTTCAAGAATATGAAAGCTGACTTCTGAACGCTGTATCAATTAACAAATCAGAGTGGTTGGAGTTAGGATGAGGAATTACACATTCTAATTGCTACTGATGAGCTTTGGGATGAAATTGTATAAATCATACTTATCTTATGCATTTTAAAGTTAGGTTTAACATCACATTATGTTAATCCATGATGTATAATCAAAATGCAAGTGACTCCATATCTAATTATTTTATACTGTAATAGATATGCAATTTCAAGAGCTCAATAACAAGTTTGATGAAATAACTATAATATTACTTATGTTTGTGACATGTTTGAATCAATGTCATTCATTTTCAGCTTTTGATAAAGAACGATTAATACGCCTAGCAAAATTTTATTCCTTGGATTGTTTAGACATGGATCTCATCATATTAGGCAATCAAATTGAGAGTTTTATTATTGATGTGAGATTGAACGATACATTTATGAATTTAAAAGGACTTCGAGAACTTGCTTAGAAAATAGTGGAGACGAGAAAAAATGATATTTATCTTTTGATGTTTCTACTTATAAAACTTACTTTGATTTTTCCAATTGTTACAATAATAGTCAAATGAGCATTCTTTACAACGAATGTTATAATCTTCTACACAATCATATGGGAGACTCATGGATAAATGATTGACTAGTTTTATTAAAAAAGATTTATTTAATTGTATTGATAATGAAATAATTGTACAACTATTTCAAAATATGAAGATTTATTTAAAAAAACCATCATAAATCTTTTTTATTCAATAAATTGTGCCCCCACATGAAAAAAACCGTTACTCCGCCCTTGTCGACTGCCTCTGCCACTCCGCTGCTACCCACCACTGGCTACCATCCACCCCAATCATAACCTTCTTATAATTTACATAGCATTAAATTTACTTCAAACCAAACAAAAAAATTAAAGTCCTGCATTCCTTTTTCACTCATCTAAAAGTAGATTGGCTATTGTCGATGAAAGAGTAGATGAGAATCTATTTTAGAAAATGAGCGTGGGAAGTAATTTAGTGCATAAGCATTAAGATCAAGGTTGGAATGCTTATTAGTAAAGATCACATGCTAATATTATGATAGTTTTATAATTGGGATCTTATAGCCTCATGATTATTTACATAATGAAAAAAAAAACAAAGTATTCCTTGAAAAAATTTATTGGTGGATTGGTAAGATTGTCATCAGTAATTAAAAAAATTATTAGATTGAGTTTACTAGAATCATTGTTTTTTTCCTAGGATGATGAAGGATGTACAAGGAGTAAAGGTTTGTAATGTGGTCATTGGAATGGGACTTATGGCATTTAGGATTGAATATAGACCAAAGGAAAGGCTGGCGAAAATTCTTAATCAACCCTATCTCCTCTCCTTAACTTGAAAGAGGGAATGACAATCCTTGCTAATTTAAAGATCACGTAGGTTTTTATTAGATTTGACTCCATCATAAACATATTATTATAAAAAACTCAAATAAGCTCATACCAAAATGGAGAGGCACAATAAAGGAGGATCCTTAGGCCAAATCATTAGAACTAGAGAAATATATCACACCCTAAATCCTTAGAGTGTTTGATATACCTTTTTTAGGTTTATGTTAGCTTAGTTTATATTAGAGTGAGAGGTGTTAAGAATCCTATGGCTAGAGGATGACTTTGGGGTGATAGGATTATTTTTCTGACATGGTTATTAAAAAAATAATATGGGAATGAGAAGAAAATTCTTATGAAAAAAAATTTATGTTATCCAATATATAAAATAAAAACGATTAAGCGAGAAAGTGACAAATAACTTATCCTTCAATCTTGAGGGCTTCAAAAACCATCTAAACTTGGCCTTAAAATATTAGTGAAGAGAATTCCAAGTATTTAAGAGAGGTGGAGGGAGGCTATTTATAAAAGATAGACGATATTGTTTGGTAACTTTCTAAATTAAAAGTAGAGTAGGATTGGGTGAAGGGTATAAATAGACAATTATGGCTTTTGAATGCCTTCGAATTGTCTTGAATGCTTTGGGTAAATGAAATGAGTCAAATGCTAATTCTTAACATCTCATCCTTGGAATCCAAGGAGTCAATTTAGGGGGCCAATGCATGCAATCCCATGTGGAATTGGAAAGTAACAAATTAATTATTGTAGAATTTATGGGTGCTTACCAAGATTTATGGTTATCCATCAACTTGATGGCTGCCCATTATTTGTAATGGTGACATATTAAGTTTTGAATTTTTAGAGTATTTATTTATTTTGACTAAAATAGAAAAATAAAATATATATGATCATACGTACTCATGCAAGCAGATTAAGTATTCTTACATGACTTCTACGTGTAAAAAAAAATTCCTTAGCTAATAGTTTTGTTAATAGATCTAGCTATGAGGTGATGATTCATATTGACAAACACTTGTGTAATATTTTCTTGAATAAAATAAGGACAACTTTTTTATATGTTTAGTTTTATAGTGTTAGATAAGGCTTTTTTGATTTGTTTTAACCACTCATGTTATATCACAAAACTAAGATATGATCTAACTCATGTTTATAGTCCTCCAATAGTTACCTAACCCATGGCAATTATGCAACCCAACTACATACTATGACATACTATAACTTTGTTGTGTTTAAGGTAACATAATTTTGCTTCATGTCAGACTTAAAAGATAAAAGATAGTTCTAAGAACTTGCGAGTACCTTATGTGCTCTTTTGGTCAAGTTTGCATCCTTTATAGTCATCATTAGAGTATCTATGACCATAAATGAAAGTTCATTCTCAGGATACCATAACCTAAGCTTAGATATACCAATCAAGTATCTAAAAATCCTTTTTACAATAGTGCAATGGGAATCCCTATAATTAGCTTGAAATAACACATGGTCTAATAACAAATAGTATGTCAAGCATACTAGCAGTTAAGTATAATGATGAACCTTTCATAAAATTATAAAGCACATATTAATGATTTTGGGTAGCCTTTTAATTATATTAATGACAAGAAAAGGATGTGGATTTTTTGTTTGACATTTTTTAGAGGTGTTTTAGAGTTTATGGTAGAATGATGAGGGTTTTAGAATGGTATATTAGTAGGAATTCCAAGATTAGTCGAATTTGGGATAGTTTGAGATGATTTGAAAGATCACTTTGTGGAGTGACTTTTCTGTGAGATAAATAGTTAAAAGTGATGGCAGGAGGTTAGTTTATGATGTGAACTTATCATCTGAAGTTGATGATAGAGTTTGATAAAGTTTAGGAGGATGTTGAAGTGTGGATAATAACACTAAGTTCAAGTGTTCCCTCTCTTGGCCGATGGCTATATAGAAGTGTTTAGATTGCTTTATAGTTTGGGTACCACAACGGTATAGTGCCCCCCAAGACTTAGCCTCAAATAGAGAGCTCAATGCCGCAGCTTCAGTGTCCCCAATGCCACAGTGCTTCCCTAATCACTTAAGTGACTTACATTTTTGTTTTCCCAAATGAAATTCTAAACTTCTCTAGACTTAATTTAGCACCATATGACTAATGAAATCTAATTAAATAAACATTGAGTCTATTGCCCAAAATTTGAGACTATGAGTGTTATATTCTCCCCTTCTTACAACAATGGCATCCTCAACATTTTAAATCCCAAACTTCTTTAGAATAGATCTGAATAAAACTACCTTATCTCTAATTCTTTCTCTAAGGAGGCTTCCTTCTCAGACCTATGTTACCATTATACCTTTACCATAAGTATTCATTTATCCCTCAACTTCTTGACATCAAAAACAAGGATGTGCTTTGGTTCTTCCTCATATGTTAAATTCGATTGAACCCCTACTTCTTCTTCCAAAATTTTATACTCAAGATTAAACAACTTCTTTCTCAAAATAAAAACATGAAACACATTGTGAATAACAGACATACAATTAGGTAACATTAATCTATAAATAACTTTCATATTTTCTAAATGATTGTAAAGGGTCCAATAAATCTTGGGCTCAATTTGCTATTTATTCCAAATTTATTGACTTGTTTTATTTGGCTAACCATCAAGAAAAACAAATTCATTAGCTTGAAATTCAATTATTTTATGCTTTAAATTATTATACTTCTCCTACCGATCCCGAGCTACTTCCAATCTCTTCTTGATTAATCTAATTTTCTCAATGGCATTATCAACTATTTTAGGCCCAATTAATCTTCTCTCTCCTACTATAGTGCAAGCTAATGATGTATTACATCTTCTGCCATATATAGCCTTACATTGAGCCATTCCAATATTAGATTGATAACTACCATTATAAGCAAATTTAATCAATGGAATGTGATCTTCCTAACTTCTTTCAAAATGTAATATGCATAATCTACAAAAAATCTTCCAAGATTTGGATAATCCTCTCAAACTAACCATCTATTTGGGGATGAAAAGTTGTACTAAAACTCAACTATAACCTATGCCTTCCTGAATTTTCTTCCGTAATTTGAAAGTAAACCTACCATCTCGATAAAAATAATCACCTTAGGGGCACCGTGTAGTTTGAGGATTTTCTTTACATATGATTTATGAATTGTTCTTGCATTTAATGCCTCATAGATGGATTTATAATCCAATATCTAATAGTGTAAATAAATTCTTCCCAAGAAATCTCATCATTTATTTTACCATAAACTATTTCCCTCTGCTAGCCTACCCACCAATGCTCAGCTTGTAATGCCCCAAAATAAAATTTGGAAGAATTCTTTCTTTTAACAGTAACAATAACCACTATAGCTAGTTAATTTCCTTTATCAATAATATAAAATGGTGACAAAAATACTTTTATTAATAAAAAAATTAATATATTTATCTGTATTCATACTCCAAAAATTATATACAATAATGAGAGTTACACAATCACAATATATAATTTATTTGCTCCTAACAATAAAAGAATAATTAAACCAAAAATGGAGGATCCTGTAATTAATCAGTCTCACACTAAATATTCTCTTTCCTAACTTGAAATTATTTAAACCATATATAATGAGAAGAAAAAAAACCCAGTAGGTCACTAAATCCTACCAGTGAACTTAAAGCATGATAAATAAGTAGTATGCATGTCTTCAGTTAGTTTTTAATAATAATAGTCAATATGATTATGAATTTGTGCATAAATAGTAAACCGAATACAGTAACAATAAAATATATGTAATAATAGAATAGTATGATATTGTTGCTAATAAAATAGTATATTATATAAATAGTGAAGCTTGTAAACCTATAAACCAATACATCTGTCAAATCGATAAAGCAATTATTATAGCAATACTATCAAATCCATAAAAAAATTTATATAAATCAGTAAAATAGAAACATCTATAAAGATTATATGAATTATATATGTGCATAAAATCATATAAGAGTACATACTTAATATTCAATTATTATAATTAGTATCAATCGATATCTTATATTATATTCTCAGTAATAAGAATTGTGTGCCAATCGGTATCTTATATCACATGCTCAATAATAAAAATTATGTGCTAATCAATAAATTAGTAAGTCGTGAATCAATAATAGAAATAATATCAATATCTATAGAATATGTGGCAATAATAGTAAAATAATATAGTAAAATTGGTGGCAATAATTATACAATAGTATAATAACACTAACATTAACTAGTAGAAAAGTAAAATAAATTAATATAATGGATTAGTGCATTAACATATATTCTAGTAATCACACTAAAAAAGTAAGGAGTTCTAACTTACACATTATTTTTCTAGTAGTCAATAATCAATAATCAGTGATTAGTAACAATTGGCCAGTAAACAGAGTTATCACTCATTACCGATCGCCACAATAATAACTCCTTAAAACTTCCAATCAGTGAATTACATGAATCAGTAAAAGGATAACATCAAACTACTATATTTAAAGAATAGTTCATTGATCCACCATCCTATATAGGTTAGTCAGTCACCAGCCAAGGTTAGTAAAACCAGCCTTTACATATCCTCACCCATTACTTTTACAAATATTGTAACAGTAATAATAACTAGTTATTATGCAATCACATGCTCATATTCTTTCTCAATGTCTGTATTTACAGTATGCTTATATTAAAATACCAAAAGTTCTATTATATGTAAATTGTGCAAAAACAAATCTAAATTTTATTTTACTTGATAAAATTATGAAATTAACTTGTTAAAATATATATAATAACAAGTAATATAATATATCAAAATTGTGTGGTAGAAGTTCACTAAATCTAGAGAAAATATAATAAAAATAGTTTAGAAGAAATTAAATGGTTGAAATCAAAATATTTGAAAATAGAAATAAAATAAAAGTTACCTACCACAATCTAAACAATTTTCACAAAAATGATGAAAGGGATCGACAACCAAAACATGGACTTTCTCTTTCCTCTCTACTTTAATCCTCCCCCTTTTATTCTTCCTTCCATGGAAAGCCATCATAGTAGTGGGGTATATATATATATATATATATATATATATATATATATATATATATATATATATATATATATATATATATATATATATATATATATATATATATATATATATATATTATAGTGTGTAGTGCCCCAGCCCCACAATGTTGCATACTAAATTTAGAATTCTTGTATAAAAGGGTCTTCAATATGATGATGATAACTTCTAGCACCGATGTGCTCACAAGTCTAGCACCACAGTGTTCATAAGCTCAACACAGCATCGCTCAATTTCAAAAAAAATATGAAAATTTCATTTTAACTTAATTTTTAAAACAAACGGGGTTGTTATAATGAACCCGCCTTAGAAAAATATCATCTCCAATATTTTCTTTAAGAATTCGAGTATAAGTTGGTATAAAATAAATTCATTCCAAAATAAATCAATTCAAAAATCTAAATTAAGTCAAAATTAATTCAAAAGCTCGCAAAAGATTCACATCAAATCAATAATCAATATCTATCATACAATTATTTCTTGGTTCAATCACATGCTATTCACTTATGAAATAAAATGATATTTCAATCAATTATGCAAAATAAATTTCTTACCTGTCAAACTCTCAGGTTATTGTCAATCTTCATAATACTACAAGTTATACACTCATGGCATCCTTGGAGTAGGTCCTATCGGTACTAGTACAACAATTGACTCCCTCTGACAACTCTAACATCAACCCTATTCATAAATCTTTCATTGTACATTCTCAAATCCTACAATCCTCTATCCTTCAATCTACCTACTTTGTCCTGCTCTAAAATTAACTTTTCCTCCAAATCCTTTCTGAGGACAATCTATTATCTTATATACTTATTGGCCATATTGAAAACATTATACTATCAGAAGGTAGCACTGTCCCAAATGTCTTCTTCCACAATGAATACATTCACTATAGCTGCCAGTAGATACTGTCAATCTTGTTCCCCTCAAATAAGTATATCTTTTTTTTTTGTCACTAATACAAACTTTCTTTATCCCTGCTTAATTCATTTATAGTCCTCCTGCTCACATTATACATATAGCCCACATCATGCTTGGATGCTTGTACTACCAAAGCAATCTCTATCAGTCTGGCCCATTTTATTAACTTAGAAAACTCTTGAATCTGTAGACGAACTAACATATGTCTCAACTCCCTATTCAATCCTTATAGAAATCTATAGCATTTTTTTAATAGTAGGGATCAAATGATGAGCGTACCTAGCTAATATAGCAAACTCAATTTAATGTTGCACCGTTATCTAAATCTCTATTCTAGTCTGATGAAAGTTTCTTATATCTATCATCTAGTTGTTGATGGTACAAACCACATCCTTAACACTAAAGCGAATTCTTTCCAAGTGATCTCAACATTAGTTTTCTTCTAAAATTTCTATTGTTGTTATCCAACCCACCATCTCTTAGCCTCTCCTTTAAATAGAAACATCGCTAGTGTCACTTTCCTATTTTTTGGACATTAATGTTCACAAAGATATTCTCTATCATTGGTAATCAATTTTTTGCAACATTTAGTCATACAGCTCCTTTTAATAGTGGGGGCTTCAGTTTATGAAATATTTATAAGTTTTATCCCTCTCTTATTCCTTACTCCCAGATGGCTTGCTCTGTGTACCACCCATTCCCTATGGTAAAAAATAATATTATTTCTATTTGAATAGTGCAGCTCTTGTACCGTCAGTCACACTCTAGCTAATGATAGAAAAATTAGACTTTACTTATCCTTGTGCATATTATCATTATAATATTATAACAACAAAAGTAACTAGCTATTACATAATTACATGCTCATATTCATTCCAATACTTGCATTACCAGTATGCTTATATTAAAATACAAATAGTTCTATTTTATGTAAATCATATAAAATAAAATAACTTTCATTTTACCAAATAAAATTATGAAATCAATTAGTCAATATGTCCAAAATAATCAATATTATAACATATAAAAAGTTGAGTAATATAAGTTCACTAAATTCGGGGAAATGAGAAAAAATTAATTTAAAGAAAATTAAAAAGTCTAAATCAAAATCTTTAAAAATAGAAATAAGATAAAAGTCACATACCACTAAATAAATTTCATAAAAGCAATGAAATGGATCGATGACCAAAACGTGAATTATCTCTTTCCTCTGTCCACTTTAATTCCCTCCCCCTCCTCTTCTTCCTTCTGTGGTAAGCCACAACACTGGAGGAATGAGGGAGGCGAGTGAAGAGAAGTATATATATATATATATATATATATATATATATATATATATATATATATATATATATATTGTAGTTTGTAGCGATGTTGCATCACCACCCAGCATCGCAACACTGCATGCTAAATTTAAAATTACTATTAAAATAGAGCCTTCAATGCTGTGGTGGCAACTTCTGGTTCTATTGCACTCATAAGCCCAACACTACAACATTAACAGGCTCAGTGTCACAACACACTAGTTTAAACAAAAATTTAACAATTCATTTCAATTTTATTTTTAAAATAAATCAGGTTATTATACAACTTCTCCATCCATAATGAATACCACCAATGGCCCTTTCCTACTCTCAAGACACCACATCCTGTCAAATGATTTCTCCAACATCAACCACCAATCTTCAATAGCTTGAGTTTTGATGGGGGCGATGCAGTAACCTAAGGAATTGTGAAAATAATTTAGAGCTATATCAATCCCTAAATAAAGCTTAGGTTTTCATGAATATAAAATTATAAAACCTCACTTAATATATGTAAATATGCATGCCTAATTAAGTAATATAATGATAGAATAGAGTATCAATCCCATGAGGAAGAATGTTTACATATAAATACTAGTATTGTCTACTTCAACTATAATAATTATCCTACTCAATAAAAATAAGTTTGTGAAGATTCAATCATTTAATTTAAAATAAAAAATAGTTAAATAAAACACTATTTGGATAAATTATTTTGGATTGATGGAATGTAAATATAATATGTTTCCTACTGATTCTCTTTTATATTGATATTATTCAAAGCATATTCAATGATCTCCTATACACTTCTCCTTGAATTTGTAAAGTTGCTTCCACAACGCAAGCTAAATACTCTAATAAAACGTATCTAGTACTTCTCTAAATTCCCTTAGTTGTTACTCCTAAGAAAAAATCAAAGAAATACTATAAAGAATGAAATAAAACATGTGTATAAACTCCTATACTAATATTATAAACATAATTAGTTATAGAAGAACATAGAAAATGAATTTCTATGTCGCGGTGCTTAATACACTTGCACCGCGGCACCCATAAATTGAACTAACGTTGTAGTGTTGAAGGGTTTCCTCCATTGCGGTGCTTGTTAACATGGACCCACTATTTAATAAATCGACGCATCACTATGTTGACACATCATGGCCTGAATGGTTATAATTATAATGTCACAGTGCTGCTGATGGTTAAGCACTTTGATGTCCACATGTTACGCGCCCCCACCCCCCCCCCCCCCCCCTGACTTGGCAGAGCTGGAATTTGTTTCCACGTAGTTACACATATAGAGACTGGGATATATGGCGCTATCAAATAGAGACTAGGCTTTATGGTGTTGACTCCTTTAATATTACAATGTTGTCTAAAAGAGATCGACTGGGCACTGCCATATCTATATTTGGGCACTCCCACAGGATCAATGGTGGCGCTGCGACGATATTGTGTTCTATGCCGTGGCGGTGCACCATACTTAAAAATTTTGCCTATTTCTTATATTTTCCTACACAAACACAACTAAAATAATACGTTTTCACAAACAAATTAATACATAAAATATAATATTATTTATACTTATCAAATCCTCCCTAGCTTAAATTCTTGCTTGTCCTTAAGCAAATAAAAGTTTGTAATTTTGATTAATTGATTAACCAAAATAACAAGTGAAAATATAAAATTATTAAAATATAGAATAATACATCACCATCTAGAATTACTAGGGCTAAATCAAAGCAATAATTCTAGTTTGAAAAAATAACAATAGTTAAACTTAATTAATCATTCTTGTTTTTACCTAATTTGAAAAAGTAGGTTATAGATTTAGTCATCATTAACTTTTCAATGTTGAAGTAAATAATATAGATTTAATAATTGGATATTGTTATAGTTAAAATTATACTTTCATTAGTTCACCATCCCTTATATTAGCTCTCTCATCTTATCTTTTAGTTTTTGTATAAGATTATGTTTCGAATCTTAAGCTTTCACTGATATCAATTTTTGAATGTACTCATGATTTTCATTGACATTTTTTATTTTTTATTTTTTTTTGTTAAGAACTATTTGTAGTTATTTTTTTCTTTTTCTTTTATGGAGTACATAATTAATGATTTTGAATATCAGCTTCTACTTTAGGATTCTCATATAATGTTAACAATTTTAATGTATGGACTTGATAAGATTAATAATTCCATTTTTAGGTTGGATATGATTCTAAATTTTAATCCACTCATATATACTTTTTAATACTAATTATTCATCTTATAATTTTAAAATTTAAATTCATAAATGTATAGCTTATAAATTTAAATTAGGATAATAGCTCAAATTTTCGAGTGAGTTAAGTATTAGTTTTTCTAACCTACGAAGTATAAATAGAGTTAATTTAAACTTGAATATAAGAATTTGCAATTAACCTATTTTTTCATAATTCTTAATTATCATTTTTGTAAGAGTTAACTAAATCATCAAAATATAAAAGTAATTGAAGGAAAATAATAATTTAAGTATGAAGGGAATTTGCTAATATGTAAATAAGCACATAAACAAATATTACAAATACACACTCATATGAGTTATAAAAAGTGCGTAGAATATATGTTGAACTTAAAACAAAACATATCATTATATTAACATGACTTATACTAACATCACAAATACATGGGTTGCCTTCCAAAAGACCTCAGTTTTAAGTCTTCGGTTGGACTATAATGAAAATGCAAAATGAAATAAAATAAAATAACACTACAGGAAAATCACTTATTACCGGCGGAATTTTCCGGCGGCTTTCCGGCGGTCAAATTTCCAGCGGCTTTCCGGCGGCGTTCCGGCGGTTTTTGATGGCTTATTTCATACAAAAATTTCCGGCCTTTCCGGCGGTTTTCCGACGGCTAATTTCCCCGCGAAATTTTGCGACGGCTAATTTCCCGCAAAATTATCCCGCGGAATTTTCCGACGGCTTTCCGGCGGCTTTCCGACGGATTACCGGCGGCTTTCCGACGGATTACCGGCGGCTTTACATAACTAGTTTATTTTAATTATCAATTAAAATAAAAATTTTAAATTAATAATGTTTAATTATAATATTCAGACTTGTTTAATATAAATAAAAAAATACTTAGTTTTAACAGTTTTGCAGAAACGGCGCATTGGTCAGGGAGCGGGCAGCGGGTGAGGAGGTCCACGGTTCGAAACTCAGCGAAGACAGCGCGGGAGCGGGCTCGTTGGCGCACTCGGGCTCGCCTGGCTCACGCGAGCGCGGTCCGATGCGATGCGACCCAAAGCCTGGCGCGACCGCCGCCGGAGCGGGTTGCTGGCGTGCCGCCGGAGCCGCCGGGGAGCGGTTTCAGCGGGAGCGGGTTCTGTTCTTTTTTTTTTTATTTCAACCGGCGGTTTTTGACCGCCGGCAAACCGCCGGATTTTTTTGCCGCCGGAAAACGCCGTCGGAAATTATTTTCCTACGCCGTTTTTTCCGGCGGCACGAAAGCCGCTGGAAAACCGCCGGAAAATTAAAAAACCGCCGGAAATTGCTCAAATTCCGCCGGTAAAAGCCGCCGGAAGTGGGTGATTTTCCTGTAGTGTAAAAAATGTAACACATAATAAAATAATAATCTCTCTCTCTCTCTCTCTCTATAACTTTCTTAAGCCTACCTCGCATAATCAAGGTATTCCTCATCTTCTTCCTCCTTTTCATCTCTTTCTCTAGGCTGTTAAATAAAAGGTCAGTACTCAGGTGTAGAAGTGCTCTGGCCTTTCAACAAATGGTCTGTTTCTAAACATTCAAATGGGAGCCTCATTAAAATAGAATGTGCACTGGTAGTATTTTTTTGGTCCATCATATGAGCCATCTGTATTTTTATTTCAAATTACCAGTCTAGTGACTCTTCATAAAACTGTGTCACCTTCTCCATTTTTCAACTAAAGCAGCCACCTAATAACTTAAAGATTTAAGAGTCTTGGCACTCTTCATGCTGCTACTGCTCCCATCCCCTCCAGAAGACCTGGGCTCACTAGGATCCTCCTGTTCTCTATTTGATTGCTTAAAATTCAGTACTTTTTCCTTAGTGAGAGCAACTATGGGGAAATATTGTTCTTCATTTTGATCACCGCTCACTCCTACTACTACATAAAGAGCATGTACTAAGGAAGAGTGGCCTAGACCCATAGACGTAGATCCCCTCATAATGTATGTAAGGAAAGACATGATTAACTTTTTAATATTAATACTGTAACTCTTTTGAATGGAAAATTTTAGGAGGGCTCTATCCTTGATTACTTTACTAATGCACTTTTTTGAGAGAATATGGGTAGAGATGAAATTGTGCTAGGCCTTGGAGTTTTGAGCCATATAAAATACTAGGAAATTAATAATTTTCTCTTCTCTAATCTTCCACCTAGCTCCACTATTCAGTCCAATGTAAGTCCAGAATTTCTTGGGAATCAAGTGGTGCATGGATAAAAGAAAAATATTCATCAAATTTTATATCTTTTACTTTAAGGACTCTTTTAATAGTGGATGATTTAAAAGGTACCCATCTCCCTCTCACATAACATTTAAAATTGAAAGCATCTTTTTTTGTTCTCAAAAAATTCATGCACTATATTAATAATGGTTGCTAATGGTTCCTTACATAAATGATCCCAACCTCTAGCAAAAATGGTTTAAAGGATTGGTTGGGTTGGGTTAAGAAAACCATGCTCAAGGATCAAAGGTTTAGTGATTACCCACTCTACAACACTAGGTTCTGCTACCTCAGAAACAAAATTGAGTTTATCATAAATTGCAGCTCTCTTCTTCCCAGATGTAGAGGTTTTGGGGGTCATTCTTATAGAGAGAAGCTTAAAAGTAGAGAAGAAAAATTGAATAGAATGCAAGGTAAAATGAGATGAAAAATGATATACCAATTTATACACGTCGAAGCTCTGCGGCACTTAATGCATGTACTAAATGACAAAATAGTCAAATTCAACCACTACAGCGGTTCGGCCACATGGAATAGTGAATTTTGGTTCTTGGAACTCAAAACTACTTTTTAGAATTGTGCCACTGTTGTGGTGTTGTCACGTGTTAACATGAATAGGGTTGACCAAAAAGTTGACTTTCTAATTTAGGTGAGTTTCTGAAATTTTATATTTTTAATAATACTAGACCCTAATTGGAGTCTAATGCAGTGAGTTTACCTAATTTGGAATTTTCTACAATTAGTTATGAATTCTCTAAAAATCGGGGTATTTATGGAATTTCTAAATTAATTAGGAGAAGACCCTATTTTACTGTTTTGGCCCCAAATCAGCCCAAACTGAGTCGAATCACTCAAAAGTCAAGGATGACCTGAGAAAGTGATCCCTAGGGTTTGGAGGGGATTGGGATTTTTAATAATTTTTTAATTTATTAGGGGCAAAAAAGTAATTTCCACCTATGGTCAATTAAGGATCAACCTGAAGTCAAACTAGGAGTCCTTTTTATCTAAGGTCAAGGATCAGGTTTTGGTCAGTTTGAGATATTATGGGTAATTTTCTGACCTAAATATATTTATTGTATTTTCTGGAGGTCTCGGGGTCTTATTTAGCAGATTAATTAGGGTTGGTTAATTAAGGGCTCTAAAAGCTCCTAAAAAAAATTTCCAGAAAATTATAGAGTGTTTATGATGTCACTAAGTTCAAGTGTTGGAGTTTTGGTGTCAATCCGGGATCTATCCTAGCTCCTAGAAAACTTCTAAGTTTGCTAGACATGTCCTTAATTTTGTCCTTAAGGAGTCACTACGTTGTAGGAGTTTAAAGTGCTGTTTTGTCTAACCCTCAAGGTAATAAATGCATGGGAGTACAAAAATGAAATAAACACACCATGTCCTTAGATCTAGGAGAGCCTAAGCTAAGTGCTCGTGGTGCGACCTACACATACAACTACTCGAATAATAAGAAAGTAAAGACACTAAAGAAAGGATTAGTGAATGATTGGGACTCAACCATTCACTAACCCACTCCCCATGATTGCTCTTCATACATAGATACCAGTCTAAAATTTCATGAATAGCGGGTCTCCCAATTAGGATTTATTATATAAGTAGTTTTAAAATAGTTTAAAAGTACTTATAGATTATAAATATATTTTTGGGGAATAAAATAATTGAAACTAATCCAATTTATAATACATAAGTATAGGGAAACCCGCTGACCCCCTAACGAAGTCTCAAGCGATTTGAAAATATTTTGTATCCTGAAAATATATATTATAGTCAATTAAATAATAATTAATAATCAAATATTGCTCCAAGACAGAGATCTGCTAAACAGCCAAAATCAGGGGCTGAAATGGTTTCAAAATAAAATACGCATTTTTCTGAAAAGATCGAGGGTTTACACGTCAAAATCCGACTTAAAACGAACAAGATATGAATTTCCGAAGTTTAAATGTCATAAAATAGTATTTTAAAATATTGTCAATTTACTGTTTTTGTAATACAGCAAATGCAGACATGCTTTTTATCGTAATGGTTTCAAACCATGCAGAATTCAAGGTACAATCCAAAACAAGATGCTGTGCGTCGACAGCGGACTTAAAAACGACAAAGTTATGTAATTTCGAAGTTTAAGTATAAGAAAAATAATATTTAAAGATAATACAATTTGCTGTTTTCAAATAAAACACAGATATACTGAATATTTGTAAATTCAGACTTCAAAATGTGCAGAATCAAAATACGCTCAAAACGAGGTGCTGTGCGTCAAAATCGGATCGAAAACGAGAAAGTTATGTATTTTGGAAGATTAATATAATGAAGAAAAAGTTTAAGGGAATAATTAAAAATAATAATAATAATAAACATTTAGAAATAATTATTAAAAATAGAAAAAAATAATATTTAATAATTCTGAAATTATGAAACAGAATGAAATATAATAATGATTTTTTTTTTTTTTTAATGAAAATATTAGCTATTTAAATTAATCTACTAATTAACTATTGTTAAAAGATAATTAAAATAACTAATTATAGAAAATAGTGATATAAATTAAAAATAGACTTAAATAGTAGAACATAATTATATAATAGTAATAGGCCCAAAACAGTAAGAAATAGTTTAATCAAAACATAATTAATAATATTATATAAAAAAAATTAATTTTATAATACAAAAATAATAAAATAATAAAAAAAAATAATATTTCTAAATAACACTTTTTTACTGTTTTATTAATAATAAAAATAATATATATATTATTTTAATAAAAAAAAATTTATCATGTAGAGAATAAAAATACGAACAAAACGAGGTATTGCACGCAAAAATACGGACGAAAAATGGATTTTCTTACGATTTTTTGAATGAAAATAGGTTAAAAATCATTTAAAATAAACAGAAATCCCGAAAATTTCTCGGTGCGACACCTGGCAGCGCGGATTGGCTCCCGCGGTTCGGCGCAATCATTGCCATGATTGCGCCGCCGCGAATCATTGGCGATGATTGCCGCGGCGTCGGAATCAGCGCCGCGCACTTATCACGATGTCAGCGCTCGATCGACCGTCCGATCGCGCGTGGTTTGGATGGACGCTCCGGATCGCTCCACGTGGCCACTCGACCAGCAGAACCGCGGCTGAAGGCCAGCGGTCAGGCCTGACCGCGTGAAACCGCGCGATCCGGGCCGTTGATCGGCGGGATCAACGGCCAGGACGTCCCTGGGGCCTGTCACGCCGGAACGAAACCCTAAATGCTATTTCGCTTCGTTCTCGCTCGATACTCTGATGGAAGTTGATGAAATTTTGAACCTAGAATCTAGGCATGAACAGAAATCATGGGGGGACTATTGGTTTTATAAAATTCAAAGTCTACAGAAAACTATTTAGATCTAAGTGTCTAACCTATTCTAAAGGTTTTAAGAAGATCTAACCGTTGGATCTTCGAATCTTGGTTTGGTTGCACTTGTAGACTGTCTCGTACAATTCCTTAGTTGGTCCCGAGCTCCAAACCTCCTCGATCGCCGTGTGAATCGCCTTGGAAGTTTGCTAGTCTCGGGATGGCCGGAGATCTGCCGGCGGCAGGATTGCGCGGCGGGATTTTGATCAGGGAAAGTGACTGGAAGTTAGGAGAGCTCTTTCCCCAGATATCTCGGGTCGAGAGAACCTAGGGCAAGAGCAAGAGAAAAAAAAGATCCTCATTAGACAAAATTCTTCCTATTTAAATCCCTAGGGTTAAGATCAACGGCCAGGATCAATTCTATCATCAATTGGGAGGGAAATCCCCAGGTTTTGGCCGTGGTTTCAATTCAAAACGAAGGGAGGCTTTAAATGCAATTAATGGGTATTAATCTCATTAAAATAGGCCAATTTGACCTATTTAAGACTCGATTGACCAAGTCAAACTTTGACCTGGTCAAATCAGTCAAGAGAGTCAAAGGGGAGGTGAGATCAAGCCATGGAAGGGTTTGAGTCAATTGAATTTGATTTATGGTTCTAAATGGGCTAACTGGTCAACCCGGTTGACTTTGTCACCGGGTTGCCCAGGTCCAAGTCCAGGCTCATCAGACTCGACTCGACTCACTGAACCTATTGGAGGGGTCTTGGGGTCTGACTTGGTCAATTTGACCAAGTCAACCCTTTGACCAAGGTTTGGGCAAAATCGAGGTCAACAATTTCAATTTTATTTTTAAAATAAATCAGGTTATTATACAACTTCTCCATCCATAATGAATACCACCAATGGCCCTTTCCTACTCTCAAGACACACTCCTGTCAAATGATTTCTCCAACATCAACCACCAATCTTCAATAGCTTGAGTTTTGATGGGGGCGATGCAGTAACCTAAGGAATTGTGAAAATAATTTAGAGCTATATCAATCCCTAAATAAGCTTAGGTTTTCATGAATATAAAATTATAAAACCTCACTTAATTATGTAAATATGCATGCCTAATAAGTAATATAATGATAGAATAGAGTATCAATCCCATGAGGAAGAATGTTTACATATAAATATAGTATTGTCTACTTCAACTATAATAATTATCCTACTCAATAAAAATAAGTTTGTGAAGATTCAATCATTTAATTTAAAATAAAAAATGTTAAATAAAACACTATTTGGATAAATTATTTTGGATTGATGGAATGTAAATATAAAATGTTTCCTACTGATTCTCTTTTATATTGATAATTATTCAAAGCTATTCAATGATCTCCTATACACTTCTCCTTGAATTTGTAAAGTTGCTTCCACAACGCAAGCTAAATACTCTAATAAAACGTATCTAGTATTTCTCTAAATTCCCTTAGTTGTTACTCCTAAGAAAAAATCAAAGAAATACTATAAAGAATGAAATAAAACGTGTATAAACTCCTATACTAATATTATAAACATAATTAGTTATAGAAGAACATAGAAAATGAATTTCTATGTCGCGGTGCTTAATACACTTGCACCGCGGCACCCATAAATTGAACTAACGTTGTAGTGTTGAAGGTTTCCTCCATTGCGGTGCTTGTTAACATGGACCACTATTTATAAATCGACGCATCACTATGTTGACACATCATGGCCTGAATGGTATAATTATAATGTCACAGTGCTGTGATGGTTAAGCACTTTGATGTCCACATGTTACGCTGCGTGCTTGTTAATGGACCACTATTTAAATCCGCATCACTATGTTGACACTCATGGCCTGAATGGTTTAATGTCACAGTGTGCTGATGGTTAAGACTTTGATGTCCACATGTTACGCCCCCCCCCCCTCCCCCCCGACTTGGCAGAGCTGGATTGTTTCCACGTAGTTACACTAGAGATGGGATATAGGCGCTATAATAGAGACTAGGCTTTATGGTGTTGACTCCTTTAATATTACAATGTTGTCTAAAAGAACTGGGCACTGCCATATAATATTGGGCACTCCCACAGGATCAATGGTGGCGCTGCGACGATATTGTGTTCTATGCGTGGCGGTGCACCATACTTAAAAATTTTGCCTATTTCTTATATTTTCCTACACAAACACAACTAAAATAATACGTTTTCACAAACAAATTAATACATAAAATATAATATTATTTATACTTACAAATCCTCCCTAGCTTAAATTCTTGCTTGTCCTTAAGCAAATAAAAGTTTGTAATTTTGATTAATTGATTAACCAAAATAACAAGTGAAAATATAAATATTATAATATAGAATAATACATCACCATCTAGAATTACTAGGGCTAAATCAAAGCAATAATTCTAGTTTGAAAAAATAACAATAGTTAAACTTAATTAATCATTCTGTTTTTTACCTAATTTGAAAAAGTAGGTTATAGAGATAGTCATCATTAACTTTTCAATGTTGAAGTAATAATATAGAGTTAATAATTGGATATTGTTATAAGTTAAAATTATACTTTCATTAGTTCACCATCCCTTATATTAGCTCTCTCATCTTATCTTTTAGTTTTTGTATAAGATTATGTTTCGAATCTTAAGCTTTCACTGATATCAATTTTTGAATGTACTCCTGATTTTCATTTGACATTTTTATTTTTTTTTTTTTGTTAAGAACTATTTGTAGTTATTTTTTCTTTTTCTTTTATGGAGGACATAATTAATGATTTTGAATATCAGCTTCTTCTTTAGGATTCTCATTATATGTTAACAATTTTAATGTATGGACTTGATAAGATTAATAATTCCATTTTTAGGTTGGATATGATTCTAAATTTATTCCACTATATATACTTTTTAATACTAATTATTCATCTTATAATTTTAAAATTTAAATTCATAAATGTATAGCTTAAAATTTAAATTGGATAATAGCTCAAATTTTCGAGTGAGTTAAGTATTGTTTTTCTAACCTAGAAGTATAAATAGAGTTAATTTAAACTTGAATATAAGAATTTGCAATTAACATATTTTTCATAATTCTTAATTATCATTTTTGTAAGAGTTAATAAATCATCAAAATATAAAGTAATTGAAGGAAAATAATAATTTAAGTATGAAGGAATTTGCTAATATGTAAAATAAGCACATAAACAAATATTACAAATACACACTCATATGAGTTATAAAAAGTGCGTAGAATATATGTTGAACTTAAAACAAAACATATCATTATATTAACATGACTTATACTAACATCACCAAATACATGGGTTGCCTTCCAAAAGACCTCAGTTTTAAGTCTTCGGTTGGACTATAATGAAAATGCAAAATGAAATAAAATTAAATCCCCGATGGGTAGTAATATACACGACCTAGTCACGGGTTTCCCCCACCCGAAAAAGTTCGAATGGGGTTTAGTAGATTGTGGGGAACCAAGTTTCCCACGGGCGCAAGCCCCCGTGGTTAATTACATCTTAGGCCGGAGCCTGAGAAAACTCTCGATTAAGGACCATATATTATCCCTTCCTATAATGGATTGACACAGGGTATAGACTAAGAAGTCCTACTCAAAAGAAAAGAAGGGTCTCAAAGGGGTGAATCAAACATACATGGCTCATACCAGCATTCGGAGGCTCTAGGGTACTAAATAGAAACTAAAAAAAAATCGAAGTCAGACATCCGATCACATGCGTGAGAGAAAAGATGGAGGTGGCGTCATCCTGTGACGCAGATAAGTAGGATTTAGGGTCCCTAAAAAGAAGGGACCTACCTACTATTTTAGGCATACTACGAGACCGAATGTAGTAGCCTCGAATCCTCAATCTAGTTTGGACTTAGTGTTCGACACACACTAAGACCAGTGTCCTAGCTAATGCAATGCAAAGATCTGGACTTATCCCGGCCTGGATGGGGGAGCCAGCTAACCACCTAATCGCTTCAAAACCATGTTGTCAGGTCAGTTATGAAAGATGGGTGGGAGGTATAGTTTCTGAAAATAGGACCGACATCTAGAGAATTTCCTAAGTGGTCCTAGACTTATGTAGGTTAGATGCTCCTAGCTAATGCAATTAAATCTTAATTAGTTAGTTACTAATGCAATGCATGCTAGTTAAAATGTCAGCTCATGAATGCTTTGGATTTTAAAAAAACAGGCTTAATATAAAATAATTTTTAGAAAAGACTAGGTCTCCCTAGGTCCGGCACTTCATCTCCTCTAGGCCGATTATCGGACTTACCCGCAGGCAGGGAGGGAGATGTCTTATAGCAAGGAAAGAGAAAATGCAGTAATATGCATGCGACCCCGGGCGATTCCGGCAGTTCCCTAGATTCGTTAGGTTTCTATGTCATTTAGAACTTAAAATTTTAGAAATTAGTCATGAGTATAAAAATTTTTGAAGTCCTTAAAGAGCCTAACGAAATCCAGGCGAAAACAAATAACGGCATGCAAGAAATAAACCTAGAAAAAGCAGGTATTTCTAATGCGCAATCAGGTAAACACATCAATATAAATCCAGAATAATCAACTAAATGTCCATAGGCAAACTGCCCTTATTACACCCCAGATATGCAAAAAAATAAAGTGGCCGGGCACCACTGCCAACAACCCGGATTTCTAAGCCTATGACAGACGCCAACAATTTTGCGTGGGATATTGGGTCTTCAATCTTTAGTCTCTTGGATATCTTCTCCCTGGGCTTCTTGGATCACTCCTCCTTGGACTCCTTGGATCCGTCGTGGCTTGAATATCCAAACGAAGAGACAATTCCCCCAGTATGGGGGTATTGCCTTTTCTCTTTGGATATCTAAAGCCATCCAGCTCGATCTTCCAAATGGAAGAAGACTCTCCCCTTAAGGATGTCTTCTTCTTTTAGAATCCGAGCTGGATAAGAATATCCCAACTCAAAAGTTGTTTTCACAACTCTTAACAATTATTACAAATAAATAGCAGTAAATTCTAAAGCCCTGCAAGGTTATCCTAATAATAATCATCCCAAGCAGTTTATATGAAAATAAAAATGCTAACACCATTGACCCTGTGCCAAGCCATGCTCTTAATTTTGAGGGCTAAGCAGCTCCATCTGTGCAGTTATAATTATTAATTTAGCCCTCATTTATTCAGGGGGGCTGAGCAAGCACCTGCATAAGACAACATTAGAAAATATAATGGTGCCCCCCTTTGATTAGCATTGAGCATGGCCACCTGCACGAAAGAACAGTATGTATATATGGCGCTCCTAACCTAGGGGTAAATCTAGCGTTCACATCCAGAGTGCAGAAAAAGTAAGCAAAACAGCAATTCAATTTTCAAACAGCATGCAGTGAAAACCACGGAAAGCTCCGGCACACAGCAGAAAAATAAAAACCCAGCGGCCTAACCTAGGTCTAGAAGTGGTGCCCTAGCAAACAATTCTATGTGTGTGTAAGGCTGGTGTGGTTTGGATAGGTCCTAATATGGGTAGTTAGTTAAAATTGTCTAAAGTTCAGGTCTGTTGTAGGCCAGAAAAGGAAATTTTAATTGAAATTCAAATATTAGTGAATCAGGTCCATTTTAATTATTTCAGTTTGTTGATCAGTTTTAAGAGCTTAGAACACTGACGTTTAAAGTTTAAGTGAAATTAGCCAATTTTAGAAAGTTCTAGGTTCTCTTAGGAACTAAACTAGGGGTCCAAAAAGTCACTATGGGAAAAAGGCTAAGTTCAGATATCCTACCACCTTAGGAAAATAATAGACCTTAATACGAGTAGTTAGACAGGTAGTACACTGAAATCGGAGCTTCCTATCCAAAGTTATGAATTTTCTAAGTTTCGGGCCCTAAATGAACTAGGGTTGACCAAAAAGTTGACTTTCTAATTTAGGTGAGTTTCTGAAATTCTGATATTTTTAATAAATACTAGACCCTAATTGGAGTCTAATGCAAGTGAGTTTACCTAATTTGGAATTTTCTACAATTAGTTATGAATTCTCTAAAATCGGGGTATTTATGGAAATTTCTAAATTAATTAGGAGAAGACCCTATTTTACTGTTTTGGCCCAAATCAGCCCCAAACTGAGTCGAATCACTCCCAAAAGTCAAGGATGACCTGAGAAAGTGATCCCTAGGGTTTGGAGGGGATTTGGGATTTTTAATAATTTTTTAATTTATTAGGGGCAAAAAAGTAATTTCCACCTATGGTCAAATTAAGGATCAACCTGAAGTCAAACTAGGGAGTCCTATTTATCTAAGGTCAAGGATCAGGTTTTGGTCAGTTTGAGATATTATGGGTAATTTTCTGACCTAAAATATATTTATTGTATTTTCTGGAAGGTCTCGGGGTCTTATTTAGCAGATTAATTAGGGTTGGTTAATTAAGGGCTCTAAAAGCTCCTAAAAAAAATTTCCAGAAAATTATAGAGTGTTTATGATGTCACTAAGTTCAAGTGTTGGAGTTTTGGTGTCAATCCGGGATCTATCCTAGCTCCTAGAAAACTTCTAAGTTTGCTAGACATGTCCTTAATTTTTGTCCTTAAGGTGTCACTACGTTGTAGGAGTTTAAAGTGCTGTTTTGTCTAACCCTCAAGGTAATAAATGCATGGGAGTACAAAAATGAAATAAACACACCATGTCCTTAGATCTAGGAGAGCCTAAGCTAAGTGCTCGTGGTGCGACCTACACATGCAAACTACGAATAATAAGAAAGTAAAGACACCTAAAGAAAGGATTAGTGAATGATTGGGACTCAACCATTCACTAACCCACTCCCCCATGATTGCTCTTCATACATAAGATCCATGTCTAAAATTTCATGAAATAGCGGGTCTCCCAAATTAGGATTTATATATAAGTAGTTTTAAAATAGTTTAAAAGTACTTATAGATATAAATATATTTTTGGGAAATAAAATAATTGAAACTAATCCAATTTATAATACATAAGTATAGGGAAACCCGCTGACCACCCTAACGAAGTCTCAAGCGATTTGAAAATATTTTGTATCCTGAAAATAATTATTATAGTCAATTAAATAATAATTTAATAATCAAATATTGCTCCAAGACAGAGATCTGCTAAAACAGCCAAAATCAGGGGCTGGAAATGGTTTCAAAATAAAATACGCATTTTTCTGAAAAGATCGAGGGTTTACACGTCAAAATCCGACTTAAAACGAACAAGATATGAATTTCCGAAGTTTAAATGTCATAAAATAGTATTTTAAAATATTGTCAATTTACTGTTTTTGTAATAACAGCAAATGCAGACATGCTTTTTATCTGAAAATGGTTTCAAACCATGCAGAATTCAAGGTACATCCAAAACAAGATGCTGTGCGTCGACAGCGGACTTAAAACGACAAAGTTATGTAATTTCGAAGTTTAAGTATAAGAAAAATAATATTTAAAGATAATACAATTTGCTGTTTTCAAAATAAACACAGATATACTGAAAATATTTGTAAAATACAGACTTCAAAATGTGCAGAATCAAAATACGCTCAAAACGAGGTGCTGTGCGTCAAAATCGGATCGAAAACGAGAAAGTTATGTATTTTGGAAGATTAAATATAATGAAGAAAAAGTTTAAGGGAATAATTAAAAATAATAATAATAATAACATTTAGAAATAATTATTAAAAATAGAAAAAAATAATATTTAATAATTCTGAAATTATGAAACAGATATGAAAATATAATAATGATTTTTTTTTTTTTTAATGAAAATATTAGCTATTTAAATTAATCTACTAATTAACTATTGTTAAAAGATAATTAAAATAACTAATTATAGAAAATAGTGATAAATAATTAAAATAGACTTAAAATAGTAGAACATAATTATAATAATAGTAATAGGCCCAAAACAGTAAGAAATAGTTTAATCAAAACATAATTAATAATATTATATAAAAAAAATAATTTTATAATACAAAAATAATAAAATAATAAAAAAAAATAATATTTCTAAATAACACTTTTTTACTGTTTTATTAATTAATAAAAATATATATATTATTTTAATTAAAAAAAAATTTATCATGTAGAGAATAAAAATACGAACAAAACGAGGTATTGCACGCAAAAATCGGACGAAAATGATTTTTTCTACGATTTTTTGAATGAAAATAGGTTTAAAAATCATTTAAAATAAACAGAAATCCCGAAAATTTCTCGGTGCGACACCTGGCACGCGCGGATTGGCTCCCGCGGTTCGGCGCAATCATTGCCAATGATTGCGCCGCCGCGCAATCATTGGCGATGATTGCCGCGGCGTCGGAATCAGCGCCGCGCCACTTATCCGAGTCAGCGCTCGATCCCGACCGTCCGATCCGCGCGGTTTGGATGGACGCTCCGGATCGCTCCACGTGGCCACTCGACCAGCAGAACCGCGGCTGAAGGCCAGCGGTCAGGCCTGACCGCGTGAAACCGCGCGATCCGGGCCGTTGATCGGCGGGATCAACGGTCCAGGACGTCCCTGGGGCCTGCTCACGCCGGACCGAAACCCTAAATGCTATTTCGCTTCGTTCTCGCTCGATACTCGATGGAAGTTGATGAAATTTTGAACCTAGAATCTAGGCATGAACAGAAATCATGGGGGACTATTGGTTTTATAAAATTCAAAGTCTACAGAAAACTATTTAGATCTAAGTGTCTAACCTATTCTAAAGGTTTTAAGAAGATCTAACCGTTGGATCTTCGAAATCTTGGTTTGGTTGCACTTGTAGACTGTCCTCGTACAATTCCTTAGTTGGTCCCGAGCTCCAAAACCTCCTCGATCGCCGGTGAATCGCCTTGGAAGTTTGCTAGTCTCGGATGGCCGGAGATCTCGCCGGCGGCAGGATTGGCCGGCGGGATTTTGATCAGGGAAAGTGACTGGAAGTTAGGAGAGCTCTTTCCCCAGATATCTCGGGTCGAGAGAACCTAGGGCAAGAGCAAGAGAAAAAAAAGATCCTCATTAGACAAAATTCTTCCTATTTAAATCCCTAGGGTTAAGATCAACGGCCAGGATCAATTCTATCATCAATTGGGAGGGAAATCCCCAGGTTTTGGCCGTGGGTTTCAATTCAAAACGAAGGGAGGCTTTAAATGCAATTAATGGGCTATTAATCTCATTAAAATAGGCCAATTTGACCTATTTAAGACTCGATTTGACCAAGTCAAACTTTGACCTGGTCAAATCAGTCAAGAGAGTCAAAGGGGAGGTGAGATCAAGCCATGGAAGGGTTTGGATCAATTTGAATTTGATTTAGGTTCTAAATGGGCTAACTGGTCAACCCTGGTTGACTTGGTCAACCGGGTTGACCCAGGGTCCAAGTCCAGGCTCATCAGACTCGACTCGACTCACTGAACCTATTGGAGAGGGTCTTGGGGTCTGACTTGGTCAATTTGACCAAGTCAACCCTTTGACCAAGGGTTTGGGCAAAATCGAGGTCAACAATTTCAATTTTATTTTTAAAATAAATCAGGTTATTATACAACTTCTCCATCCATAATGAATACCACCAATGGCCCTTTCCTACTCTCAAGACACTACATCCTGTCAAATGATTTCTCCAACATCAACCACCAATCTTCAATAGCTTGAGTTTTGATGGGGGCGATGCAGTAACCTAAGGAATTGTGAAAATAATTTAGAGCTATATCAATCCCTAAATAAAGCTTAGGTTTTCATGAATATAAAATTATAAAACCTCACTTAATATATGTAAATATGCATGCCTAATTAAGTAATATAATGATAGAATAGAGTATCAATCCCATGAGGAAGAATGTTTACATATAAATACTAGTATTGTCTACTTCAACTATAATAATTATCCTACTCAATAAAAATAAGTTTGTGAAGATTCAATCATTTAATTTAAAATAAAAAATAGTTAAATAAAACACTATTTGGATAAATTATTTTGGATTGATGGAATGTAAATATAATATGTTTCCTACTGATTCTCTTTTATATTGATATTATTCAAAGCATATTCAATGATCTCCTATACACTTCTCCTTGAATTTGTAAAGTTGCTTCCACAACGCAAGCTAAATACTCTAATAAAACGTATCTAGTATTTCTCTAAATTCCCTTAGTTGTTACTCCTAAGAAAAAATCAAAGAAATACTATAAAGAATGAAATAAAACATGTGTATAAACTCCTATACTAATATTATAAACATAATTAGTTATAGAAGAACATAGAAAATGAATTTCTATGTCGCGGTGCTTAATACACTTGCACCGCGGCACCCATAAATTGAACTAACGTTGTAGTGTTGAAGGGTTTCCTCCATTGCGGTGCTTGTTAACATGGACACACTATTTAATAAATCGACGCATCACTATGTTGACACATCATGGCCTGAATGGTTATAATTATAATGTCACAGTGCTGCTGATGGTTAAGCACTTTGATGTCCACATGTTACGCATTGCGGTGCTTGTTAACATGGACCCACTATTTAATAAATCGACGCATCACTATGTTGACACATCATGGCCTGAATGGTTATAATGTCACAGTGCTGCTGATGGTTAAGCACTTTGATGTCCACATGTTACGCCCCCCCCCCCCTCCCCCCGCCCCGACTTGGCAGAGCTGGAATTTGTTTCCACGTAGTTACACATATAGAGACTGGGATATATGGCGCTATCAAATAGAGACTAGGCTTTATGGTGTTGACTCCTTTAATATTACAATGTTGTCTAAAAGAAACTGGGCACTGCCATATCTATATTTGGGCACTCCCACAGGATCAATGGTGGCGCTGCGACGATATTGTGTTCTATGCCGTGGCGGTGCACCATACTTAAAAATTTTGCCTATTTCTTATATTTTCCTACACAAACACAACTAAAATAATACGTTTTCACAAACAAATTAATACATAAAATATAATATTATTTATACTTATCAAATCCTCCCTAGCTTAAATTCTTGCTTGTCCTTAAGCAAATAAAAGTTTGTAATTTTGATTAATTGATTAACCAAAATAACAAGTGAAAATATAAAATTATTAAAATATAGAATAATACATCACCATCTAGAATTACTAGGGCTAAATCAAAGCAATAATTCTAGTTTGAAAAAATAACAATAGTTAAACTTAATTAATCATTCTTGTTTTTACCTAATTTGAAAAAGTAGGTTATAGATTTAGTCATCATTAACTTTTCAATGTTGAAGTAAATAATATAGAGTTAATAATTGGATATTGTTATAATTAAAATTATACTTTCATTAGTTCACCATCCCTTATATTAGCTCTCTCATCTTATCTTTTAGTTTTTGTATAAGATTATGTTTCGAATCTTAAGCTTTCACTGATATCAATTTTTGAATGTACTCATGATTTTCATTTGACATTTTTTATTTCTTTTTTTTTTGTTAAGAACTATTTGTAGTTATTTTTTTCTTTTTCTTTTATGGAGTACATAATTAATGATTTTGAATATCAGCTTCTACTTTAGGATTCTCATATAATGTTAACAATTTTAATGTATGGACTTGATAAGATTAATAATTCCATTTTTAGGTTGGATATGATTCTAAATTTTAATCCACTCATATATACTTTTTAATACTAATTATTCATCTTATAATTTTAAAATTTAAATTCATAAATGTATAGCTTATAAATTTAAATTAGGATAATAGCTCAAATTTTCGAGTGAGTTAAGTATTAGTTTTTCTAACCTACGAAGTATAAATAGAGTTAATTTAAACTTGAATATAAGAATTTGCAATTAACATATTTTTTCATAATTCTTAATTATCATTTTTGTAAGAGTTAATTAAATCATCAAAATATAAAAGTAATTGAAGGAAAATAATAATTTAAGTATGAAGGGAATTTGCTAATATGTAAATAAGCACATAAACAAATATTACAAATACACACTCATATGAGTTATAAAAAGTGCGTAGAATATATGTTGAACTTAAAACAAAACATATCATTATATTAACATGACTTATACTAACATCACAAATACATGGGTTGCCTTCCAAAAGACCTCAGTTTTAAGTCTTCGGTTGGACTATAATGAAAATGCAAAATGAAATAAAATAAAATAAAAAATGTAACACATAATAAAATAATAATTTCTCTCTCTCTCTCTCTCTCTCTCTCTATAACTTTCTTAAGCCTACCTCGCATAATCAAGGTATTCCTCATCTTCTTCCTCCTTTTCATCTCTTTCTCTAGGCTGTTAAATAAAAGGTCAGTACTCAGGTGTAGAAGTGCTCTGGCCTTTCAACAAATGGTCTGTTTCTAAACATTCAAATGGGAGCCTCATTAAAATAGAATGTGCACTGGTAGTATTTTTTTGGTCCATCATATGAGCCATCCGTATTTTTATTTCAAATTACCAGTCTAGTGACTCTTCATAAAATTGTGTCACCTTCTCCATTTTTCAACTAAAGCAGCCACCTAATAACTTAAAGATTTAAGAGTCTTGGCACTCTTCATGCTGCTACTGCTCCCATCCCCTCCAGAAGACCTGGGCTCACTAGGATCCTCCTGTTCTCTATTTGATTGCTTAAAATTCAGTATTTTTTCCTTAGTGAGAGCAACTATGGGGAAATATTGTTCTTCATTTTGATCACCGCTCACTCCTACTACTACATAAAGAGCATGTACTAAGGAAGAGTGGCCTAGACCCATAGACGTAGATCCCCTCATAATGTATGTAAGGAAAGACATGATTAACTTTTTAATATTAATACTGTAACTCTTTTGAATGGAAAATTTTAGGAGGGCTCTATCCTTGATTACTTTACTAATGCTCTTTTTTGAGAGAATATGGGTAGAGATGAAATTGTGCTAGGCCTTGGAGTTTTGAGCCATATAAAATACTAGGAAATTAATAATTTTCTCTTCTCTAATCTTCCACCTAGCTCCACTATTCAGTCCAATGTAAGTCCAGAATTTCTTGGGAATCAAGTGGTGCATGGATAAAAGAAAAATATTCATCAAATTTTATATCTTTTACTTTAAGGACTCTTTTAATAGTGGATGATTTAAAAGGTACCCATCTCCCTCTCACATAACATTTAAAATTGAAAGCATCTTTTTTTGTTCTCAAAAAATTCATGCACTATATTAATAATGGTTGCTAATGGTTCCTTACATAAATGATCCCAACCTCTAGCAAAAATGGTTTAAAGGATTGGTTGGGTTGAGTTAAGAAAACCATGCTCAAGGATCAAAGGTTTAGTGATTACCCACTCTACAACACTAGGTTCTGCTACCTCAGAAACAAAATTGAGTTTATCATAAATTGCAGCTCTCTTCTTCCCAGATGTAGAGGTTTTGGGGGTCATTCTTATAGAGAGAAGCTTAAAAGTAGAGAAGAAAAAATGAATAGAATGCAAGGTGAAATGAGATGAAAAATGATATACCAATTTATACACGTCGAAGCTCTGCGGCACTTAATGCATTTACTAAATGACAAAATAGTCAAATTCAACCACTACAGCGGTTCGGCCATATGGAATAGTGAATTTTGGTTCTTGGAACTCAAAACTACTTTTTAGAATTGTGCCACTGTTGTGGTGTTGTCACGTGTTAACGTAGTACAGACATGTTAGGTGATCGTTGCAGTGCTATTAATACTATAATGATGAAAATGATGCAGCATCGTGGTGTTAGTTCTAGCACTATGGCCCTTATCAGAAACCAATAATGTGACTTTTAATATGTATGATTTATTTAACTAATGTCTTAAGAGAACTTAAAGATTAAGTTTGACTGGCACTACTATGCTTCAAAGATAAATGCTATGCCACTAGGGTATATAAATTTTTGGGCTATTATAAATTTTATTTTATGGAATCATACTAAAATGAAGGCAAGAGCTGTGGGGCTATGATAGTTGGTTCCATGACACTGAAATGAAATAATGTAAATATGACTAATGAATTTACTATTAATACAAAATACAATGCAATATAAATAACAACTACACTAAATATAATATAGAAATTCAAATATAATATTATTAGTAAACTATGAATAGGTCTAATTTTATAATTAATTCAACAATATAAAAAAATTGAAAATAAAACATATTCTTCCCAAGAAATGGTGCTAAAAAACTTGATGGGGGTGGTGGAGTAACCTAAAAAATTGTGAAAATAATTTAGGCCTTTATTAATCCCACTTAATATATGCAAGTATATGTGTCGAATTAAGTAATATAGTGATAGAGTAGAGTATCAATCCCACAAGAAAGAATATTTATTTGTAAATCTAGTAATGTCTGCTTCAACTACAATAATTATCCAACTCAATAAAAATAAGTTTTGGTGGAGATTTAATCACTTAATTAAAAAAAAATAATTAAATGAAACACTATTTGGATAAATTATTTTGGATTGATGGAATGTAAATACATTATGTTTCTTATATTGATGCTATCAGAGCATATGCATCATTGATTGCCCAGTCAAGCGTGAAGAGATAAATGACATATTAAACCTTACAACCTTAATACCACTCTAAACTCTCAAAATCTATCACCCTATGAGAATATTAGAAGAGTAAGTAAAGGATGCATTGTTAAAACCCCCTTATGATAATTTATCTCTATAAATTTGATACATGACAAACACTATGCCTATGCTTGTATCATATCAATCCAACATACCTAGTTTGCCTGCTTTCCTATTCTTAGGCTCCATATTACATCTGATATTAACTACACATATGGCTACTATTAGCATTAAATGAAGACTTAGCATATTAAACACATCATGAAATTATTGATGAAGATAATTCATTAGTACTCCATATTTTATTTACACCATAAAAAGAAATTAGAAAATTTAGCCAAACATGAAGAACAAGTGAAGAAAATTTATTTCAATTAATTGCATAAAAGAAAAAAAGTATATAAGAAAAAAATATCACTAGATAGGTTCAATGATCTCCTCTACACTCCTTCAACTTATATAATTGCTTCCACAAACACAAGACAAATACTTTAATGAAATGTATCTAATACTTCTATGAATTTTATTAGTTATCACTCCTAAGGAAAATTTTGAGAAACACTATAAAGATTGAAATTAAACTTTTGTATAAACTCCTATACTAACATTACAAAGAGAATTATTTAAAGAAAAACAAATCAAATGGATTCTAGTGAAGGAACGCTCGAGACAATTAGGCGTGGCACCCATAAAATGAACTAACATTGCAATACTGAAGCATTTCCTCTACTATAAAGCTTGCAAACATGGACTCACTATTAAATGAATTATCATGTCGCTTCACTAGTACATCATGGCCTGAACGGTTATAATTATTACGCCATGGCGCTGCTAACAATTAAACACTGTGACATCCTCGTGTCACTCCCTTTGACTAGACGACATTAGATTTTTGCAATGTAGCACTATGCAGATAAGGACTTGGCAATGCAACACTGACTCCTACACTGTGGCATTGTCAAACTGAGATTTGGCTTTACAACATTGTTAAATTGAGACTGAGCATTGCCATGTTCATATTTGGGTGCTTTGTAGTATCAATGATGGTTCCATAGCGGTATTCCCTTAGAAGTCATGGTGCGGTACTATACTTAAAATTTTTGCCTATTTCTTGTATTTTCCTACACAAACACAACTAAAAAAATATATTTTTACTGACATATTAACACATAAAACATAACATTGTTTACACTTGTTAAGTATTTATAGCTCCTTGAAATTAAAGTTGTTGCAATCTCAAGAATAATTGTAAATGATGATCTATCTCATCTCCCCTCACACCTAACATCTTACTCTGAGCTTCTATGATTAACTGCATTGTCAACCCAACAAAGTGCACCATTAAATATGGACTTACTACTTCTACAGTACTGTGAACCATAACAACTTTAGAAATATAACCATTTACTACTTCAGACAGCAACACTTCAAATTATTCAAAATAAGAGGGTTCAATAATAAGCTCAATGACTTATAATTAGTCATACAAAAATTAATATAAAATTATCAAACATCTCTTTCCTTAAACTTATAAATCATTTTCTATGGCTCGAAATTCCTCCCAACCATTTCTCTGATACTCTTTATAATGCCCCAAGACCTAAGGAAAAAAATTAACCTACATTACTTATAGATTACTCAACCCGTAATTATAGTATTAATTAATAGAGCCATCTAATCTTCCAAACATAAAAGAAAAATATGCATCCAAAATATACACAAAAATCTTCTTCAATTTTTCATTCATCTAGAGATAAAAACAATAGTTCAAAATATAATGAATCCAACAAATTATCTAAACAAATTATGAAAAAAAAGTACCTTGCAATCCCAAAACTCCTCCCTATAAGAAAAACCTACTCAATAAGGCCCTTCCCTTTTCTTGAAATATTTTAAATAATAATATGAGTATAGAATTCGATAGGCCAACCTTCCTCCATACCATGATTTAATCCATAATTAATAATTGAAAATAAGCATGATAATAGAGAGTTTAGCTTTTCATTCTATAATTATAACAAATTTGTAGGAATGCCCATTATCCATGCTATGATAACATTAATATAGAAATGCCCACATATCCTGCTCACTTATAGCCCTCATTTACCACCTCTCACATACTTAGGTGCAGAGTAGAATCATAATAAAGTAGAGTATTCCCATCATAGAGCCAATTCAAAGGCCAAGATAAAATAGAATAATATAAATTTACAATGTGCTTTTATCTCTCTAATAGAGCTCCAGAATACTATGAAGAGCATAATGATGCACATGTAATGAATAACTAAAGAATTAAATAGAGTATGTCCAAGTCATCTAGTTTTACAAAAACCCTCCAAATTTTAGATGCCTACTCAAACATTCTAGAATTTTACTAAATTCATAGAGAACAAACTAACAGGTGAAAATTTATATTCTTATAGTCAAATTTTTTAGAATAGAGTGTAGAGCATTACACAAAATGTTACACAATGAATTTTTTTTGATATAAAAAATAGAGCATAGGTTTCCTATCTCAAGCTGGACAATTTCCTTAACTATCTTGGCTGTTGATTCTTGAGATTTAGGATCCAAAATCTCTCTTTCTACTTATCTCTCCTCTTTTCCTCCTCTCCTTCTCTTCTCTAATAAGAATGGCTGGGGAGGTAAGGTGCTTAGGAAATTTATTTAGATATTTATTATTTTAAAAACACTCATTTTGACCTAATACTATAGTTATGACACCCCCAACGCCACAGTGCTACCTGAGAATCTTCTAGATTCTCCCAGAATCTCACGAATAATGATCTGGGCACTTTAGTGGTGCCTCCTAGTGTCCCCTATAAACTAGCCCCAAGTAAATAACTTAATGTCACAACTTTGATTTCCCCAACATCACAATACTCCCCTAAGCACTTATATGGCTTGCATTTCCTCTTTCCCAATTGAAATTATAAAAGTGTTTAGAGTTAATTTAGCACCATATGGCTTATAATATATAATTAAATGAACATTAAGTCAATTACTTGATTTTTGAG
Source organism: Dendrobium nobile (assembly GCA_022539455.1). Classification (NCBI taxonomy): domain Eukaryota; kingdom Viridiplantae; phylum Streptophyta; class Magnoliopsida; order Asparagales; family Orchidaceae; genus Dendrobium; species Dendrobium nobile. The sequence continues at coordinate 62,035,536 of CM039733.1, read as the reverse complement.
ATGAAGGGTGTAATTCTCAAGCCATGATTTATACCTCATACTTAGCTTGATTGTTAGAAATTTCAAAATTAATTCTACACATGTGGGAGAGTACTATTCCAAGTGAGCTTCAAAAATAATTCCAATAATGTCTACTTTTGCACCAGAGGAACCACAACATAAAAAGACCACATCAAGTTTTCTTTTATAATCCTCTTCTTCCGTGTTGATGATATTGAAGTTGGCCAAGAAACTCATTAGTTCCTACGCCTTTATGGCAATCCTTAGTGTGTAAGAAGTTTGGAACTCAAAAACTTCCACAACCCATTCAAGTAGCTACCTTAGGTGGTCTAGCTTCATAAGATCGACTTCAAAGTATGGTTGCTAATAATATAAACTGAATGCACGATAAATAATAATGAAGTTATCACACATAATTGCTTAAAGCCCATGTAATCTTTTTTTTATGATTGGATAGTGCGGCTTGGTTCCTCATAGAATTTTGCTAGTCACGTAATAGGTTAGCCATTATTTCTTCCCTTCATCACAAAATATGATTGAGCTCACTACCTCTTTGCCAACATTTAGATTTAAGAGCAAGTCCTCTCTCAGCTATAAACTTTAAAGCAAAGATGGTGAAGAGAAGAACAACTTTAATTTTTGAAATATGAGTCTACATTCTTTGTTCTAGTTCAAGTTCTTAGCATTTATTATAAATTTGATTTTTCACCTAACTTTGAGATGAATCAGCTAAGCCCAATAATTCATTGTGTCGCCTTTGCATTTTAAGGATATGACATTTCAAGAATTTCTTTTACCTTTTCTAAATTCATTTTGATGCCTACTAAAGTTTATAGAAAACCCTAGATTTTTTGTTTTAAATCTAAAGGTACACTTTAGAGAGTGTTAAGCTTCATGTTTTATTTTTTTGGAGTAGAAAAAGTTTCTTCAAGATATTGAATATGTGGATATGGAGTTTCACTTTTAATCAAGAGATAATCTACATATACTTCAACACTTTTCTCCTTCTAATCTCAAAAAAAATAATCGCCATCATTTAGAATGTCTCACAAGTAATTTTAAACCAAATGGAATTACATTATAATAGTAGAACCTATCACCATTAATGATGAGGTTGTTGCGAATATGTTTTTCAGGGAATATAATTTTGATGTTAGCAAACTCTTCTATTTCTCTACGACTTCCTTGCCTACTAATATTTCAGGTTCACAAGATCGAACTGCAATTTGAACCAGCTCATGATTGGGTAGACTAGGTCTGAGTCAGTTTGTAAACTTTTCCCTTTTTTGAGTCTATTATAAATGATGTGGTTCCTGATGCTAAGTAACCTTGCACATACACACTTGGGGAAATTTTTTTGACTGTTTTTTGAGTTCTCTATTTTTGTTCACATCGTTTGGGATGATCCAAAAAAATTGCCTAGACGATCAGCTAAAAATAGAAATCCTAATTAGGGCATCTGGTTAAGGAAACCATTATTAAGCACATCATCCTGGACGATATTTGTATCGGTCGAGACAATAGACTCAAATCAGAAAGAATCAGCTGCTAGATCTATTTAGGCATTATTTATTTTTGGAGTCGTCCTGTACGATGCAACACAATTATGCCTAAATTAATCTGGTAATTAAGGAAAATAATTAAAGATTGATTGCTCGATCATATCATCCTAGATGATCGCAGGATCGACCGGGATGATTAGTTCACTAACCTTAGTTGTCCTTGGATGACCAAACATCGACCAGTTGCTATTCAGGGAGATGCTCTGGATGATTTTTATAGATTTGAACTAATCGTCCGGGACAATCATGAGATTGGCCTAGATGATCAAGCTATGTTTCCATTGTCCAGACATCCATTCAGAGTGATTGTCTGAACAATGATTTGTACTAATTATACAGGACGATATTCTATCGGCCTGGACACTATGAACAAAATCCTTCTAATCATCCCAAATCGTCATGGCTGATTGAGCTTAATTTGCACTATTTGTATAGGACGATAAAGTCAGTTTGGTGCATTTAAGAGCTATTCTGAAACTCTTCTATTTAAGACCACTTTTTCTACCCAATAGAATATCTTTTACTGATGTTTTGACCTGAGAGAGCCAAGAGGAGAGAGAGAGCAAGGGAAGAGAGAGGATCTTGGGAGGGGGAGTTTGTGAGGGGGGTTCACAAAGGTTGCTCAAAGCAAGGATCCATCGTCATCTTTTCCAGTCGTTGTCCTTAGTTCCTTGGGGGCTTTAAAGAGGTCTACTTCAGCATCTTATCAAGGTTCTCTGCCTGTTTCAGGAGGAAGCAAATGGAATTGGGTTCTCTGCTTGCTTCTAGAGAAAGTAAAAGGAGTTGGGTTCTCTGCCTTACTTGGGTTTGTGAAAAATAGGTTTGTAAAGGCTTCTCTGCCTTGCTGTGGGGGCAAAAGGAGAGACACTGAGTTTAGTGCAATACTCGGAGAGCATCTCCTGGGAGTGGACGTCGGTCGTGTTGACCGAACCACTATAAATTTATGTGTTCTTTATGACTGCTTCCGAATTTAATTTTTGCACTTTGATTTCTATGGTGAATCTTGATTTTTGTTATAAGATTGTGTTTTTGATCAAAAGATTTTTTAAAATACCAATTCATCCCCCATCTTGGTTAGCCTTGGGACTAGTTCATAAGGGTTTAACATCCCTGTCAAACTTCCAAGTGCCATCAAAGCACTTTCAGAGGTTTGTCATGATGTAGTCTATCAGGTGCTTTGATTTGATGTTTCCTCAAGAAAGCATCAAAGAAACTCATCATAGGATAGTCAACTGTACAGTGGAATAAAGCATCAATTTATAATAACTAATAACTATCTTAAGGTAAGTTAAATTCATATTTATCTATTCAACACACTTTGTCCATTTATAGTTATACTTTCAAAGCATCTCCCCTTTGAAATCCACTTGATATGATGATTAAAGTCTCTAAGATATTTTCTACTTTTTCATGAATGGGTTTAATTAGCATATTCATGACTGCCAAAAATTGTTGCTTAAATGACTTCATCTTATTGTCATAATTTAGTATATAATCGGTGACATTGATATCTACCCCTGGCATTTCATCAGTTTACTAAGAGAATCCCCATTTTTTCCCTCATAGTTGTGATCAACTTGGGCCTTCACTCTTTGTCAAAAGAGGTACTTACTCAAAAAAATATGATATGGATTTTCTTTAGAGATCAACACTTCCTAAATAACTTCCATAACTGTTAACATGGATCCCCTATTTACATTAAGTTCAAGAATTTTTTCACGCACATTCCCTGTTACTTTCAAATAGCATGCCCTTAATTACAGTAAGTGGCCCCTCACTATTACAACATGACCGTCTACTTGGAACTTCATGTCGATGAAGAATATAAAGATGATTCTTCACGAGATGTTCAATAATGATTGGCCAAAAATTACATTATAAATAGTTAGTGCATCCACTACAATAAAGTCGGCAAAATTTTTAAAAGGAGCAAAGTTTACAATTCTATTAGGAATAGGAGCATGAAATTAATTAAATTTAAAAAGGAGCAGAAATGCGATCCTGCTTTGCGTTTTCTTCAGAAAACGCAAAACAGGCCTGCGTTTTGCATGAAAATGCAAAGGGTCTTCCCGTTTTCTTCATCACCGGACCCCTACTTGCGCAAAATCTGCCATATTTCATGCGGACGTGGCAGTGTTTGGTGCTTGGACCCGGCGAGAAGCTTAGGGAAAGGTTCCCCGTGAATGAACATTAATAACGTGAATGCACAGGTGGTCCGTGACCTTGTATCCAAAGGAAATTTTTTTTTTAAAAGCTGTATGTGGCCTATAAATAGAGGAGAATGTGGAGGAGAAATTGTTTGTTTGGTTGAAGTTGAGTTTAAGGGAACGGCTTAGTAAAAGAGGTTAGTATATAAGATTTTTTAAGATGTTTGAATATGCAAGTTACAATATTTTTTTGCACTTTGTTGAATTATTTTGTATAAGTATTTGCTTATTGTACAAATTTTTGGAGAAAATTTGTTATAGATTTGATGTTCAAATATTGGCCTGGAAAAACATGGGAGTATTGTTTAAGCAATAATGTTAGTACGTTTTGAAATTTTTTTGTTTATGATTGTAATGTTGTACAAATCTTGTGATGAAAAATTTTTTTGAGCAAATAATAATCTTAGTTTTGAAATTTTGTTTGTACTTTATGAATATTTATCCCCTTGATGCCATGAAGTGGAATTTCTTGTGAAAAAATAATTGAGAAAAATAATTTTTTTGTAGGCAGAGAGAGAGAGAGAATAGGAGTGAGAAGTTCAGTTAGATATAAATATTAAACATTAAATTTTATATTATAGTTAAATATTAAGCTTCTAAATAAATAATAAAGTATTATTTACTAATATTAAATATTAAGTTATGTATTAAACATAAATATTAAAAATATAAAGAATAATTTGATAAAAATAGTAAGATATATAAATAATAAATCATTTTAATTAATGAAGGATATATATGTTTGTAAGATTTTGTCATTTAGAGATATATGAAAAATCCCTTAATTATGTAATTAATAATGACATTAAAAAAGAAACATTAGAAATTAAAAGAATTATTATATAAAACTAGTCTAAATGATATTTAAATAGAAAATTATTAATATGGTAAAAATCAAAAGAATATTTTTTTTTAAAATTATCTTAAATTTAAAATTAAGTATATTAAAAAATTCATTTAAGATGAATATAAAGTATATTTATGAAAATATAAAAAAGAGAGTTTAAATATTTTTTGGAAGTTTGAAAAAAACTAATCTTGATTTTTTAGGAAAAAATAATAATCTTATAATTACTAATATTAAATATTTAAGTTATTTATTTAGTTTAAAAGTAAAAGATTAATCTCATATAATATAACATTAAGAATGAAATAGTAACATAATTAAAAATAATAATTTTTTTGGATGATAAAAAATAAAAGGTTTAAAAATTAATTTAGATGTAGAGTGGTAGAGGAAGTAAGAGATAGTTTAATAGAAAATTAAGAAGATGGAGAGGTTGACAGAGAGTAAGAGAGGGAGAGAGAGAGAGAGAGAGAGAGATAGAGTAAGATAGGGAGACATAGGTGCTTGATTAAAAATTAGATAAAGAATAAAAAAAATATAACAGTGACTAGTAATTTACTTTGAAAAATATACTTTTATTTAAAAATATTTATATTCAATATTAAATTTATGGCAAGACTTCCACGCCACCTTCATTATTGTTATGAATTAAAAAATAACAAAGTATGAACACCAAGAAGAAAGGATTAACATCTAGGTGACTTTAAAGCCACTGGCGAAGAAGAAGACAATAAACACCTTTACTTGCCTAAATCCTCCATTATTAATTCTTTGGTCACCACTTCAACGACCTTCAATAGAAACAATGGAAAAGGAGCCCATCTATCGCACAAAAATTAATACTTGGCCCCCTTAAAACCCTACAGGATTTTCCATGCTGCTCCTTACCACAGCTTTTGGACTTTGTTTTAATTGATTATCTACTTAATAAAAAATATAAGAATTTTACTTCTAGAAGGATAGAAATGTATCCCTTTTATATTATTTAAGATAAAATAAAGATAAAATCATTAATTACATATTTAAGCTGACATTAAAACTAAATAATTTGTGTCGAATTCATGATTAATGTCTTAGAAACAAAAAAAAAATCACTTAATTTAAGGCTTTATTCAGGACTACAATTTTTTAGTTAAAAAATTTTAATTTTTGTACTAAAATATTAGTTTAAAAAGCAATGAAAAAGTCGTCCCAAACAAGACTTAAGTAATAAGCTTGCATATTTAGGCCAAAGCACTTAAAGCAGGTTTGTAGACTATCAAGCTAAATTTATCTTATTTTAATCAATATTATAATGACCACCAATTAATTCATACTTTCCCATAAGAACTTAAGAGATTCCACACAAATCCCTCTCAATTATAAATGGAAAGCCAAATCACCAATCTTTAATTTAATATTGAGTAAATGTACATTTAAAGAAATGAATTTTTTTAAAAATAAATTATTAGTAAAATGTTATTGTTATTATTACAATTTATCTATCTTTTAACGAAATAAATAGAATTGAGTTATTTTTAAAAATTTAATATTGAAATTATATATATATATTGATATTATATATATATAATATTTATCAAAGAAAATTTATTAAACTGAAGGAATTTTTACATACATAATATCTAAAATTATTCAAATTACGTATTTAACACGTAATATTGAGATTAAACATTACTAGCTTTCAATCTTCTATACAATATGAAATTAAAATTAAAAGTCAAATTATTTCTGGTTATTCTTTAGGTAGGTTAGAAAAAAATATGTGGAGAGATTGAGAGAGATCAAGAGTGGGAGATAGAGTATATGACGGAGAGATAGTTGATAGATAAGATATTTGCATAAGATGTCATACAGATTTAGTATATTTTCATTGATTAAAAAAAGTAATTTAATGTGATTTATGTATCTTCTCATTGATCATCAGAAACTATGTCCCGACTCATATTGTTCTTTGATGGGGCCCTACAACTCGCAGAGGATTTCACACCAACATATATTGGTGGAAGAAATAGACCTCTGCAGATTAACGACATTATCACCCTAGAGGACCTTAAAATTAGGATCCTTAGAGCATTACATCGTGATTACACCACGCACACGGTGAATCTCGCATGTCGACTACGGAATAACGGCGGTCACACTGCAGTTGAAATTATAGATGATGAAGTTTGTACCTTCGTTCTAACAGAAGGACGACGAAGAACTGTGATCGTGTACGTTGAGTTTGAAGAATTACCCGCGCCAGTGCTCCGGACTCATTCTCCACCAAACATAGTATTTGATAACCCTCGCAACTCCACCTATATATCTAGGTAAAATTCAATGTTAATACTTTAGTGAATATATGCTAACCAATCACATACTTATAATCTAATTATAAATCCATGGTCAAAATTTCGTTGTAGGCGAACACCCATAGAAACCGAGCCTTCATCTTCACGTCAGATGAGCATGAGCTCACGACCGACATTCGACCTCAATATACCAACATCTATATTAGGCTCACCTTCGATAGGGCATAATATAGGGGAGTGCAGTGCACCAGTTGAAGGACAATCAACACATCCTAACAGTGAAGCAGTACTACCCAATTATGAGACGATGTATAGCGGTTCTAGCGAAAACTCGAGCGGGGAGCCAGAAGCACCGCCTTTTGAGGATGTGGAGGTAACAATGCGTGTAGATCAAATTATTCAGCAACATACTCCACAAAATGTACAAAATCTAGATGATATGATGGTAAGTAATGAGTTCCAAGCAAAATTACGCACTGCACAAGAGTGGGACGCAAGTGATGGTATTGATGTTCCGGTCAATAATCATCAAGAAAACTTTGATGCCAACATTCCAGATCATCTGTATGAGGGTATGACATTTGGTAGCAAGGAAACACTTCAATGTGCTCTATCTGGGTGGTCCATAATTAAAAATGTAGAGTTCAAGAAATCAACCTCAAATAAGACACGTCTAATAGTAGTATGTGTCCAACACGATAACCAAACTCGTCCTTGTCTTTGGCGTCTCCATGCAGCAAAGAGTAAACGCCTCGGAGGGGTATGGAAGATTTCAACCATAATCGGGCGACATACATGCACCAACCCGATATTGTCTGCAAGTCATCGGAACTGTACTTTGAAGTTCATCTGCCAATTTATAACAGGAACCTTAAGACAACAACTAGATTTAAAACCAAAAGAAATCATTACCCGAATCAGCTCAAAATTTGATGTTCAAGTATCGTATATGAAAGCTTGGGATGCACGAAGAAAAACAATAAGAACAGTATTTGGTAGTTACGAAGAATCATACAGTTCATTATACCGAATGATGGAAGCAATACGTTTAGCAGTGCCTGGATCTGTTTATAATATTCAAGTCACACAAGGTATGCGATTCAAGAGCATTTTCTGGTCCTTTGGGCCAAGCATTTTGGGATGGCAACATTATCGTCCAATTCTTTGTCTAGATGGTACTTTCCTATTAGGAAAATATCAAGGAACATTGCTTGCTGCTGTTGGTGTCGATGGAAATGGTGGTTTATACCCTCTTACATTTGCAGTGGTTGAATCCGAATCCATAGAATCATGGATATGGTTCTTGCAGATGCTGCATGATCTGATTCTGAGTACGCATTCCCGGCCTGATTTATGTATTATATCTGACAAACATGCCGGCTTGATACGCAGTTGTTCTGAGGTTTTCCCATGGGCTGCACATCGACACTGTCTGCGTCACCTGCGAGAAAATTTTAAGAAAGTTTTGCGACGTCTAGCCGTCGCTGATTGTGATGGTATTTGTGATAAAATGTATTGGGTAGGAAATACATATGATATTAAAATCCACGAAAGACACATGAAAGACATACAAAACATAAAGAAAGAGGCTTACGATTGGTTGATGGAGAGGGATCGCACGAAGTGGGCCCTAACTTACGATGGTGGATTTCGGTATGGAGTAATGACAACAAATGCCTCTGAATGCTTTAATGGCATCCTACGAAGATCCCGCGGATTACCTATACAAGGCCTAATCATGAGTATATATTACAATCTTGTCTCACTATTCATAAAGCGAGCAGCCAAGGTTGAACAATGGATTGCTTCTGATAGCTCAGCATTTGTTCCACGCATAAAGGCAGTTCTAGAATTAGCTGAACGACAGGCACGTAGAAGTCCACAACCAACCCAAATTAATAACCATGAGTTTGAGGTGTTTGGCATGTCATGTAGGTCATTTCGCTTTATTATTACATCTCCACAAACATGCACTTGTTCGTGTGGTCACCCACAAATTTATCACATGCCATGCAAACATGTAGTAATTGCTTTGAGTTCACGACGTTGAGATCACAATGCTTTTGTATCGACCTACTACAGCTTAGCCTGTTACAAAGAAAGTTATTCAGGAATTTTCCATGTAATCCCGGAGAGGTCATTATGGCCACCATATAATGAAGATCTTGACATTATACCATTATTAGCTCCTACAATCCGGCGTCATTCAGGGAGACCTAGAACTAATCGTTATCGTAACAGTATGGATGAAACCCGTGCATCCTCAAGCAGAACATGCTCCTTCTGTCATAACAAGGGTCACAACATTGCTACCTGCCCAACTAATCCAAGGATAATAACGAGGAGAGATTAAGGTTATTGAGAAATTGTAATGGATATGTTATTTCAAATGTCATTTTGCTTGTACTTGAATATTTAGTTAATGTAATGCTATTTTTTTTTTCATATTAGTAAATACTGTAAAGACTTTAATCTTGCTTCTACTCGTCTCAATAAGATTCTTTATATTTCCAATTAGACGATATGGAAGGTAGAGGGGAAAGAGGTCGGGCACGATGATCTAGACGAGGTAGTCGTGCACAAGTAGATGTGCCAGAGGTAGAAGAGCTTCCAAGCATAAGATTATTGGGGGATGCTCATAGAGCTTCAAGCATTAATGAGGTAATCTTTCTCCCACTATATCAATTATAATGAACTTTTTCATCAACTCATAATTTATAATTCCACAGGCTGTGCATCTTGTGACTTCAACCCATCTACATATGGCACGTGAGTGGCCAGTTCGTTGCAGACGAATGCTTCATGCACTTCAGATCACAAGGTTGGATTCAATTAGGCACCAACAGTTCATACAATTAGACCACGCTTTAATTGGTGCATTGGTCGAAAGGTGGTGTCCACTAACAAACACCTTTCACTTACCAGTGGGGGAGATGACGATTACATTACAGGATGTTCAGTTGCTCTTGGGCATCAGGATAGATGGTGCGCCAATTATTGGTAGTTCAGTAGTCGGAGATGAGTTACGTTGGGATACATGGATAGAGTGCTGTAATGAGCTATTGGGGTCCCACGCAGACCCAAATGTTACGTACCATGATCCTGACGATAACGATGTAGAGGTTATCTTCAGAATGGGACATTCACAAGTGTACTCAATTATACCGCTTCGATGGTTACGATGGACCTTTTATCGGGAGTCATATGAAGATTTACTCCGACATGTGTTCCTTCGACATGTTAGGGCGTACATTATGTATATGCTTGGCTGTTATTTATTGCCTGATACATCCGGATCCCACGTGCATATGCAATATCTCCCATTACTTGAGCACATAGAGAATTTTGCCCATTACTCTCTAGGTTCGGCGGTATTGGCACATATGTATAGAGAGTTGAATCTGACGACACGACCTTCGAGAATGTACATAGCTGGATGCCTACCTCTGTTGCAGGTATGGGCTTGGAAGCGGATACATGTTGGCAGGCCAACACTTCGAGTTCCATACCCACGGGATATCATTGGAAAGCCCCTTGCTTCGAGGTAATTTGGCATTCACTAAACCTCTTATGATGTATTTTTGTTAAAATGATTAATTTGACAAACATAAACTTATTATAGGTGGGCTGAAGAAAGAGTGCGAGAAGTTCCACTTGGGAACATGATGACATATAGAGATGAGCTGGATGGACTTCAACTTAGCCAGGTAGCTCTAATTTAAATCTACCAAATCATCCTAGTAAATATTAATTAGTAATTTTATCTTTCAACGCAGGCAATATTTATGCCTTACTCGGATGCTATAATGGGCATGATGCCTGCAATATGCCATGAAGCGAACAACCTATGGATGGCTCGTGTCCCATTGATTAGTTGGAAACGGGTAGAGTGGCATTTGCCTGACAGGGTGATGCGACAATTTGGAGGCATTCAACCTCGAACGATTGAGCCCATAGAGCGTGAATTTCGACGGGTTGATGGGAGAGGCCGAGCTGAGGTAGATTGGCTTCATTATCATAGAGGATATATTGAGTTATGGAATAACAGATTAGCACTAATTACAACCATCACACATCCATTGGGAGATGATCAGAAGGAGTTATCAGATTATTTACAATGGTACAAATCTTGGGCGTCCATCTACCTACTTAAAGAGGCGACAAATCCACCAGAAACAATTTATCCTAGGTCACCGGGGAAGAGGATAGTGGTAAGTGATTTTGTACATATTTAAATGTTCCATCATGCATATACAAGTTGATTATATTATAATTATTAATAAATCTACATTTATAGGTTGATTACTTCTTGCGTAGTAAAGAAATTGCTGAATCATATGCTACGGGTCAGATGGAGAGTGGGGGGTTATATCAAGGATATGCTGATATTGTCGAACTTGCAAGACAAGTGGAGCAATCTGTATATATTGATACCACTGGCCGACATCCTCGACAAGGAGGACGAACTCCAGTAATGGAGCAGCCTGCAAGGAAATCTACATCTCATAGTTCAGGATTACGTTCAAATCCTGTAGATCCGCCAAGACACTCTATGTACGTAGGATCAGCTGATTCTGGCCGACCTTTAGGGATGACGGGAGCAGGGCCTTCTATAATACGTGGTGAAGGGAGTTCATCTCAGGGCAGAGGAGGAAGCCATTGGACAATTCCAGAATCACAATGGCCTGGTACAACATCTTTGTATGGGCCAAATGCTCCATATGACTTGAACAATCCCATTTGGACGACACTATTTGGTTGGCCAGGAACTCCATCACAGCATGGCATAATTATTGAAGAAGTCCAACCTGACATAAACAGTGCGGAGGAGGAGGTGCATCAGGACGAAGAAGAAGAACCTCAGCTCCAGAGGAGGAGTAGGCGGGTACCGTCAAGATACACCCCCGGTACAGATGCTCTCAAACCAAGAAAGAAGCGTTAGTAGAAATTTAGGTAACCTCAATGATGTATTGTCTTAAAACTTTCATGTGTGACTTTTTATGATTATGTAATATACTCTTTTTAATGAGTTACTATATTCGATATACAAATGTCCCGGTTGTAAACATTTATTCGTATGATGAAATTTGCTTATAAAAAATGCTGGTTAATTCATAACTATTGTTACAAGCTTTTTTTTTCCTACTGGCCATTTCTTTCTTCGTTAGTTAGTGTTACATAATAAAGAGAAATTCTACAATAGTCAATGATGGATGAAAATTTTTCTTTTCAGCTACATTAATCAAGAATGCACTCCCACAATTTGGCTGCTACCAGCAGTGATGAAACCAAACAATTGATTACAGAGGGTACTATCCGGGTGCGTAAAAGCTTATCTTATTCTATCAATGAGGAACTTGAAGCCAGAGTATTATCAAATGAACTATTCAGGTGTGTAATACATACTTGGGATGAAGATGAAGATGAGTTAATGTGGAACGTACACGATGATATGAAGACAGCTAAGGAATTTAAAGGTAACCCTGCACGTCGAGAGTTAGGCTGGAATTATGTACAAGAAGGATTCCCCCTTTTTAAGCACCACCTTGTGGCAAAAGATTTCTTAAAAGGTCGAATTCTAGAACTTAGTTGTGATAAAGACAATACAGTTGCTCAAGGTATGGGAAGGTCCATGATGGATATAGATAACTGTATTTTATACTCTAAATGGGATAAGTATCATGATAAGCACATATTAGATTCTTATCAACAGTTGTTACAAAATTCTAAAAATTCTAAACCGAAGGATTTTCTTAATGGAGAAGATTGGCAGCAATTACAACTTCAATTTCAGATCAACTTCAAATGTTGTCCTACACAAACACAGCTCCAGAATCGTCTACGATATCTACTTAACAACATGAATCAGTAACTGAACTCATCATATGTATTTTATTTTCTTATTGACCTCATCATGTATTTTCATTAATTTGTGTTAATTACTTTTCGCATTACTCTCAATCCAATCTTTCTATAAAAAAGATGAATAACAAAATTATGCGTTCATATTTTCTTAATAATAATATATATACAAATACAAATAATTTTAAATTCAATCATATCTTTTAAAGTAAATTCTAGATTATATACAACTTATTTTAAATTATATTTTTTAATTTTTTTAACTAATCTTAAAAATATATTTTGCCTTTTTAATTCTAATCTCTCAATTAATAAAACTTTAATTATATTTAATAATATTATTAACATCTTTATAAATAACAAAACAAAATATTAACTCAAGCTTTTAAAAAACTAAATTATTAAAACATGTTTATAATATTTTCATGCAAAATGCAGACCTGCTTTGCAATATTATTAAAATACAACGTTGCCACCTACTAATATTTCAAATATTTCTCATAAATTAAACTTATTTTTAATTTTAATTAAATATATTTTTAACTTATATTAAACTTATTCTTAAAACAACTAATAAAATAATTTAGTAAATAAAAAAAATTATGACTTTAGTAATGTATTTTAATAATATTTAAAAATTTATAAATAAATAAAGTATATTACATATATATCAATTAAACTATATTAATTTTAAATATTATAATTATGATTAATAGTTTTATTTCAATTTATATTTAAATTAACGTTAACATTCATATTATTTATTTAAATTATTTAAATATAATAATAAAAACAAAAATGCCACTTATCTTATTTTTTATCAATGTCACTCTCTTCCATTTTGAAGAAGTTTGGAGAGGCAAATAGCAAATACAACATAGTATGGATCAGTAATACGGTTGCAAACTCTTCCATAGCATGAATTCTATTTTTAAAATAACTACAAGCATTTCTGACACATCTACTGTTTTCTATGCTTTCAGGGTTAGAGTTTCTTCAATCATTTAATCTAATAAATTTGTTGTTGTACTTATTTGCATGTATTGTATATTGTTAAATGTTTTACCTATATTTGCTTCTATACTTACTGCATAAAAAATATCCAGTTAGCATCTTCATAAAAATCACCCTAAAAAGTAAAAGATTAAAAACTGATCTCAATAGTGACGTATATCACTAACCCTTTCTTCCAATGCAGTTTAAACTCTTTTGCTGAAGAAAACGCAATCGTCATTCGCATTTCCATTAAAAATGCAATCCTGCTTTGCATTTTCTGAAGAAAACGCAAAGCAGGATCGCATTTTCTAAAGAAAATGCGATCCTGCTTTGCGTTTTCTTCAGAAAATGCAAAGTAGGATTGCGTTTCTGCTCCTTTTTAAATTAAATTAATTTCATGCTCCTAAACCTAATACAATTATTAACTTTGCTCCTTTTGAAAATTTTGCCAATAAAGTCGGCCATGGTACTTGAAGGACTTTCTCTTCCCTAGGTGATCAACAAATCAATCAATCTTTCCATCACATTGCACTCCCTAGAGAAGCCAAACAAAGGACCAAAAGTTGGTACTATTTGATAAACACCAAGGTACAAGCAAACAAGCCCTTTCAATAAAATTTTTTGTCTGAAATGCTGTTATATTTTTGGTAAAATAAATTTCTAATAAATAATCATCTAATTCTAAAAACCTCACAGGAAACTGTAACGAATATAATATGTTCCAGAAAACTATTTCCTATAGATTATTTGTTGGCGTTCTATTTAAAATATCGATGGAGTTAAAAGCATCTCAAAATAGAAATTCTAACACTAGAAATTATGGCAAAATACTTGTAATAGTCTTCACAGACTGAACTGTTTGCATGGAGCCATCTATCAATTTTCCTCCATAAATTTTTTCATAGTTTTTTTTGTGGTATTTTGTTGAAAAGTATATTTCATCATTCCCAATAGAATATGGATAAAAAATCCATAGCAAAACTAATAAAAATAGCAATTGTTAGGCAAATTCTCATTATAAATAGTGCATCAATACAATTTCCTCAAATTTATGTAAATGTATTCCTAACTATTTTTGTTGATGGCATAAAAAATATATTCAAAAGAGATCATTTGAAATGCAGTTACATTGTAGAAAAGAAATAATATTAACCATCCAATTATTTTTTAACATTCTAAACTAACATATGTAAAATAGAAAAACTTGAAATTAATCATACTTTGGGTTCTTGCTTTCTTTAGCTAAACGATTTTTTTGATAATACTATTCCTTCTCCATGAAGCTTTGCCATTCATTTTGTATCCAAGCTTAAATTTATATTGCATCTTAGCTTATATTTATCGCATGCATGCATTCAATTCTTCTATTAGTATAGCCACCTTTTGACTTACACCATAGGAAAAATAGTAATTTCCAGTGAATTTTTTTGTGGAATATTGTTCGTCGGAAAGATCAACAAAATCATTGATAGAAAAGCGTAGGAAATTTTGTGAGGAATTTTTGACGGGCATTTCCGCCAAAACTTTTCAGTAAAAATTTTGACCAATAATTGTTTGTTAAGTGCCCTTAATTCACTGTTTCATTCTTCCATCCTCTCATTTTCTTGGTTTTTGTTTCCTCTTCTCCGACTATTTGTTGCTCTTTGACTTTTCCTGCTTCGACATTCCTTCCTGTTGTTGCTCTTTAACTTCAAATGCGGTTAGATTTTCCTCTTCTCTGCCTATTTGTTTCTCTTCATCTTCGCTTGATTTGATGATGCCATATTTGTTGCTTTTTTGACTTTGGTTGATTCAATGACGTCCCATGTAGGCTATTCGTTGCTCTTCAAGTTTACTTACTTCGACGATGTCCTTTATATTTGATTGTTGTTACTCTTTGACTTATCTTGCTTCACTAACTTTCCTTATTGGATTTGAAGTCACACCTCGTTGTTCTCTGTTGGATCAGATATAAATGTATAAAAGATTGCTCTTTTTGAAGGTAGCCATCTTTCTTACTTTCACATGTAAATCATATTTCAAATCCTGCATAAATCTTGTATCTCTTGCTATACAATGTTTGATGTTGGAATTTATACCCACAAAATTGTATGTGACCCCAAGTCTTAGGAATGTGATTTTTTTTCTTCTTGCTATTATATTGGTTCTTGAAGTGAAAATGGAAACAGCTATGGAGCTATTTTGTTGTAAGTATTTAGAGTTCAAATGTATTTTACATACGTACAATGTAGTCTAAATACAAGATATTTGAAATGTAGATTATTATTTTCTTATATTTGGTGGGAATTCACAAAATGAATCGAAGTATTAAAATAATAATAATAATAATAATAATAATAAACATAATTAGGGCACAAGTTTCACAATGTAGGTTATGGGAATTAAGGTGAAGGTGGGTCTCATTAGTAGTGATTGGAGGTGTAGAGGCAGATGTTGCATTGGTGCTTGGTATAGGTGTAGAGGCAGAAATGGTGTGGAGGTCACATAGGCGGAGACATTGTAACCCATTACTGGTGAGTTGCACAGTCACACCCACAAGCGCTATGAAGATTAGCAGTGAGTGGATGAGCTAGCTAGGAGGGCCCATGTGAGTATATAAGTTTATAATATTAAGATAAATATTTTAAGTGATAAATATTCAATGATTAATCTTATGTTATTTTTTGTAGGATGAGTATATATACCTTTGAGAGAGTCAAGCTGGAGCTGGTGAGGGATCCTATTGGGAATTTAAAGATTATTTCAACTACCATTTTTGGTTGCAAGCAATAGGCAGTGTTGCATTCCATGACCCCTAGTCTGAGATTTTGATGATGACAAATAATATTGATTGAATTATTATTCATTAAATATTTTTTATTTCTGCTCTTTTTTGTGAGTACTAATATTTCAGGAAGATCACAAATTATTCAGGACAACAAGAAGACTCAAGACTAATTAGAGTAGGATTTGGAGTCTATAACCCTGCATTTATTATTATTAATTTTCTTTTCTTGAGTCTGGTCACAAAGTGCATGCAAAACTGAGCAACCATGCACACACAGAGGGGGAGAGGTTTTTTAAAATAAAGGAATTCTTTTTATGTTGATCGTACTGTCGTAGTATACGAGATTCAATCGTACTGTTGTATTGATCTCCCTCATACTCCTCATTTTTTTTGTCGATACCTATCGTATTGTATGATGTGTTTCT
The DNA here is from genome assembly GCA_022539455.1 of Dendrobium nobile. Classification (NCBI taxonomy): domain Eukaryota; kingdom Viridiplantae; phylum Streptophyta; class Magnoliopsida; order Asparagales; family Orchidaceae; genus Dendrobium; species Dendrobium nobile. The sequence goes on along the minus strand of CM039733.1, from coordinate 62,018,576 downwards.
AATTAAAAACCTTAGCCGCTAGATTTATTTAAGTAATTTCTTTATTCGTAAATTTTGAACTGATCGTACTGTTCGATCGTATCGTATAGTACGAGTTTTTGAATACTTACTTAAATTAACCCCATGATTAGTCGATTAAATCAAGAATTAATTACTGATTGGTGATCATACAATACGATATGGTTTGTATTGTATGAGACACCGAGGCTATTTTTGATTGTCCCGAATATCGTACCGACGATCCCTTGATTTTTGAACTAATCATACTGAACAATGTGAACATCGTACCGGACGACCTGAGGCTTTTAACATATCATACTATATGGAGTAAATCATACCATACGATATACAATGATGAGTTTTGGTCATCCCAACATTCATCCTGTATGAACAGAAGGGATTTAACATATCGTACTGTCAATCTTGTTCAGAAAAATTGCCTGTTCGTATTCCTTCGTACTAGGATGAAGGCTGTTTTGAACTGATCGTACTGTACTATCTTGGATCATACTGTATGAATAAAAATGGCTATATTAAAAATTTAGGGTTTCTTGAAGCCTGATTTAAATACCTAAACTTCTGTCTTTTGAAAAAAGTAAGTGTGAGAGAGGAACTAGATTAGAAGGTGATTTCTTGAGAGAGCTTTTTGAGAAGATTTTGGGTTTGTGAGAGGAGGGAGAAGGAGAGTTTGTGAGGGAAAAGGAGTGTGAGGGAGATCACATGGTTGCTCCTAGCTTGTTGCATGTTGCTTCTCCTGTGGCCTGAGAAGATCTTGTGGGAATGAGAGAGAAGTTTAGTGCAAAGTAACCTGCTCCTGCATTGGTCGAGGAGGAGAGTAAGGATACAGAATCTGACTAGATTGCTTGTGCTTTTAAATATTTTATTGGTTTTTCTTATGTATAAGAACTGTACATGTATTATATATGTTTTTGTTATTGTAAAATAGTTGTAAATAGTTTGTACAAATTGTGTAAATATTTTCGATCAATATGTTTGTGCAATATTGAAATATTAGGGTATTTAACCAGTACTTAATTATTATTTTTTTATTATTTTGTTATAAAGATGAATAATTGATGTGATGTGCTATTTTTTTATCTGTACTATAGGTTTTTGGCATATTTTTGATAATTTTTTTCGCAGAAAATGATGATACGACAACGCCAAAATTTTTGGCAGATTACTGGCTGAATTTTCCACGAGAAATTCCAACAAAAAATTTTGCTAGAATTATAGTGGAATTTCTAGAAGAAAATTCCATCGATAATCCATCGAAAATTTTGATGAAACTTTCCACTGTAAACCATTTGAAAACATCATTTTTTGTTGTTGAAATTCATCGAAAATACTTTTAGTTGAAATTTTAAGCCAAATATTCTTTTTTGATGCCGATTTTCCTGACGGATTACAATCCATCGGTAAACCAATTTATTGGCATATTTCGATGATTTGCCAATCAAAAAGTCTACCGGAAATAAGTGAATTTCTTGTCGTGTTAACAATTCATCAATATTGCTATTTATGAAGCTTATTGTGCTAGATGATAGAGTTTTATATGTATAAGCTTGTGAGCTTAATGAATATTGCACTTTTGTATTCTTTCTATTGATTAGGACCATAAATTATAGTCTAACTATTGGGTTGATCAAACAAAGGACCCTTCACATATAGAGTCTAACTTTGCACATCTTGAAATATATATAGTCTTGTTAAAATGTATGAACAATAGTTAATATACATTAGATAAATAGTAACTAAAAAAATTTGGTACTTATGTAGATGTCTTTGATTTCAAGTCAATCCAATTTTAAGTCACCTCATGTTGATATGTACACATATGTAAAAGTAGTAGGTTCTCTTCGAAGTGTTCATTTCTATAAAAGTAATTAAAAATTATTTAAATAATTTTAAAACATCTACTTAAAATTAAAAAAAAATTATCAAAAGTTGCTTGCATGGAGGCAGTTGCCATGCCACCTAATTAGAAGCCTAATTTTGTTTACTTTACTCCCTCTCTTCTTGTCATAATCAGGGCTACTCCAAGCACTACACAAACCAACATAGATGCTCTCACCTCTCTATAAAGGTCACTCACTCAAGCTATAAATATTAGTGAATATGTCTAACAAATTATTGTAAAATATGCTTGATTAAAATAAATTGTGCAAACAGAGCTCACCCCACAATCTCTTATTTGTAGATTAAGGTTAGAAATTAGGTGTTATAGAATTGGAAATATACATGTCTACATAGAAAATAAGAGACAAATATAGTAGTTATGATGCCCGATATGAATGTCCAACTTGATACAATTATCCATCGTGCTCTAGAGAAGGTACTAGTTCAGTGTGTATTAAAGGTCGAATGGTTGAGTAGCTGATTAATAATTTTTCTTATAAATGAACTCTTCCCCAAGAACAATGGCTAGGCTTCACTTCATAGATTGAACAACTTGAGAGTTGAAATCTTGTAGACTGGCAAGTACCTTTTGACCTGAGATTGAGTAGGATGAGATAACTTGGCTTGAATCGTACTAACTTAATTTAAGTTGAGAAACCTGGCTTGAGTCCAAATTTTGAATATTTAGATGTGCATATTAACTATTAGTTATGAAATGAATCATATGTTCTTATGATATATGTACGAATCACAATACCTTTCTACTAATTCATCAACTATTAAAAAAACGTATAATGTAACCTTATTACATGTATATAATATTTAAAATATAACAAAGCTAAATGAACATCCATATCTACAAAAACTTTAGAAAAGAATTCTAATGATCTTATTTGTCTTGAATAAAAGAGCTAACGTCATTATCACCAAACAAAGTATTCATTCACAACTTATTGCATGCACAAATTCAACAATCACAAACTTAACATTTTGTTACCCCTTATCATGAGTATAACAAATGAAAACAAAAAAATGACCATAAAATGCACATATTAATTTACTTCATATAGTCACAAAACCCATTCAAGCATAGCTACACATTCCATACCTGCAAAAGCTCCCCTTCTTGCATGGGCTGTGACATCCCCCACAGTTGTTACTATCAAACATCACGTTGATGCATCTCCCATCACAACACTTATCCTTGTAGCGACACTTCTTTTCCCACTCTCCACATTTAATTCCATCAACCATAACATTCACACACTGCTTCTTACAACAATTTGGCCTCGCGCTTCCATCGACTCTGCATATTCTAGAAAACTTATCACATGTCATGGTAGCTCTTACATAGTATTTTTCAAGAAAACCATTACTCATTCTCCTCAGTGAAGGAGATGGATAATTTTATGTTTTTGTGTCCTTGTGGTCATTGATGACCACTAAAAAGGAGGGAGAGACCACCATAAAGAGGAATTTTATAAGCAATTGCATGATCTTTCTCATTTTTTTAGAATGGTGGTGTAATGAATTAAGAAAAGAAACAATATAAAAATGAACAAGTTAAAGCTTTAGCAAGTTTTCATTTGATGTAATATTGTAAGTGTCGAGAAGAGAGAAGAGAGAAGAGAGGTGAGTATATATTGACATAGCTAGTGTGACATGCATGATTTTATGATATAACTAATAATTAAGGATTTGTACCAACGAGGAAGCTAGGCCTATGGATGGAATGTTAGTAGACTAGGGAAGAAACTAGAAAATTAGACCACCTTATTTTCTATCTTGTTTGTGACTTGTAAAATATTTTAATGTGTTTATAAGGAAAGGTACAATTATGTAATTATGAACTTCAAAGTCAAATTGTGTAAGTTTGTCAACTAGCTTGCCTAAATAGAGCTAGTAGAATGCAGCTAAAAACCTTTTGATATCATAATAATCCATATTTTTACAAAGGGTGGGATGGATCAGCTCATGCATGCAAGGTAGTTGACTATAATATTAAAAAAATTGGTTAGAAATAGAGGGTGTTGATGGGGGCTGTGGAGTAATTAAAATTTTGAATTATATACAAATTTAGGGTTTTATTACCCCTAAACAATGCTTAGGTTTTCTTTGATATACATAATAATAAACTCTACTTAATATATGCAAGTATATTTGTCGAATCAAGTAATCATGAGATAGTATGCTTACTATTTTATTCTTACAAAACATCCTATCTCAATACTCCTGGTTATTCTTACGTTCATTTGTCAAGACTATACATTACACTAAATTTTAATTACATATATAGCCACTATGTGCATTAAATAAAGAGCGGGATAATATTGAAAACATCTTTTAATAATTTATAGAATAAGAGTCTTCATTAGTACTTAACATATATTTTATATCATCAACCCAAAATAAGAGAATTAGCTAGACATGAAATGAATAATAGACAAACTCATTTTCACTAAACTCATGAAAGAATAAAAAAATACAGGAGAGTGATCACCAGAAAGGATCAAAGTATCTCCTCTACACTCCTCCCCTTAACTTATAGAATTGCTTTAAGAAATATAGGCTAAACACTCCAAATGATTGTATTTTGTACTTCCTAGCCTCCCTTATATTTTATTCTAAGAGAGAACTAGAGAAGTACTCTAAAAACTACTAAAATTACACAACTGACTCAACTCCCTTACAAACATAACACCATAACTATTTATAGAAAAATATAAAAATGGCAATTGGAATTGTGGCGCTTGAAATTATGGCGTTGTGGTGCTCCTAAAATGAACTAACGCCTCAGCGCTTACGCTTTTGCACCGTCATGGTGTTTGTTGATTTGGATCAGTTACTTGGTGAATAGTTGCATCTCTTTACTGATAAAATGTGGCCCTTAGAAGTTACAATTGCTACGCCACTATGCTGTGGACAATTGACCGCTGCGGGGCCAAAGTGCAAAAATGGTGCCAAGGTGTGAGAAATTATGGCACCACGACGTTTAAAAATGAAGAATTCAGTGCTGCCAAGTTAACTTTCAATAGTACTACAACGTTGTCTATGTTGATGTCGTAGTGCTTGCGAACAAAGAACTCGACATCGCAATGTTATAATTGGGGTCTCTCAGCAATATTGAAGGTAGTGTTGCGGCGTTGTTTCATCGGATGCTATGATGCGGAAGACTCCTAAGAATTTCTGCCAATTTTTGAGTTTTTTCTGCCAAAAAAAAAAAAAAAAAACTAAAACTACACATTTTTACTGAAAATAAAATACATTAAACAATATGTAATTTACACTTACCAGGTGTTATCTATTTTAGTTAATTTTTTGAAGAACATAGTAAAGGTGGATGGCGAGTGGATTAATGGAAAATTTGTGAGTTTGGTTAATTTGTCAGATTTGATGCAACAAAGATTGGTAAATAGTGCCTAAAGATAGAGCCATGGTGTTGCTGTAACATACAAGGCTAGAGTTGCATGCTAGATAGATAAGAGGTATGAATTCAAGGATTCAATGTGTTTCAGATTGCATTAATAGATTTTTGGATGGAAAATAACAACTTACCATAACTAAACCAGCTCTAACTTAATCGTTCATTTGACTTATCCATTAACATCCATTTATAAGAAGGGAATAACTCATTATACAATAAGCAGATTGCAGTGAGGGCCTAAGGGCTATAGGAGTGCTTCATGAAGCTTAAGGTGATTCATCATTTTCATTCTTATGGGATAATAAAAATATAGAATAACAACATTGAGTTTCAAAGAAAATAAAATTGATTTGGAATTTATTTCCTAAACAAAAGATGAGTTAAACAAGATTTATTTTTGAATTATAAGGGGTTGAAGTTTCTCAATGGTGATGACTCATAGTTAACTATATATTGGTTTATTGATTGTGTTTCATTCTTAAGAACACATTTTAACTAGTTGTAGATATAAAGGTGTTTTTATGATTGGAGTTAGAAGTTGTTTTGGTGGACAAATGGTGGTTCCATCTAAATAAAAATCGAACCTATTTATTGTAAAAAGTTTTATGATCTATGACTGCCAAATTGGGTAGTTGTCGATGAGAAGTTAAGTATGAACTATATTTTTGATATTTAACATCAAAAATTTCTGCTAAGGAAAGGATACAACACCGATTTTTAATATTACAGAGTCAATAGACTACTGCTCTGATACTATGTTGAAACTGTAAAATTCTTCTGAAGGAGTGTATGAAGAGTACAAAACCAAAAAATAGAAATGAATACCTAAGAAAGGAGAAGGCGTAAGTATTAATATAACCTCTTGTCTTGTATAGCTATATGCTGTGCATTGCTACATTATATATATACCAATACTCCGCCCACGGTAACCATTTCACCCATTTTCGTGGTGTTTCAGAAGCAAAACACCTAAGATAAGTCTCCAAGCTTCGGTTTACCACCTCTGTCTGTCTGTGGATGATATGTCGTACTCCTCTTGAGGACAGTGCCCTGCATCCTGAAAAGCTCTCTCCAAAACTGACTCAAGAACACCTTGTCTCTATCAGACACAATTAACTCAGGAATCTCGTGTAATCTAACCACTTCTCTGATGAAAGCGGCTACCACTGATACCGCGGTGTAAAGATGTCGTAAGAGGATGAAATGTGCATACTTACTAAGTTGGTCCACCACTACCAAGATGACTGTGAATCCCTCTGAGCGGGGTAATCCGTCGATGAAGTCCATGGACACTTCTTCCTAAACTCTGTTTGGCAGTGCCAATGGTTGGAGTAACCCTCCTGGGGCTATGGCCATGTATTTATTGTGCTGACATACCTCACATTTTGCCACCATCTCCTCCACATCCTTATACATTCCCTTCCAGTAAAGCTCTGATGTTAACCTCCTATATGTCTTATGTACGCTAGAGTGTCCCCCAACTGCACTACCATGAAATTCCTGCAATAGGTGAGGAATAAGGACGGAGGTTCGAGGTATCACAAATCTCCTTTGATGCAGCAACCTCTCTCTCCCTCCAAATAATAGCCTGAATGGCTACTACTATCCTTCTTTAACTCTTCCCTGATCTTCTTCAGCTCTTCATTTTGCATGCTCTCTTCCTTGATGCCCCCCTAGTCAACCATCATTGGTAGTGACACTGTCAGGTCTTGAAGTTCCCCCATGCATCTGGATAAGGCATCAGCCGCCTTATTTTCTACCCTTGGCCGGTACTGTATCTCAAAATCATAGCCCAAGAGCTTTGACAGCCACCTCTAATGTTCTTTGGTCACCATCCTTTGCTCCAACAGGTATTTTAGACTCCTCTGATCCGTGTGAATGATAAAATGTCTACCCAGTAGATAAGGTCTCTATTTCTAGATGGTCAAGACTATGACCATCAGTTCTCTCTCATACACTGACTTCAACCGAGCCCTGGTCAATAGTACTTGACTGAAGTAGGCTATAGGTCTATGATTTTGCATCAACACTGCCCCCAGTCCATATCCCGACGCATATGTCTCCACTATAAAGGTCTGGCTGAAACCTAGAAGGGCCAATATTAGAACTATCTTCATAGCCTTCTTCAACCTCTCAAAGGCCTGGGTTGCTGCCTCCCCCTATGAAAAATTATCCTTCTTCAGCTGCTCCATCAACGACTAAGTGATGGAATTATACCCCTTCAAAAATCTCTGATAGTATCCCGTCAGTCCCAAGAAACCCCTCAACCCCTTGATGTTCTTGGGCATGGGCCATTTCTGCATTACTTCAATCTTCGACTGGTCGGCTGCCACTCCCTCTGGAGACACTACATATCCCAAATATTTCACCCTTGACTGAGCAAAACTGCACTTCTTCAAGTAAGCTTTCAGTTGGTGTGTTTGTAGAATCCCCAAAACCTCCTTCAGATGCTTCAAATGTTCCTCCTCGGTTTGGCTGTACACCAATAGGTCAGCAAAGAAGACTAGCACAAACTTCCTCAGGTGCTGCCAGAGCACCCTGTTCATCAGGGACTAAAAAGTAGCAGGGGCGTTAGTGAGCCCAAATGGATACTACAGGAAAAACGTCATTTTCTGGCGTCCATTTTCGTTAGAAAATGGCCAAAATCTGTCAGAAAATTGCATTTCCGGCAGAAAAATTTGCGCCGATTTCACGCGCGTCGGAAAAGAACTTCTGCGCAGATTAATTTGCCGGAAACATTTCAGGCGAATTTCCGACGAATTTTCTGTTGGAAAAATATTTCCGTCGAATTTTTAAAGCGCCGGAATGTCAAAAAAAATTTCATTTCCGGCCGACTGCTCCCCCATCCGCGCCACCCCAGGTCCCCCAGCCAGTCCAAACCGCCCCGTCCGCGTTACAGCCGCCCCAACCCGACCTCCTGCTCGCGAACTGCGCGTGGCCTGCCTGCCGCCTTCGGCGGGGTTCGAACCCCGCCCATCTCTCCTCGCGCAAATGCTACCGCGCCTTCTGCCATATAGTCATAAACCAAAAAATATTATAGTTGTTACTTTTTTTCTATTTAACCTATTACTTATTAATTATTAAATCAGTTAATTTAATTTAACAAAACAAAGTTAAAATTATTTAACATAATTTAACAAAATAAATAATTTAAAATTTTTATTATAATTTAAGATTAAATTTAAATCATTTACTTTTTTTGTTATTAAATAATTAAATTAAAATTTATTTTATTATAATTTAAGTTATTAAATTCAATAATTTAAGTTAGTAAATTCAATAATTTAAGTCATATTTTAAAATAAAAAATATTTAATTTAAATAATTTAATTTGAAAATAAGTTATTATAATATAACTTAATTTTTTAATTTCTGTCAGAAATCTACCGGAAATGTCATTAGAAAAAAATCCATCGGAAAACCAGTCAAAAAATTTGTCAGAAAATCGTTGGAAAATTTCCGTCAGAAATCTGCCGGTATTTGCGACGAATTTACTTCCGCCTGAAATTCTGTCGGAAATGAGCTATTTTCATGTAGTGGGAATCACAAAGAACTCATAGTGCCCCTCGTGTATTCTGAGAGCCGTCTTCTGAATGTCCCCTTCCTTCATTCTGATTTGGTGGTAGCCCGACTTCTGGTCCATCTTTGCAAACACAACTGCTCCATGCAGCTCATCTAATAAATCATCGATCACTGGAACGGGGAATTTGTCTGGTATCGTCTCCTTGTTCAGGGCCCTATAATCCACACAAAACCTCAAGCTCCCATCCTTGTTTTTGATAAGTAAGATGGGACTTGAGAAAGGACTCACACTAGGTTTGACGATCCCTGCTTCCAACATCTCCTTGATCAGCTTCTCAATTTCATCTTTCTGAATCTGGGGGTAGTGGTATGGTCAAACACTGATCGGTGACACTCCCTCTTTCAAAAGAATGGCATGATCTTGCTCTCTAGGTGGTGGCAATCCCTAGGGTGGCTGGAACACCTCCCTGTATTGCTGTATGAGCGGTTGCACTACATGTGAAATATCTCCTTCTTCCCCCACACTGACCTTCTCCAAACGTTGCAGCTCCACCAAAAATCCCCCTCCCACCTCTTGTATGGATCTGATCATGGATTTGAGAGATACAACTGCCCTTGACAGCCCTGCATCCCCCTGGATCACCTTCCTCTGTCCTTCTATCATTAGTTCTATCCTCATAGCACCCCAGTTGACCTTGGTCTCCCCAAAGTCTGTAGCCATTTCATCCCCAGGATGACATCTGTACTTCCCAATTCTAAGGGGATAAAATCCTCCCTCACCTATAGCCCTTGGATGGTCAAGACCACTCCCCTACAAACTCCTCACCCCATCTCCACCTTCCCCGTGCCCATAATCACCCCATAGCCTCCGGTATCGACTAGCTTCATCCCCAACTGATCAACGATCTAGGCAAAAATGAAGTTGTGGGTTTCCCCACTATTGATCAACACCAACACTTCACGGTCAGCTATCTCTCCTCTTACTTTTATAGTGTGACTCAGAGTGAATCCCACTACTGAGTTCAGAGAGACTTCTGCCACATCCAGATGCAGCTTCTCCTTCCCTTCTAACCCACTCCCACCTCCCTCCTCGTCTTCCTCATCTTCGCAAACGAGGAGAACCTAAAGAGTTTGGTCCTTGCACTTGTTTTTGGGTATGTACTTCTCATAACATCGGAAACATAACCCCTTTGACCTCTTCTCCTACATCTCCTTCTCGGTCAGCCGTTTGAACTATCCTCCGTTTCCCCCTCCTCCAATCCTATCCTTGGGTGCTTCCTTCAGACTCCCTGAGGCTCCCCCCTTTGAAGGCAAGAGGGTAGTAGTCATTCTGTATGACCCCCCCTGAATAGTTTCCCCGAGCTCCTTTTTCAGATTTCTTCTGATCCTCCACCAACTATGCTAGCTCCATTGCATTCCCTGGGTTCCTTGGATCCAATACTCCGATAGTTGTTCGTATCTTTAGTTTAAGCCCCTTCATGAAGTTCCCCTCCAGGGCCGACTCCAAGATGTGATTCAATCAGCTAGCCAAGTACTCAAATCTGTCTCGATAATCTGTCACAGTCCCTTCCTGAGTTAGGGAAAAGAACTACTCATAAAAGTCTCCTCCCCCATCGGCTCGAAAATGCTCTAATAAGCAGTCCTTGAACTCCCTCCAGCTCCGGATGGGCTCCCTCCTATCACACCACAGATACCATGCCAAAGCTTTTCCTTCCAGTCACAATCTTGCAGCCATCAGCTTCTCATCCTCTGTCAACCCGTTGACAGCAAAGTAGTGCTCCACCTTGTAGATCCAGCCATGGCCGTCTTCCCCATCAAAAATGGGCATCTTCAATTTCCTCACCTTGAGATCTCCCCCGTTTCCCCGGTATCCTCCATAACCTCCCATTCCTCTTAGTGGAGGCGCTCTCCAGTTGTCCCGATCACCCCTTTGACGATTGTATCCCAAACCACCATCGTATTCCCCTCTTCTCCCCTCAACATCAGCACCTCGATGCTGAAATTCCTCTCTTCTTCCTACAAATTCAGTACCTCGATGCTGAAATTCCTCTCTTCTCCCACCAAAACCAGCACCCCTTCTATCATATCCCATACTTATCTCTTTGCTAGATTGAGGCTCTAGAGGAGGCATGTCGTTCTCTCACTCTAGAATCTCCACCTCCAAATTTCTCCTCCCCTGTAAAGGGTTTGGATTTCCTCCCATGCCATGTCCATCGGTGGTCTCTCTTACTTCTGATGTTGCCGGATTAGTCTTCATTTCAAGTAATTTCTTCATCATTTCTTCCATCATGGTGAACTTCCCCTCCAACCTTTCATTGTTGGAGGTGATTTGATTTTGAAAGTTGAAGAATCTTTTCTCCAAATCGGATTTCAATTGTCCGACTTTGCCTTTTAAGACGTCTACCTTCTTTCCGACCATCGTTCTTCCCAACAGATCTAAAAAAAAATAGTTTCGGAAGCCAAAAGCTTGCTGAAAAATAGGGATTTCAGCCGCCTAAGGTCCCCAATCGATCTCTCTGATACCAATTTGATAGGAAACACTTGTATTCACAAGTATTCCTACCGAAATCAGTAAACTGCAACAATTTTATTGCTGTCCACAGCAGGAAACAACCCAGAAACAAATAAAAATAGGAGAGATATACTAGAAATCTGAGAGAAAATCAAGCAAATCTCTTGTATTCCAATAGTAGATGCGAGACAACAAAGAAATATACAATTTTCCTTCAATTCGAGAGGAAGGAAATACTCTCCACAATCTCCGGCAACGCCAAGAGCCCAAGAAAAAAACATAGATCTCAAAAATAGATTCAAATTCAAGATAACCCTAATCCTCACATTACTCCCTAATTAAAGCAAAAGGAATCATACAAATTCCTTAAACACCCCTCTAATTTAAAATTTCCCTCCTAAAAAAATTTGATTATTTTAATTATTTTGGTTGATAAGTTATAGAAGAACTGTAATACTATATTTCTTTCACATGTAAAAAATTGAAATAAATATGTGGGGAGATTGGAAGGGGTTTCAATATCGGATTAACTATTGAAGTGCTTTTTTTATATAAATTATAAAAATTATCACTTGAAAGATAATTAGATTTTATTGGAGATGGTACTTAATACAACACCAATAGCTAGGGCTATATATAATATATCTCCAAATGAATTACAGTAGTATTTAAAATATCAATTATAAGTAAATTGATAGAGATTTTATTAGACCCAATATATCACTCTAAAGAGACTATGTATTATATCTGTTGAAGAAAGATCATATAATATGAATTTATTTTGTTTATTCTTAGTTGAATAAGTTGATAATTAAAAATAAATATCCATTAATTAGGATGACTGAAATATTTAATTGCTTGGAAGCTAGGTGTTGTAATATTTTAGAGATTTAAAGAATTAACATTGATCACCAAGAAATTATTTGAGCAACAAACTCACATACACAATGATCATGGTGATAATTGTGTAGATTAATGTTACATAAATTAACCTAAATAGTGATGATTACTTACTAATAAAATGCTATATATCTATGTATTTATCATGCTAATTATTACTTAAATGGACCGAGTATGGGTTAATTAAGAAAATTAAATTTAGATTATTAATTAAAAATTATTTAACCTTAGTAATAAGTGATTATTTGATAATAAAATTGGTGATTTAGATAATAATGAATTTGACAAAATTAGTTTTAAAATGGTATAACCATATGTTAACTAAATTAAATTATACTAATTAAACTTTAATGATTTAGTAAGTTAAATAACCCAATAATTATTAATTTGTTTAATAAGTATTAATTGGATCGGAATTGAATGATTATTAAATTATAAATCACAATGGAAAGCTAATTTTTTAAATCCTATTAGGTTCAAATGCATGGGATGGCAGGATTTACTTATCGTAGATTTACAGGTATGTTTAACATATCCTTATTTTAGGAAAGCTTATAATTTAAGGAATATCTTAGGAATATTTTGTAAGATTTAGTTCTAACCCTTTTTAAATCCCACCTACATATTGCAACAAAACATTCCCTTGCCAGTAGAATCACAATTGTTCCCATAAAAACTATGTTATACTATGATTGTGACATGAGAAAATTTTTCCATTATGATAAAATTTTAAATTAAGATTTATTTTTAGAAAATTTAAAGAAAGATCTATTCATCATGATAAAGTTTAAAACAAGATTTAGTGTTCAATATAAAATTTCATCTCAAAATAAATGTAATGATTGAAATTCATCTTGATAAAAGTTTAATTAAAATATCATGACTCACATTTTTTTCTAAGGAATTGACAGAAATAGCGATTGTTACCTTTGTATATATAACTTCTATTGTTTTATATAATGAGATTTGATTGTTCCAATGATAGAAATTTTCATTCTTCAAAAGGGTGCAAATTTAAAACCATATGTTTAATAAAAATTTTCACAGTACTTTCATATTAAAATAATTTAAATAAATAAATTTTTTTTTATTAAATTTAAATAAAGATTTAACTCGTAATAAAACTCAACAGAAAAAAAAAATTCATATAAACAACCTCAAATAGTGAGAGAAAAAATTGATGACTGATAAGAAAGTAGAAAATTTAAATTTCCAATATTATTTTCCAAAAAAAGATACACATTTGCTATGTATGTATCCTTAAGAACTCTACACAGAGAGATAGTAGACGAGGATGCAGCATTAGCTCATATATCAGTAGAATTCAAGTTGGATGGTTGAAGTGGAGGAATGCATCGGGCTTATTGTGCGATAGAAAAGTCCCCCTCAAACTTAAGGAAAAATTCTATAAGATGGTGGTGAGACGTGCAATGCTTTATGGAGTTGAATGTTGGCCATTAAAAGAGAAGCATAATACTATGTTAAGTGTTGCAGAGATGAGGATGCTTAGGTGGATGAGTGGCTTAACCCTTAGGGATAGGATACAAAATGAGCATATACATGAAAAGGTTGGAGTAGCTCTAGTGGAAGATAAAATTAGAGAGATAGAGTTGCCTTAGATGGTTTGTTCACATTAAACGGATGCCTTCCAATGACCCGGTTAGAAAAGTTGAGGTATTAAATGTGACTTATATTAAGAAAGGTAGAGGCAGACCTAAAAAGACTTGGTTAGAAAATATTAGAAATGATATTTCTTTATTAGATTTAAATGAGAATTTGACTTTTAACCGGATACAATGGCGAAAAAGGATTCATGTAACTGACCCCATGTAGTGGGGCAAAGGCTATATATTGTTGTTGTATGATAGATGAGTTGATTTAATTTTTTATAATTTAATGTTAAAAATAGGAAGAATGGTAACTTTCAAAGATAGATAAAATATGTAAATAATTATTAATTAAAAAGTTTGAGATAGAAGGATATAAAGTTGGAATACCCTTGTGAGCTCAGCTACTTAGCTGGACAAAGGCCCCATTGGTAAACCTATACAACAATAACAACAACAACATCAAGCCTTTGTCCCACTACGTGGGGTCGGCTACATGAATCCTTTTTCGCCATTATGTCCTGTTAAAAGTCAAATTCTCATTTAAATCTAATAAAGAAAGATCATTTCTAACATTTTTTAACCAAGACTTTTTAAGTCTACCTCTACCTTTCTTAACATAAGTCAAATATAATACCTCAACTTTCATAACCAGGTCATCAGAAAGCATCTGCTTAATGTGACCAAACCATCTAAGGAAACTCTATCTAATCTTATCTTCCATTGTAGCTACTCCAACCTTTTCGTGTATTTGCTCATTTCATATCCTATCTCTAAGGGTAAAGCCACTCATCCACCTAAGCATCCTCATCCTCATCTCTGCAACACTTAACTTAGTATTATGCTTCTCTTTTAATGGCCAACATTCGGCATCATAAAGCATTGCGAGTCTCACCATCATCTTATAGAATTTTCCCTTAAGTTTGAGGGGGACTCACAACAAGCCCGATGCATTCCTCCACTTCAACCATCCAACTTGAATTATGCTGATAATATCCCAATGGTAAACTTGTAGATCCAAAAAAAATATATAAGGCATTATAGGATCATAGTTGTATTTGACTATTAATTAACTTGATGTATGTTTAGTATATGTCAATGCACACACTTGTAGGCTAAAGCTAAATAATAACATTTGATCATAGTTAAAAGAACCCTTTGGTATCTTAGAGGGAAACTAAACCTATGTATTTGGTATCCTAGCGATAGTGTATCATTTGACTTGGTAGATTTTTATACTCAAAATTTGTGGGCTATAGAGTTGATAGGAAAAACACATATGAAATACACCAATTTTATTGGATACTCATTAATCTACTACATAATTAAAAAAAACAAAATTCTATAACCCTAATAACTACTAAATTAGAATACATAGCTATTGGAAAGTTGTGTTGCCCAAGTTCTATGGCTAAGGCAATAATTTCTTGATTTTGATCTACATATGGAGACCATACCTAACAATGCTAGATCCATATGCTACACAAAGAACCAATTCATCATTCAAGTGGAAATCTCATTGATATACACTATTAATTTATTAGAGATTATGTATCAAAAGGTGATGTTGATATTCAATTTATCAAAATTGCAAAGTAATTAGTGAGTTTTTTTTATTAAGGAGTTACGGGAGGTTTAGTGCACCTAGAACTAGATTGAGAGTACAAGACTTAGGTGCCTATATCAAATTTTGTGTTATTTAAGTGCATTGTTTGTACTTGAATTATGAATGTTTGATTTATATTTGTTGGTTTGTGCTTGTCATGTTTTTAAATATTATTATTATTTATTTATATTTGTACATGTATAAGGAGGTCTCTGAACAAAAATAAATAGAAATATGGAAGAAAAGTGATAAACTATATATCATACCCACTATATGCATGATACTATATGATTCCATGATGTGCATTATAAGTGGTTTTCACATAATAGTGAGCTTGAAATGTCCTAAAAATTGGATAAATGCTTTACATGAGATACATTATACTACCCAATTCTAGTATGTACTACATGATTTGACTTGGTCAACTTTCTGGAAGGATAACCATTCAAATGACCTGAAGCTAGAAAGATCATACTATACAATCTATATCATCTGGTACAATTTAACCAAGTCAGCTAGTAATTTTAGGATAACTATTGGATGATTTGAGAATAAGTGATAATGATGTACAATTAATATCGTGATATATGATTAACTAAGTCAAAATAGTTATTAGATTGTTACTAGTATGATCAAGAGTGAACTAATTGTTTTATATTATCTATATCAAACAGTACGATCCTGTGTATAGTTGAACATCTATAATTAGCCATGAATTCTCATTCTAACTCACACCATTTCTCAATCTTAATCTCTTTTGTGTTAATTTTCTTGTTAAAGAGCTCTCTCTCTCTCTCTCTCTCTCTCTCTCTCTCTCTCTCTCTCTCTCATGCGTGGGCGCCATAACAATCAAGCAATAGAGTACAACAAGTTTGTCATCTCACATTCAGCTTGATAAATATTTTAACTCAACATACATGAAATATAGGAAAACTTTGTTTATTAACTCAAAAGTACTTTTACAAGAACATTTATTTTTTCAACTCTATGACTTTTTTATTAGTACTGCACTACACTTTCTTATTTCACAGTCGTTTCCTTGCAACTCACAAACTTTAAAATCAGTACTGATAGGACCGCCATGCAATCCTTTGTGTATAGGAGACAAATAACTATCAATGATCATAATGTACATGAATACCTACATGCATGTCTTATCAGTGTCTCATCCCAAGATGTAATTGTTAATCTTCACTATAATTTATATATATTTCATATGACCCTTAGGAATTTAGCCCTTTGCTATCATTAACCCTTAGGGAGTGACCTTGTGTTGAATACTTGTTTCATCCAATACGTTATCCCAAAACCTAGCACTAGAATTAATATCAATCCAATACTTATGATTGTAATATATTAATATATGATTATAATATAATTTAATATAGTCAATTTCACCATTTATTACATCAAATTTTTTTATCGCCAATAGGCAACCATATATTTGCATATGTCATATAGTGTAAGTATAGTTTATCTTATCCTCAACCATTGAACCATATATCCTCTTTTTTCACTAATCATTCCTTTCACATCATATACAATGGGAGAAGTCTAGAATAGGGAAGAGGTGGAGAAGTGGAAGAAGAAGATCCTACTCCTTATGTTTACCTACCACAACTATCCTTATGTTGAATGGAACGAGCATTTTGCACTCTTGAAATAAAGAGTAGATGTGCATATTCAATGGAAGGACATGTTGGGAGAAGCTGTAACATTAGTATAATGAGGACTGAGCTCGATTTCAGGATTAGAACTCCAGATTCATAATAACTTTCACACTCCACCATCGAGACCAAGGGTTGAATGAGTTTAAAATTTCTTTTTATGAATTTAATTCTTATATTTTATTTTCTTTATATGGATGTTCATTCTACCTTTTTGAGATGTCAAAAGAGGAAGCAATATTTATATTATTTGGTTGTATTTGTGTATTATAATTGGATGTATTTTATGTTTAACTTCTTGTGTAATCTTTTATTTAAAAAACATACTAAAAATAATAATTTTTTTAAATTGTATATATATATATATATTAGTTTATTATCATTAAATGTATAAATTTAGGAAGAACTATGTTAAAAAATTAGAAAATTTTATTCAATGATTTTTTTTATCAAATAAAAGACCTAACCCAAATTATTTATCATCATCAAAATGCAGAATATTTATTAACCTCATTTTTGAATGAATTTGACTCTTCTTTTAGAGCTTAACTTTAATACTTAAGTTTCATACCTTAGTGTAGATTCATACTTCCAGGACCCTCTTAGATGTTTTCCCAAGGAGTTAACTTTAGCTAGCCCTAGAAGATCCAAAATCTTAAGCTTTTTCTTTATAGGCCCATTAGAAATCTTAGATTAAAAGTTTGCAATTAGGTCCTTATAAGACTCTCTTAGTCCTTTAAAAACTCATTTAAAGCACTTTAAAATTTAAAAAATCTCACTTTTGAAAGATTTAAATCAATTCTAAACCTAAGATCCTAAGGAATTTATAGGTGGGCCCCATGTGCCTAACTAGACTACCCATGATCCAATTTACCTTTAGATTTATGTGAACCTCATAGGAACTTTAAGGACATCGGCCCCTTAGTGACCCTATAAGATTAAGCTTTGGTCAAACATTAAAATCATTTTGAAATGACAAAAAAATGCCTTGAACCAAAACTTGAAAACCCAAATTTTGAGGTGCATTTTTTAGGAGAAGCAAAGTGGATAGAATTTCTCATGGAATCACCGTAACAAAAAAAAAATATAGCATTTTTCATCAAATATTTAGGCAAATTTTTTTTCAAAAAATGGTATTTTAAAGTTGACGGAAATTTTCATTAAAAGATGCCCTATTTTCCAATTGACATCCTTCCTTCTCCAATTCATATGAAAACAATGTCTCACACTTTTTTAAGCCCTCTTTCACTCATCTGACCTTTGTGCTCAAGTCTTTCTCCATCATTTTTCTTAATTTTTTCAAAGATTTAAAGGTAAATCTCAATCTCTTTAAAGTTTTTCAGTGAATTTGAAATTTAGTATGGTATATTTTATTTAAGAAGGGTTTGATGTTTATATGTTTATATACTTTTTTTCTTGAAATTTTATTTTTGATTTGAGTGCAACCTATTTTCAATTAAATTATATTATATTTTCATGTTAGATTATGTTATTTTTCTTTATTATAGGAATATTGTATATTTGTATTAAAATTTATGCTATAGAACATTTATGTCAATGCAAAAAATTAATTGTAGCTTTATATATAGATAACTCTATATATACAAATAATATCATTATTATAGATCATGAAGGAAGCATCAATGGAGTTCCTATGAAAAACTTGCATATTTAGATAAGAGGAAAGTGTAACAAATAGATTGTCTTTTTTAAACACAAATAATCAAGATGTTGTGGATCTTGAAATCCTATTAGCTGGGACATGGTGATAATGTCATTTAAGGGTTCATGTAGAAAGGCATTGGCCGCATCTAATTATAAAATAGGCCAATCAAAATGAAGAGCAATTGTGAGAAATAAATGAACAATTGGAGATTTAGCAACTGAGCTGAAAGTTTCAAGATAGTCCACTTCAGAAAAAATCCTAATGTCCAGCGGAAATAAATTCGTCATAAATTTTGGTGAATTTTCAGGCAGATTTCCAATGGAATATTTCTGGAGAATTTTCGAGGGAATATTTCCGGCGGACTTTCAGGCGGATTTTCAGGCCAATTTCTAATGAAAATTTAAATTTCTAAAAAATAATAATTATTAATACTTAAAATTATTCTTTCTTTTAAATTAAATATTGTTAACCTAAAATAATAATTTTTTTAATAATTACTATTATGTTAAATTAACTAATTAAAGTAAATTAATTAGATAATCTAATAGATATTATTAAATAGATTAAATAATTTAAACATATTATGCATAAAAAATAATATTAAGAAAGCATAATTTAAATAAAAAAATGTAGCTAAAGTTACATAATATGCATCGCAACTCATTGGATAGAGGTGGTTTAAAGTGGGCGTGGTTCGAACCCCGCGTAGCACAAGCAGGGTCGTGCAAGCGGGCCTGGTTCACGGGCCGGTGGAGTTCGCGGGTGGGCCTAATTCATGGGCCCGCAATTGCATGAGGGCATTGTTCACGGGCTAGCGGTTTGCAGGCAGGCCTGGTCCATGAGCCCGTGGAGTACAGGCGAGTTCACGGGCCTGCTTGGGCTAAAAAACATTTATTTAAATTTTTTATCTAAGCGACGGTGTTTGTTTTCCGACGCGTGATTTACAGTCGGAAAATTTTTCTTCAAAAATCTGCTTGAAATTTAAATTACCGATGCTTTTCATTCATTTTCCGGCAGAAATGGACACCTGAAAATGACATTTTTCCTGCAGTGGTTCAAGCCATATTCTTGTTTATAGCCTTTGGCGACAAGTCAAGCTTTACACCTGACAATGAATCCTTCATAGTGTTGTTTGAGTGTAAATATTCATTTGCAATTAATGTTATTTTTATTTTGTTGAGGAACTAAAGTCCATGTACCTCGAGATTGTATATAGAACATGAAACTCAGTGGAAAGAGCTTTGCACCATTCATGATCTTTAATGGCTGAACTATAACACATGTTGGAGAAATAGATAGTGTGGTTGAGATCAGGAATTTAATAGGGCTTGAGATTACTACTTTAAAGACTAGTTACCGGGTGACGAAAAGATAGACAAGGTGAGTGAGAGGATGTTGATGTAGGAGAAGATTATGATGTGGAAGAAGATGGAAGTGATATACGTAGAAGGGGAAGACTGAACATTTGAGTTAGAGTAGGAAGTAGCTGCTCGAGTAGAACGGGCAATAGGAGAAGAAGGAATGGAGTAAGAGTAAAATTGTTGGGTGCAGGAAATTATATAGCTGAAATGTTAGTGGTTGAAGAGCTAATGAATAGAGAAGAAGATTCATCAAATTAAACATGTTAATAAATAATTATGTGACCATTAAGAGGGTTATAACAATTGTAGACTTTTTGTGAGGTGGCATAACTGAGGAAGACATAGGGAGTTGAATAAGGGGTAAGTTTGCGAGAGGCAGATAGACGAAGCCTTGAATAACATTGGCAACCAAATACTCAAAGATGATTATATTTGGGAGGAGTATTATATAAAAGATGAAATGGAGATAGATGTGAAGTGATAGAGGTAGGGAACAAATTCATTAGGTACACTGCATATGATAAAATTGAGATAGATTTAGTGAATTTTTTGCGAGAGAATGTTGATGATTATACTTGGGGCAAATGATGCAAGATATTTGATCAAATTCCTTTAAATACATATACGAAGTTATCAAGTTTTTATAAGATTATTCTTCCCACTCGTAGCAGAGCATTTACTAATTGGCTTTTATATGCTGATGAAAATTATTTCTTCTCTTCTTTCTTTTCTTGCTTCTCTTCCTTCTTTTCTTCTTTCTTCTCTTCCTTTTTCTCCTCTTTCTTTTCTTCTTTCTTCTCCTCTTTAGCTGGTCCAACGGACACGATATCAATCTTCCCTATTTTCTTCAGCTTCTTTGCGATTGCTATTGTGTCCATTTCACCTATGACTGTCAGTTTCTGCTCCTTAAGATCAGCAGCTATGGAGTCGATCCCTGTTTAAGAGAAGAAGTTGATACTGTCATGTAAAGCCTACATTAGGAATATGTTTCATGATTCAATCATGCAAAGTTTCATGTTCCAACCATTACCTAATGATAGATTGTTATATTCCATTATTCAGTTCCACCATATGACGTTCATCTCATTACAGTAATTGAAGTCATCCTTGAAAAAATGGTTAATGAAAAAATAAATGGCGGAATTATTCAAACTTTAAAGGTAGAGAAAACCTTAATTTCAAATTGTTTTTGGTTACATAGAGCTTTCATTTTCTAAATAGTTTCGAAATTTGAAGAACTGTATGAGACATCCTACCTTCCATTAGTTTCAAACTGGATCATGTAATTTTGAAAGTATCTCATCTAAGCTTTATTTATCATTTCATGACAAAGAAAGCATGAATGCTTAACAATTAAAATATCATGGAAAAGGAATTCTAAATCTGGCTGGTGTTTTAATTTCTTATTTATCTATTTTGTAGAAAATCGATTACTTTTTGTTGCTAGGTATCATTAATTTGACTCTGCTACCCAACTTATCATGACAAAATTGTGGCTTTAGGAACATCTATATTGATGTTGATATTTTGAGCTTTCAGTGCCCCTTTTAGCTTCCTATGCTACAATGTTATCATTCTGTTACTTGAAAGAACCCTAAATATCTTAAACGCTGGAGTTCTAACTTCACATATAGACTGATACACGCATACTGATCATCACTGGTTGAATAATTTCGAGTGAGGAATACATGATAGGCTTATGGTCTTTAATAGGCAAAACAGTTCAAGCATGCTTTGATCTCATGAAACCCCTCAAATTCTCTTCTTTCTTGCTTCCATGGATAGGCTCGTTCTAATTTGCTTGCTTTATTTCAACTAGCAATAGGTCATATAAACGATTTCCATGAAGGCAACATAATCAAAGCACTAAACTACTATAAATCTGACAACTTTTAGGTAATTTACTCTTCAAATATCCACCAGATCCAAATCTAACATATAATAGAAAGTGAAACCACAGAATTTCCAATTAAAAGAATGCTTAATATATCAGATGAAAAGTCAGGTATTGGGAAAGTACCATAGATATCAGCCACAGCCTCTATGGCTTTCTGCTTTGTCTTCTCATCATTCATGGCCAGAAGCTTGAGAACAACCTTTTGCTATTTGTTTCTCAAACAACAAAATTAAAAAAATAGTCTGATGCTAAGAAGATTACATTCAGTTATAAAATAGAATGATTCAGCTTGATATTGATTTGCATACCTGCACCATGGCACAAATGGGAAAGGCTCCCTCTGTAGATGATGAACAGCAAGAGTGAAACGGAAGGTTCGAAAAGGTGCATCAGGTTCTCAAAGCCATATATAGTGCTTAAGATCACTTGTTCCTGCGGAACATGAATATGATACCAGGACAGAGAAGATTTGCATGAGATGAGATTGATGATGTAAGACTTTTTTGGGAAGTTTCGCAAGTATGCTTGGTGATGAAGCTTGCATAGTTATTCCTGAGGAACAACGCAAGAGGGCAATATCGTGTTAAATTTACGCAACCGATGAGCTGAGCAATCTTTACTCGTGCTACTAAAGAAGCCGCCCACGGCCCACAAGATGGAGTAATTATTATGGCCGGACAAAAAAATTGAAAATTCGGACGTATAGCGAGCAATATTGAGTGCTCAATAGCGAGATTCAGGTGACGTGACGCGTGATTATTGGTCTCTGGACGCGTCAGGTGACCTGATGTAATAATTGCTCCACAAGATGGAAAAGAACAGCGTTTTATGAGCTTTATTTAAAAATAAGGGTATAAGTGAGCTGAACCGGCTCGAACTCGACTCGATAACGAGCTCGCAAGCCGAGCTTATCGAGCCGCGAGCTCGAGCTCGAGCCGAGCTCGATTGATTATTTGAATTAAAAAAATATATAATGATTGAAGGCGGCAATTCCAAATGATGAAGGCGGGGGAATTAGGCGGGAATTCCAAAAAATGAAGCAGCAATTCAGTATTTTCTACAATAAAATAATATATAATGTTACTTTTATTTAATGTAACCAATGAAAACTGCTGACAGCTGCTATTATTTTTTTTTGGAAAGGTGAAAAGCTGCAGCTTGCTTTTACTTTTTTTAAAATCTCATTAATTATCTAAGCTCTTCTCTTCTTCCCATATGATATCTTATTTTCAACGTCTTCTCCGATTGCAAGCTCGACGCGGATGACTCGCTTGAAGGCTGCCTGGACCCCCGAGGCTCGCGAGCCGGCTCGAACTCGTTAACAGTGGGTCGAGCTCGAGTTCGAGCTCGACTCAAGCTCGCTTTCCGGCTGATGAGCTGAGCTCGATAGTGTCAAAACTCGACTCGACTCGACTCGTTTACTCCCCTATTTTAAAACCTTTCGATATATATATATATATATATATATATATATATATATATATATATATATATATATATATATATAAAATAAAATTTATATGCTCATAAAGCTCACAATTTGAGAAATATGCCCGAAATTTCATTTTCTGAATAAATGGGTCAAAAGTTCATTTCAAATAAAGGTAGCCGTCTTTTTTTCAAGAATTGCTTATTGAAAATTGCCTCCAAAAAAAAAAAAAAAATTGTTTGAATTGGTCCAAATTTGAATATTAAATCAAAGCTTAATTTGAACTTGATTTGAATATGTTCGAACCAACGTTCAACCATTGTCAACAGAGCTTACTAGTGAAGGCATTGTGAAAATGTAATTGGAGTTCATTGGGGGCTCATGGACAGAACTGACAAAGCTTAGTTGAGGTGGTATCATGGGATCGTGATGATAGTTCACTATGGGCTCACTGAAAGAAACTACGACAAGTGAGAAGAAATAATTTCATGATCGGAGGGCTTATCAATGAGACCCTTAGCATTTGAGGAGAAGAATCTTTCACAATGGGAACTCATTATAAGAGGCAACAATAAGACACACAACATGTAAGGAGAATGCAGATTGACAACTTTTCTTTCTAAGCAACTTCTCAAAGCTCTATTTATTGGTTTGGCACTTCACACTCATCATATCACTTTCTTTGATGGCTTTCAGCAAGCTCTCTCACACTATCTCTTCCAAAGCCTCGAGGAAAGGTTAGTGTTAATATTTTTTTTTTATATATTTGTATTGGAATGCATTCATCATCCCTTCCAACACTAATAACCCTCATAGGTTATGGCGTGTAAGATTAAAAAAAAAAAAAACATAGTTTGAAATTTAGGTTCAAATAAGATCTTCAAAATCAAAGTTAAGCCTTAGGTTCTAAAATGTAGTTTGAAGGAGTTTAAAAAAGGTTATACAATATGAGGTTTTAATTAGGTTGAAATACTATATTTGGGTTTGGAACTATGTTCGAACCATATTTGAATATTTAAAAAAATATTGAGTTCAAATTTGGGTCAAATTTGGTTTAAACAAAGTTTGAATGCTATATTTGTGTTTGAACATCATTTGAGCCTAGTTAAAACTTTGTTTTCGTGCTCAAGATTCAACCATTAAGTTCAAACAGTGGTTCAAAAGCTTGTTTAATTATGGTTCCAATGGAGTTCAAACTAGGTTCTATGTTTTAAAACATTATTTTTTGGATATATTTTGAACTTATTTATTGAACCTAGATTTCATCCATTAGGTTATAAAATAATGTTTGAATTTGTTTAGAGCAAAGTTCAAACGTTTTATATGAGGTTTAAATTATGTTCAAACTAAGTTAAAAATCCCTTTTCAAACCTAATATTTGATCATTAGTTTCAAAATAAAGGTTTGAACTAATCTTAAATTGTATTCAAACCTAATTAAAATCTCATTTGAGCTGAGTTCAAAGTTTATTTTTTTATTTTTTTTTTAAATAGAGGTTTGAGATTACTTTGAATAAGGTTCAAGCATTAGGATCAAATCTTTTTTCCACCAACTTTTATGAAATCAATTGATGTTATTTGTTTGTTATGTACATGTTTCCAAACTAACAACTCTTATGGAGAACCATTATATTTCCATAGTCACAAATAGAGTTAGGGGGTGAACTAGAAGGTAATTAAGAAATTTGAATGTATTTATCTATTTAAAGAGGGCTAAATAACCCCCCTTGATTATTTAAGCTCCTAACCTATAGTTCTTTAGAGTCTTAACTCTTCACCTTATTCTGAATAAGTTAAATAATGTAAAGAATGACAATTACTTCATTTTGTTCAGATTGGAGGAAAGATTTTAAGATATAGACTTTTCTCAATTTTCATTGTTTTCTAGACTTTGATTTGGTGAATATCCAACTTAGGAGAAATTTTTGGAAATTACCAGTAACATAAGGTTTATTGAGAATTACCTAAATGATAACAACAACTTGAGGAATGTAACCTTGAGAAGATCTTCAGGTATTGCACTGTAAGAGAAGATATATGGAATTTAGGCCTATATTCTTTTTGTTGATGTGCTTCTTTTTAATCATATTAAGAATAGTGCAACATTAGTTGATGGAAAAGACTTTTTTTAAATATCCATGGGGAAGGCTACCATGGGATAAGACAATTAAAGGCTTGAAAAGAGCATGATTCATATTTTTGCATCTCACTAAAAAAATGGCTCAAACATTTTTTAAACATTGTTTGAAATGTAGTATGTGATCTATTTTACTCAAATATTAAAAGACAAACTTGGTTTGAACATATTTTAAAACTTGGCTCAAACGTAGTATTCATCCCATTGACCATATTGTAGAACTTTATTTTGCATTTTATTTTTTAGGATTTTTCTTAAATTAGTTATATACTTTAGAAAGATTAAGCATAGGATACGAAGTGATACTTATATTTCTCAAAAGTAGTTTAGATTCATGCCGAATAGGACTACTATGGAAGCTATACATTTGTTGAGATGTTTAATAGAGAAGTATAGAAAGAGTAAAGAGGATATTCTTGTTATATTTATTGATTTAGAGAAAGCATATGATAAAGCTTCAGGAGAAGTGCTTTGGAGAGTTTTAGAAAGGAATGCTTATATTCAAGTCATTATGTATATGTATATAGGAGCTAGCTATTAATTGTGTTCAAACACAATGAAATTTGAATGAGTATTTCACTATTTCAATTGGATTACATCAAGCATAAGCTTTAAGCTAATATATTTTTTTCTTTAGCCATGGATGTTCTTACTAGACATTTGAAAGGGGATGCACCCTATTGTATGTTTTTTGTTGATGATGTTTTTGTTGATAAGACTAGAGAGAAGTTGAAAAAAAAACTTGAATTATGGAGGTCAACCTTAGATTCTAAAATTTTTAGTTTGAGTAAATATAAAATTAAATACATGGAGGGTAATTTTAGTTATAATAAATTTAGTGATGGCATTATGGCATTGGATGATCAAGTCATTAAAAAGAGTGTATATTTTTTATATATCATGTCTATTATTCAAAGTGACAGTGAAATAGATGGTGATGTTATTAGTAGATTTCAAGTTATTTGGTTGAAGATTAGGAATTCATCGGGCCTATTGTGTGATAGAAAAGTACCCCTCAAGCTTAAGGGAAACTTTTATAAAATGATGGTGAGACCTACATTGCTTTGTGGCTCAAAATGTTGGCCATTAAAAGACAAGTATAAAATTAGGTTAAATGTAGTAGAGATGAGGATCACTATAGGTAAAACTCCCAATACCGGCGGCCTTGACCGGCAGTTATATGACCGTCGGTAATACCGGCGGTCTTGCCGGCGGTTTAGCCGCCGGCTACTACCGGCGGCTAAACCAGGAGTTTTTTTGGTTTAAGCCGCCGGAAATACCGGCGGTCATGTAACCGCTGGATACACCACCAGACATTAATAGGACCGGCGGTTTACCGACAGCGTATACCGCCGCTGTTAAGTAAAGTCATTACCGGTGGTCGGGACCGTTAGAAAGCCACCGGTAAAAGCCCTAAAATTAACAGACCCGAGCCTCCCAGCTCTTTTCTATTTTTTCCTTCTCTTACTTCGGACGAGCTTTGCGCGTCGCCTCCGCCCGCCTCTTTGCTCGATCGAGCTTGCTGACAATCGCCGACGACTTATCTCTGGCCGCCGACCGCCGCCGACCCCACATCGGTTGCCCTCGAAGCTACTTGTCTTGCCGCCGTCGATCTCACACCGGCCGCCGTTTCGTGGGAGTTGAAGGAAAATCAGGATTTGAAGGTAAACTTGAAATTTTTTCTGTGATTTTTTGTTCTCAGTAGACATTTGCAAGAGTTTGTAATTTAGTGTATGATTTAGGTTGTAATCTAGACATTTGCATTAGGTAATTTTGTAATCGATTGAGTAGATCTAAATTTGAATTTATTAAGTGTAATTTTAGTAATAATAGATCTAATGGGTTGATTGTGACTTTGGGTGAGAGCAAGATAGCAAGAGAGAGATTGAGAGAGAGAGAGAGTGAAAAGAGAGGGAGAGGGAGAGAGAAAAGAGAGTGAGAGAGGGAGATAGAGAGAGATAAATAGAGAGAGAGAGCAAGAGAGAGAGCTATAAAGAGGGAGAGAGATATAGAGAGAGAAATAGAGCAAGCAAGTGTAAGAGAGAGCAAGAGAGAGGGAGAGTGAGAGAGAGAGAGAGAAAAGAGAGAGAGAGGGAAAAGAGAAAGAGTGAAAGAGAAAAGAGAGAGAGGGGGATAGAGAGAGAGAGAGAGAGCAAGATAGATAGATAGATAGATAGAGAAAGAGCAAGAGAGAGAGCTAGAAAGAGGGATAGAGATATAGAGAGAGAAAGAGAGCAAACAAGTGTAAGAGAGAGCAAGAGAGAGGGAGAGTGAGAGAGAGAGAGAGATAGAGGGAGAGAGATAGAAATTAACATCTTTGAAGAAAGTAACCAATAACTATTAATAACGATTCTTTGGTCAGGTTATATTGACTATCTACTCTAATTTGGTTGGATTACATCAAGGATTAGCCTTAAGTCCATATATTTTTTGCTTTAGTCATGGATGTTCTCGCTAGACATTTGCAAGAGGATGTACAAAGTACTTTCCTTAGGCTCATGTGAGTAAATTTTTTTTGGAAATTTGGAATAAAAATTTATTTTAATAAAACTAATTGTAATATCAATTTACAATTTATTTTATGGTTTTATTCTCGCAGGATGATTTTGTACGAGCTCAAGAAAGCCGCCAGTCCACTAGTGAGGGATCATCTTCAGAATCAGCCCACACTTCTGAGTATCATACTTGGTCAGATGTTATTGGTGGAAGACAGAGGGGGAGGATATATGGCTTGGGTTCATAGGGCTATGCTTATGTGGGCAGTTCATCCACCTCAGCATTTTATGATCCAAGTGGAGCTGAAGAAACTGTGAGTCAGAGGGTTGCAGCATTGACTAGA
Source organism: Dendrobium nobile (assembly GCA_022539455.1). Classification (NCBI taxonomy): domain Eukaryota; kingdom Viridiplantae; phylum Streptophyta; class Magnoliopsida; order Asparagales; family Orchidaceae; genus Dendrobium; species Dendrobium nobile. The sequence goes on along the minus strand of CM039733.1, from coordinate 61,990,111 downwards.
GAGATTGAAGAAATGAGAAGGATTCAAAATGAAATGCAAGCAGAGCTACAATCCTACAGAAATGAAAATCAGAGGAAGCAAGAGGAAGAGCAGCTACGAACATCTCGAGACAGCGAGGATACAACTGAGGAGTAGAACTTTTTTATGTTTATTGTGAACTTGTGAATTTGTGAACTTGTGAACTTGTGATCTTATGTTTGATGGTTGAATATATTAACTTTGTTTACATTTAATGTTTTGTTTGGTTGTGCTTATGTATATATTTGTGGTAGTTGTTTGAATATAGCGGCGTGTAGCCCAAAACTTGTTGTTATATATTGCTTTATGTGCAGGTTTAGAATATAGGGTGAACCTCCATCAAATAGAGGGGAGGCTGTCAAATTTTTTTTTAGGTGCTACAGGTTTCCGACGGCTAACCGGCGGTTTAGCCGCCAGAAACTACGATACCAGACGGATTATACAAACTGTCGGTACCTTCGTTAAACCGCCGGTAACCGGCGGTTATCCGGCGGTCTATACCACCGGTACAACCGTCAGCCACGACCGCCGGAAAACCGTCGGCGAATAAAGCCGCCGGAAAAAACCGCTGGAAGAAAGTTTCCTACGCCATTTTTTCCGGCGGTTTAAGTACCGCCGGAAAGCCGCCCGTGGTTCTGAAAACTGCCGGTGTTACCATACAAGCCACCGAAAAAAACCGCCGGTTTTGGGTTATTTTCCTGTAGTGGATGCTTATGTGGGTGAGTGGTTTTACACTTGGAGGTAGAATGCAAAAGATAATTTTCTTCAATCTAGGCCACGGTAAGTCCAGGTTTGCGCTACTATAGCTAGGTTCAGGCTACTATTGTTCAGTGCCTAATTTAGACTTAGAATCTGAGGCAGACTTAAAATTTTAAGTCCCCACCTTCTAGGAATATAATCACAACTTTCTAATAATTTGATCAACTCAAATTAAATCTTTCTTTACTCACAACTTAAGTCCCAACACATAGGATAGACTAGGGCATTTTTAAAGTGTTTCAGAATTTCAAGACACCTCCTACCATTCCTCCTTTGACCTCCATAAATAACTATTCAAAATTTAATCCAATCCCATTTAAAATTCCAGTTTCAATCCTTCTATATCAATTCTTGAGAATTCTTAATATAATTTCTATCGTTTTTTTAATTGAGAGTTTTTGTAGGAAACTCTGGTTTCGTCCGATGTAATTAACTATGAAAGCTTGCACTCATAGGAAATTTAGAACCCAAATCAATTTTAAAAATAAATTTTCAAAAGTTATTTAATTTTCTTTGGTAAAATAGTTAAATTCAACGATGATCGTTATTGTCATATTTGAATAATTGATAAAGGGTCGTATCTTCTTCCCTTGGGAAGATATATCATTCATTGTCGTGACTTTGAATATGAAATTAATGATATCATATCCAAATCATCATAGCTAAATATTTGATTGAACATCATTCTAACCCTTTGGGGTCATATGTAGTTCTTTCCTAATTAAATTTGGCTATGATATTCGGGATAAAATTTTAAATTTTAAATTTGAACCTATTAGGAGATCTTAATTCCACCTCTCAAGGTGGTATATCATTTACAATGGATGTTAGACTTTAGAATAAAAATTTAAGAAGTTAATTTTAAATTTCTCAAAGAAATCTAACCTTTAAAACCTTTTTTCAACTCAAACATTAGGTATTGTTCTTCTCAATAAAAAATTAAAGTAGATATACTATTTCTATATGTATATGATTTATGATTTTTTAATTAATACGATTAGCAAATACTCATTGTTAAGAGAAACACACCATAATAAAGAGTTTGCCTTCACTGAAAAGGAGAGAGATGCACACTATTTATGAGTTCTCATTCCTCCATCATGCTTATCTCAAGAACTCCAGGTATAAAATTGATATATCACTTACTCTTGATATGCTTATTCTAGCTGACAAATTTTTTTATTTTTATTGAATTTACTACACAAGTGAAGAAGCTTATGCATAATCTTCGCCAGTATCAAGTTCCCCTTCAACGTTACATGGCACTGATGGACCTTTAAGTACAACTATGGCAACTTATTTCAGTTGCATCTATCTTCTGCATTCTTTCCTTTATTTCCAGTTGTGAATCATCTGGTTGGAAAAGGTACTAAGAAATAGAACCATGTTTTTTTTTAGTGGCAGGAGACAAATGAGAGGCTATTTTAGAAGCTTCTAATTGATAATATTTTTCATATTCAATTATGTTTGTTAAACTAAACTTTTATTGAAAATAAATATATTAGATAAGGGTGCTAATGAGGCGAAGATAAATGCAGTGTGGTTTTAATAGCCTCTATTTATTACCAATTGATATCAATATCATAAAGCTCAAATTTATTAATGAACTAGAGTTTCTCATGCACATTTTTAAACTAATTTTTTCATCAACAACCTATAATTATGAAATAATGGATTCTTTGTTCATTTGTAAACTAATTGTTAGTTATGCATTATGATTAGGACTAATTAGATGTATGTTCCATAGTTTCTCAGATCGCGACTCCGACTTTTATTGTCTTTCTTCTTAATTCACATTCATTTAATGCAATGTTTATGACTTTGGATATGGATGGGCTGCTTTTAAACACAGTTTCTTCTAAAATCTATTTATTTAAATGTTACATCAATTACCCTTTTTGTTTCTCTTCTCTGTGAGTGTATTGTTAATGTTCACTTGCTGGAGGAAATTTGCTGGATGAATGACTAAATTTTTTCAAGCCGAGCAGTTTCACTTTCCTAGCTGTTTCACTCGGTGAATCACATGATCTTATGCAGTCAAGTTCATCGTTAGTTGACTTTAATAATTTCTAGGATTTTCTACAAAGACTTTCATGTAACAAACTTTTAAAATTCTATAGATGTTCTCATATTATATTTATTCAGGAAACATCCACTGTCCTTCCTTTTTTGTCATTTCTATTCAGATTTTGTTTAAGACTTCAATTTGAGGCTTCATTTGGCAAAAAAAAAAAAAAAATGCAGCTCTTAGATTTTCTTCTTACACTTGGCTTTTGATTCGGGTTGGTTTAAAGCTTGCTGACATTTTAGCCGGGAGAAATATTTTTATAGATGCTATTTGCCCTCTTTGTCACCTGGAAATGGAGAACAACTCATATATGTTTTTTCAATGCAAATACTCTTTTGCCGTTATCTCACATCTTCTCCCTGTGTTGGACTCCTTCCTGTTTAGACCAACTATTTTGCAGTTGTTTGATTTTATTGATGAGTTGTGCATCTATAACAAAGCGAAGAAGAAATTCTGTTTTTATTTTTGTGATTTGAGGGGATGTTTATTTTCTGTGGAGGGAGCAGAATGACAGAAGATTTTCGGGCTCTTCCTCCACTTACCATGTGTTGTGCCAGAAACTAGCTGTGGCTTTTTCTCGGAAATGGGCTGGAAGGAAAAATGCTGATATGTTTCATAAGTCGTTTCCTTCATGTTTCTTATGATTTACATGGTCTTTTTTTGTTTGGCTGGACGATGATGAAAGGAACCGCCTGTGTGCCTTTCTCCCGTGGATGGCCAATTGGTTTTGGATCACTAGTGGTTTGTCACTTGGCCTGGCAGTTTTTGTTGCACCCTGCATTCACTCGTGTTCTTCTTGTTGGCAACCGGGGAGGTTTTCCGACAACCCTGCTTGCTTTGGACATCTGATTGTTACTACTATGAAATAATTTATGTCTTTGGGCTGGTTCCACATTTCCTGAGTCCTGTATTTTTTGGAAGCCTTCTGTATGGTTCTTTGGCTTCTTTCATTTTGGGTCTGTTGTTTTATTTATTGGCCGGTTTTTACAGGCTATTCTTTTTGTAAGTCTTTAATTTTTGGTATATCTTAGGCTTTGCCTCAAATTTTCCCAAAAAAAAAAACTTATTTTGGTACAAATAACCAACAACTTCATTTTTCTTTGGTATGAATTCATGATTATTTGAAATAAAAATAGCAAATTTTCATTGAGTTCCCATACTAGAGTATAATAATGTTTTTTAGAATATTGTACGTATGATATAGTAGAAAACGACACTATATTTTCTAAGATACTATATCATAAGAATATTTTATTAGTAGATGATTTGACATGCCTGAAATAAATTATCAGTTTCTTTCACTTTCATTCAGGAACTGATAATTTATAATTGAATGCATGATCATTGTTTCAAACTTTTGGTCCTGTATAGAATGGACTTCATTTTTCATTGTGTTATAATTTTCTTCTATAAATTGCATTTCTTTGTGGTTCTATTTTTTCCACTTTTGCGATGACTCATTTTTTATTTCATAAATGAATTTCAGAATAGTGACATGTTTTATGGAAAATCTGCTGGCAAATGTTAGTTTTACCTTTAATACTATAACATTTCTTTTTTATATTAATAATGCTAAGTCGACATTAATCAGGAAAGGAGAAGAATTTCCTCTACAACCACCTACATTATATTGGAAGGGTCTATAAAGCAAATCCAAGCTTGTTGGTGTGGCCTTTGGAATAGCTTGACGAAATGCACGAGAGGATATTGATTGATGAGGATTTTTTTATGGTAGTAATTCGACATCATGAATTTAACAATGCTGATACATTTAAGAAAAGAGAAGAGATGTTCACATAACAAAGGTGTAAGATCGGTTTAAACTTACATTTTATCTAATCATATTACAAGATAAAATTATTGTTGATGACAAAATTTGTGCTTGAACAACAATTTACTCTCTCAAACTATGCAGGTTGACCTGAAAACTTTAGATAGTTGGGAAGATTTGCATGAGAAAATGATGATCGATATCATTTCCTTCTCATTTGAAACTACCACCTTTCTTTATCGTTCCTTGTCTTTCTCCTTAGTGTACTGTTGATATAGTTCTCTCTTTCTGTCTCTAAAACTCTCATTTTAAAATTAAAATTCTTTTTTTTTTTTAAATATTTGACACTAAGAATATGCTAACATGATGAGAGTAAACTAAAGGAAGCCTTGGTTTTCGCTAATGCATGAGGAGCAATCACATTCACTGAGAGGGTAGCAATTCTCTCACTTCCAACCAAAGATGTAGTTTTTGATTTCATCCCCAAAGGCAATGATATTGTTGTGTTGTTTCTTGGAACACAAATATATTATTATATACTAGTTCTTCTTATTTTGTTGAATGCTTCCATAACCTATTTTCTTCCAGTAGAGAGTGTGATAACAAAAGTTACTTTTAAGTTGAATATATACGAATGTCCTAAATAAGAAGAATTAAATGTAGTATCTCAAAAATGGCATGGCCATATTGCAAATTTCCTTCAAAATTAAATAAAATTTAATAAAATATCTTACAATTTTTTAGTTGACTCCAACATCCCAAGTAGTTTTGAAAGAAGTTGAAAAAATATTTAACTTCAATGATGCTACACATATTATTTATTGAATGGATAAGATTTGTTAAATGGTAGGGATGATAGTATATTAATATATATAAGATCATATTTAGATTTTAAACATTTTCACAAAAGAAGCATGTTAGTCATAATAAAAATAGAATAGTCATATATTTTATGCCTCCATACTTTTATAGCTTTAAAAACACCAAAATCATGAAATAAATGCATATATATATATATATATATATATATATATATATATATATATATATATATATATATATATATATATATATGCATGAATACTTATTAGAAATTTATCATTGAAACAATTATTTTATAAACTTCATCTTACAACTATTTATAAAATACAACTCTCAAATCCTTAAAACGCTTTTTTTAAAAGTGTTAAAAATAAAGGTGTTCATAAATTATAATACATATGTTATATAAGTGCAAAGTTCGACCCAATTTAATCTAAGTTAGCTTTTTTTATTTTCTTATTTATCTTAATTAAAACCCATGGCCTATGTAATAATAAAAGGAAATTTTATGTTCTTAAAGGAGATATGTAGCTCACTATGGCTCCATGGTGCTACGATCAAAAGAAAAACAAAAGACTTACGAGTCATGTGACTCACCATCTAAGTTAAAGCATTAAAAACCTAGAAAAACACTACAGGAAAATCACTCATTACATGTGGTTTGTTTCGGCGGTTAGCATTAGATTTCTGGCAGTTTTGTAAATCATCGACGGCTTTTTGGAGGTTCAAAAGCCGTCAGTAAAAACCGCGTAGGAAACCTTTTCCGATGGCCTTTTGCTGGAGGTTTTTTTCATCGGTAGTTTTCTGGCGGTTCATACCGTCGATTAGGTTCTGGCGATCAGAGTGCCGGTGACCGCCAATTTTTTTATTGGCGGCGTACTGGCTGTTCAAACGCCCATATGGTTATCTTCGTTCTAACATCATAGACCTCCGGTGATTTAATGATGGTCATAACTGAAGGAATTGCCGGCGGTGACACCGCCGGCGTATTGACGGACACCGTTGGCTAACCGCCGGTAAATACCGGAGATTTTAGTAAACTTTCGTTGGCTATGGTTAGTTGTCCGGCATCGAAGTTTCTGACGGCCAAACCACCGGTTGGCCACCAGAAACCTGTAGCATTTGAAAAAAAAAATTGATAGCCTTTCCTCTATTTTATTGATTTTCATCTTAAACTTTAAACATGTACAAAAAATACAATAATTTTCACAAATATGGGCAACACGCCACTATAATTAATCATAAAAATTATCACAAATATATTCATTAAAACAAATTAACTCATTATAAGTTTATTACCAAACAATAAGTCAAACCAAATAAGTTCATCAAACAAAAAATAGTATTAATCCTCCTCCATATCCTCACTATCTGGTGATGCATGTGGCTACTCTTGCTCTTGCTCTTTCTTTTTCTGATTTTTATCTCTGTAGGATCGCAGCTTTGCCTACATCTCATTTTGAACCTTTCTCATCTCTTCTATCTCTCTCGTCAGCGCTGCAACCCTCTGGCTTACACTTTCTTCAGCTCCACTAGGATCATAAAATGCTGAGGTGGATGAACTGCCCTCATAAGCATAACCTTGCAAATCCAAGCCATATACCCTCCCCCTTTACCTTCCTCTAACAACTTCTGACCATTTATGATACTCATAAATCTAAATCGATCCTGAAGATTATCCCTCACTAGTGGACTGACGACTTTCCCGAGCTCGTACAAAATCATCCTACGAGAATAAATTCATAAAATATATTGATATTAGAATGAGTTTTATTATAATAAATTTATATTTCCAAACTCCAAAAAATTATACTCACATGAACTTTTTTAGCCTTTTCATCAACCCACTGATTGTCAGCTTGATGTTGGTAAATTCTCATTTGCAACTCCAGCGATGTCGGCTCCCGGCCAAGAAATTCTTTTTGAAAATAGAAGATATATTTATAATAATATAAATATATTTATTAAACTAATTTAAAGCTTTTACTAGTCATCGTCTATCCGTATGAGGAAAAAATCCACCAGTATGAAGAGAGCTTCCTAAATCCCCACAGTTAGATGCTCAGTTCTGCTTATTCTGCTCTATTATTTTTGTGAACTTAGGGCTTGCCCAAGCTCTACTCAGATATACCCATATGCCCTCTCCAATTCATATTAGATGCTGCTCGGACTTTCTAATGTCCGTGAATATGTTCCTAAGATGGGCCGATCCTCTCCTCTCAAAATTTATTCTGATCCTTGTATTATGCTCAGGCAACCACCTAAATTCTTTCTATAAAAAATATAGATATAACAAAAAATATTAATATAAATTAAATTAAATATTTGAATTCATGAAAAATAAGTATATCTAAAATTCTCCAAATCACATATCCCTAATTTCCTTTGGGATCTTCTTCCATGATAAGTAAAGAGCATTAAATTTGTTCCTTATGATATCCCGAGTCTTGTGAGTATGTGGCATTGAGTGATTGAAGTTGCAAGTTAATTTTTTATCAATAACATATAATATATCAAAATACAAGAAATTTAACAATATAAATTGAACTTACGTATCGCCCTCAGGATCAATGTATTGACGCTTATCTGTTTTAGCTACATGATCCCCAGCACCAACCTCTATTTATCTAGATGGTCCACCTTATTCTGGCTGCATCGGATATGGGTAATAATATGGGTGGAGGTAAGGAGGATAAGGGATGGTGGATGGATCAGTTTATGATGATGGTGGGGGTACTATGGATATAATGGAGCTGCATGTGCCTAATTTGAAGAGGGAAATTGAGGACTCGTCAACGGAGGAGGGAAGTACCCAAGAAAGAATGGTGGTACAACAGCAGGTGGATCTAACTGACATTGCTCACTAAGGGACTGCTACTGACTCCTGGGAGGTGGTGGTGATAGTATAACTGGGGGAACTGATCTCTGTCTCTCATTTCCATCAAGCTGTATAGGTATATGAGGATTAACACTCAACTTTTTTTTAGAAAACTTTGAGGCAAATGATCTACGAGGAGGATCATCACGTGAAGCTATCTGTATTAAAAGAAGCAATTAGTAAAATATTATAATATATAAAAAATAAATAATATAGAATACACAATAATGAATTATAAAAATAAAGAATTATAAAATACAAAATAATGATTAACTTTTTTATTGCTCAGAATACACAAAGTATAATTCTATAAGTACAAAAACTATTAAAAAATATTATAAAAACTACAATTCTAAATTATAAAAACTATTCCGAAACAGAAATATTTTTATTGCTCTCCATGTTATCTTCACTTTCGTCCTCATTCTCACTTGGTGAGCTAGTTGAACTATTCACATCTTCTAAATGCATTTCAATACTAGGGGTTGTAGTTGGCATCTACTCAATTTCAACATGCATATAATTTGACATCTCATCCTCTTGATGTATAGTTACTATAACATATTGTTGATCAATTATCTCCCATGCTTTGATTTTTATGATAGCTAGCCATTATCCCTATAACTATTATGATATTTGCTGAAATAAACTTGAACAGTTTGACTTACTAACATAAATGAATCAAACTTCATGTATCTTCTACTATGTTTTACATCTACTAAATCATATGTAGGATGAAATCTTATGCCACTATTCTGTATTGGATCATACTATTTATAGTTAAACAAGCATACAAAGTTCTCATCTTTGCTTGGGAACTCCAAGTCAAGAACCTCATTCAGAATACCATAATAATCACACTCATCTTCTTTATGAGTATTCTCTCTAACACATACTCCATAATTTTTAGTTTTTAATCCTTCACTCCGTGACTTGGTATGAAATCTAAACCCATTTACTATATATATTGGTTAAGTCTTTATTTTTTGCATTGGACCTCATGCTAGTGCTTGTAAATATTCATCAAAATAATTATTATCAGGGTTATGTACCTAACTTTTTTTTAAATATTAGTTTTTAGTATTAAATAAGATATAATTCAAATAAAAATTTTAAAATTTATGAGCTCACATAAGATCTAATCTAAGCTGGGAATTTATTTGTAACAACTTGCTCAATATCCCTAAAATTTGTCAGAGACATATTGCTTATAAAATACCTGGTGATAAATCATCCAAATAATACTTTAGTATTTCAAATAAACATTACTAATTATACACATTATGGAAGAACTTACTCTAAAATTGGTTCAACTTTTTTACAGTTTAGTAGTACATATAAATTTGCTATTTGGATTTCTAAATCGTTAAAAAATCTTTCAACACATTTGTCACTGGGCTTTTCATTACTTTTAAATACTGATAGTGTAGCTTGTGATTGTTCATCTACATCGAAGTAAATGTTACTATCAATCATTATTCTTGTACTCCTTGCATGGGGCTCAAAGTAGTAGGAGCGAAAGTGAGTGATTTCTTGAGATAAATATACTTCACATATTGATCATTCTGATCGTGCTATATTCTTAATATATTTCTTCAACTCAAATATCTATTAAATAATTATAATTATTAAGTTAATAAATATATGTTCTCAAGTTATTCAAAAATATTAAAAACCTAATAAAAATATATTTTACCTCTCGAAAAGATACATCCAACGATATTGTACAGGTCCATCAACTCTAGCTTCAAAAAAAGATGTTCTATAGAATCAAAAAATTTTGAGAGAATTTTTTTTTCTAACTTATAGAGGATGATTGGTATGTTTTCCTCTCTCCTCCATAAACATCTTTGCTTAGTTTAGATAAACATAGGTATTTGAAGAAAATGCTAAGCTCAGTCAACATATTTGATATGTAATCTGATAACATACATACTATGATTGAAATAAGAACCTTCATAATTATGTGATAATCATGACTTTTTAGTCCAAATAATCTCACAGATTTCAAGTTAACACATCCGCTTATATTTATTTCATAGTCATCAGGCATTTTTAAACCTTTAAATCACTGATATATTGATCTTTTTTGCTCTAACGTGAAAGAGTAAGATGCTTTGGGCTTCATTATTTTGCGATCGATGGTTATTACTAACTCCAGATTTTTTTATCGGTAGTACTCTTTAATGTGTATTCTTACTTTGACATTATTTTTGTTCTTACCTTTAACAGCCATTATTATATTAAAAATATTATCCAAAAAATTCTTCTTAATATGTATGACATATAGATTATACCTTATCAAATTAATTCTCTAATATGGTAATATCCAGAAAATACTTTTTTTAATCTAATTATGTTGAACACCATATCTTGGATATTTAGACTCTGATAATATTAGAAAATCAATAATTATTAGAAAGTCATAAAGTCTCTATAGTACATCATCACCACTTAATCTGGGTGGAGGAGGTGACCTCTCAATTCTATTTTTAACGAATACTTTCTTATTCCTCAGAAACTAATGATCTGCAGGCAGGAACATACGATGACAATCAAACCAAGTATTTTTCCCTCCATATTTTAGTGTGAAAGCTTTTGTATTCTCCATACAGTAAGGACAAGCTAATTTTTCTACTGTGCTCCAACCATACAACATACCATAAGCTGGAAAATAGCCAATGGTCCATAATAATATAGCTCAAAGGAGAAAATTTTATTTTGTTGATTTGTCATATGTGAGAATACCTTCTTCTCATAATAACTTGATATCATCAATTAATGGTTGCAAAAAAATATTAATTTGTGCTTTTGGATTATGTGATATAAGTATTATAAGAGTTAAAAATATGTACGGAGTAGTTATACACATCTCTGGTGGAAGGCTGTATGGTGTTAGTATAACTGGCCAACAAGAGTACAGTGTTGCTGCTTGACTATATGGGGTAAAACCTTCGGCACATAATCTGAATCATATGTTGTGGTGTTCAACAGCAAATGAAGCTTGCACTCGATCTAAATGTTTCTATGCTTCAGTATTTGATGGATGAGAAAGAACTCCACTGTTTGCCTATTTCTCTTTATGCCATCTTATATGACCTGCTGAACTCATTGATGCATAGAGTTACTGAAGTCTTGGAATAATCAGTAAATAAAATAAATAAGAATATGTAACATCTTTCTTTTAAAGACGTTATTTTTCTGAGTTTGGCTTAAACCGAGGTGCATTGTAGGTGCGACAATAAACTTTTGTTGCATCATCCTTGTAGTATAACATACATCCATTAATACAACAATTAATTTTTGTAGCAGTTAGATTTAACATAGATACTAATTTTTTCATTCGATATAAATATGAGGGAATTAGATTATCCGTTGGATTAGTTTAAAGTCATTGAAATAATTACGAGGAATATTATACTCAGTTTTAATACTTAGCATCTTCACTTGAATTAATAATTCTAAATGAGTTTTAAAACCATCCTAAATTGATTTTTGAGCTACATGTAGTAACTCAAAGAATTTTTTGATTTCTATATTTGGTGGCTCTTCCACACTAGCCCTTAAATTAGGACCTGCTACATCAAAAATACATTCTTCATATGATCTACTCACTTGATCTTCATCAAATATTTCAAAAGCTGTGGATGGACCAACATGAATATTTCTGTGTGGCTCGTACTTTTCATGTGATGTTCAACTTCAGTAGTCTGGAAGAAATCTCCTATGATATAAATCAAGCTTCACATCATCGGGCTTGAGAAATGCTTGAATTTTATGCTTCAAACATGGACATCTAAACATTTTATCAAACTTAAAGGAAGGCAGTTAAGATGCAACTTGAATAAAAGTCTCAACTCATTGTATAAATTCATCTGTCAATTCTTTCGACCTGGTAATAATCTATTATACATCTAATATCTCTCTTCTTGGATAGTCATCTAGACGTTGAAGCAAACGTCCCCTACATAGTTATGAAATCAATTATTAGAAAATATGCATCCTGAACAAGTGTACTGTGAGACCTCGTTCCCTTACTGTTCCTCTCTGACTTGGATTTTCCTCCCAGGATCGGCCAGGATGATAGTGAGATCGTCCAGGCCGATCAGTGTACTGAAACGGCTGCTTTCTGGATCGTCCTGAGAATAGTTATGGGAACCGTCCAGGCCGATGGATTTTGGTCTGATCGTCCCAGGACGATCTTGCAATCGGCCGGGCCGATCAGCTTTAAGATATAAGAAAATCAACTCGTTTTGAAGAGAGAGAAAATCATTTTAAAACAAAATATCTGATTTGAGGAGAGAGAAAGAGAAAGGAAAAGAGGAAAGCTTGGTTTCGGAGGCCGCGGAGCGCTTTTCGTCCGACGCCGCTATTGGGAAAATTGAAGATCTCGTGGTAAGGACTCCGAATCCTATTTCTGTTTTCGAAGATATTGTGTTTTGACTGAGTTGTGCACTGTTTTGTGTTTTCGTAGTCGAACTTTTGACCTGATTTGGTATTGACACAACTTTCACCGCACAACTTTTGGTATGTTATAGATATGACTATTGTACACGATTTGAGTATTTTCTGTGACGATTTTACCGGTCGGAATTGATTCTACGTGATTTTAATTGAATAGAAAAATATCAGGACGTGATTTGATTTGGATTCTATAGAATAATAGTCTTGTATTGATGTCGTGGATATTCTACTGTAATTTGGAGAAATTTGGAATTTGTGATTTTTGCAGGATTTTTTGTGTAAATTTGATAGACTGCCGTTACTCTGCCCGATTTTCGTATGATTTCTGATTTGTCTGAAATTGATAGATTGAACTGATATGTGCATGACTATTGATATGATTATTCTAGATTGCTTTAATATTGATTATTGAATTGATTATCGATTGATTATTGAATTGATTATTGAATTGACTATTGATACTGAGATACAAGTGGAACCTGGTTGAACGTTGGTTGGAGATTGATTGACCTGTACAGGATGGTGGGCCGACGGGCTTTCCTTTAAACCATTGATCATTGATATAACGATTGGGAGTCATAAGGGGTTTATAGATATGCCGACGGGCGGCCGACGGGCAATAGAGTGACGACTCTTTTTATTGAAACCAACGTATGGATATCTACAACAGCAATATGGATTCTACAACAGCAACATAGCCAGTTATTTGTACTTATTCAGTATCATTGTATTGACGTACGGATTTATGGTTTTATCGATTTCTGCTTTATTGATTTCTGCTTTATGATATTGACATATGGATACTATTGATACGACAGATCCCGACATGCTATTGATACACTGATACATTGATTCGTCGTACCGATTATCGATTGATTGATTGAATTGATTGTTGCCGTATGGATTGGATTTATCGTAGAATAGATTTCTTTATGGAGCTGATTGTATTGATTTCAATTGACTTGATGATTTCATTGTATGGATTTATTTTTCACTTGCTAGGTTGATTTATTGGGTTGATTCGATTGTTCGATGGATTTCCCTACTGATAGATATAATTGACTGGAAAGTGCTCTATTGATTGAGATGATTTCCCTATTGTAGCATCGTACGTAGTCATTAGTGAACCGTCCTCGCTGCCGTAGTGTCATTGAATATTGTATATTGATATCGAGTAAATCGTATTGAATAATTGGATTGACTGATTGGCAAGAATGATATAGATACAATGAATTGACTAGATGACACGATTGATTGAACCGATAGTTTTGATTGATAGACATTGATACGATGGATAGATATTGACTGGAAGCACTTACTGATTTGATTGCTGAGGCGTATTAATTTATCGATGTTTTTACCGCTGTATTGATTATTGACTATTGAGGGATCTGATTTGATTTGATTTGATTTGATTTCCGCACTGCATTGACTACTGATTTGATTTCCGCTGCATCGACTATTGATTTCATTGACTATGGATTTCCGTATTGCATAGACTCATTGTGACCATTGACTGATATGGATTTGATTGACTGACATGCATATTGATAGCATCGCCGTGCTTTGATTTCAGCTGTAGGCTTTGGTGACCTGCTGGGCTTTGTAAAGCTCATTATATGTGGTTAAAAATTTCAGGTCTGAGCAAGGGAGCAGGAATGGAGAATTGATCAAGACTGTCAGACGAATCCTTTCACTATTGATATCTGGGGCATCACATGTACGTGCTATACTTTCAAGACTACTTCATAATTAACCATCATGAATAGCAATAAGGAGTTAAACTTATTCTTCATTCTACTGAGACTAAATAGAGGGAATGAAAAATGTTGTTCGTAAAGCTACAATGTCAAGAAAGACTATAGCCTATGAAGTTGTGTAAGACTATAATTATGTGATATCATAAGATGCTAGAAACATTTGAGAGCAATTCAGGGCAATTGAGCTTCTAGGAGAAGGCTTTGCTACTAAAATAATGTTGAGTTAGGGAAATTAGATAAGGAGGGGAAGAGAAGCTATGTGCCTAACTGATGTGTTTACAAACCCATACATAATACAAGTAGCAAACATAACTAGGTTGTCAAAAGACTCATTTTTTGTGTTTGATTGTGTTTGACTTAATTAGCTCGAGTTCGACTAATTATTACAAACTTAACTCTTTAATGAGCCAAACAAGCAAGACCTTATTCGATTGCATTTGGCTCAATAGTAGCTTGATTATATATATATATATATATATATATATATATATATATATATATATATATATATATATATATATATATATATATATATATATATATATATATATATATATATATATATATATATATATATATATATATATTACAACATATAAGTTATATAATTTAAATTACATACATAGAGCTCTCATTCAGCTTTGTAACTTAACAAGCCGAAAACAAACAAAAGATTTTGGCTTCTTTGTCTAACAAACTAAGCCAAACAACACATCAGCTCGCCCAAGCTTAACTCATTTACTCCTATAAATATTTAGAGCATCAACTCCTCTTATAACAAGTTTAATAATTACCAATAGCCTATCTTTTAACATCAATGCAAAGTTAACTTCCTCCATATTTTAAACATCTACTTCAGCATTAACCATATAGAGTATGGTCAATAAATAGAGAAAATTCAATCACTTCATATAAATCTTTCCCTCATCTAGGCACTTCACTAGTGCATCCATCTACTTCTTCATAGAATCACCTATCTCCATCTTTATTGTTTCACCTTATGCCCCCTTTTACCCAATCAATTAGGAAGAATCCTTTAACCATTCTAATTCCTTGCTTCAATGTTTTGAATATTCTTCCTTAAGGAAAATAATCATGTGGAAACATTTTGATTTTCAACTCTTTGTATAGGTCATTCTTAATCACCTACACAAAGAAGAAGTCATTCCTACGGGTGAAAAAAAAAAAAGAAAACCTATGGGACTCGGATGACGGATTCACGGAGGAGTTAGCGAGATCTTCAGCCTTTCTTTGATGCCAGAGCAAGGTCGAGATCTTCGGCCAGAGGGAGCTTGTCGGCGACCAGAGGGAGCTTGTCGGCGGCCAGAGGAGCGTCTCGATAGCGTAAGAGGGCGGAGGAGACGGGGAGACTGTCGGAAGGGAGAGATAGGATGATGAAAGCAAATGAAATGGAAGGCTGGGGACGGTTTATTTTAGTGCTTTCTCCGGCGGCGTTCTGGCGGTTCGGACCGCTGGAACAAAATCACTTAACACCGGCAGTTTAAACTGCCGGTAATAACTAATGCTGGCAGAATAACCGGCGATTATTTGACAACTACTAATTCCGGTGGCTGTCATTTAAAAAATCGACGGTTAGATCGCAATTATTACCGACGGTCTAACCGCAATTATTATCGACGGTCACATAACCGCCGGTCAGGACCACCGGTAATTCATGAATTTCATGTAGTGAGAAATAGGGGAGAAAAGTCGCAACCACCCAGAACATAAGTAGGATCTAATCCATAATAAAGCATAGCGACCAAGGAGAAAATATGAACCAAACAAAAGAGCATCCTTCTCAAAGAGCATAGATCTCACTAGATAAAATGACATCAAACAAAATTCTTCCAGATGGAGCAAAACCAAGTTAATCTTGTGGGATCCAAAAAATCCAGATTCACACTCCCCCAGCCTCTCCATGCTAGTCTCTTTTTTTTTGTATGACAGCGGAGAGTTTTAACGAGCTTAAGTTTAGGGTGAATTTTAATAAGACAGATTGAGTTTTAGATAAGACATTACCCTGATATTTTTCCCTCATTTTGTGAGGAATTTATGATATGAGTTCTAGTTTTGTATAGGCGCACAACCCTATAGTTAATTACCCCTCTTGATAATATGAGAGAACATTCGATTAAGGATAGTTGTTAAAGAGATTACATAGGTTTTAAATACAACAACTAATAGCAAAAGTTTAAGATTTAAATTTGGAATATGGATTTTAAAGTTTGAGACTTTAAAGTTTATCACCATAGTCTTTAAACTGGTGATGGGGGGAATGAAGATGAGCTTGATCAAGATCTTATGGTTTCGTTGTCTGTGTCTGTCATAATCCCTGGTCTACTTAGTCAAAGGAGGTAGTCGACACAACCTGATTGAAGGTAGCTTATTGACAGCCATGAGTTACTTCATCTCAGAATACCTTGTAGACCTGTGTTGGTGCTTATTTAAGGGGATAGATATGAACACACCTTAACTGACAGAGGGCTTGATGACTATAAAATATATCCTATGATTCATTACTCAAGGGTTTGAAGCCGTAGGGAACATAAGGTCTGTGGTCGTGATTGTAATATAATGATGTCGTTTTGTGACGAAACCACCCAATCAGAGGGCACGTGCCACATCCCTAATGGCAAGAAATTATTTGAGGATAAACTTTAGCAATACACTCAACACACATTCGTTCATAGTGAGCTGAGTTTAATTTCAAATTTATCACCCCTGACAAATGGTTGCGGGAGGCGGATGAGTTTTAGTTTTAAGTTTTTTTAAGTGGTATATTTCATTTCAAGAATTCAATATTTTATTTGATTTTGAGATTTAACCCCTTCGGTTGAGATTTTTCATTAACACGGCCATCATCATGGTGACATTAAAGTTGTATTTTCATAGAAATTTAGGAGGCATTTTACAATTCAATTCATGTCAACTCCGATCCTTTTGTGTAGAAGGATGAGAGTTGAATATTTGATCAATGCAACATTCTCAGACCAATGGGCTTATGAATCATATGTGATGATCAAAGCTCATACGAGTGTGTTTAATTTAAAAATAGAATTTTATATTAACGAGCATTTAATCCTGTATAGAATTTTTGAACATTTATGTTTGTAACTTTAACATGTTTATTGGAGAACATACGGGGTTGTATTTTAGTATAATTTTCATTTCAATTACACTATGTTTCATATTCTTATTGCATTCACTCAATATATTTTAACATTTGCTTGTTACTCTTGTATAAGTAGCATTATTCTTGCAATAATATCTATGTCAAAATGCTCATTAGTAAAAAAAAAAAAAAGATGCTCATTTGTGACATTTGTATCGTAAGAGATAAATTGTTATGGTTTTACGGGAAGAGATAAAATAATTAATATTAAATGTAGTCAGATCAAGGTCAATACTCATATGCTAAAACTAAATATACTATTTTTCCATTTCATTTATTCTTCGACCATCTCTATAAATAGATGTCAGATAATTAAATGCAAATGAGTGTTTTAGAGAATTAGTCCTTTGGCTTATAGAAGCAAATCTAAAACAAGGAAGAGTTTTCCTGTGATTAAGACTTCTCACACCACTAGCCACATTGTTGTTTTCCCTTGTGAACTAAGTCTATGAAAATCTCTTCACTTTACATATCAAGATTGTCTCCAAATGAGCTTTCGTTGAAAGTTCCTCTTCTCCTTCTCATCACAACATTCATTTAGAATGGTGGTGCTCCCCTTTATTTATATATTTATTGGAATGATTGCCAATTAATCATATATATTTTAAATCAATTAAAATAATTAATTTTATTTGAAATTAAGATGTTGGGGGTCTTTTATTTTGTCCAAAATTTGACATCCTCCCGGCGTCCCTTACCTATGAAGGGTGGTAGGGAGGGCACTTGCCCTTTCAAACCTGCCTAGTCAGAAAGATTATCAATGGCTGAGAACTTCGGGACGTTGATGGGTCCTGAAATAGATCTTCATCGATTTTTTTTTTGCTCGTGACTTGCTAATTAAGCTATTTTATTTTATTTTAAAAATTTTTTAAATCCCGTAATAAATTCGATAGCCTTCCGACGCCCCATCCCCGTAAGGGGAGGTCAGGGAGCATACTTGCCCTTTCAAGTCTGCCCAGCTGAAAATATAGTCAATGGCTGAGCGCTTAGAGATGTTGTTGGGTCCGGAATTGATCCTCAAGCTTATTAACAGCCTCTTGCGACGTGCTGAGAGTGTGAGTCCGAATGAGAGAATGAGAGAGGGTTTCGTTATTTTGTGTCGTAGAGGAGATAGTGGGGAGCAGTGTGATGCCCCAGGCATCCATAGTGAAAGGATTCATCGACAATCTTGATCAATCATCACTTCTTCCGCCCTTGCTCAGACTTGAAATTGTTAACCACATATAATAAGTTTCAAAAAGCCCAGCAGGTCACCTAATACCTATAACTAAAATCAAACCACGGTACTGAAACAATATGCATGTCGGTCAATCAAATCCATATCAGTCAGTTGCACATGATCAGTGAATCTATGCAGTAGATACGAAAATCAGTAATCAATGCATGATCGATACAATCCAAAATCATCGGTAAAAGAATCGATAAACAGTAGGAAGAAATTCATAAAGTTCAATAAATCAGTACATACGTCAAATCTCAGAAGAATCCATAAACAATAGAAAAAATATATATTCAAAAAAATCTCAATTAAATCGATCAGTCAAATCGATAGAGAAAAATTGTCGTCTCGATAATATCAGTTAAATCAACATCGTATCAATAGAATCAATCAAATCAATCATCTCTGGTCAATAATATCAATCGGTATGAAATCATATAAAAAATCAAACCAATACATCGCAAGAACTGTTGAAATCAAATCAATACAGTAAAACCTATTCCATATTGATCAATGAATCACATGCAGCAGTTCAATACGGTGTATCAATGAAGCGATAGTATTAATGAATCAATATCAATGAATCAATAGTATCCATGTCCATAGTAATAATAAGTCAATGCAATATCGATATCCATATCAGTATCAGTATCAATGCTCAGTGACATAATGCGAATATCAATGAAATCGTACAGTAAAAATGAATCCGTAAATCCGTCAATAAATAAATTTCAATACAAATTCGTCGATATCAATAAATCCATGAATCCATAATGAGATCAATAGGTCAATACCGTATACATGCAATTCAGTACAGTAGTCTTACTGAACAAGTACAATCACTGGCTATTAAGGCGTTTTTCAAGTTGATAATCCATTGTGCTGTTGTATAAATCCATAAATATATCCGTTGGCTCAATAAGAGTCGTCACTCTGTGCCCGTCGGCCGTCCGTCGGCATAATAATCTCCTTATGACTCCCAATCGTTATATCAATGATCAATAGAGGATATCGCCAAACCCTTTTTAAAGGAAAGCTAGTCGGCCCACCATCATGTACAGGTCAAGTCAATCTCCAACCAACGGTTCAACCAGTCTTCACTTGTCTTTCAGTAATAGTAGTATATTCAATCATATATCCACATTCATATGCATATTCAATCATTCAAATCATCAATTCAGAAAATCAGAAGTCGTATGAGAAATCGGCGGCATAATGGCAATACACGGAATGTACACAGAAATCACAAATTCAGAAATTTACCAAATTACCAGAAATAGTGTAAAACAACGTTACAAAGCTTTACTTGTTCTGAAGCAATATTTTCCAACAACCAAATAATTTTTTATTCGATAAAAATCGCACAGAACTCAAAATAACCGGTAGAAACTTTACAGAAATACTCAAATCGTGTAGAAATATCATATCAGAAACATATCAAAAGTTGTGCGGTAAAACTTTCGTCAATACAAAATTATGCACATTTTTTAGTAACCGAAAAACAAATCTGAGCACAGAAATATCAAAACTCGAAATCTTTGAAATCAGAAATAGGATTTAGAGTCCTTACTGCGAGATAAATAAATCTTCCAACTGCGTCGTCGGACGAAAAGCGCTTCGCGGCCTCCGAAATCAAGCCTTTTCTTTCTCGTTCTCTCTCCTGCTTTTTCTCTCTCTTCAACATATCTCCAAAATATCTCAAATCCGATACTTATCAAGCAGGATCGTCCAGAATGATGCCCAGATCATCCCGGGATGAACTCCTCTGGACACGGATCGTACAGACGAAAATTAATTCCAATTTATTTCGTCCATGGATGATGCTCTCTGTTCGGTTCGTCCCGACCCTTACAGGTTCGTCCAGATGAAATTGACAGATTCTTCACAATTTTCTTCAGTTCGTCTAAGACTAAGGCCAGTTCATCCGGACTAACAGCACTAAAAAAATCAGCTTCGGAGGGGTTTTACAAGCAGTTTTTCCGATCGTGGGTAGTTTGCGGTTGAGTCGTGGTTGGATGTCCGACAGTTAGAGGTCAACAAACCTACAATATCTATTCCAAAAAACCTGCAACAAATAGTTAAACCAAAGTAGATAGGGATGTCCAAAAACCAAGAAAGAGATTGAACTGAATACAAAGAATCTCACCGAAAAAAAATAGTAGATGGACCTCTTTACTAAGTCAAACCCGAGGGTCCCCAATCAAACATAATCATCCATAAGAAATCATACAGAGCAAATACATCCCTCTAGCTAAAAGAAGCATAGTAAAAGAAATAACCACATGGCAAAATATGGTCAAAGTAGAGCAGAGAGCATCACAACTCGAGAAGACCCCCAACAATTAGGCAAATGATTAGGTTCGGACATCCACTAAAAATTGCCATGTGAACTGTACATGTGTATGCAGAATTTTAAGTCAAGCGCAGTAAAAAAAACACAGTCAATGCACATTTAAAGGGCTATAAAAAAGCACAGTCCACGAGGCAAGTTTTTATTTGATGTCCGGACCTTGAAATAGATCCGGTGACCGGACCTAATAATTTGATTGATTAAACAGCAAAAAAAAACCCCAACTAATAGGGAATCAAACAGAGAAGCCAACCACTGCCAAAATAAAAAGCACAAACTAACCAGAACATCTAGATTAGCCACAACAAAAAAGAAATCAAAATCTAATATAAACAAGGCCCCTGCAATCCAATCTGATCAAGCCTCAAAGAATACCTAAAAGAGAGTTGTTGTTTAAGTACATCGAGTTAGAGGATATAGAGACCAACCTAGCAAGCTAGTCAACACACCAATTACCTCCACACTTAATATGGGAAATACAAAAAGCAATATTGTTCAGTAAACCCATAATTTTGCCAGAGTTACTAAATATCCATTATTTTAAATAAATCCAACAAAGATAACTATAAATCATATACAATAAAATATGTTTATATTCATTCCTTTAAAATATAATTTATAAGAGCTAGGAGATTTTAATAATATCAGTCTATCCATTTTACAACTCGTGACTATAAAAGAATAGAACAAAATGTAAAAATAAAAAAAAAATTCTAGAAAAAACTTATTAGCCTCACACTAGAGAGTCGTGACACCTTCACAACCATTTTTTCTTACTTTCAGGCATTTCATAGTATATATAATATAGTAAATAAGTGATATTATGTTCAATATTCAATAATTACATCAATTTAGTGCATATAAAATATACATATGAATCATGACTAGTGACATTCATACAAAAAATCTGTATACTCATTTTTACATGTATATAATCACAATAGATAAGTTATAGCAAGTTTGTATGCATGCATGCACTGTCGTTATTATATGGTTTTGATAATTATTTATTCATTTGTTTATATTATCTAAATATTTCAAATTTGGAAAATTCTCTCAAAATTTAAAATTATATGATAAAAATTTAATATGATCATGTCAATATATGCAAAATAATTCAAACTATAATATATTAAAAGTTACATAAAGAAAATTTGCTAAAATTGAGAAATTACAACTTTTATAAGTTCTGACCAAATTCAAATTAAGAAAATACAAAATAAGCAAAATTATTGAAATTTGAGATAGGGTATTGGCATCCTATCTTGAGTTGAGAAATTTTTTTAATTGGACTGACCGACAAAAATGACTCTATGACTTCCAAAACTTATCTTCTCTCTCCTCTTATATCTCCTTTTCTTCTCAAACCCTCCTCCCTCTGAGAGGGACCCTCTCTATTAAAATGAATTTAGGCTGGAAAAAAGGGCATATAAAAAGTTATGTAATAAAATAGGATATTATAATAAAATAAGCTAAGGGTATATCTATAATTATGTCAATCATTTATATTTTAGTAAAAACTTTATATAAATTCTTTTATATCTTTAAATCAAGGGATTCAAAAATTTTGAAAAATATTCTTAAATTAGCCCAATATGTTCATAAGGCTATGGTAAAATCAATTTGTAAAATAAATACCTAAGTATCTTAGAAAACTCACTTGTACCTACTTCTATCAATTTTTGAAAAAAATATAAATGAATAAGAAACACATTATCTGCATATCTATACTGCCCGTAAAATCAGAAAAAAAAAAGTTATTATAATTAGAGCATAATAATATTTATATTATGACAAAGACTGTGCAAATTAGATTTATAATGTCTCCTGAAATATTATTTGACTGTTATAGATTAAAAAATGTCAAATTGTCATAACATTTCTAATATATTTTAAAAAGCACTTAGCATATTATCAATCAAATTTATATTTATATAGCTATTTTCAAAAAGAAATATATGTATAAAAGATGTGGTTGTTTACAGGCACAAAATTAGGCATGCAAGTGAGCTGATCCATCTTAAACTCGACCGACTAATAAGCTCGCTAATAAGCTCGCGAGTCGAGGTTATGTTAAGCTCGCGAGTCGAGGTTATGTCAAGCTCGCGAGTTGAGGTTATGTTATCAAGTTGCAAGTTCAAGCTCGAGCTTGTAATCGAGGTCGTTTACTAAATAAGATTTAAAAAAAAACATTTAAAAAAATTTAATATACCTTTTTTTTAAGAATTTTTTAAGATAATTTAAGTTTCATAAATGAGTCGAGTTTGAGCTTTTCAATAGACCCAAGATTGAGCATTTTAAAAAAGATCAAGTATTCGCGCTGAGCTTGAGCTAGAGTTTGAGCTCAGTATGAGATTATAATGCTACTACTCGACTCAATTTGACTCGTTTACGTACAAACTTTTCAAGAAAAAATTCAAATCCTCAATTTTTTAAAATTAAAATGTCAAAATCAAAACTAATAATATCTTTAATTTGCTTTTTTTTTTAATTTCTAAAAAATGACAGTATAAAAGCTTACAATCCCTACTACATATTTGCAAATTTTTAAGGTTATGTGTGATAGAATGAGAGAAATAAAAAATCAAAATCCAAAATCTCTTCAATTATGTTGGATTCCTCAAAATGAAATAAGAGAAACATCATCTCTCCAAGATGCCATAATCCATTGAAAACTCAATTTGAGGAAGAAGGGAGAGCACCTAGCTTTAAACACTTCTCATCATTCTCTTACTCTATTAATCAATCACAAGCTTGTTTCATTGTCATCCATACATTACTTTTTTGATCTATATACATACTCTATTAATCAATCACAAGCACGATCAAAATTTTGAGTGAAACAAAATTTTAATCAAAATACTACTCTGAGGTTTCGTTTGAGACAGCTTTTTTACTATTTTGTAAAACAACTTTCTAATACAAATATTCTTAATTCAATAATTTTTTTAGCGAAACAAAATACTACTATGAATGCTCATTCAACATGCTATCACTCTATAGTAACTTCAGAGATCACCATATGATGAAATCGAACTTAAATGAATATTATAATAGATAAAATACATTAAATAAATCAAGTTTGTTTGACAACCTGCTCAAAATACTCTACTCCAAAGAAATCAAAAGAACCTATGGTTTAGTTGAGTAGCATTGAGTATCAATCTCCCCAAAAACCTCTCTAAAGATTTGTAATAAAGAATGAAACAAGAATAGCTCCCACTAGAGCTAAAATATATAGTTTTTTTGAATGTATATGAATTTTTTTTGACCCTATGAGCTTGTGTTACTCATATGTGACTCATTAGTGATTTGACGATAATAAAATCTTATTTGACTTCAAGTGATAGTTTGTTAAGTGCTTATATTAGTTAAAAATGTATTAGTTAATTTATAAATATGATGATTTATTTTACTAGATTCTTGAAATCTTTGTAGCTATAAGTTGAGTTAAGTTTTGAATGATGAATCCATACATTTAAAAGAAGGTAAACTGAAAGTTCAAGTGAAAACTTTGTGAGTGTTTAGGTATTTTATTATAGGATTGAGTTTTTCATTACCCTAAAATATCTCAAGGATTATGAATACATAACTAAAGTTTTAAATTATACTTTAAGAATGTTATAATCCTTAAAAGTAATAGGTTTCTTTCCTTCATCCAAACACGTAATAAAGCAAAGGCCTTAGAAGGCAGAAGTTCTTATGATAAAAAAAAAAAAAATTTCAGAAGGCAAAAATTAGGTGTATGTTACTTTAATTTTTCAAAAAATAAAAAAGATATAAATCTTAGAAGGTACAAGTTTCTCTGATTTTTTAAGATCTCAAAATGTTAGATTTTCTTGGTTCACCAAAAAATCTCATAAGACAAAAGCCTAAAAATGTATAGATTTCTCCAATCATCCTAGAACTTCATAGATCAAAATGTCTCAAAAGGTATAGGTCTACCAAAAAACTCAGAAGGGTGAAAGCCTAAGAAGGTGTATATTTCTCCGGTTCTTAAAAACTTCTTGAAAGGCTAAAAGCCTTAAAATATATATTTTTCTTTGACTCAAAAGATTTAAAGGCTAAAAAATTATAAGTTTTTATTCTCTCAAAATAGCTTAGAGGACAAAAACTTAAAAATGTATAAGTTCTTTAAAATATCTAAAAAAGAATAAGCCACAAGAGATTCTAAAAAAAATTGAGATAATCATATTCCAATGGAGTGGAATATGTTATTACTAACTCAAAGATTCAATATGACATTTTAGAATTGAAAACCTTAAGTACATCTTAATGATATAAAATACTTAACCTCTTTTGGAGAGCAAGTTTTGACCAATCTGAATATTTATTGAATGCATATGGAGAGTTCATAATTCCCAATAAATTAATTATGAACAACAACAAAGTTTGTATATTAATATACATTTCATCTTCCATTGAAAAGTCTCTTACTTTTTTTTTGGTAAAACTCACAAAAGGGCCTACATGTTAAGGATACAAATTCTTAAGGGGACCAAGAGCCACTAATGCCCAAAGGCTACAACTAAAGAGAAAGAAAATCCTAATTGCTAAGGATCCTCAACTAGAAAACAATTCAAAACGAAATAAAAAGCAAATATAATACAACTCCAACCTGAAGGTATAGAAAAGTCCAAAGACACCAAGTTTGCACAACAAATGCTTCCATAGCTAAGAAATAATATCAGAGAAGAGGCTAAAATCTAGAGATCTGTAATACAAAACGCCTCTAAATAGAAATAATTAATTACAATACCAAAACAGAACCAACCACCAGAGGGATGTAGCAACCAGCCACCAAACACCCAGACCAAGTTACAACTGAGGCACTACAAATCCACACTAATTAAGCAACTATCTTCATAGGAGAAAACCATAAATAAAAGAAAGAAGAGAAGCCAGCAAAGATATGCCAAACCACAATTTCCAAACAAACAAAACAAAATAAAACAAACTAATATGAGACAGCACCAACTACCCAAATGAAATTTAATCATTAAAAGTATTAGAATGAACATTATAGCGTGTAGTTATACCAACAAAATACTTAAAATTATGCAAGAAACTTTTGTTTTTATTTTTCATTCTCTTCCTACCAAAACTAGCAGAATAGCTCACATTATTCACCTACGCAACATTTAAATTACAATCCACCATCAAACTATTTTAAATATCAATAAAAGATCCCCCAACATCACCTTTACTTGCCTATTGAGCATAGATGCAATCAGAATGTCAACAGGATCAGTCGAAGAAAAAATCCCACTTCTCAAATATCTAATCGCATCATTAGAATTATCTTCAGCAGGTATAGCAATAATGGGAATCTTATCAGAGACATCCAAGCCATCAAAAAAAAGGATGTTATTCAATCAAAGGGCTATTATTCCCTAATGATCTCAATCCAATACAGAGATCATTTCCTTCATTATGGACAACCCACATGCGTAGGTTCACAGTCTCCATAAAAGGAGGACTAGGTAATGGAACACCAACACTGTTAATAGCTGAAGTTGAAGAAGATAAATCAGCCATCATTTCATTACCAACAAAAACATCACCATGATTCAACATAGGATTTGCAACCTTAGTAATCAAAATTTTCACATTTTCTTGAGCAGCAATATTAGCATTAGCAACATCATTTAAATTATAAGTGACCTTATCACTAGCAACCACAGAATGATGGAAGGACATACGAACCACATCTAAATAAAGGTTGAGCACATGACATTCTGCTTTGAAATGTCTAGGGAATTATAGTGAAAACGTAAGGGGGAACTTCTCCATTTCAACATGTTGTGTGTACCTAAGATTTTTAGGGCCAAGCCACACTTTTTTGGGTTAGCATTTAGTGATATTTAACTAGACCAAAACATGAGCAATGAATGGCTGTGAGCCAATCAAAGTAGAATTATCTATTTTTAGAGGCCAACCAAAAAGAGATCTCAATCCAAGAAGTATACTAGGGGAGAAAAGATGGGTTCAAAGGTTAGGGAAAGAGGCCAAAATCGGGATAATTAGAGATGCAACGTCAATATAAAAAAAGGAGATCACTTGAACAATTTCATAAAGTAATCGGCAACAAAATAAGATTGATGAGAGAATACTTCATTATAATCCAAATCTTTAACCAAATTAATGAACACGTGCTTTGGATTCAAGATAGTAATCGAGAAATCACCATTGAGCTTGAGGTTTAGTAAAGTCTACGGATTGAATTCAGAGCAAGTCTATAACCTGGAAATTTACCAATTAGCGTAAATTTAAAAGGCGCCACAAGCACGAGGAATTTAAATGGTGCCCCAAGCACAAGAATCTCCTCCTCTGAAATCCAAAGTGGTGGTAAAGCAAGGTGAAAAGTGGTTTTAAGAGCGAGAAACGTCGGAGAGTTGGAAGCCCAAATTAGAGCATTAATAAACGAATGAGATTTCTTTTGCCCATCTAAAAAATTAGGATCGTTCAATCGATTGACTTCCATTTCAGCTGAAGGGGTCAAAGGTAGAAAAATCAGAGAAACAACCGCAAAACTAGACAAGGCAAATGAAGACGCAAGAGATGGATCGAGGAGGAAACTCACTTCCCTAAAGGCGAAAGAAGCTTTGAAAGCTATGGCAGCCAACATCATTGAGGAAGTTCGGCTAGGGGAGAAATCCTAGTAGAACCCATTTGAATGAAAGGCACGGCTTGGAGATCCTAATCATGTTGTATACCAAAATATATGAAATCTCTTATCTCTTCAAATTTGATGCAATGATGCAAATTTTATTTCATCTATATCAACTTCAAATAATTAAATGCCAATGGCCTTAATGCCAACATTGTTGCTTATATATATATTAAAAGTACCTTTTTAAATATGCCAACATTGTTGCTTGGTAACACTAATAATATTATTATTAAATATTGATATCAAGCTAAAAGTTAAACTCCATGAGTTTGAGTATCTTCTTTAACATCATCTTTGCATCATCACTAATGCGTTAGTCATCCCCTCTTAAATGAGCTAAATTAAAATTAAAATTGATAATAATTATCTCTCATGCAAAATTGGAGGTTTTAAATGAGTAATATATTATTTTATTTTAGATCTTAATCCCTTTAACTAATGAGGGCCAGCCTCCCTTTCAAGAGGGAGATTGGAGGTTCACCATAATGATTAAAAATCTTAGGTGTCCTACAAAACTCTAATTATAGGATAGTTCTATAATATTGATAGAGAAAATATTAGAGTACATAAGGGAGAATATTTTGCCTATACAAGATGATGTCGAGCCTTTTAAGAGATATAACCAATGTTTTTTAAAAAAAGAAATATAAAGATTTTAATTTTTTTGAATAAATCTTAAAATAGAAATCATTGCTCTTGGTGGAGGAGAATTAGAGCATCAAGGTCAGATATACCTTGTCTAAATATTAAAGTGAGCATAAAAAGGGAGAATTATGCACGATCTATAGAAGATAAAGAAAAAGTAGGGTCTACAATGGGATGAGTGAAATTTACCCTCTCTATAAGGGCAAATTATTACGTCCGGTGTCCGGATTCATCCGGACACCAATCCAGACGCACCACATCACCAAAATACACCGGCCCCTAGTGTATTTGGGTGATGTGGCTCTTCTGGATTGGATGTTCAGACATCCGGTGACCGGACATAATAATTCGCCTCTCTCTATAAGATAGTATTTATAATAAAAGCAGGGTGAAAGTTATAAATTTTATATTAATTGAAAAAAAAGAAAGAAAAATAATGAAGCAGCTCCATAATAAGGCACCAAAAAAGGAATTTTTATTGCCTCAGGTTACCTGACGCAGCTCTACGTTCGGTATGCACTAATTCAGCGCCACGTAGCAACTCGTTTACTCGGAATGACCCGATGGCAACCCATATTCTTTTGCAGTTTTTAAATTATTTCGGGTATTCCCGTTGCGTTGTAATAGAATTGGGCTGGAAAACTAAAAAAATACGCGGCTTTTACCATGAGTACAATAAGTTTTTGTGTAATACACCTAAGATGTTATGCTGTCTTTAGGGTTCTTATACTGCAGGAGAAGAAATCGTCATGTGTTAGAGGAGATGAGTACGAGTGTAGCTGTTGCTTTGGAAGACTTCGAAGATTTCGATGAAACACCGATGTTGAATTTTGATCAAGCGTTTTCTGATTTAATACAAGTAATTCCTTATCTATAATGTATAATGTATTTTTAAAAATTTTTTTTTGCTACTTCATGTCACTCGGTACAGTTTAACGTGACTCGGTACTGATCGGTACTAAACAGTGTTGCTCGGTATGAACTATTTGCACAAAATACCAATGACGTATTACCGAGCAAATACAGCTTATACCGAGAAAATAGAAGATATTACTTCTTAGTACTGATCATTCAACCTGCTCGGTATAAGCTCGGTACTGATTTGTATAGCTCGGTATAAGATCAACACTGATTTGTATAGCTCGGTATAAGATCGGTACTGATTTTTATAGCTCGGTATAAACTCCTAGTACGTTGGTACCGAGCAAAGACAACTTATTACCGAGCAGTACTGAGATATACCAATCAATATACCGAGCAGTACCGAGTGTTTATAACTGCCAATACCGAGCAGTTTTGATTAAAAAATATTAAAATAATTTTGAAAAATTATTAATTTTCTTTGGGAATATTTAATTTTAAATTTTGAAATAGAACACGTCATTATGAACAATATATCACCTCAAAAGACGAACGTATCGTTCCCTAACGGGTTCAAATTTCAGAATTATAATCGTATCCGAATTATCGTAGTCAAACTCAAAGTGAGAATTACATTCGACCTCAGAAGGTCAAAATGACTTTAACCAATTGTTTGATTATTCTAATTCGGATAAAGGATCATTAATTTCATAATCAAAACCACGATAATAATTGATATATCTTTCTGAAGAAAGAAGATATCAATTATTATGAATTGTTTGAAATGACGATAATGATCGTCGGGTTTAATTTTCCCAAAGAAAATTAATTAGAGATTTTGAAAAATTATTGGTTTTGAAAATCAATTCTGGGTTTCTAAATCTCCTACGAGCGCAAGCCCTCGTAGTTAATTACATCGTAGGAAATCAGGATTTCCTATGAAAACTCTCGATTAAAATAGCGGTATAAAATTTTATTTAGATTTTCAAGGCTCGATATCAAAGGAGGTAAGGATTGAAATTTCAAGAGGGATTGATTCAAGATTGAACACTTATTTTCAGAGTCAAAGGAAGAAGGGTAGGAGATGTTTGAGATTCTGAATTACTTCAGAAGTGCCTCAGTCTATCCTAAATGTTGGGCTTAAATTTGATTGAAAGTGATTTAAGGTTTAAGTGATCAATTTTATTAGAAAATTGGGATTCAATTCCCAGAGGTTGAGGTCTTATGGCCCAAGCCAGCCTCAGAACCTAAGTCTAAATTGGGCGCTTAAAATTGGCCCGAACCTAGCTAATACAGTGCAAATCTGGTCTTACCCCGGTCTGAATTGGGGAGCCAGCTAAACCACCTAAACGCTTTAAAAACATGTGTCCGGTCTTTTAATGTTGAGTGGTAGGGACGTTATTTTAGAAAAGTTTTTGAGAGCGGGGCCGACATCTAGAGCGGATCCTAATTGACCCCTTGACTTATGTTGGGTTTGATGCTTAAACTAATGCAATTAAGGATTTAAAGGTTTTTAAGTTAGTTGCTAATATGATGCATGCTAATCGGCTCTATTAAAAAGTTTGAATTTGAATGAATGCTATAAAATGAAAACTTTCGTCGGTCCCGGGCTTATTTCTTAAAATGTTAGAGTTACTATGTTGTCTTAAAGTTTTTAATTTGATTTAAGTAGAAAAATTTTATTAAGTCCTTAAGAGCCTACGATCGAATTCCATGTCAAATCAAAATCGACATGCAGGTAAAAAGACTAGAAAAGCAGTTATCTCTAATGCGCAATCAATTTTAATAAATCAATCAAATTAAATATATCAAATTGAATGTTCGTAGGCAAGTGCCTCTTATTATTACATCACAGAATTTTGCAGAAAATTAAAGTGGCTGGGCACCACTGACTACAACCCGGATTTCTAATCCTAAGACTCAAGTGACTTTGAGAATGGGTCTTCTCATTGTCCATTTCTGCGTCCTTCTGCTGCTTCTTGGATCGTCGGGTCCAGATATCCAAATGAAAAGAAACTCCCCCTTGATCGGGGTGTTATCTTTCCTTTTTAGATATTTGAAAAAGTGTCCTAATTTGACTTCCAAATGGAAGAAGACTCTCCCTTTTAGGGATGTCTTCACCTCTTTGGAATTCAAATTGGATATTTATATCCCAATCTCAAATCATTTTAAATAATTTACAACCTTATTCAATCAAATTTACATTAATTTAAAATAGAAAAATTTAGACTCGATCCTGTAAGATTATCCTAATAATCAACAGTTATATATTCAATCCCAAGCAGTTAATATTTGATCTCAAGAAGTTAATATATTTAAAATTTAAATGCTCAAAAGAGTGCAGTAAATAAATAAACAGACAATCAATCAATTCTAAGCTAACAACCAGCATGCAGTGAAAACTCGAAAAATACGGCACACAACTACAGAAAAGTAAACACCGGCCTAACCTGAAACTAGAGTTGGTTGTCCTAGCAAACCATCTATAGTGTGTGAGGTAGGTCGTGTGTTTTTGATATGTCCTAAATAGGATTATTAATTAAAGTTATTTAAGGTTCTATTGGTTGAAAGGTTTAAGGTAAATTTAGTTAGAGTTTAAGTATTAAAATTTTAAATCTTTTAAAATTAATCAATAATTATTTGTTGGAAACCACCTTTGTTTCACACCGAGGCCATGAAGTTTATTTCACCTTCCTTGGGGCTAATTTAATAGCCTCGTAGGCCTGGGTTACCTAGTGGTGTCCGGTATAATTAAGTGTTTTAATTTGATTAAGGGTTGAAAGTTAATGAATTTTAATTAAAAATATTTGATTGCTGGTTTTAAGGTTAATTAAAGATTTCTGGAGTTTAAAGATGATTTTCAAGTTTTAAGAATTTATTGAATATTTTAATCACTTAATTAAAGGGTCAAAAATTAACTTTTTAATTAAGCCCAAATTCTGGAATGTTTGTATTTTATTAAAATACTAGACCTTATTACAATCAGTTAGACAGTAAGTATATTGAAATCGGATTTTTCTGCATTTTATTATGAGGGTTTGAAGTTTTGAACTAGTTTTGACCTACGGTTGACCAAAAAGTTGACTTTTTGAATTTAATGCTTTTCTAAAATTTTAGTACTTTTAATAAATATTAGACATTATTATGAATTGAATGCAAGTGAGTTTGATCAATTTAGATTTTTCTTGAATTAGTTATGAATTTTTAAAGTTTTGACTATTTATTAAATTATTGAAAATCCTAAATTAAAGGCCCCTTTTGGGATTTTGTTCCAAATGAACTCCCAACTCCTTGAAATCAACTCCAAAGGTCAGTAATGACCTAAGAAGAGATTCCCAAGTGTTTGGGAAGTTTTTGGAATTTTTAATTATTATTAATTAATTATTTTAATTAGATATTGAATTTCAATTAAAATTGAATTAAGGTTTAATTTGCTATCAAATCAAGGGGATTTTAATTTTCATAAATTAAGGGTTTAATTCTGGTCAGTTAGAGGGGTTACACATATTTTTTGGGTTTAAGATGGATTTATTACAATTTCCGGAAGGTTTAAGGGTTTAATTAAGGTTTGATCTTAAGAAAATAGATTAAGGGTCCTAATGACCTTTAAAACCAATGAAAATTTTTCTAGTGGCTGTACATGTCACTATGTTCAAATGTTCAATGTTTCAAGTCAAGAGGATGTGAATCCTGATTTCTAGAATTTCTCTAGGTTTTCTAAACATGTCCTTAATTTTTATCCTTAACGTGTCACTAGGTTTGATGGGTTTCAATCAATGTTTTAACTAACCCTTGAACAAACATGAAGTAAACACATAGAAACAATCAAATCCTGAAGCTAGGAGAGCCTAGGCTAAGTGCATGTGTGTGCACGACCTAAACATGCAAATATTGATGGTAATTAAAATAACAAAGTTTTGATTAGTGAATGATTAAAACCTAATCACTCACTAATCATTTCCCATTGACTTCTATTCACACATTCAATCCATGCTTAAAATTCCAAGGCATCTCTCAAATATTTAAGGATTTAAATGTATATAATTTTAAAGTAGATTTTAAAATATATAAATACATATATATGTAAATATATATTTTAAAATAAAATAATTGAAAATATTATTAAAAGAAATTTTGAGGGGTTGAGAGACCCACTGATTTTTCAAAAAAAATTGAAAAGAAACTTTTAATTTTCAAAATATTTAATATAATAATTAATTAAATATTAATTAAATATTGAGGATATTTAAATAATTCAAATTAATTAAAATAGATTAAGCTTTGAATCTTGAAAATAGCTTTAAATTAAAATTCTCAATTTTCTGAAAATTTCAATATATTACTTGAATTTTTATAATTTAAAATGATTCTCTTTTAAATTTTTAAAGTTTTAAGATAATTAAGGCATTTAAATTAATTTAAATTTAACTAATAATTAAAATAATTAATAGATCAAATTAAATTAAATTTTAAATATTTCTGAAATTTTAAATTACTATTAATCATTTGATTTGAATTTTTAAAAATATTTGAATTTAATTTTAATTAAATATTAATTGAAATTTAACTATTTAAAATATAACATATATCTTAAATTAATTTAATTTCAACTTAAGGTATTATATATATATATATATATAAAATTAAGATTAGTTAAAAAGTTAATACTTTAATATTATTTCTTAAGTTTTAAAATATTTTTTAAAATTTAAAATATAATATTTAAGTATCTCAAAAATATTTAATTATATTTGAATAAATATTAATTTTAAAGTACTTAACATTTAATATTTAAATAATTTAAGATAAAAGTAATACTTTAAATTGATATTAAATTTAAAATATAGTAATTAATTTCATGATAATTTTAATATATAAAATATTTTTTTGTATTGATTAAAATTAATTCTCCATTATTTTTTAACTTAAAATGATTAAAAAAAAATTAAATCATTTTAAATCAAATGCAGCCGCGGGTGCCACGTGGCGCGTGGTTACTGGACCAGCCGTGCGCGGCCAATGATTGGCATTCAACGGATGGCGGCTGGGGTCCACGCGGCTTCTACTTAACCACGTCAACCACCGAGTTCAGCCGTCGAATTACACAAAGTGCAGATCCAATGGCTATCATACGATCCCGCAGTTCGCCTGATTAGACGAAATTGAGCGATCGACATTAGATCCCGCGGTCTGGATCAAAGGCCCAGATGCGATCGGACAGCGATCTCAGCACCTTGCCTTTAATACACGTCGGACCGGGACAGAGGTGAACAAAATCACGTCCGTTGATTAGATGATCAACGACCGGTATTTCTCAGGCCTGAACGGGATCACGAAAACACCCCTAGAATCATTTTTTGGTTTGTTTGCTCTATCCAGTCAATCAAAAGGCTTCAAGTTTTAATCCTAGATTTAGTTAATGAACAGAATTCATGGGGGTTTAATTTTTTAGCTTAAAACGAGGTTTACAAAAAGTTATTTAGACTAGTGTACCTAGCTCTAGGGTTTGAATTTTTCACCTGGATAATGGACGGTTTTACCCATTTAATGGCATGTTGCATTTGTAGGCTGTCCACGCTCCTTTTTGTAGAAGATCTTTCGCCTTGATAACGCCTGGATCGAGCGGTAGAAGCGATTGAACGGGAAATGCTTCGGTTGGCCGGGAAGCTCGCCGGCGGCAGCCTCCAACCGCCGGGTTTTGACATGGGAAATGAAGAGGGATTTCTGGGGAGCTCAAACGAAATGTTTTTAAGCTCTGGGATGGCTTGAATGGAGAGATAGGGCTAGATGGAGAGAGTGACGGCTCAAAATGAGGTTCTACCCTATTCAACCTTCTCCAAGTCAAAGGGACGGTCTTGATCGACCTAGGGGCTATCTAGGATGCTTCCACGTGCCCTGAGAGTTGTTGGAAAGGCTGGGAGAAGGACAGGGAAGGACATCCTAGTTGGAAAGCTCCCTTGGTCCCCTCATGGACACATGGGACCTTGAAGGCCGTTGGATCTGAATCCAAGGGTTGTGATAGGTCCTAAGAAGGTTCTAGAGGGTGATTAAATAGCTGGAATGGATTAGATTAGAATGAGATTAAGTTTGAGAGGGGTTTTGACCAAGTTTGACCCTTCTCAACACTTGGTTTGACTGTTTGACCATTCCCCATGCCACATGGCAGCTGAGGTGGCATGGAGTGGAGTATTAAAAGCTAGGGTGCTGGATTTGGAGCCAAGGAGTGGAACTTGAGTGCTATGGGATTAATCCTTTGGAAATTTAATGACCTCTTGATCATTTAATGACTAGTTTGACCAGTCAACAGGTCAAACTATGCTGAGGTGTCAAAGGGATAGAGGTTAGGAGCTGATCAAACAAGTTGGGGAGGTTTGAAGTTTAACGAAATAGGATTTGAATATATATGTTTGACTATAGTCAAGGGTTTGACTAAGTCGAGATCCATGGTGATTTGACTTCAAAAGGATTCAAAAATATTTGAATCAATATTTGAGATGGATTTAAAGGTTTAAAGGACTTGATTTGTTCAAATGGGTTTGAATAACCCACTTAGACTCTTAAGGAAATCCTAGGTCAAACTAGGTTGACTGGGTCAACCAAGTTGACCTAAGAGGTGGGTCCAGGCTCAACAGGTTTGAAATGATATTTGAAGACCATCGGAGGTGGCCCCAAGGTCTGGGAAGGTCAATTTGGTCAAAATGCTCGTTTTGACCCTTAAGGGCCTATTTGATCAACTTAGGTTGACTTGGTCAACCAGGTTGACCCAGGGTCTGGGTTTGGGTTGAACATGTTTGGTTTGATATTTGAAACTTGCTGGGGGTGGTTCCAAGCAATTCGGAGTTCGTTTGGTTTGAAATCAAAATTTGAATCCCATAGGGGTATTTTGGTCATTTTGACCCCTGGTCAACTGGGGGTCAAAATGGATCAACCAAAATGCAGTTTAATGTTCAATAGGTGTTAATCAAGTATCTAGAGGTGATTGGAGGCTTTGTAGAAAGCTCCAAGGTCAAAATCCACTGGATGGCAAGTCCAATGGCATAGGTTGTAAATATCTGAGGGTTTTACAACCTATGGATTTCAATTCAATTTCTAGGGTTAGAGACCTCAGAAGAGGCTCAAATTTGGAGAGATGCCTCCAGAGACATGTCGCATCAGTATGCAACTGACAGACTCTGAATCGGAGGTCATTTAACTAGATTTCAAAGTGTTTGAAAATTCACTGAAAAAGGTCTGTAGGACAGGGCCTTAAGACTTAGGATTTGGATTTGGTTTTTTTGGATTTGATCTGAATTTTGAATTATCTATATCATTCATAATCATTTAAATGATCATAAGTGATATAATAAGATTAAAGCTTGATTAAAGACAAAATCAAGGTTTGAACTAGATATAGAGATTTTGATAGATTTAAAGTCTGGATTTGCTTAAGATCAGGATTGATTTGAAGTCTAGATTGATTTGAGATCTAAAGTAATCTCAAGGTCTGGATAGATCTAAGGTCTAGGCAGCTCCTAAGGCCTGAGAAGATCACAGGGTCTGGATTGAGAGAGGTCCTCTAGAATAGGTCCTAAGATCTGAAGTCTAGAAGAATCTTAAGATCTAGATTTGTCTGGAGAAATCCTAGGATCTAGAGTAGAACCTAGGATCTAGAGTCTAGAAGAGATTTAGGATCTAAATGGATCCTAAGGTCTAGGTCTAGGAGAATCCTAGGGTTTTAGATTGATCTAGAAGAATCCTAGGGTCTAGAGTAGATCCTAGGTTCTAGAGTCTAGATTGATGTAGGGTAAGGATTGATCTGGAGTTTGGATGGGTCCCTACTGACCTCATACAAAAATGAGGTCAACACCGAGCTGTACCGATCAACATACCGAGCAATACTGAATGATTAAACTCGGTATTGAATCAATAATATATTTAATATTTTTATCTAAGTGTATACCGACCATTAAACGCTGATACCGAGCAATACAGAGTGTTTATATCTGTCAATGTCGTTCGGTATAGAACAGTACCGAGTGTTTCAAATGATTTAACTCGGTATTGAATCAATAATATCTTTTATTATATTTTTATCTAACCTTATGCCGACGATTAATCGCCAATACCGAGCAGTACCGAGTGTGTATAACTGTCAATACCGCTCGGTACCGAGCAATACTAATCTATACCGAGCAATACCGACCTCGATTCTAATATTGTTTCTTCACGAAAGATTAAAATTTTATCTGCTATAGGACTTCATCCGTAATCCCTAACCCTAAACCCCATTTATAAAGAAGTAGGTGAGACACTGATTATCAATAAAGGAACTAACCTGAGGTATTGTTTCTTCTCGAAAGCTTCGAACTTGGAAGAAGATGAATAGTTGCCAGAAATACGAGGAGCTTCGAACTTGATATTGCGGGGAGCTTCAAACTTGGAAGAAGAAGAAT
Organism: Dendrobium nobile; assembly: GCA_022539455.1. Lineage (NCBI taxonomy): Eukaryota > Viridiplantae > Streptophyta > Magnoliopsida > Asparagales > Orchidaceae > Dendrobium > Dendrobium nobile. Next base: position 61,952,216 of record CM039733.1, on the reverse strand, counting down.
AGTTGCCGGAAACAAATCTTCGTATATGCAAGCAAATGATGACTGAAGTGAAAGACGGTGATCTTTATTTGCAAATTAAACAAAAATTTCGGGTCCGCCGGGATTTTCTTGGGTTCTCTTGCCGGGCCGTCAAATTTAAAAATAGCACGTGCCATAAACCCAATATTCGTCGGGTAGGGTCTGCGAAAATGAGGCTGCTAGTATACGTGGTGCTTGATTAGGCTATGCCGAACGTAGAGCTGCGTTAGGTAACTTGACGCAATAAAAATTCAATGGAGCCTACATTGGAAGCATTTACAAGAACTAGAGTTGGCCTAGTGCTAGAGTCGCCGGCAACAACTGGCCTAGCCCATATTAGACCACAATTTATGCCCTAATAGGTTTTTTGTAACATTTTGTGGCCCTAAAATTATTTTTAGAAATTTAAAAGTCAATTTTGTCATTTTTAGAGCCTAATAGAGCCTTTACGATCAATTTCAAGTAAATCTAAAGAATTTAGAGAACCTTTTTAATAATTTTGTTCCAATTAATGCATCAACTTTAATGAATTTTAAAATTATAATTAAAGAGATTTAACATAGTTCATGATCCTGATGAGTTGATGTCTTTGTTGACATTCAAGAGTGGATGTATCCCAGAATTTTTTTTAAAAATTATAATTTATTTTAGAAAGTTTTTTGAAAACTTAACATATATTTTTGAATGATGTATAAAAATTGGGAGCAACTAATATTTCTCTAAAAAATTGACTTTATTAACATGAATCTCAAGATATTATTTGAATTTAATTTTTTTAATTGAATTAATTTTTTTTAAAAAAAATAAATTCAAGATCATCTATGATTTGATTTCAATAAGCTTATGATTAAGCTAAAATTTTTATCAAAATAAATCTGTTGACATCATAAGTGATCTAATATGAGTCCAAAAACCCAAATTAAGCACTTGAAAGATCTTGGAGTCTTAAAAAAAAATAATAATAATGAAAAAAATCTTGGAGTCTTTAAAATATTAATTGAATGATCACATGATCTCTTAGTCTTGTATTCTTATATTCAAATCGAGCAGCTTGATGAGAAGAATTGAATGAGACTAAGATCATTCAATTATGAAATAATTAAGCAACTCAATTACCAAATAAATGATAGATGATTAAGTGGATCAATAACGAACATTCAATAGTGTTTAGGTTTCTGGCAAAATTTGCCAATCTCTCTCAAAAAAGCTATTAAATATAGTTCTATTTTCTAAATGAAAAACATTGATACTTAAGGGATATGAAGAATTTTAATAAAAATCCTAGCAATTGCCATCGATGTCTATCATTAGCAATTATCATCACTATTGTTTGATTTTTATTACATGACTATTTTTACAAGACCAGTAACATCCAAAATCATCATTGAACTTCGACTATCCAGCTTCACAAATTCAACTTATGTAAACGCTAAAATCAAAATTGGATTGTTATTCTCAATTGTGTAATCCCTTTACTTTTCAATCATGGAGAAGAACGGGTTCTTGCATCTACAATTATATAGTGAACTATTGTAACTAGGTTATGCCTCATCATTGTCATTTTTTGTATTTTCACATACAAAACCATGTTATCTCTTGCCAATTCTATCTGCCCATTCTAAATCATTTACAAAACTATTCTATTAAACCCTCAACAATTGTATTCTAGCATGAAATAATTTTTTTATATTATTATAAATGTATATATAATTTATAACAATTTATTTTTTTATTTTTTTATTTATTTAATGTTTTAATATTTGTCATTTATATAAATTATAAAAATTAGTAATAATGTGCTCAAATTTTTATCATATTAGAATTTATTACTAAAGGAATTTAATAGACATTTGAGTTTAATTTCCAAACTATATTGATAAATTTTGCTTGGTTATATTAGTTAAAGATGATTAGCATTATCTTATAAATTTTTAAATATGTTTAGTATATTTTTGCTTAATATATTTATTTCCTTTGTTTCTAAATAGTTAGCTAGTTACTCATAATGTTTGATAGATAATTTGTAGAGAATTTGTCCATTTGAGAGCCAATGTTTTGGGTTGCTTATTTAGTCCAAAATTGCTTTATATACACAATTCTGCTTCTGTTCTAGTATATTTTTTATTTCAAACATATTTTATATAAAACATAAGAAATCATTTTTATGCCTTAAGGATAAATTCTTCAAGAAGAAAAAGGTATAGTGCCATCCTCCCAATCTCTTGAAATCAAGTTAATTATAATATTTCCCTCAATTTAGTAAATTTATTTTTCTAGATTTCCTCAATATTTCTCTTGCAATCATTTATATCTGCATTGTCTTGTCTGTTATAACAATTAGGTGATTGTCATGGTGATAGTTGAATAATGTTTCTTCGTTTGAGACAGTTTTTCGGCCCCTGTTTTTAGTTGCTTTCAAGAAATTTTTATGTTAAAAAACTGTTGTAGAAAGCATTAAGAAAACTATCCCAAACAAAACCTTCTCTACTACTTAATTTACCATAAGATGCCAACAGCCTAGGAAATCCTAACCGTTGATGATTACAAAAGCTTCTATCCAAAACTACCTTAGTACAAAGTAGTCTTTACGATATAATTAATTTATCTTGTATTAGTCTTTATATGCATTCCTTGTATATTAATTGAATGAGGACTATGACGAAATGGGTAGTATTTTCCTATAGCAAGCACAGGAAAATAAATACTTCCCATTCCTACCTGCAATATCTTTTTATCTATTATTTTCCATGTTCCTCATATAACGCACAATTGACTATATATCCATAAATTGGCTACTGATAAAAATTGTGCAATTACCTTTAATTCATTTGTTTATTATGTCACTGGTTTGTAGGCTAAAGTTTCGTTTGGCACATTTTTCTTACTGTTTCTTGAAGCCGTTTTTTAGTATAACAAATTTAATTTTTAAACTAGAAAGCTGTTTTAATAAGCAATAAAAAAATCGTCCCAAATGAAGGTTAAGGAAATGATTCTTTGGGGAACTTCTCATCAAGGCTTGTATCCACTTTACGCTTTCTCCGAGTTTGCCCAATCCTCTTTTCAAGATCTTCTCACTTGTTAAGCTTCTTCCAACTAGTACTGGAATCATCAGCTTGGTCATCTAAGCTCAACTATCATTTCTTTATTAGCAAAATAGTTTCCATCTTCAAGCATTTTTCTTTTTGAGTCAGACTGTAATTCTTCTTTCCCTTCTCTAAACAAACTTTAATGATTTTTAAATATTTCAAATTTGTGCATTCCAAATCTTTGGGCCCTTCCCAAGTAACATCTAATCTTGGTAAAGATTATTACATTCAATTTATTGATGATTTCTCAAAATAGCATTAGGTCTATCTCATGAAAAATAAATCTAAATTAATTCATAAATTGATTCAATTCAAATAGTTGTGAAAAAATAACTTCAGATGGTGGTGTTGGATGCACCAGCAAACATTTTAAAAGTTTTGATCATGCCAAAAATTTTCTCTCTCAACATGTTAAATTTTATGAGTCTAGCACACTTCAATTGCCCATGGACAAAACCTTCAATTCCACCCTCTTACTTCTATAATCAAACAATTCCTCAAACAATCTTTACAAATTCCCTCTATAAATTTATTATGATTAACTCTTAGAGGTTCTATTTCGACCAGGTTGCTATGGCTTTTATTTGAGGCTGGTGGCATGGAATTCTAGATGGTGAGGCCTTTTTTGTGCTTGGTGGTTCTCTGAGGTTGATGAGGCCTTTTGATTTTTGTTGAAGAGCTGCTTATTGTTTGGTTTGTGTTTTTTTTGGAGGATATGTTTTTCTTCCTTCTTTTTATTTTTTCTCCTAATTTTATTTAGGAGTTTTTTCTTTCCTTTCATTAGGTTCTAGTTTGAATTTGTAAGTTTTTGTTTTTTTTTCTTACAATTCATTTGTAATCTTTGGTAACTTTTCATTTTCTTGGAATGATTTGGGCATTATTGCCCCTAATTTTCCAAAAAAAAAAAAAAAAACTCTTATAATTTTAGCGATGAAGCTGGTATCCTCTACACAAGTGTTGGCCTCAACTATAAATGAGGTTCAACCTCTTAAGCTTAGCCTTAGTACCTTGGTTTCCTCCCTTAGTGTAAGGCTTTTCCCACTAGATCCTCCTTTTTGGATTCCCATAAACCTTTCTTTTGGCTAGCCTTAGAAAAAAAAAAAAAAAAACATAATGTATCCTTTCTTAGAGGAACGTTAACACCCTCATGCTAGGTGAACCTTAGTTTACCATAGGTAGTGCTTAGGACCCTTAAAAAAAAACCTTAGACCCATTAAAGCTAATTGGAAGCACTTTAGCCCTTTATAAATTCCATTTATGAAATGTTAAAGCCAATCTAAAGTACTAAGCCAAAATGCACTCCTAGGTGGGCCCATGGGATTGATTGGATAAATCATGACAAAAAATATCTTAAATTGACATATAGTCTCCTAGGAACCCTAGGATACTCCTCGATTGCCCTAGATAGGTAGCAAATCATATGGAAACCCAAGTCAAGCCATAAATACCCAAAAATCACTAAAAAAAACCCCAACCTTATGTTCTATCATATGTGATTTATGATCCTAGGACTCATTCTATAAAACCTGGATGTACTCTTGAACCCACTCCATGGGTCAAAGTGTCTTGGTCATCTTCATTGACTTTTGGTCATAAGGGTTTTGACCAAGTTATTGAATTAAAGTCCTTTAACATGGGAATTGAATTTAAGTGTTTGTAAACTATAATAGGAAAACTTGATTTCATGGTTGATCCATGGTTATACCCTTTTGACCATGGTCTAACTGGATTTGACCTAAATCATGAGAAATCCTGAATAGAATCTATATATCTAAAACTCATTAATTAATTACTCCTAGATTAGAGTATAGGTAGCCCTAATTCTTTTTAATGCCACTTAAGTTCTTGGTTAACACATGACCAAACTCCTTTATAAGCCTTAAATAAATCCTACATTTAACATATAAGTTAAATTAATATCTAATAACATTGGCATTGAGTTGAAGTGATCCTAATTAATATGCCTTAGCACCACTTGGGCTCAAGGCTAACCAATGGCCATGTCCCTTTGACCATAGTGAACCCAAGATTTAACAAAAATCCTAAAACCCTAAATCTTATATTTGAACCCTTAAACCCATGCATTTGGCTTTGAATTTGATCTAAATTACTCTAATCCAGTTTTGAGTCTCTTAAGGTAATGCCTAACCCATGGTCAATCCATTTGATTATGGGATAAAATTATTAAAATGCTCTCAAGAGACCCATTTTAGGTCAAACTCAACCCATGGGATTTGGCTTCAAGCCCAAGTGATTCTAACTCATTCAGGTCACCTAGGGTCTTGTCTAGCCCATAGCTAAGCCCCTTCACCATTGTTGGCCAAATTATCAAAATACCCCTGATTTAATATTTTACTTCATTCAAAAGTGATAAATTATTAACTAAAACATTAAAAAAAATTAAAATTGATAGTCTCATTAATTAAAAGATCTACACTCTGATTTAAAATTTAATTAGGCCAAATTGGATCAAAACCCAAATCATGACCAGCATTCAAAATATCTAGTTTACAACAATGAAATCTTTATTTAGAATTTAACAAAAAAAAAAAAAAAAACATGTGCGATGCTAAATACATGGATGCTTGAGTTTAGGATAGCAAGGTTTTTTCTTAATATCACGTTTTTTCTAAGATCAAATACTACAGGTAAAATAACAACATTCGACAAAATTTTTGTAGCCCATCATGATGAGTAGTGGAATTTTAATGAAAAATATGTCACTTATTTTTCACAAAAAATTACTCGACAATTCTGCCGAAGAAAGCCTTATTTTATTCTCAACAACTTTCCTCTTCCATTTCTTACAAAAATTTTTTTTTTTTTAAATATGAAGGTAAATCTTCATCTCTTTTATCATTTTCAATCAATTTAAAAATTTGTCCACTATTTTTTATTTAAAGTGAGCTTCCAGGGTTTAGAGTTGTGTATATTTTTTTAAAAATTTTTCTTAGATTTCAGTTTCTCGTACATGTAATTTACATTATTATTATGATTTCTATGCTATTAAACTTGAAAAAAAAGTTTCAAATCATTTTAAACTATTTTAAACAAATTAATTTATAGGAGGTAAAAATAATTATGTTTAACCTCATTTACACCTACCCAATTTTTGTACTGAGACTTTTTAGATCAAATTATAAAGTGATTTAAAAAATCAAAGGATGTGGATTTATAATAGATAGTTACTTGGATGAAAGAAACTAACAAATAAATTTATCAAGGAAATTGAATATTTCATTCACATATCATATCAACTGACTTCATTTTTATTAGATGAGAAATTTAGGTGTCCTTACTCAAGCGTACCTTACACTTGATGAGTTTACACTAGAATTATATCGTAGAGGATTCTGACTATGTTATTAGTTCTGGACATAACATGGAGAGCATGAATCATATTTTGACTTTCAATATGGCCCTTCAATAAGCTCTAAAGTAGTAGATGAAGAGAATACAAGGATGAATGATGAAATTGTTTTTAGGCTCGCAATTTAGAAAATAGACATAAGAGCCACCTAATATCAATGTGCAGAACTTTTATACATTGATGTGTGCAGCTCTACAACTAATTTTGGATAAGTGTATCTCATTTAGAATTATTAATTTATATTAGGATGCTCAATATTAAGGCTGAATATAATAATCCTCAGGAGTGCTTTCATGAATTCATAGGCCAGCCTAAGAAGAACAATTAGGTGGATAATTTAATTCCAGCAAACTTATATAGGACTAAGAACTTAGTATCTAAATTGGGATTGGCAAGTACAAACACTATAGGGAAAGCATCATTTTTCAGCGGCCATTTTCGTCGAAAAATGACAAAAATCCACGGGAAATTAATATTTTTGACGGATTTTCAGCAAAATGTTCTCCATCGGTAAAACATGCGTTGGAAAATTTTTACCAATGTAAAATAATCTGTCCTAAACTAATCTGCCAAAAAAAATATTTGTATGAAAATTATTGCCAGAAAAATTTAAAAAAAAATTACTCAATTTGTTTTCTCAAGCGGGCCCAGCTCGCCTCCTCCTAGTCAACCAACACCCTTAGCCACATAGCCCGCCCTCGCATGAGGTCCAGACCAACCCATCCGCAAGTCTGGGTCAGCCCGCCTCTAACCCAGGCATGCATGCGCAGAGAGATTCGAGCACCTAACCATTGGCCGTGCAACAATATATGTTTGAAAAGCTAATATATTTTATTTAAATTATTCTTATAGAATATTAAAATTAATATTTTTCTTGAAAGATTAAAATAATTAATTTAATAAATTTAATTTGATTATAAACTATTAAATTAGTTAATTTAATTTAATAGTATTTATTTGTAAAACTATTTAACAATATTTACTAGATTAGCTAATTAATTAGTTTAAATTAGTTAATCTAACATAGCAATGACTATTAAAAGTTTTAATTTAAAATTATCAATTTACTTTACTTTAAAAATACTTAATTTAATTTGATAATAAGTTATTAAATTACTTAATTTAATTTAACAAAGTGAGTACTTATAAATATTTATAAGCATTTTTTCAAGAAAATTTTTAAATTCCGTCAGAAATCTGCCAAAAAAATCCTTCGTAAATTGCATAAAAAAATTCGTTGAAAATCAGCCGGAATTTGTGACAGAATATTTCTGCCAAAAATTTAACCGGAAATTAACATTTTTCCTCTAGAGAAAAATAGATTGTTATATAAATGATTATATGTTATACTACAAAGATTGCTTTACAGAAACATCATACCGCCACTACAACACATCTTGATACAAATTAAAAAACAAGAAATAATAAAAATTGAAGAATTTATTTTCCATTTTGCTTATTATTTACCCATCATTCCAAATCATTGAAGACTGTATGCTTCATTGAGATTTGTTGGGCACATGAGATGACATCATGAAAATATTTATCAACTAGGTGTTATTAGTCACCCATCAAAAGCAAAATCCTAGAAGTACTTTAACCGCACATCCATTTTTCACTATTGAACCATATAACATAGGATTGAGATTATATGCAAATAGCTTACTTTTTATAGTCAATCAGCTTCACCATACTCATACTAGCCAATAATAGTAACACCCTATAATCTTCCGCCTAAGATAAGCATGACTGCCTTTTACATATTTATCACACTTTTTACATCGAAACCACATAATCCAAAAGTAAAACTAGATAAATTAATCTTTCCTTTGTGCTATATTATGGTCGCTAAACACCCTTCTTGGAAACAAGCAATGGCTATTGGGTTCTATGTTTGCAATCGCAAGGGACCTAAAAACTTGTCCTACCATATGTTAATCAGTATATTATTGGTTACTAGTGGATCTTTAAATAAAAGTTCAATTGAAATGGTTCCATTGATCAATACAAAGCTTGCTTAGTAGCTCAAGGATTTGATCAACAATATGACATTTATTGCTAGGAAATATTCAATCTAATTGCTAAATTCCCTAATATTTGTCTCTTTTTTTACCATATCAATTTACTTGAATTGACAAGTTCTTCAATTAGATGTTTTCAATGTAATTCGACATATCACCCTGAATGAAATGGTCTATATAATTCAACCACAAGGGTTCAAAGACTCTTAATTTCCCAATCATATATGCAAACTTTAAAAATTCATTTTTAATATTAGATTGGCTCCATGAAAATAGAATGCAACTCTTTCCTCCTTCCTAACATTGCAAGTATTCACCAATAGTTTAAATTACACATCGTTCATTTATAATAATCAAATCATTCATGTTTAGCTCCTAGTTTATGTTGATGGCATTCTTCTTACTAGAAATGATCAACAAAGTATCTCTAATCTCCTTAGAAAGCTCGATGAACACTTCTATATACAAATCTAGGGTGGGTTGACTAGTTATTTTCTAAAATTAAAACTTTCCTAAGAAGCACTTGGTGTTATTCTCACCCAGTCCAAATGTGTGAATGAAATATTACATAAATTAAGAAAAGCATGTGTATTTCCAATCCTCTTCCTTTAAAATTAACTCTTATTATCCTTGATAGTTTATTGTTCTCAAATCCTATGCTTTATTGCCAACTAGCTAGGTCCTTTTAATATCTCAGTGTTCCTAGACCTTGCATTTCCATTTCCTTAAGTAATTTCTATCAATTTATGCACACTTCTTGATAATGTCCTTATCAGTTTTTCAATAGAATTCTTGGATAAATAAAGGGGAATACTAGTTTTGGGCTTATCTTCAAAAAGAGATAACCTTCCAATTTATACATTGATCGGCAATAGATTTAATGGATTAAAAATATTCAATTTCTTTTACATTTTTTTATTAGCATAATGATTTTGTGAAGTTTTAAAAAGCAAACAACGCTAGCTTGATCCTCTACAGAAGTAGAATATCAAGCTCTCTATTTAGCTACTATGCAATTATTTGGATTTGTCTATAATATCAATAAATCTCTATATCTCTAGACATTACTCGACTATAATATGATAATATATCCACTATAGCTCTCTTCTCTAACCCTATATTTCATGCTTGCACCAAACATATTGAAATAGATCATCAAATAGTATGAGAACATATTGCTTTCAAGGTACTTATTGTTTAGTATACATTTTATAAGGATTACCTAACATATATTTTCACCAATGTATTATCAACTCGAAGATTGAATTATTGAGAGATAAGTTGGAGATTACTTATCCAACTATCACTTTGAATGGGGGCAATAATATGGATGATTCTAACACTCTGAAATACAATAGCTCAAACCTGTCTAATGATGATACTTCTTATAACAATTGAATCTCCTCAGCAATGGCAGAAGATGAAATCTGAAAAACAAAAGATTAGTAGAATAAAGGAAGAGAAGATGATTGAGGTGACCCTTGAGTTTTATTCATTATTTTGTGAAAAGCTTGCCAACTACTATAGCCTTAAGGAGTATATGTAGCAGAGTTGGTTATGAACCAATGCTCAAGATTTAACAGTAGTAATCTAGTGGCTAAGATAAAAAGAGATACAGAAATGTTTCAGATGTTGTAGAGCAGCAAATCGAGAACTGAGCTGACTTATTCATAGGCTTAATAACTTATTAATTCTTCTTATTAGTCCCCCGCAAGGTAACAATAGCTGATTGTATTGTTAACATGTCACAAAGTTCAAAATAGCATGTAGCACTAAGAGGTTTTGTGAAGAGATCAACTGGTTGATCTTGAGAGCAGATATGATGCACTATAATATATTGTGATCGAATGTAATCCCGTATAAAATGAAAATCAATTTCTATGTGCTTGGTTCTTACATGAAATATGGGATTATTGGCCAAGGCAAGACCTGATATATTGGCACAATATTGCTTCATAGGTCCAAGTGTAGGAACTTGAAATTTAGCTAGTAATCATTGAAGCCAAATAATGTCACAAGCAGTAGTAGATAATACGTGATACTCAACTTTTGTTGAGGATCTCGCAAATGAAGTTTGTTTCTTCACCATCTAAGAAATAAGGATAGTGCCAAGAAATGCATAATATCCTGTTATGGATTGATGATCCATATGATCAGTGTCCCAATTTGAATTGGCATAGCCCGTCAGCACAAGGTTGGATGAAGTAATGGGTAATCTGAGAGACAAGGTACCTTTGACATATCACAACACTCATTTACGAAGCTGAATGTGGACTGTGCATACGTTGACAAAGGAAGTTAACTGCATAAAGAAGATCCGACCAAGTAATCATCAAGTATTGTAAAGAACCAACAAGTTAACGATATTGCTCAGGATAAGCATATGGAGGCTCATTTGGATCAGTTTTAGGAAATCTAGTGGGGAGAGGTGTGAGCACAGGCTTACAATTTGACATGGCTGCTTTGTGTAAAATTTTTGTCGCATAAGACGAATGGTTGAGATGAAGACCATTCTTAATACAGGTAACTTTGGTTGTCCCTTAAGACGAATGGTTGAGGCTCATTTGGTTGTCGCATAAGACGAATGGCCTACGCCAAGAAAATGATTTAACTGACCAAGATTTTACATGGAAAATCTTGACTGTAAAGCAGCAAGAAGTTTGTCCATCTCAGATGAAGAATTCCCTGTAAGTAAAATATCATCTATGTAAACTAAAATATAAAACTGAATGGAGTTTTGCTAAAACAGTAGAAGCGATGGGCCAGCTGTGCTCGATTTAAATCCATATTAAAGGAGATATGAAGAAAATGTGGCAAACCACTAACGAGGCGCTTGTTTGATACCATAGATGGATTTTTTTAATAAGCAAATATGACTTGGAAATTGAGGATCAATGAAACCTGGTGGGTGCTTTATGTAAAATATTTCTAGTAGTGGCGCATGTTAGAAAGCATTAGGAACATCTAATGATAGTATAGGCCAGTGGTGACTGATGGTACAGTTAATAAAATGCAAAAGGTGGCAAATTTTGCTACGGGATTAAACATTTCTGTATAATCTAAACCATGTTCTTATTGAAATCCCTTGATTACAAGTCTGGCTTTGTAGTGAGTGATGGTTCTATTCAAATTGTATTTGGTTTTGAACAACCATTTACAACCCAAACTGTTGGTTGTAGAAGTGGGAGGGACTAAAATCCAAGTCCCTTGTTTTTGAAGTTCTTCAAACTCATTGCTCATGGCTTCCCTCCAAATCGAATATTGAACTACTTGAGTAAAGCTAGTAGGATTTGTAGGTACAACTGAATGTTGTAAGTCAAGGATTTGGCGAGGCTTTAATTTTCCTGTTTGTACTCTTCTGATCATGGTATGCTGAGGGGTAGAGGTGAAGGTGGTAATGTAGAAGTGGAAGTTTCAGTAGTGGATGAGATAGGAAAAGTTTGAGTTGGGGATGGTGTGGAGGTTGAAAGAATATTTGATTCAAGTACATTAGATAGTGCAGGAGGAGTTATTGAAGAAATAATAATTAATGTAAAAGTTCTGATATTAGTAGGATGTCCAATAGGTGCTTGAGTAGGAGTTGTAAATGAACCAAAGGGAAATATTGTTTCATGAAAGTGGACATGACAAGAAGTGTATACTTTACATGTATTGAAATCAAAACATTTATAGACTTTGGCATGAGGAGCGTACCCAAGAAAGATGCACGGATTGGATCGTGAAGCAAGTTTATTGTATAGGTGTGTTGGAAACCAAAGGTAACATAAGCATCCAAAAACCCAAAGATGTTTATAGTTAGGTGGCTGCTTATACAAGATTTCATAGGGAGAAATATTATGAGTGGTTGGAGAAGGTAGATAGTTGATTAGGTAAACTGTCGTTAACAAAGTATCTACCCAAAATTTTGGAGGTAGATGAGCATTAAATAGTAAGGCACGAATGGTTTCTAAAAAATGTATGTGTTTTCATTCAGCAATGCCATTTTGTTCAGGTATGTATGGACAAGATTGTTGGTGAATATGCAAAACTGTTGAAGATGATTTTGAAAAATTTTATTAACATATTCACCTCCGCTATCAGTTCTTAAAATTTTGATTTATTTTTAAAATTGTTTTTCAACAAGGTTTTTAAAATGTAAGAATTTAGAACACACTTTAGACTTATAATGAAGTGGATAAGTCGAGGAGCAGTGACTATAATCATAAAAAAAAACAAGATAATAACGATAAGATCGCATTGATAAAGTGGGGGAAGGATCCCTACATCACTATGGATAAGTTCTAAACATTGAGTTGAAGTAGTAGTTGATAAAGGAAAGGCTAGGCGAGTACACTTTACTCTAGAACAAGCATTACATTGTGAAGATAAAGAAGAGCTAATTGGTAAAACTTTGGAAAGTAGATGTTGAGTTGTAGTTGAAGGATGACCAAGACGCTGGTGCCAAAATAGATTTTGATGGAGAAGAAGCAAGAAATGCTGTAGGAGAGGTGGACGGAGACCTGGATTGATTCTTGGGATTAATTGGGTAGAGACCATGAAGACTGGTCCTCAGAGAAGTGTCATGTTTGTCTGGGAGTCCTTAATAGCAAAATCATTAGCATCAAGAAGAACAAAACATGGATTGTCATTAGTAAGCTTATTAATAGAGAGTAAATTGTGAGATAATTGAGCTACATAAAACACTTTAGGTAGATAAAGCTTACTATGAGGAGTTGGACGTAAACCTTGACCAGTAATTGCAATAGGAAGTTACTTCCCATTTCCTACTTGCACATGAGAGTTACCAATATATGGTTGAAAATTTTGTAGATGGGTAGGATTAAAGGTAAGATGTTTTATTGCTCCTGAGTCCAAAAACTAGTCAGCGGTTTGAGAGTTGTCCGTAGTGATGTATGTCTGTGGTGGAGTGTTGTAGTTGGAATCATGATAATACCAACTATTGATTGTTGAGTGTCTAGATTTACCACAAATTTAACACTCAATTTAAGGGCATGATCAACTTCCACTATGAGTTGGAGAGGAAAATTTGCCAGCTGAACGGGGAGAAGAGTCGTGACCAGATGTAGAATGACCTGCAAGTGGTCATCTGCAAAATGAAGAGCGACCGCGAGAAGAACCACGAGTGGCTGCCAAGGCAAAAATTGAATATGTTGTATGTGCAAAAGTGACATCACAAGTTGAATCAGAAGCAAGGTACAGCTCTTCACCGCAAAGCAGGGCATAAAAATCATCCAATATAATCGGTTGTAACTGATTTTGAATTGATGTTTTGAAAGATTGATAGGAGGTCGGGAGTCCATTAAGTGTATAAAGAAGAATGTCCTCCGGATCAATAAAGGAACCTGCTGTAGCAATAACATCGACCTTGGACTTGATATTTGATAAGTATTGCAATATTGTTTTACTCCAAGTTATAGCTGTTGTAGTTCACTTTTTATTTGCAAGATCCTTGATGGATTCATAGTCTGCAATCGTCTTTCATGAGTTGCCAAATTTCATGAGTATTCAAGATTTAAAATGTAGGGTAAAAGTGAGGCAGAGAAAGTGGAGTAGCTTGCAGAATATAGATGTTGATTGATGAGTACCCAATTTGAATGAAGAGGATTAAGAACAAGGATGCCATCATTGGAGATGATTGTTTGGGAGGTTGAGCAGTAGAACCTGAAATATATCCCTCGAAATTGTTGGCGGTTAATAGCTTCAGAAGTTGGGACTTCCATAGTAAATGACTGTCAAATGTAAGCTGGATGGTGACCATGGTCTTTACATTGGCCATGAAAAATTATAGTTGAGGTGGGATTGAAATAGCAGGGGAGGAAGACATGCCATCGGACACATTGCCCAGAGAGGTTGTCGAAGTCGTTGATGACGCAACCATTCAAAAGAAAAAAAATTAACCTAGAGCTATGGTACCATGTTGAATCTCCTCAGCAATGGTAGAAGATGAAATCTGAAAAACGAAAGATTAAGAGAAGAAAAGAAGAGAAGAAGATTAAGGTGAGCCTTGAGTACTGTTCATCATTATATGAAAAGCTTTCGAACTATTACATCCTAAAGGAGTATATGTATCAGAACTGGGTATGAACCAACGCTCAAGATTTAATAGTAGTAATCTAGTGGCTAAGATAAAAAAAGAGATACATAAATGCTTCAAATGTAGTGGAGCAGCAAATCAAGAACTAAGCTGACTTATGCATAGGCTGAATAACTTATCAATCAAATCACCCTCTTCCACTAGTGCTTACTCTTTATTGCAAGACTCTAACAACGCAAGAAATACCAACTACTAATTTTTACGAAAACTATCATCCAATACTACCATAAGGCAAAATTACATTTCAACCAAAATTGACTTATGTTTATTAGTCTTTGTATTCATTTATTGTATGCTAAAAAATGGAGATGAAATGAAACAATATAATAAGCATTACCTTAATCTTATCTTATTTGCATTTCTTTTCTAATGGCTACATCCTTAGAATAAATATGTTTAATCTGATTAACAAGATGGAATATCACAACCCCCTTTTTCTCTTTTCTTCCATGTCTCATTTCTCTCCTTCCAAAGCTACTTATGGTCGACCACTCTAATGGATGGAAATAAAATAAAATACATATGATATGTTTAAATTAATTCGAACATAAAAAGGACAAATTTTTATTTTTAAATTTATATTGAATTAAATACTATTATAAGAATTTTTGGGTAATTCTTTGTATCATAAAAATGTAAAGACCATAATGGATATCTGCACATCATTTCAAGCGAAATGAACCCGTGAAGTTATACTTTTCTCTATTTAGGTCTATATGACATTTAAGAAACAATAAATACAAGAAACAATTTTTTTTGTGTTTGGTTGACACCATTGAACATTGCCCATCCCTGCCATCACTCAAAGAAAGTTATCGACCATCACAATTGGATTGTTGTAGCTAATTATAATAGCTCGTCCACCATCTTCTAACCACCATAGCTTATTTGTCATCATCTAATTGTCCTCGCTAGACTTCCCTTGCCCTGCTATTGCCATTTAAGAGTCATTGCCAAACCATTATGGCTCCTCTGTAATTGTTCGATTGCTATAGACATCAATCATTTTCCTATTGTCTTGTATTGATTATCATTGCTCATCCATTATCATTGTCTAATTCTTAACTACCACTAACTTCTCCAATAATCTGTTTTGCGACAACTAGAAACCAAGGTAGTATTCTCAACTTTGTAATACTATCTTCTCCAATTAAGGGGTATATAAGACCACCATAGTGCCACTTACATGGAGGATAATTTCAATTTAATCAGACCCCATGATTTTACCCTTTTTATTATTCAGCATAAAAACTCTAATATCTCTTTTACAATATTCTTTATCTACATGCAATCTACAATATTAACATGAAAAATACTCTCTATTATCATAAATATTCTATCTTGTAATAATAATATTCTTTTTCTTTTCTTTTTTAAATTTAAATTAAGGCTTTTGATGCTTGTATGATGGGGACAATGAGGAAGTGGGCAATGGACAGTGGGGATAGAATTACAAAGGAGGCATTGTGCGGATGACATGTGGGGATGAGAATGAGATTGTGGTCACCAGAGACAAGGGAAAATGACATTCATTTGAATTTGGGAGGGGCTGTTCTCATAGTGTTTGAATGGATCAAGGGTCGCGAATGGTATGCTCGAAAATAGTTCGATTAGAATGAATTTTTAATCCATAAATATAAGCCCTTTGTTAATATTTATTTTTTTTTCTAAAAAAGTTGTATTTATTTTCTTTCATATCAAATACTTAAAAATATAAAACTAATTTATTTTTTTTATATTTCACTTTGAGTACACTAAATCAAACAGCCAATAGAGAGTTTTTAGTGAGAAGTTGTTATAAAGTATTAATTACCTACAAAGATAAATTTTTATATTTAATTTGTGCTAATGCTAGTGAAGTAAATTAAACAATTTTACCCCATAATTCATTTTCCTCACATATCAATATATCATAAATAAAATAAGAACAATTAAAGCTTTGTTTGGGAGAGTTTTGTGCTGGTTTTTAAAATAGCATTTTAGAATAAAATTTTATTTTAAAAAATTTTTATGCTGAAAATCTGCTTTATAAAATAATTCGAAAGTAGTCGCAAATGAAGTCTAAATTGGCCGTCTTTATTTTGCCTTCTTTAAGCATCAGTTGTTCTGATAGTAAAGCAAAGCAATCTGATTAACATTTCCCTAAGGCTGCACCAAATTGATTAATATGTATGTCATCAGAAAATTCATTGAATCAAGCACATATCTTGATGCATATAAGAATTAGAGAGTCCAAAAGCACTAATGAACAGAAGGAAAGAGTCGAAAGATATCCAAGCAAAGCACCAATTAGTAAGGCCAAAAAAATAGCAATCACCATTGCAAAATCTGATACTTCGCATTTTACGTAAAAGCCAAAACATTTGATTTTTCTACTCTTCCCTTTCTCCAAGCAACAAAATTTACAGGAAGTACTCGCCGAATCATCAGCATTACACCTACCACCAACCATACCCTCACCACCTGCTCCGGCTGCCTCTGCCTCCATCCATTCCCCACCGCCGTCTCTAACCTCCAACCACTCTTCATCCCAATCCCAAATTCGGCCGCCTGAAACCACCACCGCATTCTCCCGAATTCTCCTTACCGGTTCCTCACAACGGAATCCCTCTTCTTCTTCTTCTTCTTCTTCTTCAATTGATTCCCACAAGCTCAAATCCAGAATGCTCTTCGGTGAAATCCAGGTAGCCTCAGCGCAGCCGGAGGCGGCGAAGGGGTGGCGCAGAAGCTCGTCCGCCGTCCACCGCTCCCCTGGATCGTTCGTCAAGCACTTATCCAGAAAATCCCTCGCCTCCTCCGACACCCAATCTGGAATCTCCGGCACATCGCCGGAGAACCCAATCCGGTGAATCGCCGCCACAACATCATCAATCTCCGGCCATGGCGACCGGCCAGTGAACATCTCAATAACTGTGCACCCCAGCGACCAAACATCAGCTGACATCCCCTGCTCCTCCCCCCTCGCGGCCTCCGGCGCCATGTACATCGGTGTCCCACGTACCTCCAGCTCGCCAGCGGCGACCCACCGCGCACAACCCAAATCGCCTATCTTGGCCCGCTCGCCCGACACCAGAAGTACATTCCCCGGCTTGACGTCGCAGTGGACGACGCCTTGGCCGTGAAGATAAGCCAAACCGGTCAGAACATCTCGGGTTTTGCAACGGATGGCCGGTTCATCCAACCGGCCGCCGGAGTTCTTTATATAGTCGGCGAGAGAACCGCCGGGGGCGTACTCAAGAAACAGATTGAAGAACAGAGAGCCACCGTCGCGCGGGGCCACGTCGAAGCCGAAACTAGAGATAATGAAAGGTGAGCTGAGTGCAGAGAGGATGCTCTGCTCGCGCTGCAGAATTGCGGAGCGGGACAACTCGGCAGACTTGACGGCGAAGAGATCGCCAGAAGTGGAGGAAGCAGCGAGGAAGACTGTGGCGGTGGAGCCGCGGCCGATGGCCGGCCCTCTAACCCACTCAGCTCCACCCATTGCAGAACAAAGGAATTGTCTTGATTCTTAACGATTCTTGACGATTCAAGAAAGAAATAAATAGAAAATGGAATTTGGAGTGTCATTTAGCGATTGTTTGCTTGTGTTACAGGGAAGGAAGAGGGATACAAAGAAGCAAGCAGTGTGTATACTCAAAGAGAGGAATCCACGCGTCGTGAAGTAAAGGTGTTGCCTGGCCAACTGGTGGCCAGCAATACCTTAAAGACTTTTTACAGTCTCTTTTGGGAAGTTAGGAGATTAATGGATTTATTCTTCTTCACGTCCTGCACGGCACGAATCCGGCGTGGCAAGAGGATATGGAAGGTATAAAAATGTGGCTTTTGACATCTCAGAAAACCGTTTGGGTTGTTGGCAGATTTCTTTCATGTTTATATTGTGTTTTTCTAGAATTTCAGCTATGTATGGTTGCAATATATCTGTCAAGGGATCTGAAAAAACCACCCATAATTCGATGCTTTGGAGAATCATTATTCTGCATCAAAGCCCTACATGGTGTCCTGGTTGGGTACCCATGCTTTACTCGAACGGGCTTCACTCACCCATGCCCAGCCATGGTGACTTTCGGAATGCCGTACCCACCTATACCCACCCACTTTTCATGCTTCTTGAACACAGTCTTCCACGGACTGATGGCCTTGAGGCTTGTTGCCCTTTGCTCTGATTGCAAACTTTCAAATTGCATATCAAAATTTATCGTAGTCGCAGCATGGTTAACTAGTACACACTACGTAATGAGGATTGCAGTAATGTAAAATATACGGTAATTAGCAATGTAAATCGATTTATCCCCTGATATTGAGCACCGACCCATACTCACCTACAAGGCCATGGGCGTACACATACCCACCCATACTCATACATTGGTGGGTGTGGGTGTTGGTATGGGTATCTAATGCAGGGTTCTGTTATGCAATCAAAACTCTCACTTTTGCTTTTCTATGATCAACCAATGATTCTATCTTTTTTTTTTTTTTGAAAAATTTGGGACCGAGCCCGTATATATTAAGAAAAGGAGGGATACAAAAAACACCTATTACCATGTATTACAGGAAAGAAGCAAAATATAATTACAAGTAATGAAGAAACCCAAAAAGAGGGGGGAAGACAAAAACCCCATACTCAAAAAAACGGGAACTAACAACATAAGCAAATGCTTAACAAGCGTCAAGAAGATCAACCAATCTGACCAATCCGAGAAGAGGAGGGTTGCATATGCATTACTATTTAAAATATAGAAAAATACAACTATAAGTGGGAAATACTATATTCACACTCCTTCAACAATGGCTTCTTTTGGGACGGTTTTCTTATTATTTTTTAAAATAGATTTATAGTTCAAACTTTTTAATTTTTTAACTAAAAATATACTTAAAGAAGCAGTAAGAAAATCGTCCCAAACAAAACTGAAATAAAAAAGGAAGAAGAAAGAAGATTGACACTATCACTATTGTTCGACACAAAATTACAATTCAACACAAACTGTGCAAATAAAAAAAAAATCAGCAACTCTATTATAGTGACAAGGTGTATGTTCGAATATAACTTGATGGAAGTTTGGCAGCAACTCAGGAGCTTGAAGTGGCTTTTTTTGCCAGATTGTTTTGTCAAAGCTATGTGGTAAATACTCCATAACATTACAATTATCTTTTTTCTTATCAAATTTTTTTATTGCTTCTTAAAATAGAATTTTAGTAAAAAAATGTATTTGTTGTACTAAAAAGTTGTTTTAAGAAGCAGTAAGAAAGTCATCCCAAATAAAGCCAATCTTGAGGAGGTTGATTGCTTTCATTTCAATAGCTGAATTATTCCAATGCTCTCATTGGCTTCCAACTGCAATAATAAGATTGATATTTGCATCACGGATGACTACACCAAGTCCAGATTTGTCGAAAGCTGGGAGGGCTGTTGTACTCTTGTGCTGCTTATATGGAAAGGCTCAAGCCTTGGCGAAGGCTTCCAGAATGGTAGCTACTATAATACTTGGAGATTTCTCTTACTGATTGTGCTTTTTTGCACAATAAAGTCTGCGTCAATAGATATCATATTGCTGGAGATGTTTAAAAGCTTGGCGAAGTTCATTAAGTGAAGTAAAAACAAGAAGTTTACAACGCCATCGGGTTAAGACGGTGCTGATGTCTTTGAGGCCTTTGCAACTACATTTAACTGTAAGTGATTAGGCATAGCTATGAAGGGGGTGAATTTGCTGATTTAAAAAATAAGTTCTGGTTTGATTAATAATGATAATTTACAATGGAAATAAATTGAATGGTTAACTTTTGAATACTTGATTTTGATTTTTTAATGTCAATGCACTTGAGATCAAACATGTTTAACAAAATAGATTCAAATATAAATTTGATTTAAGCACAAAAATATAGTAACAATTTTTTTGTCTTTATTATTTTTCTTTTATTTTTTCAATGAATAATGCTTGCAACAAAGCTAGATCTAAGTAATAAAAAAAATGCAAGAAGTAAAGTAACACAGAAAACAACAACAACAACAACAACATCAAGCTTTTGTCCCACTACGTTGGGTCGGCAACATGAATCCTTTTTCTCCATTGTGTCCTATTAAAAGTCAAATTCTCGTTTAAACCCAATAGAGAAAGACCATTTCTAATATTTTCTATCCAAGTCTTTTAAGGTATATCTCTGAACATAAGTAAAATCTAATAACTCTATTTTCCTAACTGGAAGGCTGCCATTTTATGTGACCTAACCATCTAAGGCGACTCTCTCTAATCTTATCATCCACCGGAGCTACTCCAACCTTTTCACGTATATGCTTATTTCGTATCATGTCTCTAAGGGTAAAGCCAATCATCCACCTGAGCATCCTTATCTCTGCAACACTTAACTTAGTATTATTCTTCTCTTTTAATGGCCAACATTCTACACCATAAATCATTGCAGGTCGCACCACCATCTTATAGAATTTTTTCTTAAGTTTGAGGGGGACTTTTCTATCACACAAATGGCCCGATGCATTTCTCCACTTCAACAGTCCAACTTGAATTCTATTGATAATATCCCCATCTGTTTCACCATCACTCTGAACAATAGATCCAAGATATTCAAAACGTGTACTCTTATTAATGACTTGATCTCCCAAAGTTACAATCCCCTCACT
This sequence comes from Dendrobium nobile, assembly GCA_022539455.1. Lineage (NCBI taxonomy): Eukaryota > Viridiplantae > Streptophyta > Magnoliopsida > Asparagales > Orchidaceae > Dendrobium > Dendrobium nobile. Next base: position 61,930,993 of record CM039733.1, on the reverse strand, counting down.
AGGTCTATTACTGCTAAAATTACACTCCATATATTCAGTTTTAGATATACTTAAGCAAAAACCTTTAAGGTTGACCTCCATAATTCAAGTTTACCTTCAACTCCCTCTCTAGTCTTGTCAATAAGAAGAATATCATTAGCAAAAAGTATACACCAAGGTACATCCTCTTGCAAATGTCTAGTGAGACATCCATCACTAACGCAAAAAGATATAGGCATAAGGTTGATCCTTGATGTAATCCAATCGAAATGGGAAAATACTTGGTCAAACCACCTTGTGTTTGAACACAAGTAATAGCTCCTTCATACATATCTTTAATAATTTGAATATTAGCATTATTAACTCCTTTCTTTTCAAGAACTTTTCATAGCACTTCTCTTGGAACTTTATCATATGCTTTCTCTAAATCAATAAATATAATGTGTAGATCCTCTTTATTCTCCCTATATTTCTCCATCAAACCTCTCAATAAATGTATGGCTTCTATAGTAGACCTACCTTGCATGAATCCAAATTGATTTCGAGAAACATTAATATCTCACTCCCATAGTATTAAAGTGTTACACATTAACTTAATTCCACTATAATTCACACAATCTTGTGCATCATCTTTATTTTTAAAATAGAACTCAACACACTCATTCTTCACCCATCTGACATCTTTTTAATCTTCAAAATAGTATTAAAAAGTTTAGTTATCCAAGAACTTCCTTCATCTCCTAAGCATTTACACATATTTATTGGGTTATCATCAGGTCCAATAGCTTTTTCATAGTTCATTTTCTTTAAAGCCTCTCTAACTTCGATTTTACTAATACGTTGATAAAAATAGAAATCTTTATTTTCATTTAGGGTGCTAAGGTCACTAAAGTCAACGTATTTTTAGAATCTTCATTAAAAAGTTTATCAAAATCTCTTCTACCTTTGTTGAATATCATGTTCTAAGAAATGTACTTTTTGATTTTCATCCTTAATACACTTCACTTGAGCTAAATCCTTACTACTCCTATCCCTTTGTTTGGCTAACTTATACATATATCTTTCTCCCTCCTTAGTATTTAATCTATTATATAATTCATTAAAAGCTAAGACCTTTGTATCACATATTGCTTTCTTCAAATCTTTACATGCATCTTTATATATTTTCTAATTATCAGAATTTTTATATCTAAATTATTTTTATGATAAATCCTTTTATTTTTTATCTTTTCTTGTACATTTGGATTGCACTACCAACTATTTTTAAAAGTTCGTTATGGATGTTAAGCCCTTATGAATTGGCCCAAGGCTAACAAAGAGAGGTGAATTGGATAACATTAAAACTAAAGATAAAACTCAAACCAAAATCACCACAGAAGTTAAAGTGCAGAAGAAAATAATGCGGAAGCAATAATAAAAAAAGAACACACCAGATTTATAGTGGTTCGGTCAAACCTTGACCTACGTCCACTCCTTGGAGGCACCCTCCAAGTATTGCACTAAACTAAGTGTCTCTCCTTTAGCCCCCATAGCTAGGCGGAGAAGCCCTTACAAAATCACTTCCACCTTCCCTGGTGCGGCGGAGTCGTCGGGTCCTTTGACATCAAAGAGATCTTCATCTTTGATGAATTTCCATCGAGATAAGTCTTGAATCCGACGGTATTCAGGTGCGAGCTTGCCGGAGCAACCGTATGGAACCCCCTCCACACTTCCTTGAGTCCCCCCTCACAGGATCTTCTCCCTTTCTCAAACTTCACCCTTTCCTCACTCCCTTTCAAGCTCTCTCTTCAAGTTTCTCGTAAAAGAACGAAGCTAAAATGACTGCCAAATACACTTACAAAGTGCCTTGTCATAGCTTAAATATAAGTGCTAAAAATGAGCTCATTAATGCAAGTTGCCGTAGATTAGTACAATTTAAGCCCAATCAGCCGAGACGATTTGAAACGATCAGAAGAAGTTTGTTCATATCATCCCGAATGATAATATATCATCCTAGACGATCAGAACAAATCGTGGAATATCGTCCTGAACATCGCCCTAAAAAATAGCTGTCTGTTGTCCAATTGTCCAGTGTATCGGCCTGGATGATTTGGCGATCGTCCAGGATGATTTGATCGTGCAATCAAGTCATAATTGCTTTCCTTAAATTCCTAAGAAATTTTGGAAAAATTGCCCTGGATCATCCTGGACGATATTTTATAGTCCTGGACGATCCATTTGGACGATGTCCAAAAATAAGTAATTCCTAAATAGATTTGGCGGTAGATTTTTTCTGTTTTGAGCCTATCATCCTGGCCGATACAAAATTGTCCAGGATGATGTGTTTTACATAATGACGGCTGCTTTAATGAGGATGCCCTAATTAGGGTTTCTGCTATTGAACTGATTGTCCAAGATGTTATAAAATCATCCTGGACGATGTTACCAAAAACAATAAACTCTAGGGAATAGTCAGAAATCTTCCAAGTTACAAAGCATCAGGAGCCACACCAAATACAATAGACTCAAGAAAGGAAAAAGGGTACAAACTGACTAAGATCTAATCTACCCAATCTTGAGCTAATTCCAAATTGCAGTCTGTTCGTGTGGACATGAAATGTCAGTAGATAAGGTAGTCATAGAGAAATGGAAGTGTTTGCTATCATCAAAATCATAAATCATGAAAATAGATCCGCAACAATTTTTACTATTAAGGGCTTTTCCCTTTGATACTCCAAGCACATTTTTTGTAATATTCTTAATACCACTATCTATTTTTTCTCACATTATATTATCATTCAGATATACAAATAAAATCTTAGAATCTAAAATCTTGCTCTCAAAAATATTTTTATTAAGATTCTTTAAATGCTCCCATCTAATTTGAGGAAATTGCTTTACTTTATTTTTATTTTTTATTTTTTGTCCTTTTTATCTTAAAGTCCAAAACTAATAAGTGATGTTGGGTACATAAATTTACAATTGGAATAACTTTACAATCTTTTCAATCTAAACGATCAACTTTGTTTATAGGAAAATGATCAATGTGAGTTTTATTATAACCATTCTTATAAGTGATGAGATGCTTACATTACAAAAAAATGCTTCATTATTGTCGGACTTTCTATCGGATATATATATGCCAAAAAATGTGGTGAATTTTTCGGCGGAATATGCGCTAGTAATTTTACGGTGGAATTTCTGACGGATTTACCGCCACTAGATTACCGACGGCTAATCCACCAATTTTGTACCGATATTATATATATTCTGACAGTAATTACTGGTGCATTTTACACTGCTTACTTAAACCCAAAGAAATAATACTGGCATAATTACTGGTGCATTTTGCACTTGTAAATTAACCGACGGATTATCCATTAGAAAAAAATGCCTATAATGGCCCTATATCGGTCAATCCCCGCCTGGCTTCTCATTTCTTTTATGCTTCTGGCTTCGTTCCTTCATCTCTATTCAAGTTTGCTTCTTCGACAACATTCCGTTGCTACTAGATCGAAAGTTGCGACATTTTTTGTTTGTAAATCCAATGGGATCTCATTTGCTATGTAGGCAACTTTCTCCATCACTGTTTGACTTTGCTCCTTCAATGAAGTTCCCTTCCTGCTGGATTGAAAGTTATTACATTTTTGTTTGGAAGCAGGAATGTGTGCTCGCTTGTTATGTAGGTAACTTTCTCCTTTCACGTTGTTCGAGTTCACTCCTTCGACGACCTTCCCTTCCTATTGGATCGAAAGTTATGACATTTACGGGAGCTCGCTTGCTGTGTAGGTAACTTTCTCTCTTTCTCTTAAAACATTATGCATTATTCATGGTCATTTAAAAGGATCCAAAATGCCTATATATATGAAAAAATTTTCTCATGACCTTATTTTGTAAAATATGGGAATTGCATAATATGTAGGAATTAAGGGGCTCACGGGATAACTATAATGTGTTGGAATTAGGGGGCCACGAGATATAAGTATATTGTATTGGAATTAGGAGAGGGCTCTTTGTCTCTAGTTGATCTATGACGAATAAGGCACTATAAGTAGACCTTATTATATATTGAGGCACTTGTCCTCTTCCGATCTCCTTATAACTTTTAGTGTTGTAATCCTAATATCTATTTTAATAATTTACTTTAATAAGAATACTAATATATGTATGTTACAAAAAGAGGTACTGGATAGAGAATCAATTTCTATTGAATTGCATAGTCATACCCACAAGCGGCAGGAGGACCAACAATGGGTTGACGAGCGTGCAAGGAAAGCCTACGCAAGTATATAAGTTTAATTTGTATGATGTTATGTATAAATTGCTTAATTTTTTATTAACTTTCATAGGAGGAGTACACACGGCTTTGAGAGAGTCAGGCTATAGCAGGTGAAGGTTCTTCTAGTGGATCAGCAGAATATTCTGACTACTACACTTAGTTGCAAGTGGTAGGAGGAATATAGTACAATAGAGTATACGGGTTAGGCTCATAAGCCTATGCATATGAGGGGCAGATATCTGGTGGCTCAAATTTTTCAGCTCGTAACCAGGAGTCTTTATATACCCAACAGATAGTTGCCCTTAGAGTCGAGCTAGAACATGCATGGAAAGCATAAGCTGAATGGCAGATTTTGACGCAGTAGCAGCAGTAGCAGTAGCTGGAGATGCAGCAGCAGATGCTAATGCAGCAAGCTCAAATGTTAGAAGAAATGCGAAAGATGAGGGAGTAGATGAGTGGTGGGAGGAGTATAAAATCAACTATGGAGGAAATAGAATCAGAGTAGTTGTTATTTATTTATTTTACTGAAATGGAGATCTGTACTTATGTGTTCTTGGACATGTTTATCTATTTTTATTGTTTGGACATGTTTAAATATTTATTGATGATACCCTTCTTGTTTTTGTTTATTGTGTACATATTTAGTTATTTATTATTTGGATATGTTTAATAATATTATTGGTGATGTTCTAGATCAGAATTAAAAGTATCAATGTATATTGTGTTTTATTTTTTATATGCAGGTTTAACTATGGAAATCACTTTTCAAAAGGAAGAAGATTTTTTCTATTTATACTATATGTTTTCGACAGATTTTCCACCGGAAACACTGTCAGTAAGACGATACGATGAAGTTTATGATGAAAATATGCGCTGAAACTTTCGGTTAATATTTCGACGGTCATATCTGACGGTGCAAGTCCGTCATTTTTTTACAAAGGAATATTCGTCGGTATTTACGGCAGAACACTTCCGCCGGTAATTCTGGCAGATAATTTGCCGGAACACGACACCATGAAAGGCGTCTTCTTATCCAATTTTTCTGTCAGCATTCAACTGATAATTCCGCCAAAAATATTTTTGGTGAAAAAAAAATACGACGATAATACTTTTCCGATGCGTGAATTACCATCGAAACATTTTCATTTAGAAATATGGCATAAACTTGGAATTTACAGCCCATTTACTTTATTACCGGTGGATTCCATCTGCCGCTAAAAGGTACTTTTCCTATAGTGTTATCTCTTTTCTTAAATAAGGTATTAGCAATTAAAAAATTATAAGCTAAAGAAAAATCTAATATGGTCTTACCATATTAATTAATCATTCCTAACCCATGTCCACCTTGAATGCTTTAAAATCATCTACCTCTTTACTAACATGTCCATTTAAATCTCCTATAATAAAAACTTTTTCTTTAAGAGGTGTCATTTGTATTAATTCTTCTATGTCATTCTAAAATTTTAATTTTGAACACATATCCAAACCTACTTGAGGAGCATAAGAACTTAAAATATTAATAATCTTAGCATCAACAATAATATTTAAAGCTATAATTCTATCTACAATTCTATTAATATTTAAAAGATTATCCTTTAAAATCTTTTATATAATCACACCTACACCATTTCTAGTATGACTCCTACCTGAATACCATAGTTAAATCCTAAAATATCAATCTCTTTAGCCTTCCTTCCAACCCATTTAGTTTCTTGAATGCACTTAATATTTATCTTCTTTTGAATCATAATATCTATTAATTTCATTAATTTTCTTGAAAGGGAACCAATATTCCGAGTTCCTATTCTAATTTTAGTATCATGGACTAGCTTCTTTTCTCACATGTGTCCTTGATGTGGGAACCCTTACATATTTAACACTGCACCCAAGCACCAGTGTAGTGGCCCTTGCATACTTATCACTGTATTCAAGCCATACAGTGTGTCACTTTTAGGGAACGCCCCAGCATTAACACAATTTACTAAAGGATTCATGCCTTGGTTATTCGATAAGTTTTATGCTGGTTGTCGACTATCTAATACAACCCTCCACTTTTCTAATCCAAGACTTAGGACCTGGAAACAACAGTGTTCAAAATAGAAGTTTAAAAGTGTTTTGATCAACCTGACATACATCCACTTCCTAACCTGGAGTCCTCTCCCAGATAATTTCACTAACCACTCCTACCAAAAATGCAAAGAGACATTTCTCCTTCGTAGGAGTATACCCATACTATTCGGGTATTATATATCATGTACTAACTATATCACATACTTAGTATTAATGCAGTGAATTTGTAGTATTAAATAGTATTAATATCTAAATCAATAATAATAAAAATCGAGTGGTAAGTGCAGCAGAATAATGCAAAAATAATAAGTATATATAATAAGAGTAAATTCATATAAGTTTACTATTTATATATTGATTCATTGACTATATGAATACTACTATTATGATTTAATTCCTGACATGCATATTGTTCCTTTTTTTTAATGCATATTACTCCTTTACCGTGCTTTGAATTCAGTTATAGTTTTGGTGACCTATTGGACTTTTCAGCTCATTATACATGGTTAAATGATTTTAGGTCAAGGTAGGGAAGCAGAAGTGTGAGATTGATCAAGATTTCTCACATTTTGTTTCTTTTTATTTTAACTATTCTTTTGTACTCATGATAGAGTAGTTGTTGCATGATTGCATATATCTTGAGTAGTGTATATAATTTTTGGGAATGAATATAGATGTATACATTAATGTTTTGGATTAAAGAATTTATTATTTATTACTAATAAATAATATTAGATAGTTTTGTCTGTTGTTTATTAAAGGATTAAAAGATTAATTCTTTTAAATTAGATTCTGGGGCATTATAAAGTCTCTCTCAAAATATCTCTCAAAAGCTTTTCACAACTTCCTTGGTCTCTCCCAAGAGAGCTTAAGATGTTCTCTCTTTGTACTCAAAAGAGAATAAAAGAGTATATATATATATATATATATATATATATATATATATATATATATCCTGCTATTATTAATATGACAGGTAGATAGTACTATCTCATTAAAGATCAAAGAGTACAATTTGAGTAACTTTTCCAACTTATGGAATCATATCATCATGTATGAATGAAGTTCATCTTAACTCTTTATTTATTTGGATTGTACGATGGTTATAGTATAGTGCCCCAGCATTGTAGTATATGAAATTTGGAAAATGAACTACCACCTCGGTGTTGTGTCTTTTGGCACCTTGGCACTGGGCTAATTCTTACACTTTAAATTTTTTTTCTACTATCCATTGATACTTTTCACACAAGCCAACTGACCTAAAGAGAGAAGGATTCTATAGAGAGAGGAGATTTTGGCTCACTTTAGGTCATTTTTAGCCATCTGTCCCGTTCTAAATGTTATCTAGATTGAGATAGTCATATTATGCTTATTTCAATTTTAAAAAATATAGAGATTTCTTAAAAAATTTTATTAAATTTATATTTTCATTGCTTTAAAATGAGAATAACTTTACATTGGTAAAACTTTTACCTTAGAACTTTTTTATGTTATAATGATTGAGATTCTAAACACATTTAATATTTTATTAAAAAATTTTACAATATGGGTTTTAAAATTTATAGTATTCTTATTGAATAAAAAAAATAATCTAGACTCTGAAAAATAATATTTTTATACAACTGAAGTCTTATAATAATATTCTGCATAATCTTTAGTAATTTTATTATGTTCTGAAAATATGAATTTATGCTCAATAGAGTTTTATGTTGTCTACTATTATAGCAATTTGGAAATTTTTTTATTGAGTTTCTTTATACTTTAATTGTCACATTATAATGAATTATATGTTATATTGATTGATTTATATGAGTTTTGAAGTAAAAAAAAAAATTTGTTAGGAGAAATAAGGGGCTATAATTTTTTAGATTCTATATAAAGCAGGGAATCTGGAAGTCTCTGAAATTTTATCTGTTATGAGTCATAAGGGCTAGAATCTTGAATTCTATCTTAAAGAGGTGAAATTCTATGTATTAGGAGTCATAAGGGGGTTAAAATCTTATATTCCATCTAAACGAGGGGGAAATCTATCTGTTGGGAGTTATAAGGGATTAGAATCTTTATATTATATTTGAGACTGGAGAAATTTATTTATCACATTCTATGAAATAAAGTTCATAAGAAATTTCAATTTATTTAGTTTCTTAGTATGATTATTACTTAGATAAATATTATGCTATTATGATTTGGTGAGCACATTGAATTGTTATATCATATTTGATACTTTTAGAAGATGTTTAATAAATAAAATATTTGGAAATCTATATCAATATTTGTGGCCTACTAAGTTGTTTTACCTCATTGTGGTTTTGAGTTCTATTTTCAAGGTCTTAGAAAGAAAAGGATCCTATTGAATATAATTTTTAAGAATCAGATCTAAGTATGTAGGTATATTTTATTTTGATTTTTTGTGCAATCATGACTAGTTTTTATTACTATAGCTTTTGTATTAAAGCATGCATTGTGATTGTATATGTATTTTGATTATAAATAAAAATTAAATCTTAATGATAAGTTAATTTTTTAGTATATATTATTAGCAGCTATGTGTTTATTTTTATTTTAAAGTAAATTTGGAAAAAAAAAATTTAAATTTTTTTAAAGCTTAGACCTTGATATTCTCTTGTTATAGCTCAACATGATAGGACTTGTTTCATGAATGGGTTGTGATAAGTTTTTTGGTAGAGCACTTGTTTTGGAAATTAATCATAAAAAGAGTTACATGAATTGATCTGTTAGTTAAGTGATTTGATTTTTTGGGTGTTTGGACATTCATTTTGTTTATTTTCATGGGCATGAGTGACTAGTTGTATTTTCTATGTGACTATTGATTTTCTATACCCATATATGACGAATGGATAGAGTACCAATGACGCATCTCCTATATATAGTACTGGTCTGACAGCCAATTATGATAATTTTCTAATTTACTAATTTGATATCCTAGATGATGGGCAATAAAAAAAGCATCTTTATTACGACTAATTAAGATGATACTAATAGACATTTGTAGATATTTCAAAAATTGAAGCCTTTAAGATTTGAGGCCTTTATTGAGCCCAGAGTAACAGAGGACTAGTTGTATAGATTAGAAAAGACATTTTATGGTATGTAGTATCCTCCTAATAGAAAATATACCATTGGTAGTTTTTCTTTTAGATGGAGAAGCAGAGCATTGGTGGATGGGTCAACAAGAGGAGAAGTTTCAAGGGTGATCAAGAGTAGTTTCACTTTGTATGTTTTTTGAGGGATCATCTGGTAGAGGCAGTGGGTTCTGGTTCTATGGCAGGATTAGTAGTAGGTAAACTGTCTACAAGTTAAATATTCTAGTTGTTCCATTGCTCTAACTCTACTTCAACCATATTTGTATTGTTTAACTTAGGAAGACGTTTGGGATGCCCTAGATGTTATGACAAGTATGAATTACATTTTTTATTAGCCATATCATATATACTTTTTTCTAATCATTCATTTATTTTTAAGCAATATTTTGATTTATACAATTCCCTTCAATTTTATTATCTTTTTTTATTTGTTACTTTACTCATTCGAGATAACATGATATCCAGTAGAGTTTAGTTTATGATATTAAAATATCTGATAGAAAATAGAGGCCTTGTATTATTTTATCACTAATTTTTGAATTTAATGTTATTTTGGGTATGGAGTAGTTGAGTCAGTATGAGGCTCAGATTGATTGTTCGAAGAAGAGGGTCAGGTTATGTGATATTTTTGGCATTCGCTTGGGATAGGAGAATAGCTTCAGGTTTTCTTTTTATTTATTAGTAGTGCAAGGGTATCCTGATATTTTTTCTAAGGAGTTAGTTAGTTTTTCTCCAGTCAAAGATAGAGAGTTCTAGATTAATATATTTTTAGGTGCAGAATCTATATCTAAAGCTTTATATAGAAAGGCACCTAAGGAACTTCAGGATTTAGTTTATTAAGCTTTTATACATCCTAGTATTTTTTTTCATGGAGAGTACCAATTCTATTTGTGAAGAAAAAGGATACTATGATGTGCATACATATTGATTATAGGGAGTTAAACAAAGTCATTATCAAGAACAAGTATCCTCTTCCATAGATTGTGATCTATTTGATCAACTTGATGAAATTTTTCTATTTTTTAAGATTGATCTATGATCAGGATATTATTTGGTAAAGGTAAGTGAAGCAGATATGATGTAGACTATTTTTTGTATTAGATATGGATATCATGTGTTCTCAGTCATGCCTTTTTCATGGCTAAAGTGCTAGCTATTTCAATGGATTTGATGAAAAAATTATTTAAGGAGTACTTGGACCAGTTTGTGATTATCATTAAAGATGACATTTTAATTTATTCTATTTTTAAGGAGGACCATGCTATGCATCTAAGGATACTTCTAGAGATATTGAGGAAACATCGATTATATGCAAAATTTTCTAAAAGTGAGTTTGATTGAAAAGTATCTAATTTTTTAGACATGTTATCATTAGTGCCATTATTTCTAAAGATTTCTAGAAGGTTCAAGCTATTGCTGATTGGTTGAGGCCTACCACAATATCTAAGGCGTGTTGCTTTCTAAGAATGGATGATATTATAGGAAATTTATGAAGAGATTTTATCCTATTTCTATAACTATAATGAAACTGATTAGGAAGCCAGTAGCTTTTATTTATACATCTAATTATGAGGATAATTTCAAAAGCTAAAGGATTGTTTGACTTATAATCCAATTCTGACACTTCCATCTAGTATAAAATGATTCCAAGTATTCAGTGATACTTCATTGAAGGGACTAGGAGGTGTTCTAATATAGCACATAAAAGTTTTAGCTTATACCTCCATGCACTTGAAACCACATTAAAGGAACTATTTAAAGCATAATATAGAGCTTACTATTGCAGCATTTACTCTGAAAATCTAGAGATATTATCTGCACGGGTCAGATGATATATATATATGTATATGTTTCATTAAAGTTTGAAGTATATATGTACTTAGAGGGATCTAAATTTAATCTAATTTGAATATGATCGGCAGCATTGATTTGAAATAGGAAGAGAAGGCTTCCTTATGGAAGGCTGATGGGAGGCGGTTCTGCAGCTCCTTTCGTCGCACAGTTGGATTTGAATGTATGTCTGAACAGAATATTTAATGACTAACTATTATGAAAAGATGTCTGAGCACTTGTTTATAGAATATTGAGCCCACATAACATAGCTTATAGTTATGTTATAAGCTTTCCCCCATATTTCCCACATATTTCCACTTTCACTTATGTCTCCCTTAGACCTCCCAGATCTGTATGAAGCATATGGGGCAAGAATTAAGACAAACATTATAGAATACAGTAGAATAAAATAGAATATTTAGCCCACATAACATAGCTTATAGTGTATTTTATCAGTCTCCCATAATAAAATATATGCCATATGATTATAAATACATATGCAATGCTTTACAAGTTAATCATATGCACAAGGTACACATATGCTCCTTAATGTATGTGCACTACATATGAAGAATGATACACGTGTTATTCAAAATTTACAACTTTCACCATTTAACATAATATTCATAATTATGCTTCAAAATATCTTTTTCAAACTTTTCAAGGATTATAATCAATCTTAGGGTTACTAGTTTTTAAGAGAGGAATATGCCAATTTTTAATAGAGGAATAATTAGCAATTATCATAAATAAAACAAAACGGGTGGTAAAATATTAGTTATACATATTAAAATGTATTTTTCCTCTTTATTCTTTTACAAAAAAAGCTGCAATTGAAATTAGAAATAAGATATTATGAACCTACTTCAAGCAATATAATTTTCTAAATTAGCTCAATGGACGAACTCCATGCTTTAGCCTCCAAACTCCTCTCTCTTCTTTATCTCTCTCTTTCTCCTCTCCCCCTATAATGACCCAAAACATGCAACGTGTGGCACCTCAAGAATTGATATACCATTTTACATGTTATGATCCGACCTGAGTTGAGGTAAGACAATAAACTTTTTTCTTTTGAACCTCGTTTTCATCTGTATGGAAGTATTCTGTGTGTATGTGAGTTTGCATGTGTTTTAAAATGGGTCATGAGGACTTTGTTTTCATTTTTGAGCAGGTTTAAATTTCTCCTTTTAGGTGCTCCGATGTTGGTGTTGGTGGCGCTTTAGTGCATTTGCACTAAAAAAATTAGAAATTAATTTAATGCAGCAATGCATGGGTTATGCTACAATGTTGTGGCTTTCTAAGGGAACACAGTGACAGGTGTTGCAGGGCATTGTAACACTAGGTCAAATTCTAATAATAAAATTTCAATCTATTATTCATTTTCATTTCATTTCATTCGAGTTACTCGTTAGAGGAGAGAGAAGGTTTTTAGAGAGAAAGTCCATTTTAGGTGGCTTTGAGTCATTTTGTGCTTATGGCCCAATTTAAAAAGTTTGTCAATTCGTGGTAGGTAACATATTGTCTTTCCCAATTTTCAATAATTTAGAGTTTTGGGATATTTGTGATGATACTTATAATTTAGTTTTACAAAATAGTGACATTCTTATATTCTAGTAAATTTTATCCATGGAAATTTTGATATGTTATTAGTATGATTATTCTGATTATTTTGAGTATTTAGAGATTTTTTTTTTTCTTTTGTGAAATTCCGAAGCTTATGTAAATTTATTCCTTTAAAAATTTAATTCCATCACTGACTGAGAGGGTCTAGATATGCATATATAGCATAAATCATTACTATTCTGCTCAGACATCTTTTCATAATAGTTAGTCATTAAATATTCTGTTCAGACATACATTCAAATCCAACTGTGCGACGAAAGGAACTGCAGAACCGCCTTCCATAAGCCTTCCATAAGGAAGCCTTCTCTTCCTATTTCAAATCAATGCTGCCGATCATATTCAAATTAGATTAAGTAAAAATAACATTCAAAAGCCATGCCTGAGCAGAATAATAAATTTTCTTAGTTAATAAGATGGTTAGTTAATGATGTCTACCTCTCTCTCAGATCTTAAATAGATATAATTGTACCTTAATGGGATAAAAAAGTGAGCTACATAAAAAAGAAAGAAAAACTAAAGAGTAATAGTCCCTGTCTAAGGAGAGATTATTAGGTGCGGAGTGCAAACGGGGAGAACCGTCTGCACATTAGTATAAAATCCAGCTAGGTACCGTATCCAGCTAGGTACCGTATCCAGCTAGGTACCGTTCGGTACTGCTGGGTACCACTAGGTACCGCTTGGTACCATGTGTGTGTGCAGACGGTGCTCTTCCCATCTGCACTCCGCACCTAATAATTTTTCCTGTCTAAGAGCCTAAAAAAGATCAATAGTCACGAAGGCTTAAAGACCTACAAGCAAAATAAAAGAACATTTAAAGAGCCAAAAATCCCAACAAAGATATATAAGAAAAGTAAAAGAGACTGACTAGAAGCCGAGACCCAAAAAATCCAGAAGTCCAAAGCTCAATTAAATATATTTGGATTCGAATTTGAATTTGCTTGATTGGATACAAGCTCAACGAAATTCTAATTAATTGAATTAAGCTTTATATGTTAGCTCAATTTTGTTTGTAAATGGACTATAGTCTTACACTTGTCGGATGAGCCTGGAGGCACAATCAAGATGTTCTTATTTATATGATATCATAGTGTAGTGCCATGGTGATTGACTTATGGTGCCACAACTCTCATTCCTCATGATCTAATTTGAAAGAATTAACTCTTTTTAAATTTTCTAATTACATTCTAGAGCTATATATATATATATATATATATATATATATATATATATATATATATATATATAGACACTGGCGGATGCAGCATGGGGGGCCCTGGGGAACGGGCCCAGGGCCCCCACTAACTTTTGGTATTAACTTTTCATTAATTCTATTTATGATGTGTTAATTACAAATAAAATCAAATAAATTCTTTCTTTTTTTCTTCGCAATAGTATTTTCTTCTCTCCCCCACCCTCGAACATAGGGCTTCAATCAAACCGAACCGAGATTAAGCCTGTTCGTGCTCGAGCTCGAGCACACTCAAAATTCACAAAATATATTTTATTTTCGATCAAGCCGGCAAGCCTAATTAAAAGGCTAAGAGTCTAACCCACACAAATATGTTCATATGTTGCCCGCTCTTCAGCAACTAGCTAGCACATATATGTTATTTTATATAGCAACATGATTTATTTCTAGGCAGTGTGGGACTAAATCTCCTTCAGCAATTTTTTTTTTTCTGTGGTCACTGAGGAGAGAGAGTAGGTGTGGTCTGTTTAAGCAATTTTTTTTTTAATTTTTCGTGTGGTTGTTCAAGGAATAATGCCTTCTCCAAGCACATATATTTTTTTGTTTTGTCTTTTTTATACTGCAATAATTTTTTTAATACAACAATATATATAACCTTAGATTTAATTATTTTATTAGTTAAATAAGATATAAATGTTAAATATTTATTTTTAATTAAATAAGACATAATCGAGCTTTTTAATCAAGTTTCTTAGCGAGAATGTGCACGAGCTCTAAACGATCTTGTTCGTGGACATAAATGAGCCGAACGCCAGGGTGTTCAAGATTGTTTATTTAGCTATCGAGTATTATCAAAGTTGTTCAAGCTTGTTCATTTACATTATCAAATGAACATAGACGAGTTCTTATCGAGCTGAGTCACAAGTAGCTCGTCGAACGCTCGGTTCATTTGCAGCCATACTCGAAGAGCTTGTTCAGTGTTTTCGCTTTTCAATTTTCTTGGTAGGAAGCAACGCCAAGCAAGAAGAACTGTGCCAAGAAAACACAACTACAGTGGAGATGGAGATGGATTAGCCCTATTAAAATTTTAAAAATTATATCTTAATAATTAATTGAGATTTGAGAATGAAGTTGTTAGCTAGTAGTCATTTTGTTTGCTTGGGCAGGAGTTTGAGATTTTTTATTTGAGTGGATAATTGATATATCACAATAAAATTTATTTGATAAAGCATAAATTTGGAAATGAAATTGGAATTGAAAAATTTTAAAGTTGAATTTAATATCATTCTAATTTTAATTTTAGCAAATTCATTTTTATTTAATTTTATGATGTTAATTTTTTTTTAAAATCAAAATCTTTTTCATCATCAGTTTATTTAAAGTGTCATTATTATATCACAAATAAAATTCATTTTTATCTAATTTTGAAACGATGATTACAAATTTTTTTCTTAAAACCACTAATGCCGCCTTAAAATGGGATAAACGAAAGGTTGAGGGTATTTTAAGGTTCAATAGTTTGTGCCCCCACACGAAAAAAATTCTGGCTCCGCCCCTATATATATATATATATATATTATATATATATATATATATATATATATATATATATATATATATTATATATTATATATATATATATATATATATATATATATATATATATATATATATATATATATATCGCATCGCTGATTTCCTTCCCTTCCTTGAAATCATGTAAATCATATAAGGAGCAAAAGCACAACCAACCGCTACACATAATGCACAAATGGTAGATGCATATGATTTGATTCGGTGGCCATTTTAATGGCTACTAATATCAACGGTTATTTTTAAATGGATTATAGAAGTTATTTTTAAACTTCCATCACAAACTACTGTACTTAATTTCTGATGTTTTTAGTAGCGTCAATATTATACGTATATTCCAAATCTATAGGGACAAAACCTGCTCCTAAGCCATAACATCTACTTAGTTCCATCATTATTTTGCGTTACCATCATTGAAAAATTTCACCTAAAATTCCCTGCTTGCTTGGAAGTGCAGCTACTTGCTATGTTTTACATGCAAACGGGTCCGATTACTATCCAAATTGATCAATTTCATGACATTCTACTATGCATTTGTTCTATTTTTTTGTTCAGTTTTTTGGTGAAATTTTTTTATCAAAAAATATGTAGGAAATGTTCGCTGGAAATTTCATTGGAAACGGGCATCTTATTTTTTCGGTTGTTAAGATATGGATTTTTCATTAAAAATTCATTGGAAATTTTCCGAATAGAAAATGTTTGCCATAAACTATTTTTAGATGCGCATTTTACTAGAAAAAAAAATTGTCGGAAATCCGTCGAAAATGTTAATTTCCAACAAAAAACGGTCGATTTTTTATGGAGAAATTTGCCAAATTTTGGTAGCTTTCTTGTAGTGAAAGGGCTCCATCACAATATGATAGAAATTCTCTCTCCATAATAATAACAACTTTTTAGAGATAATGCCCATCAAGGAGCACCTCCTTCCCCATAACCATATCAAGATCTCTCCAACACATCCTCCGCCCCTCCCCACGTTATTCAACCAACCAATAGCCCTCCACCAGTTGTGGAGGACTTAGATCAACATCATCTTATCGATGTTCCTCGGGATGTTAATAGATATATACTACGATGTCTTATTCATCAGAAATTTCCTTTGAGAAAATGGAATCAATTTCCTCATTCACATAGCTCCCAAGATTCATCACCCTTAACAAATGAAATTCCCTGGCATACTATTCCAGTTGGATTCAAACTACCCATTATTGATACATATGTTGGATCCTCTGATCCTTATGAACATATTGATCATTATAGGACCATCATACATAACTAATCAGATTCTGATGCACTTCTTCGTTAGTTCTTTCCTACTACCCTTAAAAGTCAATCTCTCTCTCTCTCTCTCTCTCTCTCTCTCTCTCTCTCTCTCTCTCTCTCTCTCTCTCTCTCTCTCTCTCTCTCTCTCTAATATATTATCTACAACTTCACCCACCATGCCGGAATTAACAATATGTTGCCAATTGAATAATTATGAAGGACTCCTCTCGTCTTTATGGGATTCATTAAAATGAGGGAAAGACACTAAATAGTGATTTATTATATTTTCTTCTGAAGCACGTCAACTTCCAAGAGTAGATCAAGAATTACAAAGATGGGTTTATCTTGGATATCTCCCCCTGGACAATTCTACTCATTGATGTGAGAGACAGTTTTTTCATATGCTAATCTAATTCTTCTAATAGAATCTCAAATAATTGTTAATGCAGATATCAATGCTTATTGAAAGTAGTTTGAGCATTCCTCCACCAAAAGTAAGAACTCACAAGAATTTGATCAACCTATGCAAAGAAGAAAACATGATAAGTTGAAAGACCAACCTCATAAAATTCATTCAGGGTCACCTAACTACACCCCTTTAAATATATCAAGGGTAAATATTTTGTTGGAGATTCACAAGTTTGAACATCTTAAGTGGTCAAAGTCCATAAGAAATCCAAATAGCAGAGAGCAGTCTCAATAATATAACTTTCACCATTCAAAAAGACATTGAAATAAGAAATACTTTCAATTAAAGGATTTCGGTAAGGACATTTAAGTCATTATTTCTAAGAGCAACTTGCATATTATTAGCCTTAGAATAAAGGAGCCAGAACTATTGTGCCAAAAAAATTGTTGGCATTACTAACTAGAAATGCCATCATATCAAAATTACTCAAAGAATTTAAGCTCTTCAAAATTTTCAACTTATGTATCTTTCAAGTAAGTTTTTATTTGAATTATAAATGAAATTTTATATAAATAATATTCCATATAATAAAAACCCAAAAAGGTGGGCCCATGAGGTAGCCTTGATAGGAAGATAGTAGTTGACTTGATTCTCACTTGAAAGACCTCATCAGGGTAAGAGGCAGATGGAGTCTACACTAATAACCTTAAGAATACATGCCCATAAGGTAGCCTCAGAGGTAAGCTAGTAGTAGATAAGGCCTTCATTAGAAAGACTTCATTAAAGAAAGTGTTAGATAGGGTCTCCACTCATTCAAAAATCTCATAAGGTAAATGCCTCAAAAATTCCACTCATTATTTTAAAAGCCTTGAAAGAAATATGTATATGTAAAATCTTGCAAGAAAAAAGATTCAAAAGGTATATATACACTTAAAGTCTTAGAAGGCATAAGTCTCATAAGGTCTAGGATTATCCAAAAACTAGATAAGACTTAAATCTTATAAGGTATAGGTAAATCAAAAAGGCTAAAAGTATTAAAAGGTATAGGTACATAGAAGTCTTAGAATATTAAAAACCTTAGAAGATATATATTTTTTGGTTCATAAAAAATCTTAAAAAGCTAAAAGCTTAGAAGAAATAAATTTCTATTATCTAATTGTTCTAATTGGGGGATAATATCTTAAAGAATATCTCAAAGATGCATAAATAATTTAGTTTCTTCTAGGAAAAAGTTCACAAATCAAAGTTGTTCTTATATAAAAATGAAGCATTCATTACTTCCAATACATTGAAAGCAAACATCATTCAAGTTCGAACAAGTATATTAAAGTTATATACAAGGTTACTAGATTTACATAATATCAGCATAGTAAATTTCAAAATTCTATATTAGATATTCCAACTTATGGTCATTTTCATTTAAAAAGGCAATGCAAAGAGCTGAAGATAAAACTTCATGAATTGAATTACTTTCAGCAATATCATTTCTACATTCAACACTACTATAATTTTTATAATGATTACCTCCCTATTGGGAAAAATTTTGGAACTTCAAAATATGATGAAAATTGTCTTAAAATGAAGTTAATTAACTTTCTTCGAGATAACGATTAATGAATTGTTAGTAACGGTAGACATCACATTGTTAACCCTTTTTATCTTATAAGGTCTCCTTGGATCGTTATTTTATATAAGAGGCAGTCGATCTTCTTTTCTTATAGGTATTTTGAGAGGAGAATGAGCACTCATCGAGGTTATCAAATTAATCATTATAATTTGTTCTCTGCAAAGAGGGGTATTAGAGTTTGGAAAGGGATACTGCCTATTCAAGGTTGTAAAATACATCTTGTATGAGAAGAATGGAGAAAAAATAAGGGTAAGAGTAACTTATTATCTATAGAGAGGGGCACTGAAGCTTGAATGGGGATACCACATATTCAATAAAATAGATTGCCTCTCATATGAGAATAAATGAAGAAAGAGGGAGGACATGAGAAACTTGATCTCATAGAGAAGGGAATTGGAGCACGAAAGGAGATACTGCCTATTTTGATTGTGGAATGACTCTCATGCAAGAAAAAATAGAGAAGAAAGGCGGGCAAAAGCAACTTATTCTTTATAGGGAGGGGCCCTATAACTTGAAAGGGGATACCACATATTCAAAATAGTGGAATACCTCTCATGTGAGAAGAAATGGTAAATAAAGGAGCCAAAAGAATATTGGAATAGAGAAGTGTTGCAAACTCCTCCTCCCATGAAGGAGTATTTATACATGAAGGGAGAGGAGGAGAGTTACATAGTTTTAAATGATAGAGTTATGTAACTTTAAAGAAGAGAGTTACATGACATTAAACATAAAAGTTACGTGATACAAACGAAAGAGTTATATGACTTTAAATGAGAGTTATGAGACATAACTTTAAGTTAAAAAAAATAAAATTATCTCAATAAAAAAAAACTGACTTTCAATAGAAAAACCTTATAAAACAAGTCTTTCTTAAAAAAACTTGCCTTTCAAGAATAAAAAAAAAACTTTTAAAAAAATCACTCTTTCAAAATACTAAAAAAAAGAGGGGCGTCGAATAGCGATGGTGCCAACAACATCAATATGCACCTTTCGCGAGCGTTACTCTTGTAGAACACTTGGGTAGGCTACCAGCACTGTTGCATGCCAATAGCATGTGGCTGACAAGCCGGCCGACCAAATAAGTTTGGTCTAGTTCGGGGCCCCATTTCAGACCAAAATTAACTAGCATATTCAAACATTTTTTGGGCTCCCAAGATAATGTTTTGATATTTTAAACTTAAAATTTGGCACTTTTCAAAGCACAATAGAGCCTTTATAAAATTTTTTAGGAAATTGTACTACAATGTTTGCTCCAATCAGAACACATGGACTTTATGATAGATTATATTATTATAACTAAAATTATGTTGATTTTATTTGGTTTGTGGCCCCAAGAAGAGGTCCATTCTAATGTCCAAGGAGTAATTGATTCTCATAATATTTATGAAATTATAATTTTATCTCTTTTTTTTTTAACAATCTAAAAAAAAATGGATGCAATAAGGTTTACATTCAAAAATAAGGGGCAAATGCAATATCTACAAACAATTCACATGATTTGGCTCAAATCTCAAGGAAAAAATTGATTTGGCATGAATCTCAAGGCAAAATGGGAATTAGAAACTTTTAGAATTAAATTCAAAAACATATGATTTCTAATTTCAGAAAATTCATAGTCAAACTGAATGTCTCAAAGAGGCAAACCCAACGGTACCAAAGGTTATCCAATCTGAGCTCAAATAAAACACTTGAATTATGATTAAAAACTTAAAATATTAATTGGATGATCAAATGAATTTCAAATTTGACATGCTTATAATTAATCGAATGGTTCAATTAGAAGCAACCAATGATCCCAAGATCACCCAGTTCTGATATCAATAAGGCACTTAAATGCTGAAAGAATACTTTTTTATCAAGTTTATCAATATGGACTGTATGATGGAGTGTTTTGGATTCTGATTTAGAATACCAAAATTCTCCCTCTAGAAAAATGAGACATCTGTTTAATCCCCTACTTCGTCAATAGTGGAGAAAAGAGGATTCTTGTATCACTTCTTTCATTGTGAATTTTTCAACTAGACAAGGACTCTGTTTTGGGTTTTCCACTAAAAAATTTCCTTGTCTTACTACTTTTTCTATGAGTGTTAAATTTTTGTATAATGCTAAGATATAAAACACATACTCTATTGGCTCAAATTTTCTAACACATCATAATATTTATACTTTTTACAAATTTTTTTCATCTATTTTGGATTTCAACCTAAAATAATGACTACAGTGTAAGCGATCAATATTGCACAAATTACACATCCAATAACTAATGAATATTATAACAATGCTTTATTTCAAGGAATTGTAAGGGAGGAATTGAAAAGGAATTATATAGCAAAATTACCATTTATTTCTCTTTGATATCAACTCCTTCGCCTTTTCTTATATTGAAACATTTTTTGTAATTGACGCCATGCACAATCAAAATAAATTGGTCATCAACCATTCTTTCTTCACATTCAATTTCTCCATTGAAACCCTACATCTAAGTCCAATAATGATAATATAACTAGAATTGTAATAAACTATATTGAATTGAATGATAAGTTGATACAATGGTTATTCTTATAGACAATAGAAGAGCATAATAAAAGGAAATTGCAATAAATGAAAATATATATAATATTCACCATATATTATAACTATAAACTCATACAATAAATATTAAACACATGCAATATTATTTATATCACAATAAATTATTTTAATACCTTTACATTTATATTAATCATCCAATTTAGTAAGATGCTCACGCCAAAGGCTTCGTTTGGGACAGCTTTCTTATTGCTTTTTAAAGCAACTTTTTTGAACAAAATATTTAATTTTTATATTAAAAAGCTATTTTAAGAAGCATTAAGAAAGCCGCCCCAAACAAAGCATAAATTTACTCTATTTCGTGAACATTTTTTGAATTGTTTATATACTATAAACAATAAGTTATATCATAATAGTTGACCAATTATCCTATAATCATAATTCAGATATTATTGTGCTCTAATATATAAAAAAATTAATCTAAATAATAAAATATGAGAAAAAAGAAGAACGAGAAAGCCATATCTGTGAGAATTATCCAAACTTGTTATTAAATTGTTAGTTCAAGGCTTAGGCGGCTTTAGGGTGAGGTAGGCTTGAAGTCCAATAAAGTCCAATACTAATATTTTGGCATGAATCCTCTGCGATATAGATCAACAGTATTCTCATCTAGTGTGAGGTAGGCTTGATTTTTATGTTTGGAACATAGATAACGAATCCTTCCCTCTGATATGAAGGAAGATAATTAACAGGCTACCTGAATGAAATAATTCACTTCATTCATAAATTCATCAGTTAATGTCTTGCATCCATAGAAAAAATGACTATACAACCAACTTCTATTGAATATCAATAATAGATTTATGTTATAAATTCCTACAACCAAATAATGAAATTTATATCTATTTTAAAAAAATTAAAATAATGTGCTATGGTAAAGATTTTAGAAGTTTCATGGATAGTTATGCTTCACATTCGTGTATCTACTTTCCAAATACACTTTGGGTCCTTGATTTGGACCCATTATAGCTCAAATTAGGTTGCAGTCGGTGGTGGGAAAAATTTATGTATCACCACGCAGATTTGATTTTCTCCTATTTTGTAATCGAATACTATATTGAGAATAAAGTATAGTCTCGAGAGGCTGACATAATATTCTACAATGGATTCAATATCAGAATAAGATTTTGAAAATTGATATTTCTATAATCAAACATAGTTCAAAGAATAACATATCATCTCAAAAGATGAACATGAAATTCTATAGAATATGTTTAAAGATAGAAATACGTTTTTTTAAAAAAATTTATTCATTCTTTTATTTAGATATGGCAAGAAGAATATTATATCATCTTAAAAGACGAACATAACATTCTTCAAGATATCCAAAAGCGAAAATGAGTTTTATAAAATTCATCATTTCTAAAGTTGAATATAACAAGTATAATATTATATTATCTGAAAATATAATAATAACATTCTACAAGTTTATTCAAAATTAGAAATGAGGTTTTAAAAATATCTATGTTCCCAAAGATTCTTCCCTTATTTTATACGAATAAAACAAGGTTTATTTTAGTCTAGGGTTCTCAAATCCTTATAAAGGCAAGCCCCTATAGTTAATTACATCCTAGGAGAGAAGCTCCTAAGAAAACTCTCGATTAAAGCAGTGATTTCATACCCTTTTGAGTACAAAGTAGAAGACAAGGAAACAGAAGTAGGAATTTTTCAAGGAAAAAGCTCGATGTTGAACATTTATTAGCGGGTCAAAGGAAGAAAAGTAGGAGGCGTCGGATTCTGAGAAGCTCAGAGACAATCTCAGCCTACCCTATGTTTGGTTTTACATTTTAGGAAAAATTTTTATGTTTGAGTTTGTATTTTATTAGAAATTTGGGATTATATTCCCGGAGGTTGAGGACGTAAAATCTGAAAAGAATCTGCCTCAGAACCTAAATCTAATTTGGGTACTACAAAGTAGTGACCCGAACCTAACTAATGAAGTGCAAATCTGGACTTACCCCGGCCTAGATTGGGGAGCCAGCTAACCACCTAGGCGCTTTAAAACCATGTGTCCAGTCTCTTATGAAAGATGGGTAGGGATGTTATTTAAGTTTTAATGAATTGGGGGCCGACAACTAAGACAAACCTTAATAGGCCCCTCAACTTATATAGGGTGATAAATGTCTAGAAATGCAATTAATATTTTAGACTCTTTTTAGTTTGTATCTAATGAAATGCATGCTAATTGACTCGAATGCATAAAATGAATATGAAGCAGTTTTAAAATAAGGCTTAGAAAATAGGTTTTTTCCCCAGAGATTGCACAACTTCCCCTTGACAGAACTGCACCCTCATAGATCAAGTGGTCTGCCAGAACCTGCAGGCGGGGAGGTACCTAACAAGGAAGAGAAAGTATTAATATGCTTATGCTGACTCTCGGTGGTGCCGAGCTTACTTCTTAGATCGTTAGAGTTACTATGTGAGCCTAAAAATTTTTATTAAAATTACAAGTAGAAGAATTTTAAGCGTACCCTTACGAAAAAAAGCACTCCGATTCGTATCTAAGCTAAAACAAAATACGATATGCAAGGGCCCTAAAAAAAGCTACTACAAAAACAAAGTAAACAAACAAATTAAATAATCCAAAATTATAATATCCAATGTCCAATGTCCATATTACACCCAGAATTTGCAGAAAAGTAAAGTGGCCGGGCACCACTAACAACAAACCCGGATTCTAATCCTAAGAATGACGCAAGTGATTTTTGAACTAGGATATACTGTTCTTTGAATCTTTATTTCTTCATCTTCTTTCTTCAATCTTCTCGTTCTGTCTTTTCTTCTTCTATGAACTTTTTGGGTCTGCCGAGTTCTGGATATCCAAATGAAAAGAAACTCATCCCTAAGAGGGGTATTTTCTTTTCTATTTGGATATTGAGTCATCCTAATTTGGCTTTCCAAATAAAAGAGAATAATCCTTTAAGGCATATTCTCTTTTCTTTGAATTCCAAATTGGATGTGATATCCCATTTTCAAAATCATTTTCACAATTTATAATACTTTCCAAACACATTTACATTTATATTACATTTCACAGAAAGAAAAAGAAAAATCTAGACCACCTGCAGGGTTATCCAAAGTAGTTTATATAAAAATCATCCCAAGCAGTTATATTTTCGCATTTAAATTAAATCAATTAGCCATTCTTGGCTACACTCTTTTATTTGGGGGATAAGCAACTGGAGCACCTGTAGCATTTATATAAAATTTTTGATTAATTAGCCCCCTTTTCATCTGCCCTGCATGAGTGTGGCCACCAGCAGAAAATTTCATGAACAACCAGATCGCTCCTAACCTAGGGGTAATCTAATCGTCAAACAAATCACATCACAGAGTGCAATAAAATTAAATAAATAAACATACCAGTAATTTTACAACCAACATGCAGTGAAAACTGAGAAAGCCCATCACAGTGTAGTAAGGAAATAAACACCGGCCTAATCTAAAGCTAAAGTCGGTTAACCTAACAAACAAATCTAAGTGTGTACAATAAGCTGTGAGGTTTTGATATATCCTAAGTCAATTATTGGCTAAAGTTTTCTAATTGATTGAATTTTAATTTAAAAATATTCAATAATCCTAAGGTGAGATGTCACTAAGTTTTCAATATTATATGTTTCTATGTTGAAGTTTGCATGCATCCTAAGTCTAAGTTTTTTAAAACTCAGTCCTTAATTTTATCCTTAAGTGTCACTACTGTTGTATGGGATGAAAAATTTGTTATTACTAACCCTAGGACTTTGCGCATGTGTAAAAGGAGTTTGGGGATCTAAAATATAACAAAAATAATCCTAATAAAATTGAAGTTACTAAAAGGACCTAAAGGATAAGGGTTCGCACAAACCACATCAAAAGGGCCCCTAAAGGTTTTCTAAGTTTAGAATACTCACAGTCACCGGGGGCTATGACCCGGTGGTTCCGCCCGTAGCACCTCTACCCGGTTGGATAGAGGCTTCACTTAATACTTCCACTATTCTTAGTGTTCCAACATACACTTTTCTCACATAATACCCTTTTACATACTTCTCCTTTCAATGCAAATACATCTCAATTTCAAATAAACACCCAACAAACTATTTTTCAACACATACCACTTTCTCCATAACATACACATTTCCCGCGAAATCAAATATTTTACCTTTCATCTTTCCCAAATATCATTCTTTCAAACCTATACTTTTACTACATGATTTCAAACAAATACATAACATTCCAAATTTCAAGAAAGCCATCATTAGTTATGACTTTCTAAAACCAAATATTTTTTCATACACTTCTCTCAAGATATAAATAGGAATATAATATCTGATTTTGATAAGAATAATTGGAATGATCTAGTTGCAAACTTATTCAAAATCGTAAAAGAGAAACTAATTATCCTAGGTTCTTGATTTCAAAAATCATTACAAATATACATCAATATCACTCCTCTATGAATAATTAAAACTTTCATTAAATCCTTTACAGACAAAAATTTCATAAGTAACCAAGAACATAGATGCAACCATTGTTTGTTTCATAAAAAAAATGCCGAAGATAGAACAAAATATAATTATTCACAGATTACGGAAATATGTTAATGAAACAATTTAAGCAAGTAAATTGAAAGAAAAACCTCCTTTGATTTCCAATTAAGAAAACTTGAACCTTTCCATATCTTTCTTATTAAATCAGTAGGTTAATGATAGAAATATATAAGAAAGAAAATCAGGAAGATTAAAGCAAGAGATAAAAAATTCATATAGAAGAAAAAGTATACCTGAACTTAACCGAGGCAAAGAAATGTTAGATCAGAATTTCTAGGGTTGGAGATCGGAGGGGAGAAAGAAGAGTTCCAGGCGACGTTGGCTAGGAATTCGGTCGGCAAGGGCTGGCGACGAAGTGTGGAGTTTGGCCTTAACGTTGTACAGTACAGGGAGGCGACAAATAGAGGAATGACGGACTATTTGCTCTTGTGAATGAGATGAGGCCGATTGGAGGAGGCGACGGGCTTGGGGTTTCGCTAAAGAGTTGCGAATTGAGATGGAGATGAAGCTTGCGAGTGGCTGGGAGAGGGATTTCGTCTTCGTGAACTGAGAGGAGGAAGATTGCGGCTTTTCCAATTGAGAGGGCACGGAGAGGAAGTTGCAACGACGTGCTCTGGGCTTTATGGCCTTCTTTCGAACGGCCGGAGAGATGGGGGCGTTCGGACCTGGGAGAAGACGGGGGGTTGAGGGCTTCTTACGAACTGAATGGGAGGAGGGAGTTCGGAACTGGGCGTTCGATTTTTGCGAACTGAGAGGCGAAGACTTTGCGAACTCTCGGGTGTTAGGGGGCTGGGGTTTTCACGAACTGCTGTGGGAGAGGGAGAGTGGTTTTTTCGAATGAATAGGAAATGGAGGGGTTTGTTAGTTCATTCTCGAGAATGGGAGACCGGAGAAGGACTGGAACCTTCGGCTCTCTCTTGCGAATAGAGAAGAGGTTGTCTGGGGCTTCGTGCTTGTGCGAATGCAAGAGAGGGAGCGGGAGGGCAGTTCGGGATACTTCGTGCAAATGGGAGAGAGCAAAACCGAGAGAGGTAACATGCTGGGGTTGTTTCGTGAATCAGAAGGAGATGGGAGATCGGGATTTGAGGGAGAGATTGTGGGGAGTTTTGAACTGTCGAGCGAGAGGTTCTGCGAACTGGGAGAGATGGGGAGTTTTGTGCGGACAGAGAGCAGGGGGTTCGGGTTTTTGGAATTGCTGAGAGTGGGAGAGACAGTTCTTCTGTGCATGCGAATGGACAGGAGTTCAGCTGCAATTCATGAAATGAATAGGAGAAGAGGCGAACTGCTTGGGGAGAGGGATCGTGGGCAGTTCGGTAATTAAAGACTAGTTTTGAACCGGCCTAAAACCACTTCTAGCTCATGGTTTGGCTCAACCCGGTCTTAAACGTGTAATATTCAAATTTATTTGCATTCAAACTGATAGCTCAGATTAATCACGGTTTAAAGATAAAATCAAGAGTTGATTTGAAGCTGAATTAGATTTAGATCGAATTGATTTAGATTTGGATTTAATTAAAGGGCGAGTCAATGCTACGTTAGTGGGTGTCCACCTAAGGGAAATCCTGTGGGTGACGCCTACACTAGGTTAGGAAGACCTAAGCACTAAAGATTGATTCTGGGGAAATTGACCTCAAATAATGAGGTCAACAAATGGACCCCCAATAGGCATGATAAACTTGTTAAAGTTTATCGTGCGTATTGTCGTTGACTGAAACAATCAACTGGATCCGAAATTGAACTTGAAGATTTGGGCATATGAATTGAACGAATTTTGAATTTTGATAGATAATCAAAATGAACAATTTATAGAGATTCGAGTTGAAGAATTGATTTGAAACTTTGATGTCAATATTGATGGTTTTAACAAAATGATTATGAATAGAATTAATATCATTTAATAAAACCAAGGTATGAAATAATTCAATGTTATAGTTTGAATGTGATCTAACATGAATGTAAGAATTTGAATGTAATTTTGATAAGACTAAAAGTCTTCTTTCTAGTCCAAGAGGAAGGATGCCACCAAGTGGGCACTTACACCTAACTCAACGAACTAAAGGGCGTCTTCTAAGAAAAGAAAGCAACTTATGGAAAAGATTGTATCTAATATTGGAAGGTTTAAAATTTAAGTTTTACACTAGGATGGTGCCACAAGGGGCATTCTCCAACTCTAGATGATGATCATAAGGAAAGGCTGCTTAAGTGTGGGGACTCACACCTAACCTTAGAGGATCGATTTAAGATTTAAGATTTACACTAGGATGGTGCCACGGGGGGCGTTCTCCAACTCTAGCAAATGATCATGAAGAAAGGATGCCTAAGTGTGGGGACTCACACCTAACTTCAAAGGATCAAATGATCATATGGAAAGGAAGCCTAAGTGTGGGGACTCACACCTAACCATAGAGGATCAATTTAAGATTTAAAATTTATAATAGGATGGTGCCACGAGGGGCGTTCTCCAACTCTAGCTGATGATCATAAGGAAAGGATGCCTAAGTGTGGGGACTCACACCTAACCTTAGAGGATCGGATGATCATATGGAAAGGAAGCCTAAGTGTGGGGACTCACACCTAACCATAAAGGATCGATTTAAGATTTAAAATTTACACTAGGATGGTGCCACGAGGGGCATTCTCCAACTCTAGCGGATGATCGTAAGGAAAGGATGCTTAAGTGTGGGGACTCACACCTAACCTTAGAGGATCGGATGATCATATGGAAAGGAAGGCTAAGTTTGGGGACTCACACCTAACCATAGAGGATCGATTTAAGATTTAAAATTTACACTAGGATGGTGCCACGAGGGGCGTTCTCCAACTCTAGCGGATCTAATCCTAAGGAAAGGAAGCACGGGGACTAACACTTAACCTTAAAAGACTAGAAAATTTCTTCTTTGATTTGAATTGGAATTAAACTTTGAATTTTTATTGAGTTTGATGTGATTTGAGATTTTGATTTCGGATAGAGATATGAATTTGGAAGATTAACAGTCTTGAAATTTGTCATTTCCTTCACTTATAGATGATCCTTATAACTTACATATATTCCACTGGGAATTATGTTTTTATATTGGATTATCATATGTGAAAAAGGGAAATTAATAAAAGGACAATTCTACAGTAATACTATAAAACATCTCAATTATTTCAAATCTTGCAACATTTCAATTTTGATTTTCAAAAGTACATAAATCATTTGGACCCAGTATAACATATCACATTAAAAAACTTGAGAACAATGTATATTATGAGAAATTTGTATTTTTATTCCAAAATCTTTATAACAACGCCATTATACATAGTATTTCTTAAGAAAACGCCCATTGATTGGCAACATAGGACGATCACCCTTACAATCTACCAATTATTAAGATCCTCCTTGGTAGACTTTCTCCACCACAAAAGGACCTTCCCAGGTAGGCTCAAATTTACCCCCGAACCTTCGATGAGTCAAGATAGTTCTACGTAAGACCAACACAAGCTCTCCTATTTGAAAGGTTCTAGGGCGGACCAATTTGTCATGTGCTTGAGCCATACGGGATTTATATAACTCAAGGTTCTGTTGAGCCTGCAGTCGCTTCTCTTCTAAACCTTCGAGTTCTTCTAGTAGAAGTCGGGCATTCTATTCAGATGTGATACTATTGTTAATTGCAACTCTTAGAGAGGGAAGTTGTACCTCTAAAGGGAGAACAGCCTCAGCCCCAAAGACTAAAGCAAACGGTGTAGACTGAGTTGGGGTTCTATATGTGGTTCGATAAGCCCACAGAGCCTCACCCAACTTTTCATTCCACTGTCGCTTATTGTCTTCTAATATTTTCTTTAAAATTCCTACCAACGTCTTATTGAAGGCCTCCACCAATCCATTCGCTTGTGGGTAATAGCTTGTGGAGTATCTCCAATCAATATTGTGACGTTTAGCAAAATTGTTCATTTTAGTACTTTTAAAAGAGGGACCATTATCGGATATAATTCGACGAGGAATGCCGAATCGATATACAATATGGTCTCTAAAGAACTGGAGAACATTATGAGTCTTGACTTCTCATAGCGGAACAACTTCTGCCCATTTTGAAAAGTAATCTGTTGCTGCTAGAATAAACCGGTGATCTTTAGAAGAGGGAGGGTCGATAGGGCCAACGATGTCTGTGCCCCAACTTTCAAAAGGCCATGAAGCGATTGTTGGATGTAGGACATTAGGAGGTTGGTGTAGGACTACACCATGTACTTGGCACTGGTGACAACGACGTGCAACAGATATACAGTCGTCAATTATTGAGGGCCAATAATATCCTAACCTCTTAATTTTCATCTTCATTTTAGGACCAGATT
Organism: Dendrobium nobile; assembly: GCA_022539455.1. Lineage (NCBI taxonomy): Eukaryota > Viridiplantae > Streptophyta > Magnoliopsida > Asparagales > Orchidaceae > Dendrobium > Dendrobium nobile. The sequence continues at coordinate 61,900,598 of CM039733.1, read as the reverse complement.
GGTGAGCGCCACACTACCCGGCATGTACCTCGGTCACAATCTTTTGGGCTTCCTGTTTGTTAAGAGAACGTAACCACAATTGATCAAAAGACCGGCGATACAAAGTGCCGTTTATCAGCGTATAAGAGAGAGCCCTTCTCTTAATCTGATCTGCAGCAGATTTCTCTTGAGGGAGTTTGTTTTCTTGCAAGTAGTCAATGAAAGGTTTTCTCCAGTCAACCGTTTCATCATCAATAGTAAAAACAATCTCACCCTCAGAAGGAAAAATTTTTTTGATGTATTCCAAGTCTATAAGAGATAAGATTTTGCGACCTTGAACTTCTATAGAGATTGATTCTTCTTCTATACAAGCTGACTCTTTTGCAAGCTTTGCAAGGGCATCCACCATAGAATTTCTTTCACGGGATATCCTATACAAAGTTACACTTAATTGGAATTTGTTCGAGAAGCTTCATAGTGTACTGATGGTAAGGAAGGAGTTTAGGCTTTAAATACCAGCAACTTGATTGATAATAAGTTGTGAATCTCCAAATATCTTAATTTCTCTAATTTCCTTTGATATTGCTAATTCTAAACCAGTTATTAGAGCTTCATATTCAGCCTCGTTATTAGTATAAGGCTCTAATAAATGATAAGAATAACGCAACAATCCTTTTTCAGGGGTTATGAAAACCAACCCGATACTGGCCTTCCCTGGGATTACTTCTGGAGCTTCCCCAATCTTTTGTGAAGATGCGGCACCATCAAAATATAACTCCTAGGTATTTCTTTCCTGCTCCTCTAAACTCATAATTTGTTCATCAGGGAGATCATCATTTAGAGGGGACTCAGCAGGGATCGGGTGTGCTGCTAAGAAGTCAGCTATGGCTTGACCTTTGATAGAACGTAAGGGTATAAACGTGATATCAAATTGGAGCAAGAACATTGACCATTTTGTCAAACGTCCTGACAACGTTGGACGAGTCATCAGGTATTGGAGTGGATTGACTCTAGAATTGAGATTGATTTTATGAGCTAACATGTAATGCCTTAATTTCTGGGCAGCACAAATCAAGGCTAAACAATGTTTCTTAATAGGTGGGTAATTAGCTTCAGTTGGTAGGAGTCTCCTACTTAAGTAGTAAAGTGCATTCTCTTTTCCTTCCTCATTAGTTTGCGCTAACAAGGCGCCAAGAGAATTGTCTAAAGCCGCGGTATAAAGTATTAAAGGTTTTCCCGGAATAGGAGCTGCTAGAACTGGAGGTGTTAACAAATACTATTTTATGTTTTCAAAAGCATTTTGACACTTTTCATCCTAATGAAATCGGGCATCTTTCTTACATAAAGCAGCAAATGGTTGACACCTACCAGATAAGTTAGAAATGAATCTCCGTAGATATGCCAACCTACCTTGAAGAGATCTTAATTGGGTTAGACTTTTAGGAGGTGGTATATCTAAGATGGCTTTTATTTTGGAAGGATCAATTTCTGTACCTCGGTGTCTCACTACAAACCCTAAGAATTTTCCTGAAGTAACTCCGAAAGCACATTTCAAGGGGTTCATCTTTAGGTCATAGCGGCGCAACCTTTCAAAAACGATTCTCAGATCATGAAGGTGGTCTTCCCTTTGATGACTTTTGACAACCAAATCATCGATGTAACATTCCACTTATTGGTGGATTAAATCATCGAAGATTCGGGTCATAGCTCGCTGGTAAGTTGCACCAGTATTTTTAAGTCCAAATGGCATGACTTTGTAACAGAAGAACCCTATAGGTGTTCTGAATGCATTAAATTTTTCATCTTCAGGAGCCATCTTGATTTGATTATATCTAGATGAACCATCCATAAAAGAGAAAATTGCATGCTCAGAAGCTCTGTCTACCATGAGTTCTGGTATGGGTAACGGGAACTCATCTTTCAAACATGCCTTATTCAGATCCCTATAATCGATGTATACGCAAATTTGACCACTTTTCTTCTTTACTGGGACGATGCTAGCCAACCAAGAGGGATATTTCTCCTCTCGAATAAAGCCTGCATCGATCAGTTTCTTAACTTCAGTTATTACTTGTTGTTCAATTTCTAAGCGCATGCATCGTGGGGCTTACTTGACCGGGATTTTGTCAGGTTGAATTTCAAGTTTGTGGACTGCTATTTCTGGAGATAATCCGGGCATTTTGTTATAATTCCAAGCGAAGCAATCCTTAAACTCTAAAAGTAACTTGACTAAGTTATTTGACTCATCCTCGTTCAATAAGGCACTTATGAACGTCGGACGTGGATTTTCTTCGTTACCAAGGTTAATTTCTTTCAGTTCATCAATAGTTGATTGGATTTCCTCCTCAAGTTCAGGAGGTGCCTTCTTAACTTGAAAATCATCCGAATCACCTAAAGTTTCTAAACAAAATTCATTAAGATTTTCAATGTCCTTTATAAAAAGACGATCAGATCCTACATTGTTAGTAATCACTAAGCAATAATCATCATCATCAAATGGACAAACAGTATTAAAGCCCAATCCTGCTCTTGACTTTGGTTTATGGAATTCCGTATTCCAAAGACTTTCAAAAGACTGAGCTTGACGTTTAGTCCAAGTATATGGAGCTAGACCTTGCTCAATTAAATTTTTAACACAATAAGGATACCAATCAAAAGGGAGTTCTACTATTTCATTCATAAAAGGATCATCAACATGTACATCAGTTTCAACATTTTTGCTAGAAGAAGGAATAAACTTAGCAGTTTTATAATCATCGCTCAAAGCAGGTGAAACTTTAACTGCCAACCCAGCTATACTATCTTGAGATAGTGGGGTTAGAGCTAAAGTTTTCACATATCCTTTAAGTCTTTCATAGGTAGACAAATCTGAATCATCCTCTATATTTGCCTGAGTTTTATCTTCATCACTTTCATTTTCCAAAGAGATCTCAAAATTTGGCCTTTTGTTACCATTTTCATCCTTCAGTACATATGATTCATCCTCTAAACCAGATTCTAAATCGATGTGTATCGTAGGGTTTTGCTTTTGTATGTTTTCATACATTGCACTTTCATGATTTTGCCATCCTTTGCCTCTACCTCGCCCTCGTTGGGTCATCCTACCACCTCTTTATGAGGGAGGAGCAGGATGCCAACGAATGCTATCTTCGAGGTAGGGATATTGTTCATCTGTTTCCCCTTCTTTTTCTTTTTCATTTTTCTTTTCAAGTGCAATTTCATTTTTGGCCAATTTAAGATCTTTAGGAATAGTCGTTTGTTTTTTAGGCAAATAATAGGCGGCATCTTCAAAAATTCCTACTTCATGAATTGAGAATGGTTGCAAATCTCCCTTAATACAGTGCTCAGTACCATCTGTGATGTACTTGATGCACTAATGTAAGGATGAAGGAACCATTCTATATTCGTGAAACCATGGTCTACCTAAGAGAGTATTAAAGGATGTTGGAGCGTCTATAATATGAAACTTTGCTTCAGTTCTAAAATCCTCAATCTCTAACAACAGAGTAACTGAACCCAAAGCCCTCTCGCCATTTTCGTTAAAACCCCGTAAGATCAACTTATCTGAGCTGATCTTACGGACGTCTATTCTCTAATAGGCAAGAGTTCTTAGAGTTATAATATTAACTGATGCACCAGGATCTACAAGGATACGTGACAATCTGAAGTTATCTATGTTCATTGTTATGTATAGTGGACGGTTGTGATTAGCCATCCCTAAACACAGATCTTCATCAGAAAAAGAAATTTCAGGAACTCCTCTGGAACAAAAAGCTTCATCAGGCTGTGCAACTGCTAACTGGGCCATACAAATATCTGGATCTAACAATGCTTTGATTAATGATTCCCTCATTTCTTTGGAAAGAATCAAGGCATCGTAAATGCTCAGTTTGGCAGGTAGCTTCTTGAGATGAGCTAGGACATTGTAATCGACCTTGGGCATTCCACTCTCAATTGGACTCTGAAAAGGAACGGGTTGAGGTGGAAGAGAAGACTCTGGCTCGTCAACAACTTGCTTCCCTTTGTCTTCAGAAGAAGCGTGAGGTGTTAACACTTTTCCACTACGTAGCTTGATTTCCACTATCTCTTCAGAAGAAGTGACAGGCGAATTATCTTCTTCGACCTCAGCTAATTCTGATTTCACTTCTGTTAAATTTTCAGAATCAGACATCTCGGCTTCAATACAGATAGGCATACCCTGCAAATCAAGAGCAGGGACATCACTATCTGAATAATAACCAAGAAAATGTTTTAATTCTTCAAAATTAAATTGATCATGCAGAGAATTATTTTCATGTGTATTTTTTAAGTCATCTGTAACATCATTATCAGAAATAGACAAGATATAAGCATAATCTTTTTTCATTGATTTGACATCATCACACTTAACAAAATAAAAGTCATCTAAGATAAGAGGATTGAAGATAATAGTTTCCCCATCCGAAGAAAACACAACTCTACTAGATACATCACAATCAACACTACTAAAAGCAACAAAATGATCTATAGTGTCCTCCTTCTCCTGAACTATAGGACCCTGGCTGACTTGGGCTTCCTTAAGCTCTGAAGGTGGAGTCATCTCTACATCATCTTCTGGAACTATCAGATCAACCAGGAGAGGCTTCTGAGCTCCCAAAGACTCCTGAAGAGAAGAAAAGTAAAGTTTATTTAGATATTTCTTTGAAGAATGGGATAAAGCTATATCCCAAGTAGAATCAGAATTTGAAAAAGAAATAGGAACGATAGGCTCACCAGTCACACTCTTAGCTGATCCCTGCCTCGAATCCACTAAGTATTCTTTGGGAATCACTACAGCTCCTATTTTCATGTTTCTGTCAAGCCATTCTTTAAAAGTGATGCAATCTTCAAGTTGATGGCCCAACATCTGATGGTAGGGGCAATAATTAGGTTGATCTGACTTACCCACTTCATTTGGCCTTTTAGGTGCAGGTAACTTGAAGTCTAGCTTTTTTAGAAGATTTTTTAATATCTTTTTTAAAGCCTCCTTCTTAAAGGGGTATGTCTTACCAACCATTGCATTAAACTTTTCCCACTTTTCATTTCTTTCTTCCGGTGTAAGGTAAGGTCGTTGTTGGTTGAATTCTGGCTAAATCTGAAGTGGCGGGTGATGTGCTGGCGGATACTGCGGCCTTTGATACTGCTGATTGTAAAACTGAGGAAGTGACCTTTATGCCTGCACTTTCATTGGATGATTTCCCTTATCCACAGCTGACACCGTCCCAGATTTCTTTTCAAAGACCTTCTGGGGTTTCAGCTTCTTAGGGTCTGAAGAGGACTGATCAACTAGAAAGGAGAGCTGTTAAGCTTTTTCTTGTAGACTGGAGGCTTTATTGAGCAATTTCTCAAATGTTTTAATGGTAAAACCTTTTAAAAGAAAGGCTACTAGTCCATGAATGTTCTTAAGAAAAATCTCAATTGCATGTTGCTCCTGCAATTGAGGTTCGCATTTCATGCTCAAGTTCCTCCATCTAAGTATGTAGTCAACTAACTTTTCTCCATGCTTTTGTTTTTCTATCACAAGATCCCCAACTATAACATGGTGCTGACTACCTGCAAATCTTTTAACAAACATGTTCTCTAACTCTGTGAAACTGTGTACTGAACCATTTGATAGATCTGCATACCAATCAAATGCTACCCCTGACAGACTACTGACAAACTGTCTAAAAAGCAAAGCATCGCTTCCTCCAGCATTGCAACAACTGGCTCTAAAGTAGGCTATGTGCTGTCTTGGGTTTCCAGTACCACCAAAGATCTTGAAGGAGGGAGGCACAAACCCCTTTGGGTATGGAATTGCATCAAACTCCTCTGTGTAGGGTCTACCCTTTGGAGTATATGACGAGCTCTATGATTCTGCTAATGCCTCCCTTACTTGTTTTTCTACCATTTATTTTATTTCCTTTGACTGGGAAGCTTTTACTTCTGGATCTTGCTGGTGCTCTTCTATAGTCTCAACCACTTGTTTCTTTCCTACCACCTGAACAAGCTCGGGTTAAGAAGACTCAACCTGTGCTCATGGTGGTAAAAGACCCTGACTTTGGAAAGAAGCCATAGTGGCTATAATTTCTTCTATCTTCTTCTCAATACTTGAAATCTGTTCATCCTTTTGTTTTAATTGCTGTACAAGACATTGAGTTAAGTCTGGTGCTATGCCTTCCTCAACTACAATATCTTGTAATACAGCATCCTCAATCTGCTCATTATAAGACGTTGTTCTTGTCTCAACCATAAAGACATCAGCCACTGTATCATCTAATATATCATCTTTATCCAAGTCAAAGTTCAAAGCTTCTTCCTCATCTAGATTTCTTATACTGTTTTTTAATTCACCTATCATCTCCTCTATAGATCTTCCAGAAATATAGTTTGGATCAACAGGAACATACTTTTCACATTCCATATGGTCTGAAGTAGTATTCTCAACCTTCTCCTTCTCTTCAAGTTCACTTTCTATAGGCTTCTCAGGTGAAGCTACTACAGGAGAAGTAGCCTTTTCCTTGGGTCTCCAAACCTTCTTCTCATCAGATGTCAAGGAGGGTTGGTTTGAGGATTCCAACGGCTCTACATCAGGATAAGAAGACGAAGAAGGACCCGTAGAGTGGTGCCTATCTATCCGGGGAGAAGAATGGGTATGAGAATTACGTTGAATTTTACTAGGACTTTGTGGTGGTGCAGAGGAAGGGGACAACTGACGACTGACTTTCTGTGGAACGTTCTGAGTACTTTTAAATTTCACTGAAGCATCAGTCAACACAATACTATCTGTCTTTCTACTGGATCTCCTTGGCTCCCTAGGGTATCCATCAGTAAGAGTAGAGATGGTAGTTGGTTTGAATTTTCTTTTACTATGTCTTGTTCTCAACTGACCTCCTACCCTAATTTTAATAAGTTTCTGCCTTAAGTTTTCTTCTTCAATCCTATCACTGACCATTCTTTTCATTTTTCTTAAGAATTCTTCTCTAGTCTGTGGAGGACCATCTGCACAATCTTGTACAATAGCCTTTACCAAATTCTGAATGTGTGTTACTTTACTTTTTGTTGGCTCAGTTGCAGACTTTCTAATAGCAGTAAGGGCTGATCGAGCAATCAACCTCGCATCTTCTTCTCCATCAGCAGCGGAGAGGAGATGGAACCTACTACCACTAAGATGTGGAGAGGTTGGAGGGATAAGCTCATTTTTCTTTGACTTTCCTAGTTTTTTCATTCTCCTTTTTATACGATGATTTTTATTCCTTCTTTGAGTCTTAGTCATAATCGTCGATAAATTAGAAGAAGATCCAATCTCAAGTTAACTGGGTGCACTGAAAGGGACTGAACTGTTTGCTATCACAACTGACTTGAGTTTTTGATCTTGACTAGATTGCTCAATCCTATCAAACACTGAGAGCCTAGGGGCTACAGGAGCAGTTTGAGACCCGCATCCCAAAGTGAATTCTAGGATAGGTTTCTGATTTGCAACTTCACTAGTTGGAACAATAGTGAACTCAAGTCCACTAACAGACAACTGCAAATCCTCAAATCCTTTTCCAAACTTGATTACACTACCATCAGCAAACGGATTGTAGGACAGGTTCATGTTGTTAGACAGGGAAAAGATTAATTTACCCGTCATTTTTCCTGAAATTTAAAAGAGATTTTAATTAGACTCTAAATAATTTATTTAAATTGCAAAAGTTTAATTAATCCAACTAAATAAATCAATTCCTATCTCATTTCATACATATTGAGTTATAAAAATATAACTACAATATATAATATTGGGATAAGAGTAAATTTTATTTAGTAATTTAATTATAACTTTGAGATTTTGGACCCAGTACTAACTCAAACATCAAGCTACAAGAAAAATGTAACTACAACATTCGAATAAGCACAGGGATTTACTTTACAAAAAGGTCATTACAAAGGAGCGCCTCATTAGTTTTTTAATGGAGTCCAAAATAAGACCTCTAAAAATTTTTTAGATACCGGCCAAATTATTCAAGAATGAAATGAATAAAAGAACCGATAGAAGAAAGGTAGTTACAACATATGCCAAGCACAAGTATATTATCGATTAAAGGGTATAAAACACTACTAAAGATAGAGAGAAGATTGATCCACAGCGGAGTCGCCAGAAAAACCTTGCTGGGAAAATTTATGTATCACCACGCAGATTTGATTTTCTCCTATTTTTTAATCGAATACTACATTGAGAATAAAGTACAGTCTCGAGAGGCCGACACAATATTCTACAATGGATTCAATATCAGAATAAGATTTTGAAAATTGATATTTCTATAATCAAATATAGTTCAAAGAATAACATATCATCTCAAAAGATGAACATGAAATTCTATAGAATATGTTTAAAGATAGAAATACGTTTTTTAAAAAAAATTTATTCATTCTTTTATTTAGATATGACAAGAAGAATATTATATCATCTTAAAAGACGAACATAACATTCTTCAAGATATCCAAAAGCGAGAATGAGTTTTATAAAATCCATCATTTCTAAAATTGAATATAACAAGTATAATATTATATTATCTGAAAATATAATAATAACATTCTACAAGTTTATTCAAAATTAGAAATGAAGTTTTAAAAATATCTACATTCCCAAAGATTCTTCCCTTGTTTTATATGAATAAAAAAAGGTTTATTTTAGTCTGGGGTTCTCAAATCACTATAGAGGCAAGCCCCTATAGTTAATTACATCCTAGGAGAGAAGCTCCTAAGAAAACTCTCGATTAAAGCAGTGATTTCATACCTTTTGAGTACAAAGTAGAAGACAAGGAAATAGAAGTAGGAATTTTTCAAGGAGAAAGCTCGATGTTGAACATTTATTAGCGAGTCAAAGGAAGAAAAGTAGGAGGCATCGGATTCTGAGAAGCTCAGAGATAATCTCAGCCTACCCTATGTTTGGTTTTACATTTTAGGAGAAATTTTTATGTTTGAGTTTGTATTTTATTAAAAAATTGGGATTATATTCCCGGAGGTTGAGGACTTAAAATCTGAAAAGAATCTGCCTCAGAACCTAAATCAAATTTGGGTACTACAAAGTAGTGACCCGAACCTAACTAATGAAGTGCAAACCTGGACTTACCCCGACCTGGATTGGGGAGCCAGGTAACCACCTAGGCATTTTAAAATCATGTGTCCAGTCTCTTATGAAAGATGGGTAGGGATGTTATTTAAGTTTTAATTAATTGGGGGCCGACATCTAAGACAAACCCTAATTGGCCCCTCAACTTATGTAGGGTGATAAATGTCTAGAAATGCAATTAATATTTTAGACTCTTTTTAGTTTGTATCTAATGCAATGCATGATAATTGACTCGAATGCAAAAAATGAATATGAAGCAGTTTTAAAATTAGGCTTAGAAAATAGGTTTTTTCCCTAGAGATTGCACAACTTCCCCTTGACAGAACTGCACCCTCATAGGTCAAGTGGTCTGCCAGAACCCACAGGCGGGGAGGTGCTTAACAAGGAAGAGAAAGTATTAATATGCTTATGCTGACTCTCGGCGGTCCTGAGCTTACTTCTTAGATCGTTAGAGTTACTATGTGAGCCTAAAAATTTTTTTTAAAATTACAAGTAGAAGAATTTTAAGCGTACCCTTACAAAAAAAAGCACTCTGATTCGTATCCAAGCTAAAACAAAACACGACATGCAAGGGCACTAAAAAAAGCTACTGCACAAACAAAGTAAACAAACAAATTAAATAATCCAAAATTATAATATCCAATGTCCAATGTCCATATTACACCCAGAATTTGCAGAAAAGTAAAGTGGCTGGGCACCACTGACAACAAACCCGGATTCTAATCCTAAGAATGACGCAAGTGATTTTTGAACTGGGATATACTGTTCCTTGAATCTTTATTTCTTCATCTTCTTTCTTCAATCTTCTCGTTCTGTCTTTTCTTCTTCTACGAACTTTTCGGGTCCGCCGGGTTCTGGATATCCAAATGAAAAGAAACTCATCCCTAAGAGGAGTATTTTCTTTTCTATTTGGATATTGAATCATCCTAATTTGGCTTTCCAAATAAAAGAGAATAATCCTTTAAGGCATATTCTCTTTTCTTTGAATTCCAAATTGGATGTGATATCCCATTTTCAAAATCATTTTCACAATTTATAATACTTTCCAAACACATTTACATTTACATTACATTTCACAGAAAGAAAAAGAAAAATCTAGACCACCTGCAGGGTTATCCTAAGTAGTTTATATAAAAATCATCCCAAGCAGTTATATATTCGCATTTAAATTAAATCAATTAGCCATACTTTGCCACACTCTTTTTATTTGGGGGCTAAGCAACTGGAGCACCTGTAGCATTTATATAAAATTTTTGATTAATTAGCCCCCTTTTCATCTGCCCTGCATGAGTGTGGCCACCAGCAGAAAATTTCATGAATAACCATATCGCTCCTAACCTAGGGGTAATCTAATCGTCAAACAAATCACATTACAGAGAACAGTAAAATTAAATAAATAAACATACCAGTAATTTTACAACCAACATGCAGTGAAAACCGAGAAAGCATGTCACAGTGCAGTAAGGAAATAAACACCGGCCAAACCTAAAGCTAAAGTCGGTTGTCCTAACAAACAAATCTAAGTGTGTACAATAAGATGTGAGGTTTTGATATATCCTAAGTCAATTATTGACTAAAGTTTTCTAATTGATTGAATTTTAATTTAAAAATATTCACTAATCCTAAGGTGAGATGTCACTAAGTTTTCAATATTTTATGTTTCTATCTTGAAGTGTGCATGCATCCTAAATCTAAGTTTTCTAAGACCCAATCCTTAATTTTTATCCTTAAGTGTCACTACTGTTGTATGGGATGAAAAATTTGTTATTACTAACCCTTAGGATTTTGCGCATGTGTAAAAGGAGTTTGGGGATCTAAAATATAACAAAAATAATACTAATAAAATTGAAGTTACTACAAGGACTTAAAGGATAAGGGTTCGCACAAACCACATCAAAGGGGCCCCTAAAGGTTTTCTAAGTTTAGAATACTCACAGTCACCGGGGGCTACGATCCGGTGGTTTTGCCCGCAGCACCTCTACCCGGTTGGATAGAGGCGACTGACACCTTTAGTCCCTTGTTCTTTTGTCTACTCGACCGATACAATTCCTCGTAGTTTATATCAATAAAGAAAAGAAAACAGAGAAAATAGAGATTAGAAAGCACATTTAATATTTAATAATAAAATAATTGAAATTCACTAAAAATAGAAGACGTACCTTTCTTCGGGCTTGAACACTGGCTTTGTTGATTGCACTTTTGGAACCTTTACTTTGTAAGCATATTGTATACCTTTCCAATATTTACTTCCACTCTTCTAAACTTATTCAATTTTCACAAAATAAACAATTTACCTCTCACACTTGTACACTTCTCTTTTACCAAAATCATACTCTACATTTCCCTTTATCAAAATACTTTTAAACATTTCAAATTTCAATGCACCTTTCAACACATTTTACTTCCCAACACATTCCATTTTTCAAAAACGACTCTTATACTTTTTAGACCATATACTTTCATTCTTCTAAAACTCACACAAATCCCACCTTTTTTTAACTCAAACGAATCTCAATCTTTCAAAATCTAAGCATTTTCTAACACATTTTTCAAAATATCTCATCACTCAAATACATATATACTTTCCAAAAACACACACTTCGCTTATCAAGACCACACACTCAAGCTTCACTTAATACTTTCACTATTCTTAGTGTTCCAACATACACCTTTCTCACATAATACCCTTTTACATACTTCTCCTTTCAATGCAAATACATCTCAATTTCAAATAAACACCCAACAAACTATTTTTCAACACATACCACTTTCTCCATAACATACACATTTCCCACGAAATCAAATATTTTACCTTTCATCTTTCCCAAATATCATTCTTTAAAACCTATACTTTTACTACATGATTTCAAACAAATACATAACATTCCAAATTTCAAGAAAGCCATCATTAGTTATGATTTTCTAAAATCAAATATTTTTTCATACACATCTCTCAAGATATAAATAGCAATATAATATCTGATTTTGATAAGAATAATTGGAATGATCTAGTTGCAAACTTATTCAAAATCGTAAAAGAGAAACTAATTATCCTAGGTTCTTGATTTCAAAAATCATTACAAATATACATCAATATCACTCCTCTATGAATAATTAGAACTTTCATTAAATCCTTTACAGACAAAAATTTCATAAATAACCAAGAACATAGATGCAACCATTGTTTGTTTTATAAAAAAAATGCCGAAGATAGAACAAAATATAATTATTCACAGATTACGGAAATATGTTAATGAAACAATTTAAGCAAGTAAATTGAAAGAAAAACCTCCTTTGATTTCCAATTAAGAAAACTTGAACCTTTCCATATCTTTCTTATTAAATCAGTAGGTTAATGATAGAAATATATAAGAAAGAAAATCAGGAAGATTAAAGCAAGAGATGAAAAATTCATATAGAAGAAAAAGTATACCTGAACTTAACCGAGGCAAAGAAATGTTAGATCAGAATTTCTAGGGTTGGAGATCGGAGGGGAGAAAGAAGAGTTCCAGGCGACGTTGGCTAGGAAGTCGGTCGGCAAGGGCTGGCGACGAAGTGTGGTGTTTGGCCTTAACGTTGTACAGTACATGGAGGCGACGAATAGAGGAATGACGGACTATTTTCTCTTGTGAATGAGATGAGGCCGATTGGAGGAGGCGACGGGCTTGGGGTTTCACCAAAGAGTTGCGAATTGAGATGGAGATGAAGCTTGCGAGCGGCTGGGAGAGGGATTTCGTCTTCGCGAACTGAGAGGAGGAAGATTGCGGCTTTTCCAATTGAGAGGGCGACGGAGAGGAAGTTGCGACGACGTGCTCTGGGCTTTATGGCCTTCTTCCGAACGGCCGGAGAGATGGGGGCGTTCGGACCTAGGAGAAGACAAGGGGTTGAGGGCTTCTTGCGAACTGAATGGGAGGAGGGAGTTCGGAACTGGGCGTTCGATTTTTGCGAACTGAGAGGCGAAGACTTTGCGAACTCTCTGGCGTTAGGGGGCTAAGGTTTTCACGAACTGCTGTGGGAGAGGGAGAGTGGTTTTTGTGAATGAATAGGAAATGGAGGGGTTTGTTAGTTCATTCTCGCGAATGGGAGATCGGAGATGGACTGGAACCTTCGGCTCTCTCTTGCGAACAGAGAAGAGGTTGTCTGGGGCTTCGTGCTTGTGTGAATGCAAGAGAGGGAGCGGGAGGGCAGTTCGGGATACTTCGTGCAAAGGGGAGAGAGCAAAACCGAGAGAGGTAACAGGCTGGGGTTGTTTCGTGAATCAGAAGGAGATGGGAGATCGGGATTTGAGGGAGAGATCGTGGGGAGTTTTGAACTGCCGAGCCAGAGGTTCTGCAAACTGGGAGAGATGGGGAGTTTCGTGCGGACAGAGAGCAGGGCGTTCGGGTTTTTGGAACCGTTGAGAGTGGGGGAGGCAGTTCTTCTGTGCGTGCGAATGGACAGGAGTTCGGGTGCAGTTCGTGAAATGAATAGGAAAAGAGGCGAACTGCTTGGGGAGAGGGATCGTGGGCAGTTCGGGAATTAAAGACTTGTTTTGAACCGGCCTAAAACCACTTCTAGCACATGGTTTGGCTCAACCCGGTCTTAAACGTGTCATATTCAAATTTTTTTCCATTCAAACTGATAGTTCAGATTAATCACGATTTAAAGATAAAATCAAGAGTTGATTTGAAGCTGAATTAGATTTAGATCGAATTGATTTAGATTTGGATTTAATTAAAGGGTCGAGTCAATGCTACATCAGTGGGTGTCCACCTAAGGGAAATCCTGCGGGTGACGCCTACACTAGGTTAGGAAGACCTAAGCACTAAAGATTGATTCTGGGGAAATTGACCTCAAATAATGAGGTCAACAGTCGGCATCAAATTTGTGTTAGATTAAGATAAATTTTTGATGATATATCAAGTTATAACATGTCTATAATAATTACTAACTCTAACATTACACATCCTTGAAATAAACCTTACCATCGAAGTCAAGTAATCTTAGGATTTAAAAGATGACATATGTTAATAACAAAGATTCGGGAGTTGGGAGACCTAAAGAACCTTTTTGTATTTTGTGATGATCGCCACCAACAGGTAGATACAGTGACAATAGTTTGAGGAGGACATTATTTGGACTTGGATGATCATATCTTGCAAACAACTGCCTAGAATCTTGAGGAATTAGTAAAGACAATGTGATTTAATGGCAATAAGGTTAAATTTAAGTGAAGACAATGATGGGAGACTTAAGAAACCATTCATAATGAATTGATCATATATTAGGCTGATGGATCTATAATATCATGAATAATATTGGGATTTGTATATGAGAGATGATCAAGCAATACAATTGGAAATCGTCAAATTTGATCTATGAAAGTCATGAAGGAATTTAAGAAGAGCTTATATGGAGATGAGATGAAAAATAATGATGAGGCTTATCAAAAGCACTATTATTATGAATATTATCAAAATGAAGAAGATAAAAATGAGAAAATATGATAACCATGGACATTATTTAAACTACAATAACTATCAAAAGTCCATCAATCAGTTTCTAATCTACTCATTACAATTTATTAACATTAACGTATATTCTAATAATCCCATCAACAAAGCCTAACATTAAAAAGAAGATGTGACATTTTGAATAATCTTTAAATCCCATTATGAAGATTAATTACAAGGGACAAGTGAGAAAGCTTCCCATAAATCTAGTCTCCATTTTTTTTATTTTGCATCTATGGTATAAGCCACATCAAAAGCATGTCTAAATAATCAAATTTATCTAAATTTGAATCATGGTTACCTTCACAGCGAGCGAGCTCCTGTTGTTGCTTCTGATCAACTTACAAAACTTTTATTTCCCTCTTTTGTCCTAAATCCCAGATTTAGAAAACCCTTTAGTTCGATGGATTTAAGGGATTTGGCGGAAGAAGCTTGCGAAAGGTAGAAAATTACCTTCACAGTGAGCGAGCTCCCGTTGTCGCTTTTGATCCCAATCCAACAGGAAGGACGTCGTCGAAGGAGCAAAGTCAAACAGCGATGAAGGAGACAATAAATAGTGAACGTCGGTGAGGACCGCGAGCAAGG
The DNA here is from genome assembly GCA_022539455.1 of Dendrobium nobile. Classification (NCBI taxonomy): domain Eukaryota; kingdom Viridiplantae; phylum Streptophyta; class Magnoliopsida; order Asparagales; family Orchidaceae; genus Dendrobium; species Dendrobium nobile. The sequence goes on along the minus strand of CM039733.1, from coordinate 61,885,430 downwards.
AACATTAACGAGGGGGTTAGTTGTTGTGGGCGTCGTTGTGGATGAACATACAAGCTAGGTTCAGTGAAAGAAATAAATGAGTTGGATATCAGTTTAGATAAACTTATTTGTAATGGATTTGCAGTGTATTTATGATGGAATTGCGACATATTTGCAACAAAAAACCTGTCACAAATTTGTGATGGATTTTCGCTGCATTTCCATCACAAATTTTGTGACAAAAATTTTTGCTACAAGATATGCCGCAATTTTATCAAAAAAATTTTCCGTTGCAAAGCCCACCGCAAATATGCTACAAATCATTAGTTTTCCTGTGGAGCATCAAACTTCTCAATATATTTATAGATTCCGTAGTAGACCTTCCTAACATGAATCCAAATTGATTTTGAGAAAAATTAGTATCACGTTGTAACCTATGCTCCATAACTCTCTTCCATAGTTTTCAAGACTCCATCCAAATTCGCCACTCACTCGATTGTTGAATGATACATTAACTTAATTCCTTTTTAGTTTGCATAATCTTCTGCATCAGCTTTATTCTTAAAAATAGGAATCAATACACTCATTCTCCACTCATCTGACATATTTTTAGTCTGCAAAATAATATTAAAAAGTTTATTAAGCTAAAATTTCTTCATCTCTTAAGCATTTCCATACAACTATTGGATATCATCAAGTCCAACAACTTTTTCACACTTCATTTTCATTAATGCCTCTCTAACTTTGGTCTTATTAATACATTGATGGAAACAAAAATTTTAATTTTATTTTCATTTATGATGCTAAGGTCACTAAAGTCAATTATATTCTCACAATCTTCATTGAAAAGTTTAGCAAAATATCTCATCCACCTGTGTTGAATATACTCTTTTAATAAGAGCACATTTTGTCTTCATCCTTATTGCACTTCACTTGAACTAAATCTTTACTACTCCTATCTCTTTGTTTGGCTAACTTATACATAAATCTTTTAATCTCCTTAGTATCTAATCTATTATATAAATCATTAAAAGTTAAAATCTTTGTATTGCATATTATTTTCTTAGACTTCTTACAAGCCTCTTTATATCTTTATCCTTTTTAGAGTTTTTATATCTAAATTAATTTTATAATAAATCTTCTTATTTTATCTTTCTTACAAATTTTGATTGTACCACAAAATTTTTTTTTTTAAACCCACTTATGGGGCCTACGTGTTAATATTCAAAATTCGGTTACAAGGTCCTTATAAGGAACCTCCAGCTCACTAATGCTCGAAAGAGCTACAAGTAAAAAAGTAAAATAAAAACCTATGAGCCGGTGGTTCCTTTTTCTACAATTACAAAAATAATGCAACATTAACCTAGGTCTTTGAGTCAACAGAACCCAAAAAAGGAAGCACATAATGATGACATTCTGCTCAGTCTTCCTGCAAAAAAGCCAGTAATAATATCCAGTAATGGCTAACAACCAAAATAAACTAACCTTGCACGCCAAACAGCTTTTACGATGAATAGTGTATAACTTCCTGCAAGTATATATCACAAAATTCGCATAGTAAGCATAGAAAAAGACATCATTAGAAACCAAAAAACTACCTGCAGGAATATACGAATTGTTCCAGAGGATAATATCAGCACAGCAGAACAAAACAACCCCCAAAAAATAATGATCAGCAAGAAATTTTTTGACAAAACCACCTTTCCAATGCTTATAACCCAAGAGAACGATTAACCTGAAGGCATTAAAGATAAAATTTCCATCCTGAAAGAGATAACATAAGGTAAAGACACACCAGAAATTCCCCAACCAACATTTAATAGTCTTCCAACAGAAAAAGGGCAAGTAAAAGCCAGAGACAGCTCCCCTGTCCAGAAACACAGAACAAAACAAAACAGACTCCAAAAGAAACACCAGAACCAAAAGAAAATAGCAGAAGTAACAGCAGGATAACACCCAGCTAATAGAAAATAAGAAAGAAACAGCCCAGAACCGAAAGACCCAAACAACAAAAACACACCCATCAAGTTCCCCTAGTGTAAGGAAGCCCCAGATTATCACGCCTAACCAAACCCAGCAACTGATCAGGAAGCTTATCAATCTCAAAAATAATATCATTACTAGAGGAGCAGCCAAATTTCGCTAACCAGTCAGCACATGCATTGCCTTCTCTGAAGATATGATTTATAGTTAAGAAGGAAAATTCTGTAAATCCGCCGTATTTCTATCTCATTAGAAAGATTCAGATGGCTATGTCTGATTGTACCACAAACTATTTTAACTATTGGAGATTTTTTCCTTTGATACTCCAAACATATATTTTGCAATATTCTTAATATCATTACCTATTTTTTCCCAGATAGCATTACGTTCCTCATGTATAGATAAAATCTTAAGATTTAGAATCTTACTTTAAAAAATATTTAGGTTTTAGATTTTTTTAAGTGCCTTCATCTAATTCTAGAATAACATTTTATTTTATTTTTTATATTTTTACAGTGACTTATTTTTTTAAATTTCCTAGAACAATGTTTTATAGTAGCTTTTGTTCATCTAAATTAAATACATTTAGACATTTGATACAAACATTTAATTTCTCACAGCCATCAAATTTCTTGCAAAATTTCTCTAAAAATATATTTTTAAAATACCTTCTAATTTATTAAAATTTTATTTAAAAAAAACAATTAATTAGAAAAATCTCCTATTTGATATTTTAGGAGTCCTATGACCCAACATTTCCTATTCTCACTAATACACTTAATTGAATTAATCTTATAATCAAAATTATCTTCTCTTTTCGCTGACTGCATGAAGTTTGATTTAACTCAAGCAATTTTTACTTAGCCTCATAAATAGGAATTAAATCAATTTAATTTGGATTTAATGTTCAAAGAAATTTAATATGAATGGGTGTTAAATTCATTCAAGTAAAAGTATAACATTTTACATTTTTACTTTAGGATTTAGTGATTTATATAACTTTTATATTTCATTATTTTTATTTTGCCTTTTTTTTAATTATTTTTATTTTGCCTATATTAATATTAATTAATATTAAAAATATTTATTATTTAATAATTTTTAAATTAATAATATCTAATTAGATCTAAATATATTAAATTAAATATTAATATTAATATCAGACGCCCCAGTATCATGCGAGTGGTTTTCTGCTCGAATTGGTTAAATGATAAAATACGCCAGCTGAAAAAAAAAAGGCTAACAAAGGAAGGCCCATTGTTGCTATTACTTTTTTTTAATGTTATTGATTAATTAAATTATTTTATAAATATTCTTACTTTAAAAACTTGTCCAATTGTTTATAAAATTTGTCCTGGGAACATGACCCAATTGCATATACAAAGACTTGAACCCTGAACCTCTTAGTTGAAAGCCTAAGTTCTCAACCAATAGGCCAATCATGCAGGTGAGATACGAACGTGTATATATATATAAGGCATTTTATTATTGGCACGCTACGGATAAACTAAGCACACAGCAGTCTCTCGGAGCACGTGAACCACGCGCCGCCATGTTTGCTGCAATTCCACTGCCCCGATCATCATGATCTATTTGTTGTTCGTTGGCCGTTAAGCTATACTCGTTCCCGCTACCTTTCTCAATTTCTTTCTCAATTTGCCTCCGAGATCCCATTATCACTCCCCCACATGTGTTAATACTCCAAAACATGACGACGGAGCTGAGCTAATCAATTTTATTAAACTTCAGGCTATATTAAGTCCATTTGGTAGTTATAGGGCTAAAGAGGTGTACTGCTTTCTTGTTTTGTATGTAGCCTATTATGCTGCTTCTTTTTGACTATAAATAGGTAGTCAATGCTTGTAATAAGGAACATGGTTGAGATGAATAAGAATTTTGTAGCTTGTGTTTTGAGATTTTGTATCCTGATGAATTTCAGATGGTGATCCCACTTCTAAGGAGGAGTTCTTGGATCTTATGTGAGTTGTGAGTTCCTGCAACTCGCATACTCTTGTCTGTGCCTCCGCCGCCGGCGTCAACACACCTCACTTCTCCTCTGTAAATAATCACGAACACAGAATAACAGCAAAAGCAGAAGCCAGCAACTGACTATCCACGCCACCACTGTCATTTCCGGCATCTCAAAGATGAATCCCCTCTGTAACCTCTGCGGGGCTCGGCGAGCGCTGATTTATTGCAAATCGGACCAAGCCCGCCTTTGCCTTTCCTGCGACGCCAGCATTCACTCCGCCAACACCATCTCCAGCGGACACATCCGTGCTCAGCTCTGCGACTGCTGCAACTCCCATCAAGCCAATTTCCTCTGCCACGATGATCACCTAGCTCTCTGTAGTCTCTGTGGTCTCGCTGTCGACCCACGCCGTTGCATCCCTGTCCGCTTCTACTCCGATTGCCCTTCCTCGGCCGAGCTATCCGCCATCTTTCTTGCTGCTTCCGACCCTACAGTAGCCAACTACGCCTTATGGAAGGTGCCCTTCGTATCCAAGGCGGTGCTTAGCGGGTTGGCAAACCCAATGGAAATTGAACCCACCTGGATCCCCTCGACTACTTCGTGCATTGCTCCTGATTTGATATCAGTTTTTCCTAGCGGCGAAGGCCAAGCCCTATTCTTACCACAGGATTCCAACGTGCAAAACGTACGTGTTCACTCTTGCTCCTCTTCTGACTGATGATTGGATCTCTCTCTCTCTCTCTCTCTCTCTCTCTCTCTCTCTCTCTCTCATTCTATCATTGTAATAGGAAGAAGGCAGCTTGCTATATTACCGACAATTAAGTAAAACCCTTTACTGTTAGATTGCTTGCTTGCTAGAGTTCAAATGCGCAAGGCTAAAAGTTTTCTGAAAATCATAACATTAACGAAGACAGATAATTCTAACTCTTAAAAAGCACAATCATAATATGAAAATTAAGATTGTTCATTTATTTTAATCCTTTTATTAAAAAGGATTGCTCTACCAAGCAAATAATTCACAATGATCAACCAATTATGTAAGATAGACATAATGAGCAAAAAAAATTAAAAGAAATAAAAGCTATAAATATAAAAAAAAAAGGCAAATCTGAAAGAAAAAAAAAAATTGAAACTGATGTGCACTAGAAAATGATTATAAATTTAAAAAAAGTAGTAACATTTGGTAATATGATAATCAACCTACTCAAATTAGTTAGATTTGATCTTAAATCTCTGAAATTAGATAACTGTCAATATATTAATTTTATCTTTTAAGTGTTAAAAGGTGGTTTAAATTAGTTTAGAAATTATGTTATATAAACATTCGGTAAGATGTTTAAATAAATATTTCATAATAAGGATGCAATTTATTTGTTGATAAAAAAATTGGTAATATGTTAAAAAAAGGTATAAAACATAATCAAGTATATATTTCTCATCATATTAAAGTTAATTTTAATTTTAAGCGAATTCATATTTTTCTTTGAAAAAAAATTTGTGTTAAGGATTTGACGGCCAAAAAATGTTCAAGATGGAGCTCAAATTAAGCTCTTAGACATGCTTTGAAATTTATTAATATTAATTACCCTATCAAGATAACACTATTTCTTGCAAGGCAATGATAAAAATAATTATTTGAAAGTATTCATTAATGAAGTTGGTATTCCATCTTGCTTCCCGAATTCTAATTTAATATTTCTTTATATATATATATATATATATATATATATATATATATATATATATATATATGTATATGCAGTTGGGTTGTATTCCATTAAAGGATTTTGTGATGGGTGATGGACATAAGCTACCTGATGGTCTGGAGATTGGTGAAGGAGAATTTAATGTAGACAACAATGAAATGTTTGGAGGGCAGCGACTGAATGCCAATTTACCCGTTCATGATTTAGTTTCAAGTGAAATGTTTATGGAGAATAACTTACCAGTTGCAGATTCCAATTGCCACTTGGAAAATGTTGTCCAGGTTTTCTTAAATCCTGATGCTACTTCAATACATTTTCTTCCCTTAGTATTTTCACATGGAATTCTATTTACAATCATTCTTTAGCTACAAGACATTTTACTTTAAGTTGATCCATTACTGCATATAGAAGTCCTTAATTATACTGTAATTAGACCATTTCAGGCAGTTCTTAAATTTTCTTTGTAACACAGGCATCATCAATGCCCCACGATGGTTTGCATGCCCTTCCATCTTGTATGGTTGCAGTTTCTAATTTTGTGCAGGCAGCAAATGGAGATGCAAATCAGTTACTACTTGACCAGAGTTGCAACGTGAACATTAATTTGAGTTTTCATCCTCCAAATGCCAGCCCAAATATGCCTTTTTTGCTATTAAACCCAATTACCGGTGATAGCAGTGCAGCCCCTTACCAGGACCATGGCGTATCACCCATAATCCTTCCTGAAAAATTAACATGGAATTCAAATAACGAAATTAGATTTTCACGGACAAGGAATGAGGCAAAGATCAGATATAATGACAAAAAGAAAAGTCGTCTGTAAGTTCTCAACGTTATATGCTCTAAGGTGTACATATTTCCATGTGTAACTACTACTTCTAGAGTTTCAAAATTTTCCTTTTTACAAAAGATTGGATTCTTTAGCTATTCATGCTTTCTTCCATGCAATTCTAACAAAAAGCAAGTTATGGCATATTATCTCCTGTCAAAGTTACCTTCGATATATATATATATATATATATATATATGTACATCATCATAATCATAATTATCATCGTAATCATAATCATCGTTGTCATGTGCCTTATTACAACAATTTGGGGTGTTGAATCAAGTACATTATTGATGCAAAATGATCATATACATGCATGGCACATTCCATTTCTATTTTTTTGCTTACATGTTCTCCGATTTTACAATGCCTTCTTTGAAACATTTAATAAAAAATAAAATTAACATTTAAATAGCTTATCTACATCATTAAAGAAAATTTCACTCGCATTTTTGTTTGCATGTGATCTTTAAAAATTTCTATATATTACCTAGCCTTATACTCGATCAGATACAACATGTAAGGTTATAGAAAAAAAAATTTCTTAATGAGTACACAAATTCGCAACTTAATACAATTTATTGCTTCTTTTTAATCATCTTGTTTATCTTATTTAAAGTTTTCTTTATTCAACAATTCACAACTTATAAGTTGTGCCTTTTTTCCATGAGAATATGAGATAAAATAAAAATAATAATAATAAAGAATCAACTAATTAACAAGAAAATGATTTTAACTAAAGATATAGAAAAATAATTAAAAAGCACGATTAAATAATATTTAATCAAAAAAATGATTGAAAATTTCATGTATACCTCTAATATATAACATAAAAAATTTAATTTAAATATACATATATAAGATTTAGAAAAGTTATTAAAAATATATAATAAGTCATCAAAGAAACAATTACATCATAATAAAATACGTACTTAATTAAGTTTTTAATGAATTGTTTATTAAATAATATCAAGAAAAAATTACTCAATATTTAAATTTATTCATTCACAATGGTGATATAAAAAATTATTTTAAAAACAAAATATAAATAAATTTTAGCAAAGTAAATATTTAGTAATTAATTTACTGTATTTATTGAATTTGTAAACGATAAACCAACTCTTAGGATAACAGAATGCGTTGGCCTGGCTGTAATCTTAAGTACTCCTACTTGAAAATTTTTATAGTTCAACATAAGAACTGCTAGCTAGTCCTTAGATTATGGCGTAACTAATAAAATAGGTTTTTTATAATCTTTTTTCTTTCAGGTTACTCACCTCCAGTTAGGGGTGTCAATATTTGACACGACACGAAAATCCTACCCGGAACCGACCCGTTTGATAAACGGGTCTGATTCGGGTTCGCAGATTCGACCCGTTTGATTAAGCAGGTCGGGTTCAGGTTGACCCGGCAACCCGAAAACCCGTTTAATTTAAAATTTTAAAATTCCCGCCCTGTGCCTGCTGCCCCCGCCCGCACTACCCACTGCCCCGCCCCGCTGCCCCGCTCGCCCGCTGCCCCGAGCACTCGCTGCCCCGCTGCCGAACCCGTGCTACCGCGCCCGAGCCGTCACTTGCGCGCCCACTGCCGCGCTGTCGTCGCCCGCTGCCGGGTAACGCGTGTCGGGCCGGGTCAACCCGGCAACCCGACCGGGTCGGGTCCGGGTTGAAATGTCCGACCCGTTTGCAAAAACGGGTCGGGTTCGGGCGGACCCGTTTAGATCCGGGTCAACTCGGATTCGACCCGAACCCGACCCGTCGACCCGAATTGACACCCCTACCTCCAGCCTTATTTTCTATCCAGAAGTTAACTTCACAAAATAAATAAATAAATAAATAAATAGATAATAAATAATAATAAAAAAATGTGTTTTAATGGATATTTTTTGTACGTATAGGTACGGGAAGCGTATCAGGTATGCTTCTCGTAAAGCAAGTGCAGATACCAGGAAGCGTTTGAAAGGAAGATTTGTAAAGGCCGGTGAAGCTTATGACTATGATCCGCTTCTAATGAAAATGTAGCTGAGCGATATATATCTTGAGTAGCCTATTTTATTCTTTGGTAAAGGGGGCTTTTATTCTTATTAATCATTACTCTTTCTTTTAATTTAACATTTGTTATATATTGCAAAATATCAGAAGTTGTTTGTTTCCTTGGAAATGCAGTAAATAGTAAATGCATAAGCTTACAAGGAAATGTAATAAATTATTTTCTTTACTGAAGTTGAATTTTTTCTCTAGATCTAGTAGTCTATTTTAGTTTATTTTGTTTTGTTTTATTCAAAAATGATGACTGATAAATTAGAAAAATATACTGATATTTGATAAACAATCTTCTCTTTTTACTGATGTCTATTATTATGGTAGGATAAGTTTGTGAGAAGTAAACTCTGAATTTGTTATGTATTTAAATCATAACCTTCATAGAATTAATCCCTTGTACTGCTACAGTCGAAAACCTTTCACTTTTTCTTTACCCTTCGTATCATTGGCGACTCCAAAGTTTAATGTTCAGGCATGTGTGCTAAAGTAGCTCGGTTGCTATTCCCTTTAATACAATCTGAGCCCAGGTGAGGGTGTATGGGTTTCCACGAAAAAATCTTATTCAACTAAAGGTTTTACAATTTGTCGGGACACCCTAGATCATAGGAAAATTTGAAACATCCAACAATTAATGAATCTAATTTCTAGCTCAATCAATTAGTACAAGATGAAGTGTTAGGAGTCTTCATCAAGGCTATATGATTGATTAAAGTTGGAACACTCTGGTTTGCCAGTTTGAAACTAAATATATGAGAGTCTTCACTTATTTCCTTCATCTTTTCGATAAATTTAACATCTTTTATGAGATTTTTGATTCATAAGTTTGAGGTTCATTACAAGGATAGCGTGATTTTGAAATAGAATGGTGTCAATATTTCAGTAAACTCTGTGATCATTAACACCCCTTTGATGTCCAAATTTATTTTTTGTTGATCAATGAAATGGATTTGGGACGTAGACTGATGATGATGGTTAGTTTGAGAAAAGATGGATAACATGGAAGGAAGAGAGAAATAAAAAGAGAATGGTTTTGATATCACTAAAAAGATGCAACTTTTATTTCATAATGGAGATTTTATAACACCGGGTGAAGAGAAAGAGAATTCAAGTGTAAATGCCTTATTTTAAATTTAAAAAAAAAATCTTTATATACAATTATATTATATTTTTGTTACACTTGTTGGTTGTAGAAAAAGAGTAATCTCTCTTTTTAATGTGATATCATCTCAATGTATTGTTACGGATCTCACTTGCATTTGGTCTTGCAAATTGAACCAAAAGTTCTTATCTTAGCGCCTTCGGATCATAATATAGCTTCAATATAAATTGTGCAAGATTGTTTAGTACAAAAGAGATCTAAAGTCATGGAGGTTGTAATGATTACCTCTCAAGGCCATTTAACCCTGACAGAAGATTGGCTCGAGGCCATTCTATCTAAACTCAAGTATATCTAAGTCTTGTTACATGATTGGTTCATTAAAGCCAACTTATCTTGTTAATGATTCAAATAAAAATTGATAAATATCATTGATCGATTGCACCATTACATTAGAGAGGCACGTGGGTTGTGAAAAAACATGGAAGCTGCAATGAAGCAAACCAGGGAATTAGAAGAAGCAAAAAGTGGCGGTTCTGACCAAATCTAGACTCGCAACAAAGAGATTGCCAAGTTGAACGAACAAGTCCAGCAACTTAAAACAAAAAATGTGAAAAAACTGAAGGAACTAAAAGCAGCAGAAGCCAAAACTACAGCTCTAAGGAAACAGTCAGAGGGCTTAGAATCATTGAATGGAAGAGATGATAATGTAGTATGCCCAAGCTAACCTTCTTTCCCAGTCCTAAAACAAATCATGGCAGAATTAATTTCGAGCAACATAAACAAAATAGTGCTCCCACAACAAAGAATTCACCATCACTTGACAAGATACATGTGGGCTCCGAAAATTCGGCCCCGGCCTCCCCGCCGCGCGATTTCTTTGTTATTTCGTCAAGGGAGTTTTAACTTAATAAGTTCCGGTGTAAATTTTGGAAGACAGATGGGTTTGTAGATAAGACACTATCCAGAGATTTCGTCCTCATTTTGCGAGGACTTTATGATCTGAGTTCTGGTTTCCTATAGGTGCAAGCCCCTATAGTTAATTACCCCTCCCGATCACGAGAGAGAAGTTTCGATTATGGCTAGTCGTCGATCAGATACGTATATAATACGTGTTATATGGCATATAGTAGCAGCATGGGTTTAGGTATTTGAGAACTGGATTTGGATTTGGGAATCTGGAGAGTTTGATATTTAAAATAGACATTTCACCATCTTTCACTTAAAGCGGATGGTGGGGGAATGGATGATAGACCCGATCAAGATCCCATGGTTTCGTCGTCCCGGGCCATCGTGGTCCCTGGTCTACTTAGGCAGAGGAGGTAGTCGACCCAACCTGACAGAAGGATCCTTGTCGGCAGCTATGGGTTGCTTCGTCCAAGGTGACCTTGTAGACCTGGGTTGAATGTTTGTCTAAGGGGACAAATTTGAATCCACCTTAGCTTACAGAGGGCTTTGTGCCTTATCGATCATATCCTATTGATTCATATCTCAAGGATTTGATGCCAATAAGGAGCGTATTGGCTCTGGCCATAACCGCTATCTGTGGTGCCATTTGGCGGCAAAATCACTCGGTTCAGAGGGCCCCGGGTCATAACCGTTTATCCTGCGGTGCCATTTGGCGGCAGATCGCCGGTTAGAGGACATGTATCACGTCCGTACTAGCAGGAGATTATTTGAGATTGGATCCTAGTGATATTTTCGACTAGGCATTTGGCTCTTTGTGAGCTGAAGTTAATTTTAATTTGTTCACCTCGGCAAACTGTTGCGGTGGGTGAATGAATTTTTGCTTTAAACATTGATGGATAAATTTCAATTTTTAAATATCTTGAAATTTGGAATTTTGGAGTTTTGGATTTTGGTATTTTTGAATTTTTGTGGAGTTTTGGATTTTGATTGATATTTGAAATATTTGGAATGGACTTTGGATATTTGGGAGACATTTGAAAATATTCGTGAATCCCTCCGGTTGAGATCTGCATTCAACACGGCCATCATCGGGGTGTTTGGGGGGCATTTTCATTTGTAATTTGAACCTTGTCAACTATGTCTGGATGTCGACAGATGATCGGGTTTTGTAGGTTTTATGCCTTTGTTAGTGAATTCTCATTTTATACGCATTGAAGGCCTAATATGAATGTATTAAGACAAATATAACGATCACCACAACCGTATATTTGTTTAATGGTTCGAACCCTGTCGACTCCTATTGATCCGTATAGAAGGATCGGGTTCGAACTTGAATTCACTTGTCAGCCCGCGCAGCATCCCTAGACGTCACGTGTGTACCAATAACACGCTCGCCGGAGCCCATACGGGTTCTTGATTACTTTTACCCCTTTTAGTGTGCCTATGTGTATACAAACTATTGTGCACGTACGGGGGTATTCTTAGAATAGATGCCTTCTATCTGCTTGTACGGAGGTTGCAGACCCGATGGCGTGGAGTAGCAGCTTCTGAGTTTAATTGTTCGTTGCTTCGTACAGGTAGACTGTCGTGCACTACTCGTCGCTTTCTGCAGGTGGATCGTAGTACACTAATTAATCTTCTGCCTTGGGTTGTAGAAGCTCGTAGAAATTTGTAGTCTTTATGTATTCTGCTATGATTCTGGTCTTTGCGATTCAGCCACTACTGCTGGAGGTAGATGTATTCATCCTTAAACTAAAGTTGACTATAGGATACTGCATTTACTATAGTCTGTATGCATCTACACAGGGGTGGCACGTGACATGTACATCTGTCTTTGTAGAGAGCTAATATGTGTTGCAGATCTTTTATTCTTGCTTGTAGAAGGTTGGTGTATTCTGCTTGATGTTGAATGATGGTTGACTATAAGAGCTTTGCAATATCCACTGGCTCTTATTACATAGTTTGTAGGTGCTAGCACTTATTGTAGTATCATCAACATATTTGCTCGATATTGGACAGTGATTGATTGTAAATGTGTTGTGACATTCGTCGCCTTCACTTGAGTTGCATTGCTTGCATGAAATTCATTTGAATGAAATCACTCGCTTTAAGGGTTTGCATCATTGTTTTGCAAACAATTTGTATGCATGATTTTGCTTTTATCACAAATCCTTGTGCACTTACTTGCATGGTTGGTATTTGTTTGCAATTAATCACCCTTATCTTTATGTGATTTGCAATGTTTATTTGCTTTAACTTGTCATATGATATTAAAGATTTATTCAACAAGGACCCAATGTTTGTTTAATGACATTCATTTGATTAATCAAAATTATCATTTGATTTTATCACTTTTGCTTTGATTGCATATCATTTTGAAGTTCAGTTCCTTGTAGGCCAAGTCATGTTTAAAGTTTTTTTGTTCAAATTCAAGTTTCGGCTTGAGTCCAAATGTTCAAGTCCTTGCTCCTTATGTTCAATTCAGATCTTTGCTTAAGTTAGAATTATGCTTACTTAATATTCAATTTTGATTCAAGTTTGAATTTATTTTATTTAGTTCAAGCCTTGCTTAATCATTTGATTAGTGTCCAAATACAAGTCATTGCAGTTCATGCTCAACTCCACTGGTTCATGTTCATTTGAGTGTTAAAATGAGTTCCATGCTGTCCAAAAGATTGCAAATTCAAGCTCTCCAAAATTTGTTCAAGTCCTCAGTTTCAATAGAAATTTCAGTAGCCTCCCGGCGTCTCCCCTGTTTAGGGGAAAACTACGGAAAAACTGGGCCTCCTGCCACGCTAGAGAAAAGCGTGTACGGTAGGTGCCCTCATAAGAGGACACCGCGGCCGTGTAATCGTCGCCCCCCACCACGTCAGAGAAAGGCGTGTATGGGTCTTCGGTACCTGTTGCAAAAGCGAAGCAGTTGTTTCCCCGCGAACGGGTACTTATATAAAAAAAAAGCAGTTGTTTCCCCGCAAGCGAGTACTTATGAATATCCCGGTCTCGTCGTAGGAGTCGCACCGAGTTCCCATCCCACCATGCTAGAGAAAAGCGTGTATAGGCGGTTTTCCGGTGTGCCACGAACGCCGAGAATAGGATTTGGAACCAAGAGACTCTCGCCTTCCTTGTCGTGGGTGTCGCGCCGGTTGCCCCTCCTACCACGCTAGAGAAAAGCGTGTATAGGCAAACCACCGACTCAACACGTATGCCGAGGTAGGGGAGAGAGAAAGGGTTCAAAAAATCAAAAGAGCATATATATATATTTTTCTCTTTTTTCTTTCTTTTCTTTTTTTTTTGTTTCTCCTTTTCTCTTTCTTTTTTTTTTGGAGAAATTTTTCTTTTTTTGTGACTCTTTTTTTTTACATAAATAAATACATATGCATGTGTACTTAAACCAGTAAAAAAAAACTTACATACATATATGCATATATACACATGCTCGAATTTAATATTCTCAAGGAGATCAGTGGCTGATAATATTAACTAAATGACTCAAGCAACAATAATTAATATAAACTAATAAATAAATAAAAAAATCTAAATAGCTAACAGTTGGTGGGAAAAATTGTGTCTCACCACGCAGATTTTGATTTTCTCCTATTTTATAATCGAATACTACATTGAGAATAAAATACAATCTCGAGAGATTGACATAGTATTCTACAATGGATTCAATATCAAAATAGGGTTTTAAAAAGTTGATATTTCTATAATCAAACATTATTCAAAGAATAACATATCATCTGAAAAGATGAACATGAAATTCTATAGAATATGTTTAAAGATAGAAATACATTTTTTGAAAAAGTTTATTCATTCTTTTATTTAGATATGACAAGAAGAATATTATATCATCTTAAAAGACGAACATAACATTCTTCAAGATATTCAAAAGCGAGAATGAGTTTTATAAAATTCATCATTTCTAAAGTTGAATATAACAAGTATAATATTATATTATCTAAAAAGATAATAATAACATTCTACAAGTCTATTCAAAATTAGAAATGATATTTTAAAAATATCTACGTTCTCAAAGATTCTTCCAATATTTTATACGAATAAAACAAGGTTTATTTTAGTCTGGGGTTCTCAAATCCCTGTAGGAGCAAGCTCTTATAGTTAATTACATCTTAGGAGAGAAGCTCCTAAGAAAACTCTCGATTAAAGCAGTGATTTCATACCATTTTGAGTACAAAGTAGAAGACAAGGAAATAGAAGTAGGAAATTTCAAGGAGAAAGCTCAATATTGAACATTTATTAGCGAGTCAAAGGAAGAAAAGTAGGAGGTGCCGGATTCTGAGAAGTCCAGAGGCGACCTCAGTCTATCCTATATTGGGCTTTATATTTTAAGAGAGAATTTTATATTTAAGTTGACATTTTATTAGAAATTTGGGATTATATTCCCGGAGGGTGAGGACTTAAGATCTAAAAAGACTCTGCCTCAGAACCTAAATCTAATTTGGATACTATAAAATAGTGACCCGAACCTAACTAATGAAGTGAAAATCTGGACTTACCCCGGCCTGGATTGGGGAGCCAGCTAACCACCTAGGCGCTTTAAAACCATATGTCCAGTCTTTTATGAAAGATGGGTAGGGATGTTATTTAAATTTCAAGAGATCGGGGGCCGACATCTAAGACAGTTCCTAATTAGCCCCTTAACTTACGTATGGTAAGATGCCTAAAAATGTAATTAATATTTTAGACTCTTTTTAATTTGTATCTAATGCAATGCATGCTAATTGAATCAAATGCATAAAATGAATATGAAGCAGTTTTAAAAATTAGGCTTAGAAAATAGTTTTTTTCCTAGGGATTGCACAACTTCCCCTTGAAAGAACTGCACCCTCATAGGTCAAGTGGTCTGCTAGAACCCGCAGGCGGGGAGGTGCCTAACAAAGAAGAGAAAGTAATAATATGCTTATGCTGACTCTCAGCGGTCCCGAGCTTACTTCTTAGGTCGTTAGAATTACTATGTGAGCCTAAAAATTTTATTAGAATTACAAGTAAAAAATTTTATACGTACCCTTACGAAAAAAATCACTCTGATTCGTATCCAGGCTAAAACAAAACACGACATGCAAGAGTCCTAAAAAAAGCTACTGCACAAATAATATAAACAAATAAATTAAATAATCCAAAATTATAATATCCGATATCCAATGTCCATATTACACCCAGAATTTGCAGAAAAGTAAAGTGGCCGGGCACCACTGACAACAGACCCGATTCTAATTCTAAAAATGACGCAAGTGATTTTTGAACCAGGATATACTATTCCTTGAGTCTTTATTTCTTCATCTTCTTTCTTCAATCTTCTCGTTCTATCTTTTCTTTTTCTATGAGCTTCTCAAGTCCACCGGGTTCTGGATATCCAAATGAAAAGAAACTCATCCCTAAAAGTGGTATTTTCTTTTCTATTTGGATACTAAAATCATCCTAATTTGGCTTTTCAAATAAAAGAGAATAATCTTTAAGGTATATTCTCCTTTCTTTAGATTCCAAATTGGATGTGATATCCCACTTTTAAAATCACTTTCACATTTTTCAAACACATTTACATTACATTACATTTCACAGAAAGAAAAAGAAAATCTAAACCACCTGTAGGGTTATCCTAAGCAAAAATCATCCCAAGCAATTATATATATGCATTTAAATTAAATCAATTAGCCACACTTGGCAACACTCCTTTTTTATTTTGGGGGCAAAGCAACTGGAGTACCTGTAGCATTTATATAAATTTTTTTTATTAATTAGCCCCCTTTTTTCTGCCCTGCACGAGTGTGGCCACCTGCAAAAAATCATATTAACAATCCAGATCGCTCCTAACCTATGGGTAATCTAATCGTTAATCAAATCACAACACAGAGTGCAGTAAAAATAAATAAACAAACACACCAACATTTTACAACCAGCATGCAATAAAACTCGAGAAAAAACCCGTCACACAACAGTAAGGAAATAAACACCGGCCTAACCTAAAACTAGAGTCAGTTGTCCTAGCAAACAAATCTAAGTGTGTGTGATAGGTTATGTGGTTTTGATCTGTCCTAGATCAATTATTATTTAAAAGAAAAATTTTTAGTTAATTAAATTTAATTTGTTAAATAAATAAATAAAAATAAAATAAAATAAAATAATAATAATAATAATAATAATAATAATAATAATAATAATAATAATAATAATAATAATAATAATATGAATGTCACTAAATTTTCTATGTTATATGTCTCTATCCTAAAGTGTACATGCATCCTAAGTCTAAGTTTTCTAAGATCCGGTCCTTAATTTTTGTTCTTAAATATCACTACTGTTATATGGAGTAAAAATATTTGTTATTACTAACCCTTAGGACATTGCTTGCGTATAAAGGAGTTTAAGGATCTAAAATAAAACAAAAAGTAAACCTAATAAAATTGAAGTTACTACAGGGACCTGAAGGGATAAGGGTTCGCGCACACCACATCAAGGGGCCCCTAAATGTTTTCTAAATTTAGAATACTCACAGTCACCGGGGGGCTACGACCCGGTGGTTTCGCCCGTAGCACCTCTACCCTGTTGGATAGAGGCGACTGACACCTTTAACTCCTTGTCCTTTTGCTCACTCGATTAGTACCGTTCCTCGTAGTTCATGCAAATAAAAAGAAGAAAACAAGAAAGCAGGGATTAAAAAGTACATTTAATAATTAATAATAAAATAATTGAAATTTACTAAAAATAAAGACGTACCTTTTTTTGAGCTTGATCACCAGTTCTGTTGATTACACTTTTGGAACCTTTACTTTATAAGCATATTGTGTACCTTTCCAATATTTACTCCAAGGCAACAAGAAAGGGGAAGAAGAAAGGGGAGAGAATGAGAGGTAGAGAGAGAAAGAGAGGCATTGTCCTTCAATACTTCTATTTTCTAGTAAACAACTAACTCACTCATTTCCTACCACAAATCACTTTTCCACCTATACACTTCACTTCTTTCTCCAAACTCATACAATTCCACTTTCAATATATATACACTTCTCACTTTTCCAACACACACTTTCAACATTTACACACATCATTCTTTCTAAAACACATACAAATTTCACAAAACAAATATTTTTTACCTCTTATAAATATACACTTCTTCCTTCTCAAAATCATACTCTACAATTTTCTTTATCAAAAATGTTTTTTTATACACTCCAACATTCAAAGTACATTTCTATATATTTTAAACTTCAACATAAACACTTTCTAAAAATACATAATTTTTACCTTTAAAACATATACTTTCACTTTCCAAAAACCCAATATTTACTTTCTAAACCCTACACACTTTTACCTTTGCAAATTCCACAAATACTTCTTTCAAAACATATACAAATTTATCACATTACTCTTTCTAAATACATACAAATTATTTATCCTCCTACATCCAAACATTTGTTTTTTTCATTCTTATACCAACTCTTAACTTGCACATAATGAAAACTTGATCATATTGAGATGGGAATAGTGACTATACAAAACAAAGAGATTGTAATAACTTGTTTCATTTTACTGTCAATATCATATTGAAAAGAAAGACAAAAAACACATTAACTGATTATGGGAAATAACCATTAGTGAAGCTTACACAAATGAACTCAAAGAAATCCTCACAGATTTCGTAAGGACTGAACAAACTATTAACAAAAGTCTAGCATTTCGTTTCCCATTATTCCATTGCTACTAAAGATGACAACTCAAAACCTCTCAAAAATAACAATGCAAGATATAATACGATTATATATAAAAAAAAATGTAGCCATTCAAAACTTTAAAGAAGAAGAAAAATATGATTTCAATAAAAAATTTTATCTGAATTTCATAATTAACAAATCAAATATGAAGATTTTCAAAAATTGATTCATGATTTTGAGAAAATAAGAACCATTCAAGGAGAAGAGATTAAAAAAGAGTAAGAAGAAGAATTTAGTGGAAAGAAGATGAATATGTAGAGGATATACCCATGATTTAGAAGATTGCTGGCATGCAACTGCTGTAGGAGCGACGGAGGGGGCTTCGTATGGAGAGGAGGCTGATTTCGTGTAACTTGAAGAGGAGAGGAGAGTGGGTGTTGGGGTTCCTTGCGAATGGGGAGCAGGAGTTCTGAAATTTTTTTTTATTCTTTAGAGAGGGAGATGAGAGGAGGTCGATTGAGGGAGAGGAGAGTGGGTGGTTATGGGTTGTTGCTGAACCCTTTGACCGTGGACCGTTCGTTGGACATTTGAAGGCCTTAATGATTTTGGAATTTGGTGATCTTGAGCTCATTGGATTCGTCTCGTCGAGCCGTTCGATTCGAGTATAAGCTCGTCAAAATCGGAGACCGTTTGGTAACTCAAATTGTAGTTTGAACCTTCAAACAGCGCTTTGAGCCCTTGATTCGGATTCATTTGGGCTCGGATTGGGTTGATCTTGGTGTCGTTGGGTTTGTATTCCTGAGACGCTCAGTTCGACTGTAAGTTTACTGAAATCGAAGTTCGGATGATCTCCGAATTAATTTTTGAAGTTTCCAAACTTGATTTTGCATCAAGATTCGTGCCCGATTAAGATAATTTTTGACGACGTATCAATTATTATTATATATATACTTGTGACGAGTCAAAATGGGTTAATCGAAGCCATTGAAATCGAATTCAATTTGAGTTAATTTAATTTGATTTGATTGGTGAGTTATTTTAAGCCCAATGATATATCAATTTGATCAAAATCGAATTAGATTATATTAAATTGAATCTATTGACATCGACGAATCATAAAGCAGACTTGATTTGAGTTCGTTTGGAGTTGAATTAAAATTGGATTGAATTGATTTTGATTCGAGTTGAGTAATAGGTTCGAGTCGATGCTACGTCATTAGGTGTCCACCTAAGGGAAATCCTGCGGGTGCGACATCTACACTAGGCTACGAAAACCTAGGTACTAGAGTAGATTCCAGAGAAATTGACCTCGAATAATGAGGTCAACAACAGTATTAATCAATGCTAATTAAATACATATGATAATAACAGTAACTAGCATAAGCAACTAAGTGGCTTCAAAATGTGATAGTGATTTTAGTATAAAATAATATTCATACTAATTTAATATACAAAGCCACCAACAGACATAAGGACAAGGTAATAATAATAAAATAAAATGTAATGTTGAGTGAAAAAAAATATTCACATGAATCCTGTAGAGCTAAAACCACTGTTTGGATAAAGTTAAGGAAATGTTTTGCTGCTTTACGTGAAGTGGTCGGAGCTTTTGTGATTGGTGGAGAACTGAAGTTCAGAGGCGTCTAATTAAATGGAGTTCGGGTAGAGGGATCTTTTTCTCATAGACGAAAAGAGTTTGGCTTCAGTGGATGGTGCGGCTTTGAGCTGGGAGTGAAGTAGGAGGTTCACACGTTTTGGGTAGTTGGAGGCTGACGAACTGTCGCAGGTTAACGGATGGGTTTGCGGGAGGTTGAGGTGCGATCGGACCGGAGGAAGGGAAGAGTGAGGTCCGGTCTTCTGACAGGTATATGTGGATGGAGAGCTCGGCTTGTGGCTTACAGCAGAAATCTGGAAAATAGTTGGGTCTGGAAGCTTTTGACTGAGTTCATGGGGCTGCTGTAGTTGGATCGGCAGAGTAAGTAAAGACTAGATGGATCAGTAGAAGCCAGGCGTGTCGGAGGAAGGGACGGCCTTGTGCTCAGCTTGTTGTGGGAGACAGACAAAGCCTGAACAAAGCAGAAATTTTATTAGTGAGTTTTAGAGAGCCGGGTGACCAGGGAAATACAAAAGGCTCGCTTGCTCTTATTTTTAACATCTAAGCTACGACTGAAGCAGAGTGCCAGCCTTTCAGAGAGGACGTCCGAGGTTTTCTACGAGATTTCCGGGATTTGGCACAGAGCAATTGCAGGGATACGAGGTAATGGCATTTAATATGAATTGATTTTTCATTTGACTTTGTTATGCATTTGATTATATATATATATATATATATACACCAAATTAATGGAAGAGTCAACATAATGTTATCATTATTTGTTCACTTGAAATGATATCAACATGACATCTCATCAGAATTTTTTGGATTTGTGCAGCTCCTCAATTCGTGTGAGTCACCTCGAAATATGTGTTGTTTCGATTTACGCATAAAACCTCGTTCAAACAAATTGGCACTGCATTCATAGTATTGACGGTATTCCGGACCCAATGACGCAGTTCGTTTTGCGATCGGACAACGTCCAAACATCGTCGAGGCCTGATCTTTTTTATCGAAATATGTATTGTCGTATTTGAATCATCTCGGAATTTGTGCCACCACCTCGAACAACCCAAATTGATAAAAAAATATATTTTCTTAATGTTGACGACGTTCCGAACACAACGATGCCATGCGTTTTGCAATCGGACATCAGTCGTCACAGACAAGGCTAATTTCCCTCGTAACGCGTGCCTTCGCATCATATTTAGATCGCCTTTGAAATTTGCGACACACATCAAATGATCCAATTTGATCAAATAAAATATAACCTCTTAATGCCGACGACATTCCGGACGCAATGGAGCTATCCGTTTGTCGATCCAACGTCGTTTCATCACCAACGAAGCTAATTTCCCTCGTAGTGCGTGCTTTTTCATTATATTTGGATCGCCTTTAAAATTTGCGACACCACATCAAACGATCCAATTTGATTAAATAAAATGTAGACTTTGAATGTCGATGATGTTCCGAACGCAATGGCGCTGTCCGTTTGTCAATCGGACGTCATTCAAGTATCGTCGAGGCCTCATTTCCGTCGCAACGCAGGCCTTAATATCATATTTGCATCACCTAAAAATTCACCACCATCTCAGATGATCCAAATTTATCAAATAAAATATATTTTCTGAATGTCAACGATGTTTCGAAAGCAATGACGCTGTCCTCTTGTCGATCGAACGTCGTCCGAGCATCTTCGAGGCCTTGTTTCCTTCATAGCGCAGACTTTTATATCATATTTGCATCACCTAAAAATTCGCCACCATCTCAGATGATCCAAATTTATCAAATAAAATATATTTTCTGAACGTCGACGACGTTTCGGACGCAATGGAGCTGTCCGTTTATCGATCGGACGTCATCTGTGCGTCTTCGAGGCCTGATTTCTTCGAAATACGTGTTGTCTCGAAATTAATGTCACTCATTAGGATGATGCAAATTGAACAAATAAAATACTGTTTTTTGAGTATTTGCAATGTTCTGAACACAATGATGAAGTCCGTTTATTGATCCGACATCCTTTGATCAGCCTCGCGCTTTAATTTCGGGTGTCGGTCATCCCTTTTGACCAATCTCATCCGATTCAATTGTGAGGGGACTCAACCCAGCAGAGTTCAATGTCCTGATCGCAACGATGTCGTCCGTTTAGCATTTAGAGGTTATTTGACCCTTTAAGTGACATGTGGCGCTAAGGCGCGTAATATTTTATTCACCAATTGGGGTCCTTTATCGCGTGGTTTGAGGTATAGGGGTCAACAATACACTATGACAGCTATGTCAGTTCGTAGTAATATGTCAGTAATGGCTTAATTTTATTAGTTTTTATGTGATTATTACAAGACAAACTTAAATAGAATAATCATATTATTATTTAATTAGAAAATTAAATATTTAATAAAAATATTAAGTTTTAAGCTTGCTACATGACCCAATGATTTATGAAATATTTCATTAACAAGTTTCTCCACATCTGAAGGTATAAGATGTGTGTGCTGTAGTCTCTTCCTTTTCTCTCCATCTTTGAAATATTCTCTATATGATGTAAGATTATAAAAACAATAGAGCATATATCTGTGATCGAGCTTAGACTAAAGATTTATCATTCATCACAAATGACTTAACCTTCCCTTGAGGAATTCCACCATTTGACAACTTAAATACAACTCTCTTCTCTATTGATGATGAAATTGTGCTCATACTTTGGCTAGAAACCACTAAATATTTAGACCAAAATTAAATCCCTTTCACAGTTATAAATCCCTTCACAATTGAAACCATAGGTTATTCTTTATTATTGACATAGTTCTTTAAGACTAAGACGAATCTATAAATGATAAAATGATAAAAGCTCCTATGAGTGCTTACATAAATATCACTAATGAATGATAAAAAAAAAAAATGAGTTACCTTTTAAATGATTACATCCATAGGTATTGAATAAGACCACCTAATTTGACTTCATGTGCTAAATGTATAAGTAGATGAATCATTATTGTGAAGAATGATGAGAGTAATGATTTTTCTCTTCTAGCATAAAGTCATTATAAATTACTCTATAACATCTTTAATTCATTGAGAATGATAAACTTCATGCAATATAGTTAACACTACTGTTGTCAGATCCCAAGTCCTGCATGAGAAAAGTGGAGAGTTGCATTAGGTAGTCGACAAACAGCATAAAACTTATCAAATAATCATGATATGAATCTTTTAGTAAATTGTGTTAATGCTAGGGCGTTTCCTGGAAGTGACACAATGTATGGCCTAAATATAGTGACATGTCTGCAAGGGCCGCTGCATCGGTGCCTGAGTGTAGTGTTAAATAGGCAAGGGTTCCCACATCAAGGATAGATGGTGCAAAGAAGCTAGTCCATGATACTAAAATTAGAATAGGAACTTGGAATATAGGTTCCCTTACAAGAAAATTAATTGAATTAATAGATGTGGGCTCCGAAAATTTGGCCCCAGTCTCCGCGCCCTCGCTGCGCATTTTTATTCGGCGAGGGAGTTTTAACTGAATAAGTTCCGAGGTAAATTTTGGAAGGCATATGGGTTTGTAGATAGGACACTAACCAGAGATTTCGCCCTCATTTTGCGAGGACTTTATGATCTGAGTTCAGGTTTCCTATAGGAGCAAGCCCCTATAGTTAATTACCCCTCCCGATAATGAGAGAGAACTTTTGATTAAGGCTAGTCATCAATCAGATAAGTAAAGAATACGTATTATCTGGCATATAGTAGCAGCAATAGGTTTGGAATTTGGAGGACTGGATTTGGATTTGGGAATTTGGAAAGTATTGAAAAGTTTGGAAATAGTTGGGAATTTGGAGATTTTGATATTCAAAATAGAAATTGCACCATCTTGCACTTAAAGCGGATGTGGGGGAATGGATGATAGACCCGATAAAGATCCCATGATTCCGTCATCCCGAGCCATCGTGGTCCCTGATCTACTTAGACAGAGGAGGTAGTCGACCCAACCTGACAGAAGGATCCTTGTCGGTAGCCATGGGTTGCTTCGTCCAGGGGTACCTTATAGACTTGGGATGTGTATTTGCCTAAGGGGACAAATTTGAATCCACTTTCGCTAACAGAGGGCTTTGTGCCATATCAATCATATCCTATTGATTCATATCTCAAAGATTTGATGCCAATAAAGAGCATATCGGCGCTGGCCATAACCGGTATTTCGTGGTGCCATTTGGCGGCAAAACAACTCGGTTCAGAGGGCCCCAGGTCATAACCGTTTATCCTGCGGTGCCATTTGGCGGCAAACCGCCGGTCAGATGACACGTACCACGTCCTTACTAGCAGGAGATTATTTGAGAATGGATCCTAGTGATATTTTCGACTAGGCATTTAGCTCTTTTGTGAGCTGAAGTAAATTTTAATTTATCCACCTCGGTAAATTGTTGTGGAGGGTGGATGGATTTTGCTTTAAGTTTTTGATAGTTAGATTTCATTTTTAAATATCTTTGGGATTTTTGTGGAGTTTCGGATTTTTTATAGGTATTTTGGGTGGAGCTTTGGAATAATTGAAATGGACTTTGGATATTTGGAAGACATTTAAAAATATTTGTGAACCCCTCCGGTTGAGATAAACATTCAACACGACCATCATCGGGGTGTTAAGGGTTATTTCTATTTAAAGCTTGAACCTTATCGACTCTATCTGGCTGTCGACACAGGATCAGGTTTCGTAAGCTTTATGCCTTTGAGAGTGAATTCTCTTAATTTTAGGCTTTGAAAACCTAATATGAATGTATTAAAATAAATATTCTAATCGTTACAGCCACATATTTGTTTGTTGGTTCGAACCTTCTTGACTCCTATTGATCTGTATAGAAAGATCGGGTTCGAACTAGAATTCACTTGTTGACCCGCGCAGCATCCCTAGACGTCACGTGTGTACCAATAACATGCTCGTCAGGGCCCGTGCGGGTTTGGGGCATTCTATAATTAAACACTGTCGACTCTTTTTTACCTGCTAAGGAGGATCGGGTTTAAAATTTAATAACCCGCGCAACATCCCTAGACGTCACGTGTGTACCAATAACACGCTCGTCGGGGCTCATGCGGGTTGAGATTGTATTTTCCCCTTTTAATGTACCTATGTGTATACAAACTATGGTGCACATGTGGGGGTACATTGAAAGTATTCGTAGACGCCTTATATCCTTTTGCATAGAAGTTGCGGATCCGGTGGCGTGGCGTAGCAGCTTCTGAATAGAGTTGTTCGCTGCTTCGTACAGGTAGACTGTCATGCACTAATTATTTCTTTATGTGGGCGAATCATAGTGCACTAACGAATCTGCTGGTTTGGGTTGTAGAAGCTTGTAGGAACTTGTAGTCTTTATGCACTATGCTGTGATTTTGGTTTTTATAACATAACCACTACTGTTGGAGGTAGATGTATTCATCCTTAGACCGAAGTTGACTACAGGATACTGCATTTACTGTAGTCTTTATGCATCTACCCATCAGTGGCATGTGGCACATACAATTGTCTTTGTAGAGAGAGATCGTATGTGTTGCAGATCTTTTATATTTATATGTAAATGCTCATTATACATTTATTCTTCAAGAATAAGTTATCACCTTTGCACGGATATCACATGTATTTGTTGTCTTTTGCATGTCATGGATATTCTACTTGCTTGCTGGCTTTAGATTAAAAATCTAGAACATCGTCATTCAAGATTTTATATTTTTGAACTTGTTGTGCAATCATAGACCTAAGGGTCTCAAGTTCTTGTATTCATGGCTTTGCAATCAAACAATCATTCTCATGATCTTCTTATCACTTACAAATAGGTTAATTGCAAGTTTGTTGTCTTTAAATATGATTCGCAAAGATAACTTGCAATCTATATGATGGATTTGATATTAATCCATCTCTTCATCCCAATTAAGACGATCAACACAAGTGGCTTATTATTGTTCAAATAAATTACCATCTATTGGAACTTTGTAGAGATCATTCAAATTAAGCATCTTATTGATCACTCATTCATGTTCATGATCAAGTTATATTTATGCTCAACTTGGTTCCTTTGTGCCCAAGTCAAATTCAAATATGAGCTCATTTTTATTTCATTTGCAAGTCCAGTGTGTATGCACTATGTCACATTCAGGTCCAAGTTCTACTTGATTTTGAATCAAATGAGATTCAAAGTGCAAGTTCAAGTTTGAGTAAAAAAAAAGGTTCAATCAAGTCCAATGAAAAATCCTTTATGATTGTCCAAATTTGGCTCATTTATTTGAATTTGAACTCTTTTGTAGTCAATTTGGAAGTCCTCTTATGTTCAAAAAGTCCACTAATTTGGTATGCAAGTTCAATTAATATCCAAATTTAGCTCCAATTAAGTATTCATTTCAATTTTATTTTAATGAAGTTCAAAGTTAATCATTTGTATTTTGTCGACAAGTTCAAGTCCAAATTCAAGTCCAAGTCCAAGTGCAAGTCCAAGTTCAAGTCCCAATCTGAGTTCAAGTTCAATTCAGGCTTTAGATGAGCCTCTTCCCTTCATTCGAGTTCCCTGTAGTCCTTGCAAGTGCAATTTCATGTCCAATATTTTCAAATTATGATTTGAGTTTAAGTTCACTTAAGTCCAAATATAGCATTATGTTCACCCGAAATTTCAGCAGCCTTCCGGCGTCTCCCCCATTTAGGGGAAAACTGGGCCTTTCTAACAACACTAAGAAAAGCGTGTATAGTAGGCGCCCTCTTTCAAGGACACAGCGGCCGTATATTTTTTGATCCCCCACCACGCTAAAAAAAGCGTGTATGGGTATTTTTGAAAATATTTTTTGCAAGAAAAGCAGTTATTTTCCCGCAAGCGGGTACTTATGGGTATCCTCGCTTCGTCGTACGCATCGCACCAGGTTCCCATCCCACCACGCTAAGAAAAGCGTGTATAGGCGGGGAAAACTGTGGCGATACAAACTTCGAAGAAGGGATTTTGAGTGATTGCTCGCTTCGTCGCAAGCGTCGCAACGCACTTCCTCCCACCACGCTAGGAAAAACGTGTATAGGTGGTCATTTTGTCTCGCCGCATGCATCGAAACGAGTTCTCTAAAATTTAAAAAAAATTCCTTTTTTTTTGAAAGCTCTTTTGTTTTTTGAAATAATTTCACTTTTTTTTCTCTTTTTTTTTAAAGCTCTTTTTTTTCTTTTTTTTTTTTTTTTTTTTTTTTTTTGCTTTCTGCTCTTTTTTTTTTGTCTCCTTTTTTTTCATTTCTTTTTTTTTTTCTTTACAATTATGCTATAGCACATAATATAATTATACCATAACATATGATATAATTATATCCTAATATATATATACAACAACTAATAAAATTTGAAAGCTCTTGCTAATGCAAGTACTTAATGGCCTCAACATAACTACCTAATCAACATTTACACAACAACTTAATTACATAGCAATGCCAATATAAACAACTAACGACCTCACCCAAAAATGCTAATAAGAAAAGTTAATGACATCATCTCAAAATTTTAAAATGAGCAGCAAATAATATAAGCTCAAGTAACTATATCATTATGCTAACATAATTAGATAATACCATCAATTCTTATTAGCTTTAATATTTAGCAAAAGAAAAGTGTAAGAATCTTACTGTACTCCTTTGTCCTTTCTCTTTTTTTGTTTTGAATATGTGAAGGCTACTTCAATTCGTCATCTGGCTTAAGGCAAGGGTGCCCTCTCTCACCCTACCTCTTTTGCATCGTTATGGACAGTCTTTCTTCTTGCTTTGAGGAGGCCAACATTAATAACACTTTTCAAGGGCTTCAAGCTGGTAATGAATCCTTCTCCCATCTCCTATATGCTGATGATTTGTTGGTTTTTGCTAAGGCTAATGTTACCAATGCTCTTTCCCTCAATGAGATTTTAGAGAGATTTGCTAACTTCTCTGGCTTGAAAGTGAATAGCAATAAGAGCAGTATTCTTTTCTCTAAGAATACTCTCTGTGATCAAGAGATTTCTAGCACTCTAAACATTCCAATCTCGTATGATCCTATTAAATATCTTGGACTTCCCATATTCAGCAAGAAACTCAAAGTTTGTGATTTCCAACCCCTTTTATCTAGAATTTCAACTTCCCTTGACGGTTGGAAAGCTAAGTCTCTCTCGATCGCTGGTCGTTTGCAATTTTTGAAGTACACCATATATAATATTATTGCTTACTGGGTGCACGGCTCTCTTATTCCTAAAACTTGCATTAAGAAGATTAATTCCTTATGTTCTCGGTTTCTGTATTATGGTGACAATCATAAGAAGAAGCTCCACCTGATTTCTTGGAAAAATACTTGTGCTCCCAAATTTGCTGGTGGGTTGGGAATTCCAACTATTGAATCATTATACTTTGCTTTTGGCTGTAACACTATCTGGAGATTCTTTAATATTGAGGGTTTATTGTTCAACTGGTGGAAAGCCAAACATCACTCGTTCTGGAATTTCAGGATCCCTAAGAGCTCTCTGTATTGGCATTTCCTATGTGATGTTGCAAAAACTTTTAGGCAGAACTTGACTCTTAACATAACTGCCTCCAACAAGCTTTCCTTTTTTTGGGATCCTTGGTGCAATGGTCTTTCTGTTGCTGAAAGACTTGCTATGGATAATCTGGATAATTTAATCCCCAATTTCGACATTTTGGTTAATAGCTGTATAGTTGATGGCACTTGGTCTTTACCTACGCCTGTCCCGCACAATCTGGCAGCTTTAATTTCCTCTGTTAACATCTCGTGTAACAAGGTGGTCTCTAACTGGAATGAGAATGGTAATGGCAAACCTTCTTTCAAAACCTTTCATAATCAATTTTTTCAGGATCTGGAACCAGTCCAGTGGTCAAACTTCATTTGGTTCAAACACCATGTTACCCGCTTCTCTATCTACACTTGGATGGCTTTCAGGAACGGGATAAAAACTGCGGATGTTCTGATTTCCAGGGGTATTTCGGTGGCCCCTGAATGCATTTTCTGCAAAGATGAAAGGGAAACTCTTAACCATCTTTTGTTTGGTTGCAATTTTACTTATCATATTCTTATAAACACTCTTCCTCGCATGAAATGCATGCTGCTTAGACCGAATCTTTGGCAAGTTTTTAATTCCATTGATGAGGGGGATATGGATTCAAATACGAAAAGTTTTTGCTATCTCCTGCTTTCTGCGATAGTCTATTTCATCTGGAAGGCTAGAAATGACAGGAGTTTTGGGAATATTTTGGAATGCCAAACCACTGTTATTAGAACGATTAAAAGAGCTGTTCGTTATAAGACTTTCAAAAGGAAATGCTTCCAACATTTACAACATTGGCTGGAATGATGCGAGTTGAGCTATTATGCAGGACCTTCTGGACTACTGATGCTATAAAACCGAATTGCTATCATTCCCTGGATGGCCTTTCTGGGCAACAGGGTAATATGCTTTTGAAGGACAATGATGAAAGCAACATTATTTACTTCCCCTTGGAAGGTCATTCCGGCAACCAGGGGACTATGACATCCGTCTGGATGAATTTTGACGCTCGGCTATTTAAATGGATTGTTGCTACCTGAGTCCTTTTCTTATCTTTCTCCTATCTTTTTGGATTATGTTATGCTTGCCTTTTCTTATTTTTCTGCAGCCTATGGCTGATAGTTTGTTCTAGTTTTTTCTGCAGCCTTTTTTATTGCTGATAGGGTTTTGTTGACAGCCACTGGTTGATTGTGGTGGCTGTCAATTTTTATTGTATTTCTTTCTTCAATTTATAAAATGGGCTAAGGCCCCAAATATTCCCAAAAAAAAAAAATAGTTTCACGTGAAGCAAAGGTTTGGTGAGGGAATAAAGGAAATTTAATGGGATTTGATAGTTCTGTGATGAATTGTTTGGTAGTGAAAGAAAAAGACAAGGATTGTTGCTTATATGAAAGCAAGAGACATTATGATTGGGTAAAAGATTTTGATCAGCAGTGGAGGAGAACAAGCTCTGCTGTTATAATATAGTTTGGAGGCTGTCGTGGATTCGGGTGGCCTAGACGAGAATTGGACTTGGTTCGGCTTACAAGGCATAGATAGTAGTAAGCTCCATTTACAGGGCCGAATGGAGGAAACAGAGCTTGGGGAGGTTGGAAAGCACGGTCTCGGATTCAGCTATAGTAGGAAGTAGAGCAGGTGGGGAAAGAGCTGAGCGGCAGAGGTGATTGAAAGTGTTCAGCTGCAGCAAATATTTTGAGAGAAGATATTCAGCCGTGGGTTTGAGGTAAAGGCTTTGAGGTGGACTTCGGCTGTGTGTTCGGGATGGACAGACGAGGCAACAGGAATTCGGCTAGAGAGATTGTAAGGGCTGCGAGCTCTTTTTCTGATCTAGAACAGGCCGTGAGAGTGGAGTTTAGCTTACGGTTTGGTGTTGTGGGGAGTGGAAATCTGAGAAGCAGAGATGTATACATGAACTGCAGCAAGCTGGGAGGCAGGCCATTGACTTGTGAACTAGAGAGGAGACGGTTGGAAAGGTGAAGATGGAACAAAGAACAAGAGCTTTTGGTGAGCAGCAAGTCCACTGCCGGGAACGTGAGGTAGAGGAATTATGTCCGCTTCCTTGGCCAATTGAAGGCTTATTTGATGTCGTTCTTAATATCCAGCCTTCAGTGTGAGATCAACATCGTTTCAACCGAGAGCTCACTTCAACTGAGATGAGATTAGTGAAGGCGTTCAGCGGGATTTAAGGGATTCAACAGTATTTGGCGCAGGATTTCTGATAAAACGAGGTAAGAGCATTGAATTTGATTTGCCATTTTCATCTAAAGTCAAAAGTCATGTAAATAATGACTTGCTATAACTGGTATTCATATTAATTGGAAATGTCAGCAATGAATTAACCACTAGGAATCACCTCATTTGTGTGAAATTTCTTAATTTTCATGCATCATGTCTCGATATTCGTGTAATTTTCTCGTATAACATGTCAATTTTGCCAATGATCGAAATTAGACAAATTGATGGTGCATTTAGGGTATTGCTGATGCCTCGGTCGCAACGGTGCTGTCCGTCTTGCGATCGGACGTCATTTGAGCCTCGTCGAGGTCTCATTTTCCTCGAAGTGCGTGTTTTGCCTCGAGATTTGTGCCACCATTATGGATACTTAAAATTGAATAAACAAAATACAGTTTTCAGAGGTTGACAACGTTCCGGAAGCAATGGCTCTGTCCGTTCATCCATCCGACATCGTTTGGTCTCCGACGAGTCTAATTTCCCTTGTAATGCATGCCTTCGAAACATATTTGAATCGCATTTGAAAATTATGACACCACCTCAAACGACCCAATTTAATCAAATAAAATATATATTCCTAATGCCGACGACGTTCCGAATGTAATGGCGCTGTTCGTTCATCCATCCGACATCGTTTGGTCTCCGACGAGACTAATTTCCCTTGTAATGCATGCCTTCGAAACATATTGGAATCGTATTTGAAAATTACGACACCACCTCAAACGACCCAATTTAATCAAATAAAATATATATTCCTAATGCCGACGACGTTCCGAACGCAATGGCATTGTCCGTTCATCGATCCGATGTTGTTTGATGGGCCTCGCGCTTTAGTTTCGGGTGTCGGTCGTTCCTTTTGACTGATCTCGTCCGATTCAATTGCGAGGGGCTTCGACCTAGCAGAATTCAATGTCCTGATCGTTTGAACCTTCAAGTAATGCATGGTCCCGAGGTGCGTAAGGCTTTATTCACCAATTGGGGTCCTTTCTCTCATGGTTTGAGATATAGAGGTCAACCATAGATATTATGATTCATAGGAAGATAAATATTATGTGCATTTAGGAAACTAAATGGGTTAGAGAGAAGGTTAAGGAGATTGATAGTTTAAGATTTAAACTATGGTATTCAGGTATAAGTTGTACTATAAATGGTGTAGGTGTTATTATAGATAATAGTTTAAATGATAATGTTATAAACATTAATAGAATTGGAGGTAGAATTATAGCTTTAAAGATTGTTATTGATGCTAAGATTATTAATATTATTAGTGCTTATGGTTCTCAAATAGGTTTTGATATATGTTCAAACTTAAAAGTTTGAAATGATTTAGAAGAATTAATTCAAAAGATATCTCTTGAAGTAAAAGTTTTTATTGGAGGAGATTTAAATGGACATGTTGGTAGAGATGTATGATTTTAAAAGCATTCATGGTGGACATGGGTTCGGAACGATTAATGAAGGTGGTATGACCATATTAGATTTTTCTTTAGCTTATGATTTTTTAATTGCTAATACCTTTCTTTTTTTCCTTTTTAATGCATTTGGCAGTTTTATAAAAAAAAACAAAATTGTTAATACCTTATTTAAAAAAAGAGATGAGCATATCATCACTTATAAGAATGGTTTTAGTAAAACTCATATTGATTATTTTCTTATAAGAAAACTAGATCATTTAGATTACAAAGATTGTAAAGTTATTCTGAGTGAAAATTTATATACTAAACATTGCTTATTAGTTTTAGACTTTAAGATGAAGGGGAAGAAAATAAAAAATAAAGTAAAGCGATTTTCTAAGATTAGATGGGCACATTTAAAGAATCTTAATAAAAATATTTTGTTGACCTCTTTTTTGTATGAGGTCACTTTTGACCCCTTTCTTGAACCTTGGACCTTAGGTTTCCTGGGACTTTAGATCATAAGATTTTCCTGGTTCTTAGCCCCCTTAAGCCCAATCTAGATTTTAACTCAATTCAAACCCAAAATCCTTGAGCTAAGGACTAAGGTCCTGAAGCCCTTCATGAATGATTTTTCCATCACTTTTAAACCCAATCAATTGACATCTGATTCTGGGTCTGTCAATTCTATATTTATCTGATATGTTTCTAGTGTCAAACCTTCAAATTTGAGCTCATTTGGAGGACTCTAACATCATAAACTTAATCCAATTCCAAGGGCTATAAAACCTTCAAATATTTATAATCAATGCCACTGGACATTTCAAGTAGTGGAATTTGACCTTGCAGCCCCCTACAAACCTTTTGATCACTCTTAGCACCTTAATATTGACTTGTTAAACAATAGTCTACATCTTTCCAGATTCAATTTGACCCAGAACTGACTCAAAGCCAAAATGACCAAAATGCCCTTCATGGGAATTTTTGGATTTTTGGCCTAAACTTAACTTGACTTGACCATCAATCCTTGATATCTTTCTCAAATATTTTCAAATCATGTTTGAGACCTTTTGAACCCAATTACAACCATGGGTCAATTTGGTTGACCAAGTCAACCCATTTTAACCTTAAGGCCCCTTAAGGATCAAAATGACCATTTTGACCAAAATGACCTCATTTTGTCTTGGAATCTCTTCCATCACACTCAAAACATCATTCCAAACCTGTTGACCCTAGTGATTTCCCTTGGGTCAACCTGGTTGACCAAGTCAACCTAGGTTGACCTAATAACCCATTAAGGGCACTTAATAGGCCTTTTGACTCAAATGATCCCTCCACACCTTGATGCCTCACCCATTAGGTTCATATGATCAATTGATTTCAATGCCTCTAACTCTTGGTCCTCGATCAACTTGGTTGACCAAGTCAACCAAGTTTGACCAAGTCAACAAAGTTTGACTAAATGACCCATATACATCCTTCAACCTAAGCTATTTGACCAAGACCACTTCAACCCCATTTGAATCGATGGGGTGACTCCTTGGGCTCTCAAGAGACCTCTCTTGGAGACCCAAGCCTTTTGGCTTGACCCAAGTGCCCAAAGAGAGGCCCCATTTGGACCATTTCTCAACCTTAATCAAATTAAACCTAAACCAAGGTTCCATTGGGTCTCCCCTGACCTAATACACCTCCCTTAACCAGCCCAACCATTGAGTCACCTTGGGTCAAGAGTTAGGCTAACTCAAAGTGGCCAAAACCACTTGGGATTGATCCAATTCCTATCCTAAGTCTAACTGAACTTGACCAACACCTCTGTTAGGTGGCCCTAGGTCCCATACACCTCCTCCAGCCGGCCCATACCTTGGGTTGACTTGGGTCAAACTTTGGGTTAGCTCAAAGTAGCCAAAACCCTATGGTCCCGAGGCATCTTTGAACCCAGATCAAATTGAACCCAATCGCCACTTGTATTGGGTGGACCTGACCCAGGACCCATCTCCCACATCAAGCCAAAGGTCTGGCCTAACGTGGGTTGAGCCCAATTCGACCCGGACCAAGCAAATTCGGATAAACCCGAGCCATCTTTGAACCCAGATCAAATTGAACCCATTTGCCACTTGCATTGGGTGGACCAGACCCAGACTCATCTCTTACATCAAGCCCAAGGTCTGGCCTAATCTGGGTTGAGCCCAATTCGACCCAAATCGAGCAGGTTTGCGTCAAACCAAGCCACCCGATCAAATCAAACCTCCCCAAGCCAAATTTAGCTCATTTTTTAGTCCAACACATCTCCATCTTTCTTTTCAGGTCAACTCAACCTAGACTCTGGCCGGCGGTGGCTGAGGCCAATGGAGAACGAGCTCTGATGCCCGCCCCCATTTGATCCTGACCCAAAGCCTTCCAAAGGCTGTGGCATGTTGGCTTGAGGATGACGAGCCCTCTGGGATGATGTCCCCTTCCACCTATCGCCCATCCGAGGCACCTCCCAGTCAATCCCGACCGTCCAAGCTCGCAGGAGGTTGCTGAATAGGGCAGCTCGTCCCAAAAGCCCCCATTCGATCCTAGGTATTCAAAATCATTCCCCAGAGCTCCCTCGTCCTTCCAGTGTCATTTCCTCAGCTCCCAGGCTATCCCGTTGATCCGTTAGAGCAAGCTCCAGTGAAAGCTTTCTGCACCGCGCTCGAAGTCGTACCTCCGGCCATCCTCCGGTCCTGACGTCTGAAGGAGATCTGCTCGCCTTCATCCCCTGAAGCTTCCTGATAGAGAAGCTCATTCGTTGAGACCTTCTCTGTAACAATTTCTCCATCCTGATCTCCCTAGCTAGGTAGTTCGGTCAAGTGTAAAGGAAACCTTCACCCCAGCGGATCTCCACCGTTGGATTGAAGGTTCCACCTCTCCTGATCTCTGTAAAATTTTGTTAAAGTTCACCGACGGGATTGCTCGGATCACGCTGGAGAAGCTTTACAGTTTCGGGTTCGCGGGGGAGGTTGAAGACAAAATCCTGACCATTAATTTCAATCAATGGCGTGGATTAGTTCCCGCGGTCCCAGAGCCCGTTTAATCGTGGCCATCCGATCGTCCATCCAACTGCTACGGTTAATCCGACAGTTACCCAGTCAGCCGTCAATGATTTCCCCGCCAATCACGACGCGCCATGTGTAAAGCACTGGCTGACTGGGTAATTAATGGATTTACTTTCACATAAAACTTAAGGGAACTTCAAAAATTAATATCTCCCAACACACGTAGCTAGATTAGGAGTTTTTAGACTCATTGGAAAGGTCTCAAGGAGACCTACAAAAGCCCTATGGTTTCAGGTCTTGTTTACATATGTATGAGAATTATTTTCAATATTAGTTTTTTGTCAATTATTGCATTTATTGTTTAAAATGAATTCACCAGGGTCTGGAATTTTGGGAGAATGCATTTGGACATGTCCCTGACATGCCTTAATTTTATCTCCACTGTTCGAAGTGTTTAAGGGCATTAGTATGCCAATTTTGATTCAAGGGTTATGGGTTGATCCTTAAATCCAAATTGGAATTATGACCTATCCAATGAGGTTTAGGATTTGATTTTGAGTGTGCTGATGATGTGTAGCATAGGGAGTTTAGAGCTAGTGATTTTGTCCCAATACAACCTTAGGATAGCTCCCTAGGAATTTTTTTAAGGTGACTTAAGGATCACCTTGGGTGTCTTGGTTAGCCATCTTAGAGAATTCCATTTAGGCTCAAATTTCACGTGTTTAGGTCATGGGATCAGGTGATCCCATGGTCCAAATTTCATTAGATTTGGTGCCCATTTGGTCCACCAAATAGGAGCCACAACATTCCTTCCCTAGAATTGGCCTAAAGCCTAATTAATTTACTAAAATTACTATTAATTCCTAAAATTCCTTGAAACTCCTCCAATTGACCCTAATTAATTCCCTAACCTGTAGAAACTTGAACCCCTCTAATTTGACAATAAAATCAACTTTTAATTTTAATCAAAATTAATATTTAATCAATTTTAATTAATTAAAAATAATTAAAAATCCCCAAAAATGTTTAAGCACTTGCTAACCTCCTCTTAGACCATTTCTGATCTTTGGGGTTGATTTCAAAAGATTTAGGATTTATTTAAGTCAAAATTACCATATAGGCTCCCTAATTAGGGTAATTTGAAAATTCAATAAAATATCCAAACATCCAAAATTCATTACTAATTATAGAAAATTCCAAATCAATCAAACTCAGTGGCTAATGACTCCAATTAAGTTCTAGTATTTTCTAAAAATACCAAACCCCCAAAATCTGGTCAAAGTAAAAAAGTCAACATTTTGGTCAACCTTAGGTTAAAATCGAGTCAGAACTTCTAAAAATCATAACTTTCCATAGAAAACTTTAAATTTAGTATACCACTTATCTAATAACTCATAATTAGGTTTAGTATTTATTAAAAATCTGAAACCTTCAAATTTCCCTCTAATTCTAAAAATCAACTTTCGACTCCTTAGTTAGCATATCTAGATAATCCCTAAAACCCATTAACTCTTTCAAACTCCAGAATTTTCTTAACTTGATTATTAAATTTCTCAACCAATCTTCTAAAATTAGTAATCAATTCTCCTTAATATTAATCCACTTCTCTTAATTTCAACCAATTTTAATTAACTTAATCAACCTCGATCACTTCTAGGTAACCCAGGCCTACAAGGCTATTAGCTTAGCCCCAAGGAAGGTGAAATAAACTTCACGACCTCGATGTGAAACAAAGTTAGTAATCAACTAACCCTTAAAATATATTTAAATAAATTCTTAATATATCAATATTTAAACTCTAACTTAAATCTTCCTTTGAGCTTTAACAAACTCATAATTTTAGATAACTCTATCTAATCACCAAACCTAGGATCTACCCCATCCACACGACTTTTTACACACACTTTAGATGGTTTGATAGGACAACCAACTCTATATCTAGTTTAGGCCGATGTTTACTTTACTGCTGTGTGCCAGATTTTTCATGATTTTACTGCATGTTGAGGATGACATTGCCTTGCTGTGTCTATTTACTTTTTACTGCACTCTATGGATGATTGATGTGTTTGGAGACTAGATTACCCTTAGGATAGGAACGATCTAGAGGTTCACACAGTTTTTTGCAGGTGGCCACGCTCATGCAGGACGATGAAAAAGGGGGCTAAATAAAAAAATCAATTATAATAATGCTTGCATAGGTGCTTTAGTTGCTAAAGCCCCCAAATAATAAAAAGAGCGTGGCCGTTGTGTTTATTTACTTTTCTGCACATATATAACTGCTTGAGAATAAATGTTTTTTTTTTATTCATTAACTACTTAGGATAACCTTGCACGAGAGTCTAGTTTTTTTTTTATATATATAAATGTAATTTGAGCAAGTGTTAAGTGTTGTGAAAGTGGGATTTTGAGTTGGGATACATAGGTCCAAGGCTTGGACTTTAAAGAGAAAAGGATACCCCTAAGGGGAGCAGCCCTTTTCTGTTTGGAAATCCAAATTTGGATCACTTCTTCCCTACCCAAAGAGAAAAGAGTGGCCTTCCCCTCAAAGGAAGTTCCATCTTATCCATTTAGGTAGCCTACTATGAAGAATCCAAGGAGCACGAAGGAGAAAAAGATTGAAGATTCGAAGACAAAAAGTATCCAACTCAAAACCACTTACATCTCTACTAGGTTTAGAGTCCGGGTTGTTGTCAATGGTGCCCAACCACTTTACTTTCTACAAGATCCTGCTTTGTAATAAGCAAGTCAAATTTTTCCTATGGACATTTATTAATTCATTCATTTATATTTGATGTGTTGATATGATTGCCTTTAGGATTGCCTATTTTTCTTAATTTTTTTGGCGTTTGTTTGTCACTTTTGTTTTCGCTTGGATTCATGAGACTCGTAAGGATGTGGAAATTTTTATACTCATAATTTTAAAGTCTAAAATTTTAGCGAGTCTAAATAACATAGAAAGATAATGAATTTAGGGAATTAATCGGGGATCGACCCTGAGGTCGCATGCATATTTCTGCACTTCTTCTTTCCTTGCTTTAGACCCTTCCCCGCCTGCGGGTAAAGTCCAGATAGTCTGACCTATGAGGACCAGGTGCCAGACCTGAGAAAGCCCAATCTTCTAAAAAAATATTTTCTAAGCATATTTTTAACTTTCAAGCATTTATGATTTGAAATTGTTGACTAGCATGCATTGCATTAGATATACATTTAAAAGAGTCAAAATTTTAATTGCATTAGTCCTTAGCATTTTGAACCCAACATAAGTCAAAGGGGCCAATTAGGAAAATCTCTAGATGTTGGCCCCAACTCTCCAAAACTCTAAACAAGATGTTCCTACCACTCTATCATAAAAGATCATACTCATGTATTTTTAATCGATTAGGTGATTAGCTAGCTCCCCCATCTAGGCCAAGATAAGTCAAGATCTTGCACTGCATTAGTTAGGTTCGAACCACTGTGGTCCAATGTCCAAATTAGATTTAGGATCTGGGGCATATCTTTGATTATAAGACCCCAAACTTCGGGAATCTAATCCCAAATTTCTAATAAAACGCCTAACTCTAATTAAATATCATTTCAATCTAAAACATAACATTTAGATTAAGTTGGGACACTTTTGGATGGTTCTGGAATCTCAAAGTGTTCCCTACTTTTCTTTATTGATTCTAATAATAACTGCTCAATTTTGATCCACTCACCTATGTGCTTTATAAATTCAACTCTTTTTGTTATCACTGCTAGAAACACACTCATCTATGTGCTTCATAAATTCACCTCTTTTTGTTATCACTCCTAGAAATCTAACAAAATTTTATCATGATTTTAATCGAGAGTTTTCATAGGGGACTCTATCTCCCTATGATGTAATTAACTACGAGGGCTTGCGCTCATAGGAGATTTAGAACGACACACGCACTTGATTTTAAAAATAGATTTTTCAAAATTTATATTGGATTTCTTTGGAAAATGTTAAAGATGATCGTTAATATCATATTCAAAGAATTATCATTGAATGATATTTTCTCCCTTTGGGGAGATATATCTTTCATTGATAAAGCTTTGGATGTGAACTTAACGATCACACTTCTTGAATATTGTAGATGGATATTCAGTTGAACATCATTTTGCCCCTTCGGGGCCATACGAGATTCTCTTTAGCATCCGGTTATAATATTCAAGATAAGATTCATAATTCTAAATCAGAACACCGTTATAAAATTTTATTTTCACCTTTCGAGGTGAAATACTCTTTCTAACTGGAGGATTCAATTATTAGAATTAGAATTTAATTTTAACTCCAAAATAAAGAAAACCAAGCTTTTAAAAATCTTCTTTCAAAATTCCACCAACATATTTTTGAGAGTAAGATTTTAGATTCTAAGATTTTGTTTGTGAATGAGGGTGCTAATATTATGTGGATAAAGTGGCTAATAATATTAAGAATATTATAAAAGATGTGCTTGGAGTATCAAAGGGAAAAATCCCTAATAGTAAAAATAGTTGGTGGTGGAATCCAAATGTGCAAGAAAAAATAAAAAATAAGAAGAATTGTTATAAAAATTGGTTTAAAGGTAAAAATTATGATAATGGGAAAAGATATAAAAAGGCACGTAAGGATTTTAAGAAAGAATTTTGTGATGTAAAAATCTTAGATTTTAATAATTTATATAATAGATTAGATAGTAAGGAGGGAGAAAGATATATGTATAAGTTATCCAAACAAAGAGATAACAGTAAGGATTTAGTTCAAGTGAAGGATATTAAGGGTGAAGATCAAAAAGTATTTTTCTTAGAAGATAATATTCAACAAAGGTGGAAGAGATATTTTGATAAACTTTTTAATGAAGATTGTAATAATACGATTGATATTAGTTACCTTAGCACCCTAAAAGAAAATAAAGATGTATGTTTTTATTGACGTATTAGTAAAACCAAAGTTAGAGAGGTTTTAAAGAAAATGAAGTATGGAAAATCTGTTGGACCTGATGATATCTCAATAGAGGTGTGAAAATGTTTAGGAGATGAAGGAATTTCTTAGCTAACTAAACTTTTTAATACTATTTTGAAGACTAAAAAGATGTCAGATGAGTGGATAATGAGTGTGTTGATTCCTATTTTTAAGAATAAAGGTGATGCACAAGATTATGCGAGTTATAGAGGAATTAAGTTAATGTGTCACAGTTTAAAACTATGGGAGTGAGTTATGAAGCGTAGGTTGCGGCGTGATACTAATCTTTCTCAAATTCAATTTGGATTCATGCCGGGTAGGTCTACTATGGAAGTCATACATTTATTGAGAGGTTTGATGGAGAAATATAGGGAGAATATGGAGGATCTACATATGATATTTATTGATTTAGAGAAACCATATGATAAAGTTCCAAGAGAAGAGCTATGGAGAGTTCTTGAAAAGAAAGGAGTTAATAATTTTTATATTCAAATCATTAAAAACATGTATAAAGGAATTATTACTTGTGTTCAAACACAAGGTGGTTTGACCAAGTTTTTTCCTATTTATGTACGATTACATCAAGGATCAGCCTTAAGCCCATATCTTTTTTGCATTAGTCATGGATATTCTCACTAGACATTTGCAAGAGGATGTACCTTGGTGTATGCTTTTTGCTAATGATATTCTTCTTGTTCACAAGACTAGAAAGGGAGTTGAAGGTAAACTTGAATTATGGAGGTCAACCTTGGAGTCTAAAGTTTTTCTCCTAAGTAGATCTAAAACATAATATATGGAGTTTAATTTAAGCAGTAATAGACCTATTGAGGGGATTGTGACTTTGGGCGGTCAAGTCATTAATAAGAGTACACATTTTAGATATATTGGATATATTGTTTAGAGTGATGGTGAAATAGATGATGATATTATAAGTAGAATTCAAGTTGGATGGTTGAAGTGGAGGAATGCATCAGGTTTGTTGTGTGACAGAAAAGTTCCCCTCAAACTTAAGGGAAAATTCTACAAGATGGTGGTGAAACCTACAATGCTTTATGATGCATAATATTGGCCACTAAAAGAAAAGCATAATACTAAGTTAAGTGTTGCAGAGACAAGGATTCTCAGGTGGATGAGTGGCTTTACCCTTAGAGATAGGATACGAAATGTGCATATACGTAAAAAGGTTGGAGTAGCTCTGATGGAGGATAAAATTAGAGAGAGACACCTTAGATGGTTTTGTCACATAAGTTGGTGGCCTTCTAATGCCCCAGTTAGAAAAGTAGAGGAATTAGATTTGATTTATGTTAAGAAAGGAAGAGGTAGACCTAAAAAGACTTGGTTAGAAAATATTAGAAAGGTTCTTTCTCTATTAGATTTAAATGAGAATTTGACTTTAACATGACACAATGAAGAAAAAGAATTCACGTTGCCGACCCCACGTTGTGGGTGTATATCTCCAAAAGAATACAAATAAACTCATCTTATGGTGCACATGATCTAAGAGCAATGAGTAGAATTTCTTTTATAAGAATATGACAATAATGGCATTTAAGCCTTTAATTTTTTATTCAATTATGTTGACACATCTTGAATTCATATCCTTGAAACATTTTAAATTTTTTTAAAACTTCACATAACTCAATTTTATCTTTCTTTTGCATTATGAAAGAAGAAGGAGGAAAATTGTAGTTTCCATCCTCAAGATTTTTTGAATTTAGTTTACTTTGTATTTCAATTTCAATCAAATCTTATTCTGCTTATAAGTTATCTTTAGATTTTTATATCATGTCAAGTTCTAATGACATTTTTAGAAACATTTCTCTCTCTCTCTCTCTCTCTCTCTCTCTCTCTCTATATATATATATATATATATATATATATATATATATATATATATATATATATATATATATATATATATAGTTATACTCCCCATAAGACAAATAATAGAAAATTAATTTTTTTCTTTTATTTTTTGGTGACCTGTACATTACATCTTCTTTTCCAACCAACTGTGGTGACTAAGCCAATAGGAAATTATATATTTTGTAAATATCATATGTTTTCAGTGCCACTTTCCTTCTAGGTTCTTTCTGAACTTTCTATATATTATCAAAATAATATTTTTGGCGATGAAGAATGTGATTATCTGGCAGCCAATAAGGATGACCCATGTAAGATAATTTACTCCCTTTGTGTAAATATGAAGATTTTGTGTTTTTCACACAACAAGAATAAGCATCTCTCTCTTTTCTTTGCTTCACCCAGATGAAATTACATATGCCTGAAAACCTTTAATAATTAATATAAATGCATCACCCATACTAAAAGTTTATCTAGCTACAAGATCACAATTAGCATTTAACTTGTTAAAAGCCAAATTAATTAGACCCACTAATGGGATAGTTCTTGATGTGTTGAGCTGTGATAGACAAATACCAATATTTCGTTTTGGAAAATTTTTTAGATTTCATCTTCCAATTTAAACTTTTAAGACAATAATATAGTACAGAACTACTAAAAAATTTAATGTAGTGAAATAAACTCATCCATAAAATCTTTTTTATTCATCATCAAAATATATATACAGTAGCAACACCACGGTACATGGTTATAAAGTAGAGAACATAGATGAAATCTAGCCATGACTATACAAAAAAAAAAAAAAAAACCTATATATACTTAAATAAGGTCATAACAACTATTCAACAGATTCCTTCTCTTTGCTAGACTCTAAAAATGGATTGAAAAATCACAGTGAGTTAAAATGGCTCAATAAGCCATAAATGCCGGTCAAAATTTTTAAATATTTCTTTTATTAAATATTTTCCAAAATTATTAAATACAATATAACAATTCACTGTATGGATCAGAGTAATAAAAGCATTATAGTAATCCAAAGATTTAAATAATAATAATGAGTAATTAAATAAATTGAATTTATATGCATTCTATATCATACAATAAAATGTAATGTAACAGATTCCCTCATCTTTCAGACAAAATCCAAGATTTTAACCACTTATAACTCACAACAGAATTTCCGCTCTTTCAAACATATCCATGATTTTGGCCCTTATAACTCTCAATAGACATAATTTTAGATATTTTTAGATTCATATTCTTGATCTTAGATAGATTCTCAAAGGATTTCAGGTCCTTATATCTCTTAACAGATATTTTTCATATGAAACTCACTTTGTTAAAACAATATACTACATATTTCCTTTTAGTTAAACCATTAAAGCATAAAGAAGCTCAGTGCAAATTTTTCGAACTTGCTATAAGAGTAGGCAACAAAACACACTACTCAGTAGAAATTCATTTTTTCAAAACATTTTACTAAATTATCAAAGAATGTGTATAATAATACTTTAAAAATTTAATCATACTACAACACTATTTTTCAAAGTTTGGAATATTTTGTATACAATTAAAAATACATACATTTCAAAATACCTGGTATAAACTTTCTATAAAATATTCAAAATGTTATAAATCTCAATTTCTATAACATATAAAAAGTTATGATATAAAAGTTTTACTAGTGCAAAGTTATCCTCATTTTTTAGTAATTGAAATATAAATTTAAACAAAAAACTCAAATAAGCTTTGTATTTTTGAAAACTAAGATGGGTACGATGTGGCATACCTTGATTTGAAAAAATTTAGAACTTGGCTGATGGCTAAAAATAGCCCGAAGCGGCTCAGAACTCTTCCTTTCCTCTCTAAAACCCTCTTTTCTCTGTCTTACTTGGCCGCCAAAACAATTAAATAAATGGAATAGTGGATTTTAGGCACCACTATTTGAGCACCTTGATGATAGTTCAAATTTCAAAAATCAAAGAGCACTATGCCAAGGCACTAAAGCACAAAACACCTATGAGCTCCGGAGATAAAAATTTTAGATTTCACTAATATGCTTTCAGACCCCTTGAACTCACTTTAAAATATATGTAAACCTTTTTTCATAACACAAAATACTTTTAAACACATGCAAATTATTTCTAAATATAGAAATTCAAGCATTACCCCTTTCAAACCGGGTTACTGAAAACGAATATAGAGATATCATAAATCTCTCCTTCTTAGAAAAATATCATCCTCAATATTTTAAAACTCAGATCTCTGAGCATAAAAATAGATCATGCACAACTATCTTATCTTAGACTCTTTTTTCCCAAGTAGCTTCTCATTAATTTTATTCTTGTACTGAACTTTAACCATTATAATAAGTTTATTTCTTAATCTATTGACATCATAAGCTAGAATCCTCTCTATTTCTTCTATGTATCTCAATTTTGATGTACTTTAATGTCTTTAGCAGATACCTTATTTCAAGAATAAGATAACCATTTCCTCAGAAATGATACATGAAATATATTATGAATCTCATATATATGATTTGACAATAACGTGTAAGCAAACTTTCCAATCCTTTTAATAAATTCAAATGGTCTAACATACCTTAAACTCAACTTTTTTTTCTTGCCAAAACAACTAATTCCTTTCATCGATTTAATCATTACATATGCAAAATCTCCCACCTTAAACTCTATAGCCTGATGTTTAACATTAAAGTACTATTGCTTTCTATCTTGTATAGCCTTCAATCAATCTCTACTTAGATGAATCTTTTTAGTAGCATCATCAACAAAAGCTGGCCCAATCAGAATCCTCTCACCTACCTCTCTCTAAGATAAGGGGTTCTATATTTTCTACTATGCAAAGCCTTATATGAAGCCAT
Source organism: Dendrobium nobile (assembly GCA_022539455.1). NCBI lineage: Eukaryota > Viridiplantae > Streptophyta > Magnoliopsida > Asparagales > Orchidaceae > Dendrobium > Dendrobium nobile. Next base: position 61,840,787 of record CM039733.1, on the reverse strand, counting down.
ACCTATGCTTGACTGAAAGTTATTATTGTAAGAAAATTTGATCAAAGGAATGTGATTCTCCTGGCTTCCACAAAAATCCAAAACATAGAGTCTTGAAAGGTCTTCTATCACTTGAATTATCCTCTCAAATTGCCCAAAAGTTTGAGGATAAAAAGCCTTACTAAAATGCAGCTTCATACATAAACTTTACTAACTATCTTTCCACACTCTAGAGATAAACTCGCTATCTCTATCAAAAAATATAACTCTTAGTGTCCCATCAAACCAATAATCTCACATATATATTCCTATTCAAATTTTTCTATAGAAGTAGACTATTAAATCAAAATAGCATAAGTTGAGTTCATTAGCTAATCAACTATAACCCCAACAACATCATGTACCTATCTTAACCTGAAAAACTTATAGCAAAATCCATAGTAATTTCTTCCCATTTCCACTTATGAATGGGAAATAACTACAGAAAACCTCGTGGTCACTAATGCTCTGCCTTCACTAACTGACAAGCTTCACAGTTTGAAATAAAATCAATATATATGCTTTTCCAATCCTAGCCATAATAATATATCTTTCAAATCACTACACATTTTGTTGTTTCTTGGGTGGATATTATAACCTGAGTAATGATCCTCATGTAGAATCTCTCATCTTAGTTCTCCAAGTATAAGAATCCATAATTTGTTTTTTACAAAAAATAACACTTAAATGGAACACTCGTAATTCTTTTTTACCAGATCTAATCTGATCAATCAACTTTGAATATTATATATATGAATTTTAAGCTTCCCATATCTTTTTTCTACATAGAAGGCTGAATAATCATTTAAGCCGATATACTAGAATCATGATAAACATAAGTAATTGCCTACGCTAAAACATTTCCATTTCTAGTACCATTAGATGTAAGCTGATACATTATAATCTAGAAGATTTTCTACTTAGAGCATTTGTTACCTTATTAGCCTTACTATATTGGTATTGAATAGTCAGATCATAGACTTTAATCAACTTAAGTCATCTCCTTTACCTTAGATTCAAATTCTTTTAAGTAATATACATGCTTCATACTCTAATGATCAATTTAAATTTCATACATGACTCATACAAATAGTGTCTTCAGATCTTCAAAGTAAAGATAATAGTAGTAAGGTCTAAATCATGCATTAGATAATTTCTTTTATATGATTTTAATTTCCTAGAGGCATAGGCTATGACTTTTATGTGTTGTATTAGAATACATCCTAGTGCTTTTAATGAAGCGTCACTAAATATCTAAAATTCTTTTATAGTAGATGGAAATGTTAAAACTGGAGCAAAAGTTAAATAATCCTTCAATCTTTGAAAGCTAGCCTTATACTCAGGTGTCCAAATAAAACCACTGACTTCTGAGTCAATCTCATCATAGGTGCAGAAGTCTAAGAGAAACCTTTCATAAATTTCTTGTAATAATCGGCCATATATCTTAGAAATCTATGTAGCTTAAATATAATAGTAGGATGAGGCCAATCAAAAATAGTCGGAATATTCTTGGTATTTATAGAAATTCCTGCACTACTCATCATGTGCCATAGTAAAGAAATACTCCAAAGCTAGAATGCATATTTGAAAAATTTTATATATAGTTAATACTACCTTAAAGTCTCCAAAATATTCTTTAGATGTCTGTTATGATCTCTCAAAGGTAAAATAAAATAAAATCTTATTTCTAAAAATGATTACAAACTAATCCAACCAATCTATAAATACCCTATTCATGAAACCTATAAAAATCACAAGTGCATTAGTCTTTTTTCCAAAAGGCATGACTAGGAACTTATAGTGTCCATATCTTGTATCAAAAGCAATCTTCATCAGATCAGAATCTCTCACATTCACTTAATAATATTAAGATCATAGATTAATCTTAGAAAATATAGATAATCCTATAAGTTGATCAAATTTATTATCAATCTATAGTAAGGGGTACTTTTTCTTGATAATGACTTTATTCAACTCCCTGTAATCAGTACGCAAGCACATCATACCCATTCTTTTCCTTCACGAATACCATAGGTTCTCTCCCTGGAGACACATTAGGATAAATGAAACCTATGTAAATGAACTCCTAAATTTATACCATTAATTTATAAAGTTCTTTAGATGCATTATATATAGAGCCTTATATATAAGCTTGTACCCCAAATTCTTCAATACATAACTCAATATCTCTATCTGAAGGCATACTAACTAACTACTTAGGAAAAGCATTAGGAAATTTCTACACTACTGAAATATTAGAAATAGAACTGGAATCCACACTATTATTTTGAATTGTGGCAAGAAATACCATAAAGCCTTTCTTCTATAATATATATGCTTTCATAATAGAAATTAGATAGGATAAAGTATCTCTAATATCCTAAATAAAAAAGTCTCACTACATAGGAATAAGGTGACTCGCTTCTTAAAGTAATCAATCTGAGCCTCATACCAACTCAGTTAGACCATATCTAAAATGACATTAAATTTAAAAATAAACAGTAAAATCAAACTAGGCCTCGACTTTCTAGCAAAAATATCAATATTATAAAATTAAAATGGACTGGCTATCATACCATCTCCTATCAATAAAATAATAATTAGAGAAAATGATAATAAAATTGAAGGCAAATATAACAAATTAAAGAAATACTAAAAAATAATTGAATGAATGTCTCCAGAATTAAAGAAAAAAACATGATAAGCATGTTAAAAATATAAACCATGCTTATCATAATATATGGAGCATCCTGAGCCTCTTGCTAAGTAAAATAATGTACATGTGGCTGAACTAAAGCTAGTGCACTGGAACTACCAGACACTCTTTGAACTGTAGATGATTTGCCTACCACCGAACTTTCCATAAATCTATAGTCACTACCTCTACAAATTAGCACCTTAGAAAATGTATGGAGTAGAACTGACCTCGATCCCCCTATTGGTCTAACAAAATTCTCAGATTGAGGCTTAAATAGTCAATAAAATCTTGCTTATAGAGACTCAACCATCCTATGTCCCACCTACCTACATCAAAAATACTATCTTGTCATCCTCTAACACTGACCAGAATATCATCAACCATAACTATTACATATGAAAAAATTAGAATAGGACACGCCTCCATTACTAGAGACTAGTGCAGATACTGACTAACCATCTCACTTGCACTCTCTCGTTCCAAATCTACTCTTTTTTTAGAAAACCCACTACCAATATTTAAATACAATATCCATAGTCCCAAAACTATATGTATAATATAATAGCCACACTGGCTACAAAAGGATATATATAAACCAAAGGAACTAGAAGAAAACTATACAAATATCATTATATAGCCTCAAGATGAAGGCTCCTTACCTTTACAAGTCATGTAAAGTTACATAATGAGTATTAAAGCCCAGCCAATAACTAAAATCTTATCACTAAAATCAATACAATAAAAAGAGAAATAATATGCTGTAAATCATGTAATAAAACATATGAATTAATATATGATTTTTATATCAATCACTTGTATCAATCGATCAATAATTCTATTTTTTTCATTCAATTATATCACCCAATCATTCTCATCAGTTTATAAGTTATACAGTTTACACTATATAATAATAGTCATCAGTAACAGAAATCAGTGTCTGTAAGATCAATGTCCATACAATATTAGTAACAATAGTCATTATCAGTATTAATAATCAATATTATAAATTAATATTAATAATTAGTATTTATAATAAGTAATTAGTTTCAATAATCAATAATTAATATTCTATCAAATATTTATATGTGAGTATATTATATCTTATTCTTGCCCTTATGACTCCCAATTAATAATTAATAATAGTATCAGAATCATCCACAAGATATATATGATTATAGAGGTGACCCCTACAAGTTCAGTGATGTCTACGTCCATGTAGAACTTTGTCCTCTATAGGGTTCAAGAGGTAACTCCCATGGCATAACACTTTATCTTGTATGACACTTAATTCTCATCTTCTATCTAGTATATATATCTGATACAACTCTTCCAATCACATGCTCTTATTCATTCACATTAATATTTTAATTCATATCAAATTTTAGTATTTTCATATCAAATCATAGTAAATCACTTTTAACTTATTTTCAGTTTACCTTTTCCCTACTCATTTGATAGAAATATTCATATGCACATTTCTTACTAGTGAAAAAATAATAGAATTATATTATATCATTAAGAGTTATCAAATATATAATATATTTAAAGTTACAATGTGAAAGCTTATAAAATTAGGAGATAATGTATTTTTGACAAATCTATGAGAGATAAAATTTGTCAAAATAATAATTATCAAAAATAAAAGTATGAAGATAATTGCTTACAATGATCAAAACACTTTTTATAATAAAAGTGATGGAACAAAAGATCTAAAGAGCTTTCTCTCTTTTCTTCTCTCTCCTCTTCCTACCTTGTTCGCTTCCTACTTGCTATTTCCTTTCCAGCTAAGCCCCACAAAATTAGGGTGAGGGAGAGGGAATGGTAGGGATATTTAGAATAAAATATATAAACATACTATTAGTGGTCTAGTGTTGTGGCACACTGATCCAATGTCGTAGTGCTGCATATAAAATTTAAAACTACTATAGAAAAAGAGACTTAAAGGTCGTAATGGTAGTTTTTGGTGTCACTATGCTCTCAAACCTAGGCAGCTTATATGACATTTAAGTCTCTTGTTCATACCAAAATATTAGTTTTTTATTTAAAAATACTTTTCACATTTTTAGGTTGTTAAAGTACAAGACTATTTTTACAGTTAGAATTATTTTCTATTTAATTAAAAAGGAACAAATTTCAAAAATACATAGTATAAAATGACTAAAAAATATTCAAAATATTTAGAATTTTAATCTCTATAACATATGAAAAGTTACACATTAAAAATTTTATCAGTACAAAGTTACCTCATTTTTTAGTAACAAAAATATAAATTTTATTAGAAAATTCAAAAAATATATATTTATGAAAACTGGGATAGGAATAATGTGACCTACCTCAATTCGAACAATTTTTATAACTAGTTTAACTGCTAAATATGACTCAAAGAAGCTCAAATCCCTTTCATTCCTCTCCAAAATCTTCCTTTTTCTCTCTCTTACTTGGTTTCCAAACATCAAATGAATGAAATAGTGGATTTTAATCTATAAATGAAAAAAATGGCCCAGCACCTATATACCACTATTTGAGCACCGTGGCACTAGTTCAAATTTAAAAAATCAGAGAGAATAGTGCCAAGGGGCCATAACACCCAACACCTATGTGCTTTAGGGGAAACATTTTCATATTTCACCAATATACATTTAGACCCCTAGAACTCACTTCAGAACACATGCATACCTTTTTCATACACAGAAAACACATACAAACACATACTAAACACATACAAAAGAGTTTAAAAACAAAATTTCAAGTAGTTGCCTCTTTTAAATTAGGTCAGAATAGGTTAAACTAAATTATGAATTTGGAGGTGTTACAAAAGTTCATACCATAATTTACACAAGTCATGAATCAGTGGTAGAAGATAAATATAAATAGCATTTTTGGGTCTCTTTTCTCCTAGTATAATAGTAGATAGAATTAAATAATTTAGTTAGGTTCCATCCCAAGGAAAAATGTTATATGGAACTAAAAGTTTAGGCCAAATACTATACTTGCTACCTATAATCCTAAATGGATTTAAGCATCACTAGCAAAACCAAGGTGAATACTTATACTCCTAAATGTATGTTATAATAAGCAATTTTTATTTTTGTATTTAGCATGCAAATCATATCTTCAAAAGATTTTTTTTTTTATTTTGAATAATTTTGAAGTTTAAAAATTAATGAAAAATATTGAACAATTTTAGCTGACTTTGTTTGGCTTTTCATTCCTTTAATAATTTTCTTCATAATACTTGAGTACTTTGTACTCCATAAATATAACTACATGATATACCTCTAATTGATAAGGTTTATCTTTTTAAAATAACATACAATCATTAGGAAATCTATCTATCTTTGTTGATCCAAGATCAAATATTTTCATTATCTTCTTCACTTCATATTTATTCTTAAGAAATAACACCCCTTTGGGAAATATATTGATTAATAACTCGAATAACATATAAAAAGAACTTGCAATCCAAAAGTGTAGACACTTCAAAAGAAATAAATGTAACATGAAAGATAGCTTCAAGAATGTCTTACAACAAGGGTATAACTGTGCTCCTACATCCTACATTAAATTTATAAATTTTTGACCATCAGTATTTGGTTGATTTGTATTGAACTCATTTCATTCATCCATTAAACTTATTGGTGAATTATTATGACAAACTATTTCCCTTAATAATCCTTTTATATCATTCATCTTGCTTTCTCAGTACGAACTATTGCTTCCTCTATAAATTTTATTTGGCAATAAATTTTTCATTCATTGCACCTTTACCTATTATGCAATGTTCTTCCCCATGTAAATTCCATAAAATATACCAAACAAAAAATCCTTTAGAGATTAAGTGATCATCGGTATCTTTCATTGAATAAAAGTATCTATTAATACAAGATTTTTATGATTTTTTGATGAATTCTTGCTTCAACTATCAAGTTATAGAAACCTATCAACACCATTTACATAATCATAGCTCCATCTTAAGTGAAAACTGAACTTTCAAATCACTACTAAGAGTAATGATTTATTCAATTAACTCATAAGTTAATTGGTTTATATAACATAGAAATGAGATTCTAGAAAATTACAGGCAGGTCATTGGAGAAACATTTGAACCAAACAATGAACATGAGGAATTGATTACATTTTTTATCAACTTTAATGCATCAAAAATCTTCTATGATTCATCATCAAATGAAGAAATTTATGAGTGGCACCTTTATATGCAAACCATGGACATTTTTTCGCATTTTAGGGCTCATTTGATTGCTTGTTAATAGAAAATATGATTTTTAAAAAATCAAGCTTTTACTTTCATTCCTTTTACATATGAAATTGAAATAGTTATACTTAAAGAAAATCTTAAAAATGATTATATAGCTTGAAATTAATTTATATTTGTAATGATATATATTTAGTTAATGAATATGATATATTTAATTTCTTATTTTTAGCTTCTAGCAATAAAATAAGAGCATAAAAGCCTTTTATATATATGATACCTATCACTTTTGGATTAATTAAATACATTTCGAGGACTCATTTTAGGTCAAATTTGGAAATAGCCTCAATTTCCTCCCAAAAGAAATAACATTCTAGACATTAATTTTTAACAAAATCAAAACCCAATATTTAATTTGGAGTTTTTTACTCGTTAAAAATACTAAGCCAATATGAATTTTATAGAAAGTTTACCTCTGTAATGATATTTGACATACTAGCGTTCTCTCTACTATAAAGGATGATGTTCGTATAAAACAAGTAGAATCTACCTACTAATACGCACAAGGACTACACCACATCATCATAATTGGAATTGTTGAGTTGTTAAGCGAATTTCTAATAATTGGAATTTGGGAAGTGTATGTTGGCATGTTGAGCACTATAAATTAATGATTCTATCTTTTTGTGGCTTACTTTTTGAATATTTCTTCGTTCCCTTTCTCACTTTCATGTTTTATGTTGTGCTTCACGAGAGATTATTCTATGCGGTCACCGTATGGTCAGTAGGCGAATCAAAATATACCACATCATCATGTACACATCGGCTCACAACACTAATACAAAGCTAAAAAGTGACGTGGCGCTTCTTGATTCATCTCCGGACGGCGTCCGGTGCTGCGTAGAATAATTTCGAGTGCTTCACACCACCCTCTAAATGCGAATTAGTTCTAAATATACTCAAATAGTACATGTTTTTTTATCATTGTTTAAGTTCCAATATTAAACGTTTTAACAACTACAATGCAATGGTAAGATTGGATAATTGGTTATTGAAATGGCTTTAATACAATGGCATTGCAGATCATTCGAATGAAATAATTATTAACTAATTTCCTGAGCTTTTATAGCTATAGGTCTTAAATTCGCCTTATGCCTTGAACTAACAATTTAGTAACAAGTATGGATAATTCTCACAGATATGGCTTTCTCGTTCTTCTTTTTTCTCATATTTTATTATTTAGATTAATTTTTTTATATATTAGAGCACAATAATATCTGAATTATGATTATAGGATAATTGGTCAACTATTATGATATAACTTATTGTTTATAGTATATAAACAATTCAAAAAATGTTCACGAAATAGAGTAAATTTATGCTTTGTTTGGGGCGGCTTTCTTAATGCTTCTTAAAATAGCTTTTTAATATAAAAATTAAATATTTTGTTCAAAAAAGTTGCTTTAAAAAGCAGTAAGAAAGCCGTCCCAAACGAAGCCTTTGGCGTGAGCATCTTACTAAATTGGATGATTAATATAAATGTAAAGGTATTAAAATAATTTATTGTGATATAAATAATATTGCATGTGTTTAATATTTATTGTATGAGTTTATAGTTATAATATATGGTGAATATTATATATATTTTCATTTATTGCAATTTCCTTTTATTATGCTCTTCTATTGTCTATAAGAATAACCATTGTATCAACTTATCATTCAATTCAATATAGTTTATTACAATTCTAGTTATATTATCATTATTGGACTTAGATGTAGGGTTTCAATGGAGAAATTGAATGTGAAGAACGAATGGTTGATGACCAATTTATTTTGAGTGTGCATGGCGTCAATTACAAAAATTGTTTCAATATAAGAAAAGGCGAAGGAGTTGATATCAAAGAGAAATAAATGGTAATTTTGCTATATAATTCCTTTTCAATTCCTCCCTTACAATTCCTTGAAATAAAGCATTGTTATAATATTCATTAGTTATTGGATTTGTAATTTGTGCAATATTGATCGCTTATACAGTTTGGTAGCTTTTAAATAGTCATTATTTTAGGTTGAAATCCAAAATAGATGTAAAGTTTTTGTAAAAAGTATAATTATTATGATGTGTTAGAAAATTTGAGCCGATGGAGTATGTGTTTTATGTCTAAGCATCATAAAAAAATTTAACACTCATAGAAAAGGTAGTAAGACAGGGAAATTTTTTAGTGGAAAACCCTAAAGCACGGTCCTTGCCTAGTTGAAAAATTCACAATGAAAGAAGCGATACAAGAATCCTCCTTTCTTCACTATTGAAGAAGTAGGGGATTAAACAGATGTGTCATTTTTCTTGAGAGAGATTATAGAAATTAAGTTTCGACAAATGGACAACAACCAACAACAAGGCTTAATTTTCCCAATAGGCATTATAGAAAGTAAGTGTCTACATGTAGACAATTATAACCAATAGCAGGATTATATGTTGTTAAGACTCTAAAGATGGGGACAATTACTAACAATAATTTTTTGCATTGATGGTGGTTATTGGCGGTCATCAGTGGCGATAGCTAGAAAATGCAAAAGAGATTTCTAGTTCTCTTTTTTCTTCCTCCCCTCTCATGTCAAGAATGGGCTCTATTTATGGGCTCTTTGGATAAGCATTTTGATATTTTGAATCATAATCCAAAACACTCCTTCATACAATCCATATTAATTTTCTTGATAAAAAAGTATTATTTCAGCATTTAAGTGCCTTATTGATATTAGAACTGGATGATCTTGGGCTCATTGGTTTCTTCTAATCGAGCCATTTGATTAATTATAAGCATGTCAAATTTGGAGTTCTTTGATCATCAAATTAATATTTTAAGTTTTTAATCATAAGTCAAGTGTTTTATTTGGGCTCATATTGGATAACCTTTGATACTGTTGGGTTTGCCTCTTTGAGACATTCAGTTTGACTAAGAATTTGCTGAAATTAGAAATTATATGTTTTTGAATTTAACTCTAAAAGTTTCTAATTCCCATTTTTCCTTGAGATTCATGCCAAATCAAATTTTTTTTCCTTGAGATTTGTGCAAAATCAGGTGAATTTTTTTGTAGATATATCATTTGCCCCTTATTCTTGAATGTAAACCTTATTGAATCTAAAATTTTTTTTCGGTTCTCCAAAAAAATTTATGAGATAAAATTATAATTTCATAAATATTATGAGAATCAATTACTCCTTGGACATTAGAATGGACCTCTTCTTGGGACCACAAACCAAATGAAACCAATAAAATTTTAGTTATAATAATCTAGCATAAAGTCAGTGCGAGCTGATTGGAGCAAACATTATAGTACAATTTTCTCTAAAATTTTATAAAGGCTCTATTGAACTTTGAGAAGTGTCAAAATTGAGTTTAAATTATCAAAATATTATCTTGGGGGGCCCAAAATATGTTAGAATATGCTAGTTTTGGCCTGAAATGGGACCCCGAACTAGACCAAACTTGTTCGGCCGGCCGGCTAGTTAGCCACATGCTATTGCCAACAGTGCTGGTAGCCTACCCAAGTGTTTCTACAAGGGTAATGCTCGCGAAAGGTGCATTTTGATGACACCCCTCTATTTTTTAGTTTTTTAAAAGAATGATTTTTTTTAAATGGTTTTTTTTTATTTTTGAAAGGCAAGTTTTTTTTTTAGAAAGACTTTTTTTAAAAGGTTTTTCTTTTGAAAGTCAGAGTTTTTTTTTTTTTTTTGAATGAGAGATTTTTTTTTTTACTTAAAGTTGTGTCACATAACTCTCGTTTAAAGTCATGTAACTCTTTCATTTGTATCACCTAACTTTTATGTTTAATGTCATGTAACTCTCTTCCTTAAAGTTACATAACTCTATCATTTAAAACTATGTAACTCTCTTCATCTCTCTTCATGTTTTAATATTCTTTCATGGAAGGAGTTTGCACCACTTCTCTATTCAAATATTTTGTTAGCCCCTTTCTTTACCATTTCTTCTCACATGAGAGGTATTCCACTATTTTGAATATGTGGTACCCCCTTTCAAGCTCTAGGGCCCCTCTATATAGAGAATAAGTTGCTCCCCCCACCCCCCGCTTTCTTCTCAAATTTTTCTCACAAAAGGGACATTCCACTATCAAAATAGACAGTATCTCCTTTCATGCTCCTTTGCCCTTCTCTGAGAGAATAAGTTGCTCATGTCCCCCCTCTTTCTTCATTTATTCTCATATGAGAGGCATTCTATTTTATTGAATATGTGGTATCCCTATTCAAGCTTCAGTGCCCCTCTCTATAGATAATAAGTTGCTCTTACCCCTATTTTTTCTCCATTCTTCTCACACAAGATGTATTTCACTTCCTTGAATAGCAGTATCCCTTTTCAAGCTCTAGTACCCCTCTTTGTAGAGAACAAGTTATAATGACTAATTTGATAACCTGGATGAGTGCTCATTCTCCTCTCAAAATACATATAAGAAAAGAAGATTGACTGCCTCATATATAAAATAACGATCCAAGGAGACCTTATAAGATAATAAGGGTTAACGACATGATGTCTACAATTACTGGCAATTTATTAATCTTTATCTTGAAGAAATTTAATTAACTTCATTTTAAGAAAATTTTCATCATATTTTGAAGTTCCAAAATTTTTCTCAATATGGAGGTAATCATTATAAAAAATTATAGTAGTGTTGGATGTTGAAATGATATTGCTGAAAGTAATTCAATTCATAAAGTTTTATCTTCAGCTCTTTGCATCGCCTTTTTAAATGAAAAAGACCATAAGTTGGAATATCTAATATAGAATTTTGAAATTCATTACACTTATATTATGTAAATCTCGTAACCTTGTATATAACTTTAAGATACTTGTTTGAACTTGACTAATGTTTGCTTTCAATATATTGGAAGTAATGAATGCTTCATTTTTATATATGAATAACTTTGATTTGTGAACTTTTACATAGATGAAACTAAATTCTTTATGCATCTTTGAGATATTCTTTAAGATATTATCCCCCAATTAGAATAATTAGATTATGTAAATTTATTTCTTCTAAGCTTTAGCTTTATAAGATTTTGATGAACCAAAAATATATATTTCTTCTAAGTCTTTTAACGTTCTAAGACTTTTATGTACCTATACCTTTTAATACTTTTAGCCTTTTTGATTTACCTATACGTTATAAGATTTAAGCCTTCTCTGGTTTTTGAATAATCCTAGACCTTATGAGACTTGTGCCTTCTAAGACTTTAAGTGTATATATACCTTTTGAATCTTTTTCCTTGCAATATTTTACATATACATATTTCTTTCGAGGTTTTTACCTTTAAAGGTTTTAAAATAATCCTGAAATTTTAGGCATTTACCTTCTAAGATTTTTGAATGAGTGGAGACCATGTCAAACACTTTCCTTAATAAAGTCTTTCTAATGACAATCTTATCCACTACTAGCTTTCCTCTGAGACTACCTTATGGGCATGCTTTCTGAGGGTTATGAGTGCAGACTCTATCTTCCTCTTACCCTCACGAGGTCTTTCAAGTGAGGATCATGTCAACTACTATCTTCTTATCAAGGCTACCTCATGGGCCCGCCTTTTTGAGTTTTTATTATATGGAATATTATTTATATAAAATTTCTTTAATAATTCAAATAAAAACTTACTTGAAAGATACATAAGTTGAAAGTTTTGAAGACCTTAAATTCTTTGAGTAATTTTAATATGATGGCATTTCTAGTCAATAATGCCAACAATTTCTTTGGCACAACAGTTCTAGCTTCTTTATTCAAAGGCTAATAATCTGCAAGTTGCTCTTACAAATAATGACTTAAATGTCCTTACCGTATCATACACTCAATCTTATCCTTCAATTGAAAGTATTTCTCATTTCAATGTCCTTTTAAATGATGGAAGTTATGATATTAAGACTGCTCTTTGCTATTTGAATTTCTTAGGGACTTTGACCACTTAAGATGTTCAAACTTTTGAATCTCCAACAAAATATTATCCCTTGATATATTTAAAGGGGTGTAGTTAAGTGACTCTGAATGAATTTTATGAGGTTGGTCTTTTAACTTATCATGTTTTGTTCTTTGCATATGTTGATCAAATTCTTGTGAGTTCTTATGTTTGGCGGAGGAATGCGCAGACAACTTTCAATGAGAATTGATACGTGCATTAACAATTATTTGAGATTCTACTAGAAGAATTAGATTAGCATATGAGAAAACTATCTCTCACATCAATGAGGAGTAGAATTGTCCAGGGTGGAGATATCCAAAATAAAACCATCTTTGTAATTCTTGTTCTACTCTTGGAAGTTGATGTGCATCAGAAGAAATATAATAAATCACTCTTTAGTGTTTTTCCATCATTTTAATGAATCCCAGAAAGACGAGAGGAGTCCTTCACAATTATTCAATTGGCAATGTATTGTTAATTCCGGCATGGTTGGTGAAGTTGTAGATAATATATTAGAGAGGGAGGGAGAGTTAAATCAAGTGAGTGCTTGATCTTTAAGTGTAGCAGAAAAGAACTAACGAAGAAGTGCATCAGAATCTTATTAGATATGTATGATGATCCTATATGATCAATAAGTTCATAAGGATCAGAGGATCCAACATATGTATCAATAATAGGTACTTTGAATATGACTGGAATAGTATGTTAGAGAATTTCATTTGTTAAGGGTGAAAGCTCTTGGAAGCTATGTGAAAGAGTAAATTGACTCCATTTTCTCGAAGGAAATTTTTACTAAATAAGACATCGTAGTATATATCTATTAACATCCTGAGAAACATCAATAAAATGATGTTGATTTAAGTCCACAACTAGTGGAGGGTTATTGGTTGGTTGAATAATATGGGGAGGATGTGTTGAATTAGTTGTGTTGCAGAGAACTTGATAAGCTTATGGGAAAGGTGTTCCCCTGATTGTCATTATCTCTAAAAAGTTGTTAATATTGTAGAGAGAGAACTCTATCATATTGTGATGGTGCCCTTTCACTACAAGAAAACTACCAATCTTTGGCAAACTTCTCCACAGAAAATCGACCTTTTTTTGTTGGAGATTAACCTTTTTGATGGATTTTCGATAATTTTTTTTTGCAGGTGAAATGTGAGTCAAAAAATAGTTTCCGGCAAAAATATTTTGTTTGAACTTGACGGCAGAAGAAGTTATGGGGGTTCTCGAGCAAGGGATTTGTGGCGTGGCATGGCGTGCTCAGCCTAGATGATTTGCATGCCTTCCTGTTCTCTCCATCTTCCCCATGTTGGAGGAGAAAAAAAGTGAAATGTGAGAGAGGAACTGGTTTGGAAAAAGGGCCCTTTCAGACGAAATTTTTGACAGATTTTTTTCATTGGATATTAAGAAATTTTTCGTCAAAAATCCACTGGAAATTTCATTGGGTATGATACTTGCCAATGGAAGTTTTTGCAAAAAATTTCAATGATGGTAAATCAAAATAACGATGGAACTAAGAAGATGTTAGGGCTTACGAGCAGGTCTTGTCCCTTTAGATTTGGCATATATGTATAATATTGACAGTACTAAAAACATTAGAAATTCATAGTATTTTGTGTTGGCAGTGTAAAAATAACTACTATAATCCATTTAGGTTGTAGATTAAACTGTTGTTTTTAGCACCAAATTAAACCATTGATATTAGTGGCCTTTAAAATGGCCACCGAATTAAATAACATATTAGCTCTAGTACATCTACCATTCGTGCATTAGGTTTTGTGGTTGGTTCTAGTGACCTATTAAGCTTTTGCTCATTATGTGGTTTATATGATTTCAAGGAAGGGAAGAAAGGGAAAGAAAATTTAATGAAAAAGTTACTTGCGCAGTTTATATAATGAGCAAGTAACTTTTTCATTAAATTTTCTTTCCCTTTCTTCGCATCCTTGAAATCATATAAACCACATAATGAGCAAAAGCTTAATAGGCCACTAGAACCAACCTAGCTCTCGAATGTAATTAGAAAATTTAAAAATAGTAAATTCTTTCAAATTAGACCACAAGGATTGATAGTTGTAGAACTATAAGTCAAGCACCTTGGCACTATACTATTATATCCTATAAATAAGATCAACTCGTTTGTGCCTTCATGCTCACCTGACAAGAGTAAGACCATAGTCTATTTACGAACCCAATTGAGCTAACACATCAAGCTTAATTCGAATTAATTAGAATTTGGTTGAGCTTGTATACAATAAAGCAAGATCATATTCGAATCCAAATATATTTATTTGAGCTATGGGCTTCTGGATTTTTAGGTCTTGGCTTCTAGCCGGCCACTTTTGCTTTTCTTATATATCTCGGTTAGGATCTTTGGCTCTTTAGGTTTTCTTTTATTTTGCTTGTAGGTCATCGAGCCTTAGTGAGTTATTGATCCTTTTTAGCCTCTTAGGTTGGGAATGTTTTTTTTTAAATGAAATTCTGAAAGTTAATGTAAATTTACTCATTTAAAAATTTAATTCTGTCACTAACACAGATGATATGGATATGCTAAGACATATTTTTTTAATAATTAAATTATTCTGCTGAGACATAACATCCAACTCCAACTGTTATTTATTAATCTGCTCAGACATAGCTTTTGAATGTTGTTTTTATTTGATCTAATTTGAATATGAACGGCATTATTGATTTGGAATGGGAAGAGAAGGCATCCTTATGGAAGGCTTATGGAAGGCGGTTCCACAGTTCCATTCTTTGCACAGTTGGAGCTGAATGTTATGTCTCAGCAGAATAATTTACTAATTAATTAATAAAAAAAGATGTCTGAGCAGAATATTTTAATTCCATCACTAACTCAGCGGATATGGATATGCATTTATGGCATAAATCCTTATTATTTATTTCATATCCCAAAATGCATATACAATAATTCAATTAACATGAAATCTATATAAAAAAATAAACAATTGGATTATAAAGCATCTCAAATTAAAATTTGTTATCCTAGCAAACTTATCTTTATCAACTCTATTTAATTGGGCCCTTTTCTTTCCTTGAGACATGAAGCATCAACACAGTGAGTATTTAACTCAATAGGTATATATAACTTCTATTACAGAAATCAATATCCATAATTATATATGTTCCATATGTTAAAGGTTTAAAATAGAAATTGAAAATACATAAAGTATCAGGTTGAGAGAAATATGCCAAACATTTCTTTATATATATATATATATGCATTTACTTGTAGTTGCATAGACTTATCAGAGTACATTGATTTTCAGAGTAGAACAAAGTTTTATTTTTGTTTAGTTACAGCTTTCAAATGTTTTTCGATATGATTATTTTGAGTATTTATTTGAGATTTTCCACTAGGTGATTTTAATATAAGTAATTATTATTAATTCAAAAATTCATTTTGACAGTTATAAATTGCTCTTTATAGTTTAGTTAAAGCTTTAAAATGTTGTTCTATACAATCTTTGAAAATATGATAGAATTTTAAAAACTATAATTTTGGTCAATTGTAAAACACCGGGTAAGAAATTATTTTGATAGCCATTAAAATATTTTTGTAGAATTATATAATAACATTGTAATCTCTTCAGTAGTGTAAAATGCACCTTATTTTTTAGTATATGTGTTTAAAATATCTAAATTATGTGAAAATAAATTCTGTTGGTGGAGAGAAGAGAATCTATTGGTAGCGAGAAAAGATTCTGTTGGCAGAGAGAATGGATTCTGTTATTTGTTATATTTGTTGGAAGCTCTAAAGCTTGAGGGCTATTCTGATATTTAATAAGAAGGCGTTCTTATAAATGAGAAGATATTCTATTTGCGGCTAGAAGGGGATTTTTTTATATATTATATATTAAAAGTTGGGACATGAGGGCCATTCTTATATTTACTATGAGGTGTTTGTTTATTTTTTAATCAATTTCAATATGGTTTAATAGTTATTAAAATGCTTATCTCAATTTAGTATCAATGTCTGCTTTAGTTTCAGCTTTCGTACAATACTTTATTATTTTAGCATTTTTATCTCGTTTGGTTTAAGCTATTGATTCTAATTTTAGGATATCGTTGCCTATTGAGCAGTGTTAAATCACTCCTATTTTTTGCTTCCTTTTTTTATTCTAATTTTCTCTTTTTGTATCCTAATTGTTTAAATTAATCTAAGTTCTCTAAACATGGGTCCTTAATTTTTGTCCTTAAAGTGTCACTAAGTTAAGTGGGCTTGAATCGATGTTCCATTAACCCTTGACATACATGAAAGAGATACAATCACATCAATCAATTCTTAGATCTAGGAGAGCCTAAGCTAAGTGATGTGTGCATCCTACACAAGCAAATCAAAATAATACTTAATTAATTGAAAGATTAATCAATGAATAATTAACAAAATAATTATCCATTGATTAATCACTACTCCCCATCAATGCTATTCAATCAAGCTTAATCAATGCTTAAAAATTCGAAGAGATCTCTCAACACGTGGAAATTTAAATATATATAATTTTAAAATATATTTATATATATTTTAAACCTATACATAAAAATATAAGTTTAAAATAAAATAATTAAAAATATCATCAAAATGATTTTAAAATGTTAATGAGAGATCCTCTGATTATTTAAGAAAATAATTTAAATTAAAATTTAAAATTTTAAAATATTTAATATAATATTAATTAAATATTAAAATATACAAATAATTAAAATCATTTAAAATAAATTAAGTTTTAAATTTTAAAATTAATTATAAATTAAAGTAATTAAAATTTTTAAAAATTTTGATATATTATTTGTATTTTTAGAATTAATATGAATTTTAAAGTTTTTAATTAATTAGAGTATTTAAATTAAATTAATATTTAAAATGATTCTGAAATTAAATTAAACTGGTTCTTAAAAGTTTTTGAAATTTAATATTATTTAAAATAATTTTATTTGAATTTTCAAAATTATTTGATTTTAATTTCAATTAAATAGTAATTATAATTAAATATTTAATTAATTAAAGATAATATAAATATAAAGTATATTTTAAATTAATTTAATTTCAAATAAAAATTAAAAAAATAAAATAAAATAGTTAGTTAAATAGACACGCTTCGATCGTAGACCGCGTTACGTGGTGTACTAATCCAAACATTTATGGATTTGTCCTTTAATTTCGTGCAATCAAGATTAACAGCTCAGATCAAGCCCGACTACATGTAGAATTGTGAGATCAGTCCAACGTTTATGTAGAACCGCGAATTAGTCGAATCTGAACTATTGATCATAAGATCAATGGTTCGGTTTCTACGTAATATAAGTGTTACGTAAACCAAACCCTAATTAAGTAAAATGGCTCATTCTTAAGAACTGCTCAATGAAATTTAACAAAATTTTAAACAAAGATTAAACTAGTGAAGGCATTTATGGGGGATCAATTTAAAAGCTTAAAATGTGCATTTTGAAAACCTATTTAAACACAAGTGTCCTAAGCTAGGGTTTAAGATTTTACCCATGTGAATGGATGGTTTGACCTATTTAATGGCTTATTGCATTTGTAGACTATCCACGCTCTATTTTGTAGAAGAAAGCACCGTCCGAAAAATTTGGATCTAAGGGAAGCTGAGTTGGATGGATTTTAGCCTTAGCTCATCAAAAATCTCGCCATCGATGGGGTTTGAGAGGTGGATTTCTACTGTAGAAAGGCATAGAGAGATCTGGAGTGCTCAAATGAATTGAGTAAGAGCTTTGGGTGGGCTTGAATGGTGAGAAAATGGAAAGAATAAAATGAGGCTTGGTTTCAACCTTTTTCCCTATTCAAAAGCTTCAGGCCATTATGGATAGCCCTTATCTATTTGAAGATTCCCTTGATGCTTGCCATTTATCCCAGGGTAGGTGGGAGGCATAGGAATCAAAAGGACTAAAGGACATGATATGGAAAGTTGACTTATCCTTTGGAGCACATGGGGAATCATTAGGCCTTTCCTAGACCTAATCCATGGCTTAATCCTAGCTTAAGAGCATCCTAGAGAATCCCTAAGGCTACTGGAATGATTTTAATTAGAGTGGATTAGCTTTAGGGAGTGATTTGGCCAATTTAGAGGATTTTTTTACCACCCATTGATTGTTTGACCAGCCAATGGGTCCATGGGTGTTGAGGTGGCAGCCAAGTGGCCTCAAGAGCTGGTATAAATTGAGTGTCATGTGTTGGAGAAGGTTTGATGCTTATGGGTTAAAGAAAGAGCACAAAAGTGAGGTTTTGACCATAAGTATTAGGTTGACTTTGGTCAACCTTGCTTAGATTTGATTAGCTCATTGATAAGGCATCCCTAGGCTATGGTTAAGAATTGATTTGAAGCTTAATAAAGGAAAAATGGTTTAATTTATTGTAGCTTGATTATGGTTAAGTGTTTAATCATGATTGAGGTTTGACTAAGTAAAACTCACATGATTTGGCTTAAGAAGGTTTAGAAGAAGTTAAGGTCATGTATTTGAAAGGTTTTGAAGGCTATGAAGGTTTAGATTAGACATCTTAAATTATTTGACCCAAATGGATCAAGCTTGACCAAACTTAGATTTAGTTGACTTGGTCAATTATTATCTGGGTCAATGAGTCCAATCAAATCTAAATCATAAGGGGAATTGATCAGAGAAGTTGGAAGGAGTTTTGAATGAATTTGAGGCTTGATTCAAAGTGAAAATATTAAGGGTTGATTTGGTCAACCTAGGTTAACTTGGTCAACAAAGTTATCTCAGGATCTAGGTCTAGGCTCAATAAGTTTGAAATGATATTTGAGGTCTGTTGGGAGTGGTCCCAAGTTCTAGATAGTTCAAATTGGTCAAAATGATCTTCTAGATCCTTAAGGGCATGTTTGGTCAACTTGGGTTGGCTTTATCAACCTGGTTGACCCAGGGTCTGGGTTTGGATGCAACAGTTTTGTTTCAAGTTTGAGGCTGGATGGGACTAATTTCAGGTGTTGAGAAAGCCATTTGGGTTGAAATGACTATTCAAGCCCTTGGGGCATTTTGGTCACTTCGACCCCTAGTTCATTTTGACCCCTGGTCAATTGGGGGTCAAAGTGGCTCTAACAAATGTTGTTTAATACTTAATAAGTCAAAATTAGGGATCTAGAAGTGATCAATGGGTTTAGAGAATGCTCCAAGTTTAGGATCCACTGGGTGGTAGGTCCAGTGGCATAGGATATAAATATCTGAAGGTTTTATAACCATTGGATTTTAGACCAATTTGTAGGGTTAGAGGTCTTAGAATGAGCACAAATTTGGAGGATTGCCTCTAGAGACATGCCCCATTAATATGAAATTGATAGACTTTAAATCACAAGTCATCTGACTTGGGTTTTAAGTGGTTGAAAAATCCTTCGAAATGGCTTTCAAGACTGGGCCTTTGAACATTGGATTATGGTTTGGATTTCTAGATTTGATCTAGAATTTTGGTTTGGCTGCTTGAATTTGAATTACCCTCATCACTTATAATCATATATGTGATTATGAACAATTGTATAGGATTGAAGTTTGATCTGGGACAAGTTCAGGGTTTGAAGTCTAGATTTGATTGGAGTTTGAATTGAATTGAGATCTAGATTGGCTTGAGGTTAGGATTGACTTGAAGTTTGGATTTATCTAAGATCTAAATTAGTCCTAGGGCTTAGAGTCTGGAAGAATCCTAGGATCTAGAATTTGGGAGGATTTTAGAGACTAAGAAGTCCTAGGGTTTGGGGTCTAGAAGAATCTTAGGACTTAGATATATCCTAAGGTCTAGATTGGTCTGGAGGAATCATATGGTCTAGATGGATCCTAGGGCCTTAATTTTAGAAGAATCTTAGGGTCTAGAAAGATCTTAGGGTTTTTGTGAATCTGGGATCTGGATTGGTCTATGTGACCTCATATTAAAATGAGGTCAACATTACCTCTAATCCATTCTTTGAAATCTTATGCCCTAAGATAATGCCTTTAGTTTTCAGGAATTGACACTTCTCCCAATTTAATACTAAATTTATTTCTACTCATTTTTTTAAAATAGAGGTTTAATGTTCGAGACAAGAATCAAATGTAGTGCCAAATATAAAGAAGTTATCAATGAAAATTTAAATACCTTACTCAATTAAGTTTCAAAAGATTAACATCATACATCTTTGAAAAGTTGCAGGAGTGTTACGAAGATTGAAATGCATTCTCCTAAAAAGAAGATCCATAAGGACTAATAATGCTAGCCTTATCTTGATCCTCAAGTGCAATAAGGATTTGATGATATCTAAAATATTATTCTAGAAAATAATAAAATAGATGCACCGCCAATCCATCTATCATTTTATCAAGAAAAGGCAAGGTAAAATGTGTTGACGTCATTCTTGTCTTAAGGTTGACAATACTCAAATTCAAGCCAAATTCAATTTCTTTCAAGTACTGGGCACCTAGTGACCACCACTCGATTTCCTTTATCCAATCATCTATGATCACCTAATTGATTATCATTAATGTGGAAGAATCAAATTCAATCAATCAAATTTAAAACTACATTCAAATCCAAAATTCCAGACCATAATTTAAGGTTAAAAGACGATATCCTATAACCATTTTTTGTTTGATTTTTCAATTACCTAAAAGCCCAGTCAAATGATCCCCAATTCTTGATATATAAATTGAATATTTATTAGGCATGTCCATAGGGCAATCCTCCAAATTTGAGGCCAATCTGAGACCTCTAATCCTAGAAACTTTATTGAAATCCAAAGGCCACAAAATCTTCAAATATTTACAGTCTATCCCACTAAAGCTTCCATCTTGTGAAATTTGATCTTAGGGACCTACCCAAAAACCTTAATCATGTCCATAGACATTTTTTTGAAATGTTAAACAAAACTGTATTTTGGTAGACCCTAGTTTACTTAGAGTTTAGGGGCCCAAATGACCAAATAGCCCCTTAAGGGATTGAAACATTCATTTCAATTCAAATGACTTTTTATTGGCTTGAGAACACCTCCATTGGACTCTAATCATCAAACAAAAATTTTTAGACCCAAACCAACCTAGGGGTTAACTTGGTTGAACAAATCAGTCATACACATACAAAGGCCAAAATCAATGCTCCAATCAATTTCAAACCAATTAACCTCTCAAAATCATTCAATTAGACATTGTAAAAATATGAAACGTTATTCTGCTTAGACATAACATCTAACTCCAACTGTTTAATGCTTCCCTAAGCCAAATCCCCCTTCATTTGGCTTTGTCAACCGAATTGGAAGGCTCAAAACCAACCACATTTCCATGCTTTTGACCAAAACTCCAATGTCATTGCTCCAAGTACTTGGATACTCACTCAAGAAGCCAAATACACTCCCTTAAATGCCACCTCAGCTCCATTATTTGGTCTGACCAGTCAGATGGACAACAAATATTTAAAAAGGCTTGAAATGGTCAACTTTCAACACCAAAATCATTTTGATTCAAAACCTCTAGGAAATTTTCTTTTCTACATTGTACATCAGCCCTAAAACATGTCTATAACCACCTATAATCCATCTTTTAACAAAGCCATTCCTTGGTTTAGCTTAAAAGGGAAAAAGGGTGTGGTCACCCTAACCCATGGACCAAGAGACATCACACTCTCCCCCTGCCCTCTCCCCTAGCTTCTAACATTGTTGGGACACTTGGCATGCATCCAAGGTTTGCCCCGACACAATTGAAGCCATTTAATCCAAAGCATGAGGTTAAGTGGGAAAAAGTTGACCTACGGGCCTTATTCACTCAGGCATTCTCTTATAGTTGCCTCCAACTCCCAAAACTACTCCCTTAGCTCCTACAACAACTTCCATAGCTATTCCAAGCATTTCCCTACCAACTCCCACCCTCAAAACAACATTTTAGTTAATAGAGAGGGTTCTAGTGAGAGAAAGGGGTGTTTTGAACACAACTTTCAATTTAGCCACAACCAGCTTGGGGCGTCTTCTACAAAGTTGGAGAGGACTTCACCAAGGGTTAAAGGAGTCCAAGGTCATCAAAATTCATCCACTAGTTGGTGAGATATATTCACTTTTAATTTAAAAATCAATTTCATTTCTCAAAATCTATAATGCATGTAGTTTCTAAACTTCAGACATTGGAATATTAAGTTATAATAAGCTTGTGTTTCAAATTTCATAGAATTTAAACTAGTATTTTGAAAGTTATAAGTATTTGAATTAGTTGGACATAATGTAAATTCCAAGCAATCTCATTTTCATTAAACTCATGGAATAATAAAAAAATAAGAGAGGAATATCACCAAAAAGCATCAAGTGTCTCCTTTACACTCCTTCTCCCTAAACTTATAAAATTTCTTCAAGAAATATTGGCTAAACACTCTAAATGATTATATCTTATACTTTCATATACTCTCTTAGATTTTACTCTAAGAGAGATATAGAGAAGTACTTTAAAAGGAAGTAATAAATTTTACTTAAGTTATTAAACTCTCCTACAAATAGAAAATCACAATTATTTATAGGATAACATAAAAATGCATATGACACTATGATGCTTAAAAAGGTTGCATCGTGGTACCCTTAAATTGAACTAATGCCTTGGCACTGAAACTTTTGCATTGTTATGGCGCTTGCTGATATCAATCAATTACTTAGTGATAGACGTGTCTCTTCAATGTGAGAATTTAAAGTTTAATTCAAGTCATCAGACCAACTTGAACTGCCCAAGGCACACCAAGAGGTGGGGTTGAATTAGTGTTTTAAAAAATTTCTTATTTCAAAAAAAAAATTCTTTTTAAAATGATGTTTGAAAAAAATTACAAGCATAAGTAAATATCTAAAACAAGTTGAAATTTATATGTTTTGGATTGAACATAAATTTTTTTTTCTTCTAGATTTTCAAATTTTTTGTTTTGATTTTCTTTTACTTACATAAAATAATCCTAAGCTATCATAATGATATCACACATATTTTAAGAAAATAATATCCAAGAAATAAAAAACCAAGAAATAAAAGTGCAAAATAAAAGGAACTAGTACACCAAAAATTTTATAATGGTTTGGTAAAACATTGACCTACATCCACTCCATGGAGTCCTCTATGGCAATTACATGAATCTTTAGTGAATCTCCTTTAGCTCCCACAATATTACGTAGAAGCCTTTACAAAATCATGCTTACCTTTCACGGTTTGGCTAAGAACCAATACCTTTCCATCTTCCTCATGAGGCAGAGAACCTGAAATCTTTTCACCCTCTTGGTGAGGCAGAGAATATGGAATATTCTTCGCCATCCTGGCTAGGCAGAGAACTCGGCGATCTTCAACCTTGAAGACTTTCTCCTTGGGGTAAGCTAAATGGTCAATGATGACACTTGGAGGAACCAAGGTAGAAGCTTGCTAAGAGAAACTGTGTGAATCCCCTTACACTACCTCTCCCTCTCACACAACTTCTCCTTTTCCCTCTCCAAACTCCACGACCTCTCAAGTACTCTTAAAGAAATATCTCAATAGTCAAAGACTTTCACAAAGTATATTAGAGAGCTTTAATATGAGACTTAAAAATCCTAAATTTTAAATTCAACTATTTATGATTACATAGTATGATCTAGGTTCATACAATCTGATTAGGTTAAAACCATATTTCATCGAGTATGGCAAAAATAGTTATAGTACAATCTACTCAAATTTTTTATATTGATTTTGTAGTATGACCATTGAATCATACAGTACAATTAATTCATTCATTTTAAGATCATATAAAATGACCTCAAGGATGATAAAAAATTGTCTCAACCAATCATCCAGTTGATATACATCGTACAATACAATTAGTTCAAAAATTAATATTTCATCCAAGACAATCCCCGGGACAAACATAATTTGTCCATGACAATTGTCCAGTACGATCAACATCATATTATATGATTGTCTGTATTCATTAAACCTTATTTTAATTAACTAATCATGATAATTAATTTATATAAATTTTTAAATATCATACTATACAAATTAGTTCCTAATTAGCCCCTTAACTTACGTATGGTAAGATATGCCTAAAAATGTAATTAATATTTTAGACTCTTTTTAGTTTGTATCTAATGCAATGCATGATAATTGACTCGAATGCAAAAAATGAATATGAAGCAGTTTTAAAATTAGGCTTAGAAAATAGGTTTTTTCCCTAGAGATTGCACAACTTCCCCTTGACAGAACTGCACCCTCATAGGTCAAGTGGTCTGCCAGAACCCACAGGCGGGGAGGTGCCTAACAAGGAAGAGAAAGTATTAATATGCTTATGCTGACTCTCGGCGGTCCTGAGCTTACTTCTTAGATCGTTAGAGTTACTATGTGAGCCTAAATTTTTTTTTTAAAATTACAAGTAGAAGAATTTTAAGCGTACCCTTACAAAAAAAAGCACTCTGATTCGTATCCAAGCTAAAACAAAACACGACATGCAAGGGCACTAAAAAAAGCTACTGCACAAACAAAGTAAACAAACAAATTAAATAATCCAAAATTATAATATCCAATGTCCAATGTCCATATTACACCCAGAATTTGCAGAAAAGTAAAGTGGCTGGGCACCACTGACAACAAACCCGGATTCTAATCCTAAGAATGACGCAAGTGATTTTTGAACTGGGATATACTGTTCCTTGAATCTTTATTTCTTCATCTTCTTTCTTCAATCTTCTCGTTCTGTCTTTTCTTCTTCTACGAACTTTTCGGGTCCGCCGGGTTCTGGATATCCAAATGAAAAGAAACTCATCCCTAAGAGGAGTATTTTCTTTTCTATTTGGATATTGAATCATCCTAATTTGGCTTTCCAAATAAAAGAGAATAATCCTTTAAGGCATATTCTCTTTTCTTTGAATTCCAAATTGGATGTGATATCCCATTTTCAAAATCATTTTCACAATTTATAATACTTTCCAAACACATTTACATTTACATTACATTTCACAGAAAGAAAAAGAAAAATCTAGACCACCTGCAGGGTTATCCTAAGTAGTTTATATAAAAATCATCCCAAGCAGTTATATATTCGCATTTAAATTAAATCAATTAGCCATACTTTGCCACACTCTTTTTATTTGGGGGCTAAGCAACTGGAGCACCTGTAGCATTTATATAAAATTTTTGATTAATTAGCCCCCTTTTCATCTGCCCTGCATGAGTGTGGCCACCAGCAGAAAATTTCATGAATAACCATATCGCTCCTAACCTAGGGGTACTCTAATCGTCAAACAAATCACATTACAGAGAACAGTAAAATTAAATAAATAAACATACCAGTAATTTTACAACCAACATGCAGTGAAAACCGAGAAAGCATGTCACAGTGCAGTAAGGAAATAAACACCGGCCAAACCTAAAGCTAAAGTCGGTTGTCCTAACAAACAAATCTAAGTGTGTACAATAAGCTGTGAGGTTTTGATATATCCTAAGTCAATTATTGACTAAAGTTTTCTAATTGATTGAATTTTAATTTAAAAATATTCACTAATCCTAAGGTGAGATGTCACTAAGTTTTCAATATTTTATGTTTCTATCTTGAAGTGTGCATGCATCCTAAATCTAAGTTTTCTAAGACCCAATCCTTAATTTTTATCCTTAAGTGTCACTACTGTTGTATGGGATGAAAAATTTGTTATTACTAACCCTTAGGATTTTGCGCATGTGTAAAAGGAGTTTGGGGATCTAAAATATAACAAAAATAATACTAATAAAATTGAAGTTACTACAAGGACTTAAAGGATAAGGGTTCGCACAAACCACATCAAAGGGCCCCTAAAGGTTTTCTAAGTTTAGAATACTCACAGTCACCGGGGGCTACGATCCGGTGGTTTTGCCCGCAGCACCTCTACCCGGTTGGATAGAGGCGACTGACACCTTTAGTCCCTTGTTCTTTTGTCTACTCGACCGATACAATTCCTCGTAGTTTATATCAATAAAGAAAAGAAAACAGAGAAAATAGAGATTAGAAAGCACATTTAATATTTAATAATAAAATAATTGAAATTCACTGAAAATAGAAGACGTACCTTTCTTCGGGCTTGAACACTGGCTTTGTTGATTGCACTTTTGGAACCTTTACTTTGTAAGCATATTGTATACCTTTCCAATATTTACTTCCACTCTTCTAAACTTATTCAATTTTCACAAAATAAACAATTTACCTCTCACACTTGTACACTTCTCTTTTACCAAAATCATACTCTACATTTCCCTTTATCAAAATACTTTTAAACATTTCAAATTTCAATGCACCTTTTGTGGACCTCCGAAAGAGCACCGCGCGAACGGGTCGATTGGAAGGGCAGATTGGATCGTGCATACGACTGACCATTGGGGATAGAGGCTGTCGCCAACACACCCCGATGGGTAGTAATATACATAACCAAATCACGGGTTTCCCCCATCCGATATGAGAGATCGAATGGGGTTTAGTAGATGTGGGATCAAGTTTCCCACGGGCGCAAGCCCCCGTGGTTAATTACATCCCAGACCGGAGCCTGAGAAAACTCTCGATTAAGGATCATACATTATCCTCTCCTAAAGTGGGATTGGCACATGGGTATAGACTAGGAAATCCTATCCAAGAGGAAGAAGGGTCCGAAGGGGTGAATCAAACATACATGGCTCATACCAGCATTCGGAGGCTCTAGGGTACTAAATAGAAACTGGAGAAAATCAAAGTCAGGCATCCGATCACATGCGTGAGAGAAAAGATGGAAGTGGCGTCATCCTGTGACGCAGATAAGTAGGATTTAGGGTCCCTGAAAAGAAGGAACCTACCCACTATTTTAGGCTTACTACGATACCGAATGTAGTAGCCCCGAATCCTAAATCTAGATTGGACTTAGTGTTCGACACACACTAAGACCAGTGTCCTAGCTAATGCAATGCAAAACCTGGACTTACCCCGGCCTGGATGGGGGAGCCAGCTAACCACCTAATCGATTCAAAACCATGTTGTCCAGTCAATTATGAAAGATGGGTGGGAGGTATAGCTTCTGGAAATAGGACCGACATCTAGAGAATTTCCTAAGTGGTCCTAGACTTATGTGGGTCAGATGCTCCTAGCTAATGCAATTAAATTTTTAATTAGTTGGTTACTAATGCAATGCATGCTAGTTGAATCGTCAGCTCATGAATGCTATAGAACTTTAAAAACAGGCTTATAAAAAATAATTTTTTGAAAAGACTGAGTCTCCCTAGGTCCGGCACTTCATCCTCATAGGCCAGATTATCCGGACTCTACCCGCAGGCAGGGAGATGTCTTATAGCAAGGAGAGAAGAATGCAGTAATATGCATGCGACCCCGGACGATTCCGGCAGTTCCCTAGGTTCGTTAAGTTTCTATGTTATTTAAAACTTAAATTTTTAAAAGTCAGTTACGAGTAGAAAAATTTTATAGTCCTTAAAGAGCCTAACGGAAATCCAGGCGAAAACAAAATCGGCATGCAAGAAAGAAACCTAGAAAAAGCAGGTAATTCTACTGCGCAATCAGGTAAACACATCAATATAAATCAAACTAATCAAGTAAATGTCCATAGGCCAACTGCCCTTTAATTACAACCCAGGGTATGCAGAAAAGTAAAGTGGCCGGGCACCACTGCCAACAACCCGGGTTTCTAAGCCTATGACAGACGCCAACAACTTTGAGTGGGATATTGGGTCTTCAAATCTTTAGCCTTCTGGATATCTTCTCCTTGGACTTTTTGGATCTCTCCTCCTTGGACTCCTTCTCCTCCTTGGACTCCTTGGATCCGTCGTGGCTTGAATATCCAAACGAAGAGACAATTCTCCCTTTAGGGGGGTATTGCCTTTTCTCTTTGGATGTCTAAAGCCATCCAACTTAGTCTTCCAAATGGAAGAAGACTCTCCCCTTTAGGGATGCCTTCTTCTTTTGGAGTCTGAGTTGGATAAGAATATCCCGACTCATAGTTGCTTTCACAACTCTTAACAATTATTACATACAAATTACATTAATTGAAAAACAGTAAATCTAAGAATCCCTGCAAGGTTATCCTAGTAAAAATCATCCCAAGCAGTTTATATGGAAATAAAATGCTAACACCATTGACCCTGTGCCAAGCCATGCTCATAATTTTGAGGGCTAAGCAGCTCCACCTGTGCAGTTATAATTAATTTAGCCCTCATTTTATTTAGGGGGAGCTGAGCAAGCACCTGCATAAAATATTATTAGAAATCATGATATTGCTCCCCTCTTTTATTAGCTTGAGCATGGCCACCTGCACGGAAGAACAATATATATATGGCGCTCCTAACCTATGGGTAAGTCTAGCGTTCACATCCAGAGTGCAGAAAAAGTAAGCAAACACTCCAATCATTTTTCAAACAGCATGCAATGAAATCCACGAAAGCTCCGGCACCCAGCAGAAAAATAAAACACAGCGGCCTAACCTAAATCTAGAAGTGGTGCCCTAGCAAACAATTCTATGTGTGTGTAAGGCTAGTGTGGTTTGGATAGATCCTAAGTGGGGTAATTAGTTAAAATTGTCTAAAGTTCAGGTTTGTTGTAGGCCAGAAAAGGAATTTTTTTGTTGAAATTCAAATCTTAGCGAATTAGGGTCCATTTTAATTATTTCAGTTTGTTGATCAATTTTAATAGCTTAGGATATTCATATTTGAGGTTTAAATTGCATTAGTCAATGTTGGAAAGTTCTAGGTCCTCCTAGGAACTAAGTTAAGGGTCCAAAAAGTCATTATGGGAAAAAGGCTAAGTTCAGGTATTCTACCACCTTAGGAAAATACTAGACCTTAATACGAGTAGTTAGACAGGTAGTACACTGAAATCGGAGTTTTCTAGGCAAAGTTATGAATTTCTAAAGATCGGGGTATTTATGGAAATTTCTAAATTAATAAAGAGAATGCCCTATTTTGCAATTTTGGCCCAAATCAGCCCCAAACTGAGTCGAATCACTCCCAAAAGTCAGGGATGACCTGAGAAAGTGATCCCCTAGGGTTTGGAGGGGATTTGGGACTTTTAATAATTTTTAACGATTTATTAGGGGCAAAAAGGTAATTTTCACCTATGGTCAAATTATGGGCCAACCTAGAGTCAAACTAAGGAGCCCTATTTATCTAAGGTCAAGGGTCAGATTCTAAACAATTCGAGGTATTATGGGTAATTTTCTGACCTAAAATGTATTTATTGTATTTTCCGGAAGGTCTCGGGGTCTTATTTAGCAGATTAATTAGGGTTGGTTAATTAAGGGCTCTAAAAGCTCCTAAAAATTTCCAGAAAATTATAGAGTGTTTATGATGTCACTAAGTTCAAGTGTTGGAGTTTTGGTGTCAATCCGGGATCTATCCTAGCTCCTAGAAAACTTCTAAGTTTGCTAGAAATGTCCTTAATTTTTGTCCTTAAGGTGTCACTACGTTGTAGGAGTTTAAAGTGATGTTTTGAACTAACCCTCAAGGTAATAAATGCAGGGGAATACATAAATGAAATAAACACACCATGTCCTTAAATCTAGGAGAGCCTAAGCTAAGTGCTCGTGGTGCGATCCTACACATGCATACTACGACAAAACAAGAAAAGGAAAGACATCTAATGAAGGGATTAGTGAATGATTGGGAACCAATCACCCACTAACCCACTCCCCATGACTTGCTCTTCACACATAGAACCCATGTCTAAAATTTCACGAAATAGCGGATCTCCCAAAATTAGGATTTAGGTATAAGTAGTTTTAAAATAATTTAAAAATACTTATAGATATAATTATATTTTTGGAAAATAAAAATAATTGAAAATAATTCAATTCATAATACATAAGTACGGGGAGACCCACTGACTACCCTAACGAAGTCCCAAAAGATTTGAAAATAGTTTGTATCCTGAAAATAATTATCATAATTAATATTTAATATCAAAAATACTCAAATAATCGAATCCAAATAGTGATCTGTCAAAACAGCCAAAATCAGGGGATAAAATAGAAATCTACCAGGGAAAGAAAAACCAGTTTCTGAAAATAGTCTTAAAATGTAAATCTCATTTTTCTGAAAAGTTCAAGGGGTTATACGTCAAAATCCGACTTAAAACGACGAAGATACGAAATTTACAAGTTCAAATACAATAAAATAATATTTTAAAATAGAGTACTTTTGCTGTTTTTGAAATATCAGAAAATACAGGCAAAATTTTCATCTGGAAATAGTTTCAAAATATGCAGAATTCAGAGTACATACAAAACAAGGTGCTGTGCGTTGACAGCGGATTTAAAACGACAAAGTTATGTAATTTCGAAGTTTAAAGGCAATAAATAAATAATTTTAAAGTAATGCAACTGACTGTTTTGAAAATGATTGCACACAGACCCAAAACTTTTGAGTGAAACCACTTCCAGAGTGTGCAGAATTCCAAGTACATCCAAAACGAGGTGCTGTGCGTCGACAGCGGATTTGGGACGGGAAAGTTATGGATTTTTGAAGTTTAAAATAATTAAAGGCTTTAAAATAATCCACAAATAATAAATAATTAAAATAATACCAAAATAAGGACAAAAATAAAGTTTATTAATCTCTGAGATTTAAAATAATAAATATGCTAATTATTGATGATACCTTAAGTAATTTTAACTAATTACAATAATTGAAATAATATCTAATTACTAAAAATATAATTCTCACATTTAAATAAACACAATAATAGTATAATAAAAATAATAATAATAATAATAATACAAAACAGCAAACCTACAATCTAAAATAGTAATTAGTATGATAAATAATTATTAAAATAATAATATAATGATAATTAAATTAAGATAATTATTTAAATAATAATAAAAAAAAAGGTTATTTTACTGTTTTCCTAAATATTTAAAAAAAAAATAAGCTATTTTAAAATGAAACTAATTTTAAAATGACGGGGACGAAAAGACGATCAGTTCGATATATTATACGCGAAAATCGGACGAAAAACGAGATTTCTACGAATTTTTAAAGTTTAAATAGCTTTTAAAAATAAATTTTATATTAAAATAACCGGCCGGCGACACGTGGCGGGTCCTTACTGGACCACGGGACCGCGGCCAATCATTGCTTGGCGGCGCGATGATTGCGCCGCCAGCAATGATTGGCGCAATCATCGCGGCAATCGGACGCCGCTGACGCGGCGCTACTTAGCCACGTAGGCGGGCGGCGCAAGACGTCCGATCTCCCGCGGTTGGATTCGACGGCCCAGATCGAGCCGGACCAGATGTGATCCCGGGAATACACGTCCGCGTTCGGACGGGACGACGGAATGGCGGGATCTGAGCCGTAGATCGTCTGATCTACGGTCCACGTTAGACTAACCTGGATCTAGGGCGAACCGAGAGGCCAAGATGTTTTTCGTCTTGTTCTCGCAAACGAGACGATGGAATTTGACGAAATTTTATATCTGAGATCTATATACGAAGAGCATCGTTGGGGGATCTTTTATTTGAATTAATATGCGCTAATGACGACGCTAATTAACCCTAAGTGTTCTAACTAGGGTTTGAGATATACCTCAATCCACACGGTGGATTCGGACGATCTTGGGCTCGTTGGACTCGTGGACTCCTCTAGAACAAGTCTCTTGTTGAACTCGAGCTCCGAGATGGTCCTGATCGAACGGAATTCGCCTTGGAGAGGTTGCACGCTCGATCTCGCCGGGATCTCGCCGCCGGCGAGGTTTTACCATTGGGTTTTGGTCGGGAATAGTGGGAGGAAGTTGTGGGAGAGCTCTCACAAAAATCTCAGAGCCTGAGGTGGTCTCTAGATCGAGCAAGAGCAAAAAGATCCTAATTTTGGCCTAATTTTTGCTATTTAAGGGGCAAGGGCTCAAGATCTACGGCCAAGATCAAAACCCTAAGTGATTAGGAGGGAAATCCACTTGATTTGGCCGTGGTTTGCAATTCAAAACGAAGGGGGGCTTTTAAATGCAATTAATGGGCTATTAATCTCATTAAAATAGGCCAATTTGACCTATTTAAGACTCGATTTGACCAAGTCAAACTTTGACCTGGTCAAATCAGTCAAGAGAGTCAAATGGGAGGTGAGATCAAGCCATAAATGAGATTGAATTTGATCAAAAGTGATTTGGGCTCTTAATGGACTATGTGGTCAACCTAGGTTGACTTGGTCAACCGGGTTGACCCAGGGTCCAAGCCCGGGTTCAACAGGCTCGACTCGACCTACTGAACCTATTGGAGGGGGTTCAAGGGTCTAACTTGGTCAATTTGACCAAGTCAACTATTTGAGCCCGATTCTGGGCAAAATCGAGGTCAACAAACGGACCCCCAACAGGAGTGGCGAACAACTAGTGAACCGCTAGTGTTGGCGTTGACCGACTAAGCCACAAAAAGGGTAGAGTAGATAGCCCAAGTGAAAGAACGAAAGGGTGTCAGCAAAGGTGGAGGAAGGTAGGAAACTCATCCTCTGGCCTTATCCTACAACGAGGGTAGAGCCTAGGGGAGAGTGAAAACAGCAGTGCGCAGGCAAGGTATCACTGAAGCAGTGAACCAGTAGAAGGGTCTACTCCCGGCCTTACCTCTCGATAAGGGTAGAGCCAAGGACAGAACCAACGGTAAAGATCACCTAGAAAGGTGAAAAGAAAGTAAGGGGATTCTCCCATAGCCTTGCTCTGTAGCAAGGGCAGAGCGAACAGGAGAGTCAAAGGTACAGATCACCACAAAGGTGAAAAAGGTAGGAGAATTCTTCTCTAGCCTCACCCCATAGCAGGGGCAGAGCCAAGAGAAGACTCAAAAGTAAGGTAGTAGAAGTATACCAACTATCTGTCCGACTGTATCGAGCCGGCATAATAGAAGGTAAAAGGATCCCACATCTTCCTGCACGTCTCGTAGCAGTGGACCGGGTTGACTCAGTATCTGCTTGACCAAATCAAGTCAGCAAATAAAAGAATCACAAAAGCCTGGTGTCGGCCTAATCGGAACAAGACACTCAGGGCGAAAGGTGGCGAGGAGTTCCTGACAGGTGCTCTGCCAGGCTCTCTCTACCAAGTAAACCAACTTCCTGTCTGTTCATTTCAAACAACAAGATAGAAGGTGAAAAAGGTCCCATCTCCTCCTGCCTATTTCAGGACAGTGGATTGGGGTGACTCAGTATCTGCCCGGCCCGCTCAGGGCGGCAAATAAAGGGAGCCACGAAGTCTGGTGCCTGTTTGATCAGAACAGGACACTCAAAGAAAAGGCGAGGGGTTCCTGCCAGGTGCTCTGTCAGGCCCTCTCTACCAAGTAAACCAACTTCCTGTCTGTTCATTTCAAACAGCAGGACAGAAGGTGAAAAGATCCCGCCCCTCCTGCTCTTCTCAGAACAGTGGGTTGGGGTGACTCAATACTTCTGCCTGACCTCAGCAAAAAGTAAAGGAGACACGAAATGGAAGCCTGCATAGTCTTTTACAGGACATCCAGAGTAAGGGGTTGTTGAGGAATTGCGCCTCCCAGGGACTCTGTCGGGCTCACTCAACGATAAAGTAAAACCAACTACTAGGCTGACCGTATCTGGACAGCGGGTAGGAGGTGAAAGGATCCCGCCCCTCCTGCTCCTTTCGGAACAGTGGATTGGGGTGGCCACTACTTCTGCCTGACCTCAGCAAGAAGCTCATGAACCACGAAATGGAAGCCTGCTTAGTCTTTTACAGGACATCCGAAGTAAGGGGTTGTTGAGGAATTGCGCCTCCCAGAGACTCTGTCGGGCTCACTCAACGGTAAAGTAAAACCAACTACCAGGCTGACCGTATCTGGTCAGCGGGTAGAAGGTGAAAGGATCCCGCCCCTCCTGCTCCTTCCGGAACAGTGGATTGGGGTGGCCACTACTTCTGCCTGACCTCAGCAAGAAGCTCATGAACCACGAAATGGAAGCCTGCTTAGTCTTTTACAGGACATCCAAAGTAAGGGGTTGTTGAGGAATTGCGCCTCCCAGGGACTCTGTCGGGCTCACTCAACGGTAAAGTAAAACCAACTACCAGGCTGACCGTATCTGGTCAGCGGGTAGAAGGTGAAAGGATCCCGCCCCTCCTGCTCCTTCCGGAACAGTGGATTGGGGTGGCCACTACTTCTGCCTGACCTCAGCAAGAAGCTCATGAACCACGAAATGGAAGCCTGCTTAGTCTTTTACAGGGCATCCGAGGTAAAAGAAAGAAACATTGAGGAATTGCGCCTCCCAGGGACTCTGTCGGGCTCACTCAACGGGTAAGCTTCGACATCTGCTGTAGCCAGTGCGGTCTTGCAGATGAAGAAGGGCTCAATACCCACCCAGTCATTTCAACTGAGTGAATAAAGAGTCAGGCTCTGATGCCTGCCTGATCAGGACAGGGCAAACGAGAGCGTGGCGAGGAGTACCTGCCAGGTGCTCTGTCAGGTCCTCTCTACCAGGTAAACTCGACTATCTGTCTGTTTATTTCAAACAGCAGAATAGAAGGTCAAAAGTCACCTCGACATCAGCCCAACACGCATCTGTGTAGGGATGTGAGGGAAAAAGAGGTAAGTAAATAGGACAATTTTGAGGGCAGAGCCACCTAGGGAACCCTTTCTAGCAACCTGGTAACCACATGGTAGAGGACAAATCGTCGTGGCCATGAGTATCCAAATGCTGTCAGGATCTCCTAGAGAACCCTAACCCTACACAAGGGGGGGAGGAGACATCAGAACGACATCCCTCCAGAAGGCTGGAAGAGATGTACCCGCTGTAAAGTGTGTAAAGGGGCGATCTCATTCCAAAGGAGTAAAAAGAACTCGAGTAGCGAGGGGGCACCTCAACTACAGAAGGCAGGACTATGCCTGGTAAAAACAATCCTCAAAGAGGCTACAGTGGTGGACCCATACTAACTGATGGGAACCCTGTAAGGGGTAGAAACAAGATCAAAACATCCAAAGGACCTCTCCGGCAGCTAGGAGTCGGATCTCGATGGGAGAACAAGTGGTAAAAGCATCTAAAAGAGCCGACTCTCTACTAGAGGATCAAAACTCAAGGAAAAGGTGGTGGTAGTATCTAAGGTGTGATGCCCTATATCACCAGGTAGGAAAAAGAGCTAAAGTAGCGAGGGATCATCCTCTCTATCAAGGACAGCAACTCTGAGTAAGTAAAATCTCACAGTAGTAACACCCACACAAACTAGTGGGACCCTGTGAAAAGTGAAAGTGACCTCAACACATTCATATGACTAATCTGGCAACTGAGCCTATAGTATGAATGGTAGGATGGGTCAAAGAAAAGGGTAAAAGAACTGATCTTCTGCTAAAGGATCAAAGTTCTTAAAGTAGTGATATTAATATCCGAGGTAACGTATACTACATCACTACAAGAAAAGCAGCTCTAGGTAGTAAGGGGACACACTCACTACCTGAGGACAATCATTATGAATAGGATTGATAAAATATCAGAAGGGTCACAGTGGTAACACCTACCCTGATTGGGTAGGACCCTGTGGGGAGAAAGAACAACAGAACAACATTCATAGGGCTACTCCAGCAGCTAGGAGTAGAGTATGAATGTGGGGAGTAAGGGTGCAAAGAAACTCAGGAGCTGATCTTCTACTGGAAAATCAAAGCTCCTAAAGTCGTGGTGCTAACACCTGAGAATAGGTGTACCACACTACAACTAAGAAAACAACTCTAGGTAGTCAGGCGAAATCCTCACTACCGAGGATAGTAATCAAAATCAATGATTACTAGAAGGGTCACATTGGTAACACCTACCCCTAATTGGGTAGGACCCTGTGAGAAGTGAAAATAATCAAACAAAATCCACGGGGCTACTCTAGCAGCTAAGAGTAGGGAACGAATGCTAAAGTAAGCTGGTGAAAGAAACCCAGGAGTCGGTCTTCCAATGGAAAATCGGAGTTCCTGAAACTGTGGTGCTAACACCTAAGAACAGATGTACTACATCACAGCATAACTCTAAGGTGACAAGGGAGCACTCCTGACACCTAGTACGATAATCATGAGTGAGATCTATGATTATCGGTGGGTCACAGTGGTACCAACTACCTCAATCAGGTAGGACCCTGTGAGAAGTGAAAGTAACACAACAATCATTCATAGGACCACTCTGGCAACTCAGAGTAGCGTATGAATGGGAGAGTAAGCTGCCAAAAGAGGGCAGCGGGGGGTGATCTTTTCTCAGAAGATCTGAGCCCGGGAGGTAGTGATGTTGTCATCTAAAATGCAGTGTACCACATCACTAGCAGAGAGGGGCATTTTGAATCACATAGACTTATAACCAACTAAGTGTGAGCTCAACCTTGAAGGGACCACTAAAGTGCTTTCAAGGGAGAAGAAAGAAATTTTGGGGAATTTGGGCTCTTAAAGAGTTTTACCGGGTTCCTCCTGTGACAAGGGTAACCGGTTTTTTTTTTTTTTTTTTTTACTCCAGCCACATTCAAACCACCTGAATGGGCTGGGGAGCACTACCATATCGAAATTCATGTACAACTGAAATCAATATCAGGATAGAGGATCAACACTACCATATTTGACTAACATGGTATGGTATGGACCCTGTATCCTATCTCAAAGAGGGTCTAAACAAATGACTCTAACATCCTTGATCACATTCAACTCATATGAATGGACTAGGGGCGACATCTATCAGATCACGACTGATAGGAAAAAGAAACTCAACTAGGGACAGTGGATCTCCATCACCATACCTGACCATCACGGGGTGGTGTGGACCCAGTATCACCTCTCAAAAACTAGACCTAAGCTATTGGTTTTGGTATCCCAGACCATACCTGGGGCGGCAGGTGAAACTGGGGGACTAAGCCCCACAAAGGGGAGACCAAACTTAAAAATTCTATGCGATAACACCAATGTGATTGGTGTGCACAGACAAAAGTACCAAACATCCCTACGGCGTATTAGTGCATCACCTCTAAGGATAGCTTCATACTCTCCTAAGCAATGTCGCGTGGTAGAGGACAAATCGTCGTGGCCACGCAGACTGCTGAAAAAGTAAGAGGAATCCTTTTAGGAGCTACATATACAGAAGGATATCTACAGGCGGTAGGGAGGTTCCCCTGTGAAGTACTAGACTCAGGCATAGTACTTTTTCAAGTACTGCCCGTTGATGACAGGCATTGGGTGAACGCCGTTTGCATCAACAAGTAGGTAGGCACCACCTTCATAAACTTGCTCTACAGCGAAGGGGCCTTCCCAAACTGGCTCAAACTTACCACCTCGCCGACGATGCGAGATGATAGGCCTTCGCAAGACAAGAACTAACTCGCCTACCCGAAAGGCGCGGGGTCTAACAAGACGTTCAAAGTGCCGTTTCATTCGGGCTTGGCTTAGCTGAAGGTATTGATAAGCTCGTAAGCGAAGCTCATCTAAACCATCTAGCTCTTCCAACCTCAGTCGGGCATTATCTTCCTCAGATAGATTGTAACTGACTGCTACACGCAGTGAGGGGATCTCGACCTCCAGTGGGAGAACTGCTTCAACCCCAAAAGCTAAAGCGTATGGGGTGGACTGAGTAGGAGTACGGTAGGTAGTCCTATATGCCCATAACGCTTCCGGTAACTTATCATGCCATTCTCTCTTGTTTGCAACAAGAATTTTCCTCATCAGTTGTACAAGAGTCTTATTAAATGCCTCTGCCAAGCCATTGGCTTTAGGGTAGTAAATTGACGAGTATCGCCAATTAATGTTATGGCGGCGGGCAAATCTGGCAATTTTGGTGCTTCTAAAGGACGGGCCGTTATCTGAGATTATACGGCGCGGAACACCAAAGCGATAAACAATGTTATCGCGAAAGAAACGCATCACATCTTCTGATTTAACTTCCTTAAGTGGGACAGCCTCTGCCCACTTAGAGAAGTAATCAGTGGCAGCTAAAATGAACCTATGACCCTTAGAGGAAGGAGGGTCTATAGGGCCCACCACATCCGTGCCCCAGCCCTCAAATGGCCAAGAAGAAATAGTGGGGTGCAACGGATTAGGGGGTTGGTGAATCACCGTGCCATGAATCTGGCACTGGTGGCATCTCTTAGCGTGCTCCATACAATCATGGATCATAGTCGGCCAGTAATAGCCAAGGCGTTTAATTCGGCCTTTCATTTTTGGTCCAGATTGATGGGCACCACAAAGCCCTTCATGTATCTCGCTCATGACTCGACTAGCCTCTCCTTTACTGAGGCATCTTAACCACATTTGGTCAAAAGAGCGTCGATACAGAGTTTCATTTACATAGGCGAATGATAAGGCTCTCTTTCTGATTTGAGCAGCGAGAGACTTATCATCTGGAAGCCTACCATGCTTTAAATACTCTATGAAGGGATCTCTCCAATCTGACTCCTCATCCACAGCTAACACTGCGAGGGTCTGATCGGGAGTAGACAAGTCTGCGGGGCATAGTGCTTGACGATACTGGACAATAATAGACACTGGGTTTCCAGTAGGGTCAGCTAATTCTTTTGCTAACTTGGCCAATGCATCTGCTTTTCCATTTTCAGATCTAGGGACCTTGGCCAAAGTTACTTCTGGTATTAAGCTCAGGAGCTCCATTGCTTTATTATAATATGGAATGAGCTCAGGCTTAAGTACTTTATAGACTCCAGCTACTTGATTGATTATCAGTTGGGAGTCTCCAAAGATCTTCACCCGCGTAAGACTCATCTGAATGGCCAACTCTAACCCCAAAATCAGAGCTTCGTACTCAGCTTCATTATTAGTACGAGGTTCTGATAAGCAATAGGAGTACCGTAGAGTATGACCCTCAGGAGACACAAAAATCAGGCCTAATCCTACCCTAACTGTAGGAGTTTCATCTGGACTTAAGGTTTTGACGGATGACGCACCGTCAAAGTAGAACTCCCAAGTGGGGGACTCCTGTTCCTCTACACTCATG
Source organism: Dendrobium nobile (assembly GCA_022539455.1). Lineage (NCBI taxonomy): Eukaryota > Viridiplantae > Streptophyta > Magnoliopsida > Asparagales > Orchidaceae > Dendrobium > Dendrobium nobile. The sequence goes on along the minus strand of CM039733.1, from coordinate 61,801,043 downwards.
ATGAATTCATCAGGTAGTTCATCGTTGAGTGGGGAATCTGCAGGGATCGGGTGATCGGCCAGAAAGTCAGCTAAAGCCTGTCCTTTGACGGCCCGCTGAGGAACAAAAGTAATATCGAATTGCAGTAGTATCATAGACCACCGTGCCAGACGACCTGAAAGGGTCGGACGGGTCATCAAGTACTGCAACGGGTTGACTTGAGAGATCAAATTAATCTTATGTGATAGCATATAATGCCTAAGCTTCTGTACCGCGAAGATTAAGGCCAAACATTGCTTTTCTACCGCGGGGTACTTAAGCTCTGCAGGTATCAGTCGCCTGCTGAGGTAGTACAAGGCATTCTCCTTGCCTTCCTCATTCTCTTGAGCCAACAATGCACCTAAAGACTCATCCAGGGCCGTAGTGTAGAGAATCAATGGCCTACCTGGGATAGGTGCAGCTAAAACAGGGGGGTTCATCAGGTAGCGCTTTATACTCTCAAAGGCCTCCTGACAACTCTCATCCCAGTGGAATCGGGCATCCTTCTTAACTAGTGCAGAGAAAGGATGACACCTACCAGAAAGATTGGAGATAAATCTCCGCAAGAAAGCGAGTTTACCCTGAAAGGACCTCAACTGGGTAAGACTCTTAGGGGGTTTTAAGTCTACTATGGCTTTGATCATAGAGGGATCTATCTCAATGCCACGGTAGCGAACTATAAACCCTAAGAACTTTCCTGCACTAACTCCAAATGCGCATTTTAAAGGATTCATCTTTAAATCAAACTTGCGCAGGCGTTCAAAAACGATTCGCAGATCTCTGAGGTGATCTTCGCGGACCTTGCTTTTGACGACCAAATCATCCACATAGCATTCAACTTGCTCATGTATCATCTCATCGAAGATGACAGTCATGGCACGTTGATAGGTGGCCCCGGCGTTCTTGAGACCGAAGGGCATCACCTTGTAACAAAAGACACCTATAGGTGTCCGGAAAGCAGTAAACTTCTCATCCTCGGGGTCCATCTTTATCTGATTATAACCAGATGAACCATCCATGAATGAGAAGACACTATGGGATGATGCTATATCCACCATAAGCTCAGGAATGGGAAGAGGAAAATCATCCTTAGGACATGCCTTGTTCAAATCACGGAAGTCGATACAGACTCGTATCTGTCCGCTCTTCTTCCGGACTGGAACAATATTGGCAAGCCAAGTGGGGTACTTCTCTTCCCTAATGAAACCAGCTTCTATAAGCTTCTTGGTTTCAGCGATCACCTGTTGTTCAATTTCCAACCTCATCCTACGAGGTGCTTGTTTAACAGGGACTGCATCAGACTTAATGGCTAACTTGTGGACTGCTACCTCTGGATTTAGACCAGGCATCTCGGTGTAGTTCCAGGCAAAACAGTCCCTAAACTCTGATAGTAACCTGATGTATTCTTGAGCCTCTGAATCAGATAATAGGGCACTATGAAAAATAGGCCTAGGATCTGACTCAGTGCCCAAGTTTACCTCACGCAGTTCGTCCATGGCTGAAGTGGCGCCATCTTCAAACTCTTGTGGAGCATCAAGTATTCTATCATCGCCACTATCGGGTCTTCTTTGTCGGTAAGAGAAACAACCGGATAAGCATGTGAAATGACACGAATGCTGGCATCACTGGACTGATTTAACCCCATGTAACCTACGCCTCCTAGACCTTGGGGAAAATCAGTTCGCCAAACTCGGGCCTGCTGTAGAGCTTCTTCGTCGGGCCAAGTGGAACGAACGAGACCCCGCTCAACAAAGCTCTCTACAGTAGGTGAAAAGTAACGAGGGGCACTCCTGACCTCTATATCCATAGCGGTCTCCTCTAGATCCTGTCTCATAGGACCCAGTGGTGCACCTATACTACGGGGTACAGAGGGACATTCCCTAGGTCGGGCTGGCCCAAACGAATCATACAAGTAAGGTATAGGGTTGTGGCTACCCCATATTGTACTATCATCTTCAACTATGAGAGTGTCAGAAGATCTTTGACTGGAATCCCCAACCCCTATCCCGCGTATCTGATGGGGGGAAGGTTGTTTGGTAGTAGTCTGACGTAGGAAGTCCTCTTCCTCGTCTGAGCTAATATCAATAACCAATCCACCTTCAGGTATCAAGTGGCTACAAAGAGTAGGTCGGGAATCGTAACCAGCGGAATAGGGAGATGGTGAAGTGACTGGACGCTGAAGAATATCAATTATTTCATCGTCGGAAGAGTCGGACTCTACAGTCAAAGAAGAAGTGTAAAGGTTGGGGGGAGGAGGTGTGCGAGTGTCGTGGTTCCGCGGCTCGCGGATCGCAACTCTACCTCTTCCTCTACCTCCCCTACCTCTACTAGGGGGAACGTCGTGCCTCACTGCAAACTGAGAGGGATCTCCATCAGCATGGTCAGTGGGAACACCTGGCTCGATACCAACCTGTGATGGACCTTGTACTGACGATTGTATAGGACCCTGTGCAGGTGGCTGCGTAGGATCTTGTACAACAGTATCAGGTATCACTGGGGACTGAGCAGGTGGAGCTCTACGAGTCTTCCGAGGTACGTAGTACTCGGCATCGTCGTACTTAGAGATCTCATGCACGGAAAAGGGCTGGGTATCTCCAGGAATGGTATACTCAACATCATTCCTCAGAAACTTCATACATTGGTGCAAGGTAGAGGGCACCATTCCATACTCATGGATCCAAGGCCTTCCTAAGAGAGCCTTGTATGAAGTATCAGCCTCAATCACATGAAACTTTGCCTCAGTTAGAAAATTTCCAAATTTCAGAGGCAGGGTGATAGCCCCTAGAGCTCGCTGGCCTTGGTCATTGAAGCCTTTCAACATAATTTTATCGGAAGTGAGCTTCAAATGACCTAGGGAGAGGCTCTTCAAAGTTTCATGGGTTAGTATGTTTACTGAAGCCCCTTGATCTATGAGGACCCTGTTCAACTCATAATCATTAACTTCAGCAGTGACATATAAGGGACGATTGTGCTCAGTGGTCCCTAATAGAAGGTCACGACTAGAGAAAGTAATGCATGGCGTGTTGTACGAATGCCATGCTCCATCATCAGGGTCGGAAGTAAAGAAGGCTTGATAGGTCTCTGGTTCAAGCAATGCTTTTACCAGTGTCTCTCTCAAGTCAGGTGACAACATCAAAGCATCATAGACACTAAGAAGAGCAGGAATTTTCTTTAGATGAGCCAACACATTGTAATCAACCTCCAGCTGAGGGCCTTTCCCTTTCTCCTTAGGCTGCTCCTGGGAGGAAGGGATAGAGTCATCCTGCTGGGTAATGATATTTTTATCTTTTGTATTTTTAGCCAACCTAGGTGGAAGGACCTTCCCTGAACGTAGATGAACTTCCTGTATTGAGTCATCCTCAATAGGAGATTCCTCTGGCTCAGTGGTGGTGGCAGGTGTTGGTTCTAAGGAAAGTATTGAGAGTGGGTTCTCGGATTCATCTTCTGAATCCATGTAACATCCACCTTCTGGTATCACAAAGACTGGTTCATCTTCATACTCAGACTCAGACTCTTCACTGGAACCATCCATATTATAAGAAACATGTAAAGCATGAGAAGGCTGAGTGCTAGTAGAAGTAGAAACAGTAGCAGTAGAAGTAGAAACAGTAGTAAAAGCAGTAGGAAAAGAACACCAGAAGTAGCCAGAATCACCTTCTTCTATTATTTCTTCATCAAATGAAGGGAGAACAAAGTCCTTCAGCGTAAGTGCTGGGAGGAACCATGTCTTCCCCTCAGAGGTTACAACATATTTTTCTCTTTCATACATTTTCTTATTACATACATCAGAAGAAAAAGAAATGTGCTCAGTAGGCACTACAACAGAAAGAGAAGAAGAAGAAGGTACAAGTGCTGGAGTAGTAACTGCAGGGGCAACTGTCGACTTGGCCTGTGGTGGCCTCTTCTCAACTGCCTCTGAACTCTGAACTGAACGGTCTATCATCCTCCTGGTCTTCTTGGAGAGTGCTAACTGCCACTCTCCCTCAGAACTCTGGGGTAAACTGCCACTACTACCCTGACTGTCAGCCTGACTGGGACTGTGGCTAGGACTGGAAACCATCTGAACTGTCTGAGGGCCCTTGCCCTTGGGCTGCACTAGGTCACTGTCCTGGAGGTGTATCTGTCCTGTGGCCATCAACCTCTCAACCTTATCCTTGAACACAAAGCAATCCTCTAACACATGCCCAACGTATCTGTGGTAAGGACAATAGAGTGGGTGCTCAGTCTGACCCTCCTCCTCCACTCTATTGCTGCTGGGAAAGGTAAGTATGTTTTTCTTAGTAAGGAATTTAAAGATCTTCCTCACACTCTCCCTTTTGAAGGGATATTCCTTACTAAGCTTCTCCTGCAGGAACTGCTGACTCTCTGGAGTCCTACGGGAGGTCCTGGGCTGTGCTGCTGGCTGACTAGCTGAGTGTGACTGACTAGCTGAGCGTGACTGCTGTGGAGGTGCTGAACTGCCTAAGGGCCTCTTGCCCTTATCTGCTGTTCCCTGAGTACTGTGTACCTCTCCTCTCCTGGGTGAAGGTGCTCCTGAAAACTCCTGCCGCTGAGGTCTGCGCGAAGGCTGACTCTCAGCCTTAGGAGGGACTGCATCGGGTATGCTGTCCTGTAGGCTGGTGACCTTGGTCAGTAGCTTCTTAAAGGTCCGTATGGTGAAACCCTTCAGGTATGGAGCTATGGGACCATCTATGTTCTTCAATAAGATCTCAACTGCGTGCTGCTCCTGCAACTGTGGCTCGCACTGCAAACTCAAATTCCTCCATCTAACTATGTAGTCTGTGAGTGACTCTCTAGGCCTCTGTCTGGTGACTACTAACTCTCCAACTGTAACTCTGTGCTCGGTGCTGACAAACCTCTGGATGAACAACTGCTCCAGCTCTGCGAAAGTCCTGACTGAGTCGTTGGGGAGGTCGGCGTACCAAGCAAACGCCACCCCCGCCAAGCTGCTAACGAACAACCTCAACATCAGTGGGTCACTCCCTCCTATATTGCAACATATGGCCCGGTACTGAGCCACATGCTGCCTCGGGTTCCCAAACCCGTCGAACACTCTGAACCTAGGAGGGATGAAACCAGGAGGGTAGGGCTCCTGCTCGTACTCTATCGGGTAAGGCCGCCCTCTACTAACTGACTCTCCAGTCTTTCTGGAGGAAATGGCCTGCTCTACCTTCTGGGCAATCAGATCCTGAAGCTGACCTGCTGACAACTGAGCTGGCTGACTCTGAACCACTGAAGGTGCTATAGGCACTGCTCTCTAGACCCTCTCCACTCTCAGGGGGTCTAGTGCAACTGGGGGCACAACTGGCTGATCTCTAGAAGTACTGGCAGCGGCTACCCCTGCCACTTGGGGCACCGCCCCCAAGGCTGTCAACTGTGCTGTCATGGCTGCCATGGCTCTGGCCATCTCTGTCATCTGTGTCTGAAGGTTCAGGACCGTAGCATCTGTGTCAACTGATCTGGGGGATCCACCCACCTCGGGCTCTCCCTGCTCATCCTGGTCCTCGGGCTCTCTCTCATCCGAGTGACCTCTACGGGTAACTACACAAATCAGGTGAACTGGCACCTCCTCATCGGAATCCACTAGTGTATCATCGTCATCTAAAAAGGCTCGCCGCATCGCCTCTATGTACGGGCTCATAGGAGAAGTGATCCTATGAGTGCTAGGTGCTATCTCTGTCTCAATCCGCACTGGCGATCTGTCTGGGGTAGAAACTGAACCATCATCGACTGCCATCGGGGCTGCCTCAGACCCGGAAGAAACTGTCAAATCCATCTGACCAGCTGCCTCATCTGGCTGCTCTGCCTCTAACAACTGCTCTGTCTCAACTGTCGGAACTGGGTCGACAGGGGTGTCTGCCTGTCGACGTCTCCAAACCCACCTCCTACGGCGGGGTACTGCACTAGCAACTGGCTGCTCTAGGGCTATCACCTCTGAACTAACCTGAGGCCGGGCAGGCTCCTGCTGCTGTCTCCGTCCTCGACGACGTGGGCGTCGTCCTACCACAGGAGCACCTGCTGGCGGCCTAACTGCTGGAACTGTCTGTGCTGGCTGCTGTGGTGTCTGCCCCCTCTGCCAACTGTAAAGCCTCCTCGCAGTCTGTCGACGTAACTGAAAGGTAGCCCGAGAAATCTGACGGAGTAAGCCCTCCCGACTGACGGGCCCTCTGCCACGAGCTAAGCGGACGATGTTCCGAATCCTCTGAGTGAGGGCTCGGACACCAGCGTCCCTGGGTAACCTAGCTCGGGGTAGAGTAGTGGCGACAGGAGGAGCCGCCGCTATGCGGGCAACGTCCTCCTCATCTCCACTATGCGTCAGTGGGGAGAAGCGTCCTCCCTGAACTGCCTCCAACTCGGGGGCTACCATCACCTCTGGAGTAGGTGTCTCAACAACTGGACGTGGCCTCCGCTGCCTGGGAGCCACTCTCGCCTGCCTCTGAACTAACTCATCATGAACAACGGCATCTGCCATCCGCTACCTCTCTGCCTCTGATGCAGCTAAACGCAACCTCCTGTTCCTATTCCTCCGGGCCCTTCTCCCAAGACCGGAAGTGGAGGTGGAAGGAACATCTGAACCCACTGCCGGAGGGGCAGGGGGAACAGGGACGACTGGAAGTGCCGGGGTCTGCCCGGCAGTCTCAGGGTGAGAAAGCCGAGCAAAAACAGAAACCCGGCCAGAAGAAGGCGAAGGCACCTCGGTCTGGGCACCCCTCTTCCTAGTGGAAGCGGGAGGGGCAATCCGAACGCGAGGTACTTCCGTCGGAACAATCGGAGTAACAACAGCAACAGGCTGCCGGCGCTGAGGGGCCGGGGCAGCCTGTGCAACAGGAGCGGCAGGCGCAGGTCGCCTGACCGCTGCACGAACAGGTGGAACTACTGCAGCAGGCTGCCGGCGCTGAGGGGCCGGGGCAACCTGAGCAGTAGGTGCGGCAGGCACTGGACGCCTAACCGCAGGACGAACTGGAACCGGGTGTGGCCTAGGCACTGGTCGCCTAGCCACAGCGCGCACTGGCTGCGCAGGAACAGGAACAGGACGTGGTGCTCGGACTGGGCGCCGAGCAGCAGGACATCCAAACGGGCGCATGGCTGCGCGTCCTCTCCTCTGGGGAGGAGAGAATGCTGCAGCCTCCGCCGGGGTCGGCCCGCCAAGAGTGACGAAGGCCGAGTCAGTGAAGGAACCAAAAGTGATTCCTCCCACTGGCGGACTAGCGAGCAGGGACTCAGGGAGAGTCACCCGCGCGTCCGAACCAAAGGCAAAAGTAACGGAAGGGGCTGAACGAGCCATGGCACTGCTGCCAAGAAAAGAAAGTAAAAAAGTCAGTAAGAATGAAAATCAGGAAAGAAAGAACGAGTATGGATTTGATAGGATAGATATGAATAGATAAAGGACGGAATAGCCTGCTAGGCTGAAAAGAAGTAGAGTAGGGAAGAAAACCCTAGCTAAGGGGAAGGAACCCTAACTAAGAAGAGACCCTAACTAAGAGTGGGACGGACCTAATCTAAGGAGTACCAATCCCGGAGTACACACAAGAAAGGATAATATATAATCCAAAGATGGAGAGAGAAACTGTCCCACCGTGGTCGCCAGAAACCTGTGGACCTCCGAAAGAGCACCGCGCGAACGGGTCGATTGGAAGGGCAGATTGGATCGTGCATACGACTGACCATTGGGGATAGAGGCTGTCGCCAACACACCCCGATGGGTAGTAATATACATAACCAAATCACGGGTTTCCCCCATCCGATATGAGAGATCGAATGGGGTTTAGTAGATGTGGGATCAAGTTTCCCACGGGCGCAAGCCCCCGTGGTTAATTACATCCCAGACCGGAGCCTGAGAAAACTCTCGATTAAGGATCATACATTATCCTCTCCTAAAGTGGGATTGGCACATGGGTATAGACTAGGAAATCCTATCCAAGAGGAAGAAGGGTCCGAAGGGGTGAATCAAACATACATGGCTCATACCAGCATTCGGAGGCTCTAGGGTACTAAATAGAAACTGGAGAAAATCAAAGTCAGGCATCCGATCACATGCGTGAGAGAAAAGATGGAAGTGGCGTCATCCTGTGACGCAGATAAGTAGGATTTAGGGTCCCTGAAAAGAAGGAACCTACCCACTATTTTAGGCTTACTACGATACCGAATGTAGTAGCCCCGAATCCTAAATCTAGATTGGACTTAGTGTTCGACACACACTAAGACCAGTATCCTAGCTAATGCAATGCAAAACCTGGACTTACCCCGGCCTGGATGGGGGAGCCAGCTAACCACCTAATCGATTCAAAACCATGTTGTCCAGTCAATTATGAAAGATGGGTGGGAGGTATAGCTTCTGGAAATAGGACCGACATCTAGAGAATTTCCTAAGTGGTCCTAGACTTATGTGGGTCAGATGCTCCTAGCTAATGCAATTAAATTTTTAATTAGTTGGTTACTAATGCAATGCATGCTAGTTGAATCGTCAGCTCATGAATGCTATAGAACTTTAAAAACAGGCTTATAAAAAATAATTTTTTTAAAAGACTGAGTCTCCCTAGGTCCGGCACTTCATCCTCATAGGCCAGATTATCCGAACTCTACCCGCAGGCAGGGAGATGTCTTATAGCAAGGAGAGAAGAATGCAGTAATATGCATGCGACCCCGGACGATTCCGGCAGTTCCCTAGGTTCGTTAAGTTTCTATGTTATTTAAAACTTAAATTTTTAAAAGTCAGTTACGAGTAGAAAAATTTTATAGTCCTTAAAGAGCCTAACGGAAATCCAGGCGAAAACAAAATCGGCATGCAAGAAAGAAACCTAGAAAAAGCAGGTAATTCTACTGCGCAATCAGGTAAACACATCAATATAAATCAAACTAATCAAGTAAATGTCCATAGGCCAACTGCCCTTTAATTACAACCCAGGGTATGCAGAAAAGTAAAGTGGCCGGGCACCACTGCCAACAACCCGGGTTTCTAAGCCTATGACAGACGCCAACAACTTTGAGTGGGATATTGGGTCTTCAAATCTTTAGCCTTCTGGATATCTTCTCCTTGGACTTTTTGGATCTCTCCTCCTTGGACTCCTTCTCCTCCTTGGACTCTTTGGATCCGTCGTGGCTTGAATATCCAAACGAAGAGACAATTCCCCCTTTAGGGGGGGTATTGCCTTTTCTCTTTGGATGTCTAAAGCCATCCAACTCAGTCTTCCAAATGGAAGAAGACTCTCCCCTTTAGGGATGCCTTCTTCTTTTGGAGTCTGAGTTGGATAAGAATATCCCGACTCATAGTTGCTTTCACAACTCTTAACAATTATTACATACAAATTACATTAATTGAAAAACAGTAAATCTAAGAATCCCTGCAAGGTTATCCTAGTAAAAATCATCCCAAGCAGTTTATATGGAAATAAAATGCTAACACCATTGACCCTGTGCCAAGCCATGCTCTTAATTTTGAGGGCTAAGCAGCTCCACCTGTGCAGTTATAATTAATTTAGCCCTCATTTTATTTAGGGGGAGCTGAGCAAGCACCTGCATAAAATATTATTAGAAATCATGATATTGCTCCCCCCTTTTATTAGCTTGAGCATGGCCACCTGCACGGAAGAACAATATATATATGGCGCTCCTAACCTATGGGTAAGTCTAGCGTTCACATCCAGAGTGCAGAAAAAGTAAGCAAACACTCCAATCATTTTTCAAACAGCATGCAATGAAATCCACGAAAGCTCCGGCACCCAGCAGAAAAATAAAACACAGCGGCCTAACCTAAATCTAGAAGTGGTGCCCTAGCAAACAATTCTATGTGTGTGTAAGGCTAGTGTGGTTTGGATAGATCCTAAGTGGGGTAATTAGTTAAAATTGTCTAAAGTTCAGGTTTGTTGTAGGCCAGAAAAGGAATTTTTTTGTTGAAATTCAAATCTTAGCGAATTAGGGTCCATTTTAATTATTTCAGTTTGTTGATCAATTTTAATAGCTTAGGATATTCATATTTGAGGTTTAAATTGCATTAGTCAATGTTGGAAAGTTCTAGGTCCTCCTAGGAACTAAGTTAAGGGTCCAAAAAGTCACTATGGGAAAAAGGCTAAGTTCAGGTATTCTACCACCTTAGGAAAATACTAGACCTTAATACGAGTAGTTAGACAGGTAGTACACTAAAATCGGAGTTTTCTAGGCAAAGTTATGAATTTCTAAAGATCGGGGTATTTATGGAAATTTCTAAATTAATAAAGAGAATGCCCTATTTTGCAATTTTGGCCCAAATCAGCCCCAAACTGAGTCGAATCACTCCCAAAAGTCAGGGATGACCTGAGAAAGTGATCCCCTAGGGTTTGGAGGGGATTTGGGACTTTTAATAATTTTTAACGATTTATTAGGGGCAAAAAGGTAATTTTCACCTATGATCAAATTATGGGCCAACCTAGAGTCAAACTAAGGAGCCCTATTTATCTAAGGTCAAGGGTCAGATTCTAAACAATTCGAGGTATTATGGGTAATTTTCTGACCTAAAATGTATTTATTGTATTTTCCGGAAGGTCTCGGGGTCTTATTTAGCAGATTAATTAGGGTTGGTTAATTAAGGGCTCTAAAAGCTCCTAAAAATTTCCAGAAAATTATAGAGTGTTTATGATGTCACTAAGTTCAAGTGTTGGAGTTTTGGTGTCAATCCGGGATCTATCCTAGCTCCTAGAAAACTTCTAAGTTTGCTAGACATGTCCTTAATTTTTGTCCTTAAGGTGTCACTACGTTGTAGGAGTTTAAAGTGATGTTTTGAACTAACCCTCAAGGTAATAAATGCAGGGGAATACATAAATGAAATAAACACACCATGTCCTTAAATCTAGGAGAGCCTAAGCTAAGTGCTCGTGGTGCGATCCTACACATGCATACTACAACAAAACAAGAAAAGGAAAGACATCTAATGAAGGGATTAGTGAATGATTGGGAACCAATCACCCACTAACCCACTCCCCCATGACTTGCTCTTCACACATAGAACCCATGTCTAAAATTTCACGAAATAGCGGATCTCCCAAAATTAGGATTTAGGTATAAGTAGTTTTAAAATAATTTAAAAATACTTATAGATATAATTATATTTTTGGAAAATAAAAATAATTGAAAATAATTCAATTCATAATACATAAGTACGGGGAGACCCACTGACTACCCTAACGAAGTCCCAAACGATTTGAAAATAGTTTGTATCCTGAAAATAATTATCATAATTAATATTTAATATCAAAAATACTCAAATAATCGAATCCAAATAGTGATCTGTCAAAACAGCCAAAATCAGGGGATAAAATAGAAATCTACCAGGGAAAGCAAAACCAGTTTCTGAAAACAGTCTTAAAATGTAAATCTCATTTTTCTGAAAAGTTCAAGGGGTTATACGTCAAAATCCGACTTAAAACGACGAAGATACGAAATTTACAAGTTCAAATACAATAAAATAATATTTTAAAATAGTGTACTTTTGCTGTTTTTGAAATATCAGAAAATACAGGCAAAATTTTCATCTGGAAATAGTTTCAAAATATGCAGAATTCAGAGTACATACAAAACAAGGTGCTGTGCGTCGACAGCGGATTTAAAACGACAAAGTTATGTAATTTCGAAGTTTAAAGGCAATAAATAAATAATTTTAAAGTAATGCAACTGACTGTTTTGAAAATGATTGCACACAGACCCAAAACTTTTGAGTGAAACCACTTCCAGAGTGTGCAGAATTCCAAGTACATCCAAAACGAGGTGCTGTGCGTCGACAGCGGATTTGGGACGGGAAAGTTATGGATTTTTGAAGTTTAAAATAATTAAAGACTTTAAAATAATCCACAAATAATAAATAATTAAAATAATACCAAAATAAGGACAAAAATAAAGTTTATTAATCTCTGAGATTTAAAATAATAAATATGCTAATTATTGATGATACCTTAAGTAATTTTAACTAATTACAATAATTGAAATAATATCTAATTACTAAAAATATAATTCTCACATTTAAATAAACACAATAATAGTATAATAAAAATAATAATAATAATAATAATAATAATAATAATAATACAAAACAGCAAACCTACAATCTAAAATAGTAATTAGTATGATAAATAATTATTAAAATAATAATATAATGATAATTAAATTAAGATAATTATTTAAATAATAATAAAAAAAGAGGTTATTTTACTGTTTTCCTAAATATTTAAAAAAAATAAGCTATTTTAAAATGAAACTAATTTTAAAATGACGGGGACGAAAAGACGATTAGTTCGATATATTATACGCGAAAATCGGACGAAAAACGAGATTTCTACGAATTTTTAAAGTTTAAATAGCTTTTAAAAATAAATTTTATATTAAAATAACCGGCCGGCGACACGTGGCGGGTCCTTACTGGACCACGGGACCGCGGCCAATCATTGCTTGGCGGCGCGATGATTGCGCCGCCAGCAATGATTGGCGCAATCATCGCGGCAATCGGACGCCGCTGACGCGGCGCTACTTAGCCACGTAGGCGGGCGGCGCAAGACGTCCGATCTCCCGCGGTTGGATTCGACGGCCCAGATCGAGCCGGACCAGATGTGATCCCGGGAATACACGTCCGCGTTCGGACGGGACGACGGAATGGCGGGATCTGAGCCGTAGATCGTCTGATCTACGGTCCACGTTAGACTAACCTGGATCTAGGGCGAACCGAGAGGCCAAGATGTTTTTCGTCTTGTTCTCGCAAACGAGACGATGGAATTTGACGAAATTTTATATCTAAGATCTATATACGAAGAGCATCGTTGGGGGATCTTTTATTTGAATTAATATGCGCTAATGACGACGCTAATTAACCCTAAGTGTTCTAACTAGGGTTTGAGATATACCTCAATCCACACGGTGGATTCGGACGATCTTGGGCTCGTTGGACTCGTGGACTCCTCTAGAACAAGTCTCTTGTTGAACTCGAGCTCCGAGATGGTCCTGATCGAACGGAATTCGCCTTGGAGAGGTTGCACGCTCGATCTCGCCGGGATCTCGCCGCCGGCGAGGTTTTACCGTCGGGTTTTGGTCGGGAATTGGGAGGAAGTTGTGGGAGAGCTCTCACAAAAATCTCAGAGCCTGAGGTGGTCTCTAGATCGAGCAAGAGCAAAAAGATCCTAATTTTGGCCTAATTTTTGCTATTTAAGGGGCAAGGGCTCAAGATCTGCGGCCAAGATCAAAACCCTAAGTGATTAGGAGGGAAATCCACTTGATTTGGCCGTGGTTTGCAATTCAAAACGAAGGGAGGCTTTTAAATGCAATTAATGGGCTATTAATCTCATTAAAATAGGCCAATTTGACCTATTTAAGACTCGATTTGACCAAGTCAAACTTTGACCTGGTCAAATCAGTCAAGAGAGTCAAATGGGAGGTGAGATCAAGCCATAAATGAGATTGAATTTGATCAAAAGTGATTTGGGCTCTTAATGGACTATGTGGTCAACCTAGGTTGACTTGGTCAACCGGGTTGACCCAGGGTCCAAGCCCGGGTTCAACAGGCTCGACTCGACCTACTGAACCTATTGGAGGGGGTTCAAGGGTCTAACTTGGTCAATTTGACCAAGTCAACTGTTTGAGCCCGATTCTGGGCAAAATCGAGGTCAACACCTTTCAACACGTTTTACTTCCCAACACATTCCATTTTTCAAAAACGACTTTTATACTTTTTAGACCATATACTTTCATTCTTCTAAAACTCACACAAATCCCACCTTTTTTTAACTCAAACGAATCTCAATCTTTCAAAATCTAAGCATTTTCTAACACATTTTTCAAAATATCTCATCACTCAAATACATATATACTTTCCAAAAACACACACTTCGCTTATCAAGACCACACACTCAAGCTTCACTTAATACTTCCACTATTCTTAGTGTTCCAACATACACCTTTCTCACATAATACCCTTTTACATACTTCTCCTTTCAATGCAAATACATCTCAATTTCAAATAAACACCCAACAAACTATTTTTCAACACATACCACTTTCTCCATAACATACACATTTCCCACGAAATCAAATATTTTACCTTTCATCTTTCCCAAATATCATTCTTTAAAACCTATACTTTTACTACATGATTTCAAACAAATACATAACATTCCAAATTTCAAGAAAGCCATCATTAGTTATGATTTTCTAAAACCAAATATTTTTTCATACACATCTCTCAAGATATAAATAGCAATATAATATCTGATTTTGATAAGAATAATTGGAATGATCTAGTTGCAAACTTATTCAAAATCGTAAAAGAGAAACTAATTATCCTAGGTTCTTGATTTCAAAAATCATTACAAATATACATCAATATCACTCCTCTATGAATAATTAGAACTTTCATTAAATCCTTTTCAGACAAAAATTTCATAAATAACCAAGAACATAGATGCAACCATTGTTTGTTTTATAAAAAAAATGCCGAAGATAGAACAAAATATAATTATTCACAGATTACGGAAATATGTTAATGAAACAATTTAAGCAAGTAAATTGAAAGAAAAACCTCCTTTGATTTCCAATTAAGAAAACTTGAACCTTTCCATATCTTTCTTATTAAATCAGTAGGTTAATGATAGAAATATATAAGAAAGAAAATCAGGAAGATTAAAGCAAGAGATGAAAAATTCATATAGAAGAAAAAGTATACCTGAACTTAACCGAGGCAAAGAAATGTTAGATCAGAATTTCTAGGGTTGGAGATCGGAGGGGAGAAAGAAGAGTTCCAGACGACGTTGGCTAGGAAGTCGGTCGGCAAGGGCTGGCGACGAAGTGTGGTGTTTGGCCTTAACGTTGTACAGTACATGGAGGCGACGAATAGAGGAATGACGGACTATTTTCTCTTGTGAATGAGATGAGGCCGATTGGAGGAGGCGACGGGCTTGGGGTTTCACCAAAGAGTTGCGAATTGAGATGGAGATGAAGCTTGCGAGCGGCTGGGAGAGGGATTTCGTCTTCGCGAACTGAGAGGAGGAAGATTGCGGCTTTTCCAATTGAGAGGGCGACGGAGAGGAAGTTGCGACGACGTGCTCTGGGCTTTATGGCCTTCTTCCGAACGGCCGGAGAGATGGGGGCGTTCGGACCTAGGAGAAGACAAGGGGTTGAGGGCTTCTTGCGAACTGAATGGGAGGAGGGAGTTCGGAACTGGGCGTTCGATTTTTGCGAACTGAGAGGCGAAGACTTTGCGAACTCTCTGGCGTTAGGGGGCTAAGGTTTTCACGAACTGTTGTGGGAGAGGGAGAGTGGTTTTTGCGAATGAATAGGAAATGGAGGGGTTTGTTAGTTCATTCTCGCGAATGGGAGATCGGAGATGGACTGGAACCTTCGGCTCTCTCTTGCGAACAGAGAAGAGGTTGTCTGGGGCTTCGTGCTTGTGTGAATGCAAGAGAGGGAGCGGGAGGGCAGTTCGGGATACTTCGTGCAAAGGGGAGAGAGCAAAACCGAGAGAGGTAACAGGCTGGGGTTGTTTCGTGAATCAGAAGGAGATGGGAGATCGGGATTTGAGGGAGAGATCGTGGGGAGTTTTGAACTACCGAGCCAGAGGTTCTGCAAACTGGGAGAGATGGGGAGTTTCGTGCGGACAGAGAGCAGGGGGTTCGGGTTTTTGGAACCGTTGAGAGTGGGGGAGGCAGTTCTTCTGTGCGTGCGAATGGACAGGAGTTCGGGTGCAGTTCGTGAAATGAATAGGAAAAGAGGCGAACTGCTTGGGGAGAGGGATCGTGGGCAATTCGGGAATTAAAGACTTGTTTTGAACCGGCCTAAAACCACTTCTAGCACATGGTTTGGCTCAACCCGGTCTTAAACGTGTCATATTCAAATTTTTTTCCATTCAAACTGATAGTTCAGATTAATCACGATTTAAAGATAAAATCAAGAGTTGATTTGAAGCTGAATTAGATTTAGATCGAATTGATTTAGATTTGGATTTAATTAAAGGGTCGAGTCAATGCTACATCAGTGGGTGTCCACCTAAGGGAAATCCTGCGGGTGACGCCTACACTAGGTTAGGAAGACCTAAGCACTAAAGATTGATTCTGGGGAAATTGACCTCAAATAATGAGGTCAACAGTCGGCATCAAATTTGTGTTAGATTAAGATAAATTTTTGATGATATATCAAGTTATAACATGTCTATAATAATTACTAACTCTAACATTACACATCCTTGAAATAAACCTTACCATCGAAGTCAAGTAATCTTAGGATTTAAAAGATGACATATGTTAATAACAAAGATTCGGGAGTTGGGAGACCTAAAGAACCTTTTTGTATTTTGTGATGATCGCCACCAACAGGTAGATACAATGACAATAGTTTGAGGAGGACATTATTTGGACTTGGATGATCATATCTTGCAAACAACTGCCTAGAATCTTGAGGAATTAGTAAAGACAATGTGATTTAATGGCAATAAGGTTAAATTTAAGTGAAGACAATGATGGGAGACTTAAGAAACCATTCATAATGAATTGATCATATATTAGGCTGATGGATCTATAATATCATGAATAATATTGGGATTTGTATATGAGAGATGATCAAGCAATACAATTGGAAATCGTCAAATTTGATCTATGAAAGTCATGAAGGAATTTAAGAAGAGCTTATATGGAGATGAGATGAAAAATAATGATGAGGCTTATCAAAAGCACTATTATTATGAATATTATCAAAATGAAGAAGATAAAAATGAGAAAAAATGATAACCATGGACATTATTTAAACTACAATAACTATCAAAAGTCCATCAATCAGTTTCTAATCTACTCATTACAATTTATTAACATTAACGTATATTCTAATAATCCCATCAACAAAGCCTAACATTAAAAAGAAGATGTGACATTTTGAATAATCTTTAAATCCCATTATGAAGATTAATTACAAGGGACAAGTGAGAAAGCTTCCCATAAATCTAGTCTCCATTTTTTTTATTTTGCATCTATGGTATAAGCCACATCAAAAGCATGTCTAAATAATCAAATTTATCTAAATTTGAATCATGGTTACCTTCACAGCGAGCGAGCTCCTGTTGTTGCTTCTGATCAACTTACAAAACTTTTATTTCCCTCTTTTGTCCTAAATCCCAGATTTAGAAAACCCTTTAGTTCGATGGATTTAAGGGATTTGGCGGAAGAAGCTTGCGAAAGGTAGAAAATTACCTTCACAGTGAGCGAGCTCCCGTTGTCGCTTTTGATCCCAATCCAACAGGAAGGACGTCGTCGAAGGAGCAAAGTCAAACAGCGATGAAGGAGACAATAAATAGTGAACGTCGGTGAGGACCGCGAGCAAGGAACATTAACGAGGGGGTTAGTTGTTGTGGGCGTGGTTGTGGATGAACATACAAGCTAGGTTCAGTGAAAGAAATAAATGAGTTGGATATCAGTTTAGATAAACTTATTTGTAATGGATTTGCAGTGTATTTATGATGGAATTGCGACAGATTTGCAACAAAAAACCTGTCACAAATTTGTGATGGATTTTCGCCGCATTTCCATCACAAATTTTGTGACAAAAATTTTTGCTACAAGATATGCCGCAATTTTATCAAAAAAATTTTCCGTTGCAAAGCCCACCGCAAATATGCTACAAATCATTAGTTTTCCTGTGGAGCATCAAACTTCTCAATATATTTATAGATTCCGTAGTAGACCTTCCTAACATGAATCCAAATTGATTTTGAGAAAAATTAGTATCACGTTGTAACCTATGCTCCATAACTCTCTTCCATAGTTTTCAAGACTCCATCCAAATTCGCCACTCACTCGATTGTTGAATGATACATTAACTTAATTCCTTTTTAGTTTGCATAATATTCTGCATCAGCTTTATTCTTAAAAATAGGAATCAATACACTCATTCTCCACTCATCTGACATATTTTTAGTCTGCAAAATAATATTAAAAAGTTTATTAAGCTAAAATTTCTTCATCTCTTAAGCATTTCCATACAACTATTGGATATCATCAAGTCCAACAACTTTTTCACACTTCATTTTCATTAATGCCTCTCTAACTTTGGTCTTATTAATACATTGATGGAAACAAAAATTTTAATTTTATTTTCATTTATGATGCTAAGGTCACTAAAGTCAATTATATTCTCACAATCTTCATTGAAAAGTTTAGCAAAATATCTCATCCACCTGTGTTGAATATACTCTTTTAATAAGAGCACATTTTGTCTTCATCCTTATTGCACTTCACTTGAACTAAATCTTTACTACTCCTATCTCTTTGTTTGGCTAACTTATACATAAATCTTTTAATCTCCTTAGTATCTAATCTATTATATAAATCATTAAAAGTTAAAATCTTTGTATTGCATATTATTTTCTTAGACTTCTTACAAGCCTCTTTATATCTTTATCCTTTTTAGAGTTTTTATATCTAAATTAATTTTATAATAAATCTTCTTATTTTATCTTTCTTACAAATTTTGATTGTACCACAAAAAATTTTTTTTTAAACCCACTTATGGGGCCTACGTGTTAATATTCAAAATTCGGTTACAAGGTCCTTATAAGGAACCTCCAGCTCACTAATGCTCGAAAGAGCTACAAGTAAAAAAGTAAAATAAAAACCTATGAGCCGGTGGTTCCTTTTTCTACAATTACAAAAATAATGCAACATTAACCTAGGTCTTTGAGTCAACAGAACCCAAAAAAGGAAGCACATAATGATGACATTCTGCTCAGTCTTCCTGCAAAAAAGCCAGTAATAATATCCAATAATGGCTAACAACCAAAATAAACTAACCTTGCACGCCAAACAGCTTTTACGATGAATAGTGTATAACTTCCTGCAAGTATATATCACAAAATTCGCATACTAAGCATAGAAAAAGACATCATTAGAAACCAAAAAACTACCTGTAGGAATATACGAATTGTTCCAGAGGATAATATCAGCACAGCAGAACAAAACAACCCCCAAAAAATAATGATCAGCAAGAAATTTTTTGACAAAACCACCTTTCCAATGCTTATAACCCAAGAGAACGATTAACCTGAAGGCATTAAAGATAAAATTTCCATCCTGAAAGAGATAACATAAGGTAAAGACACACCAGAAATTCCCCAACCAACATTTAATAGTCTTCCAACAGAAAAAGGGCAAGTAAAAGCCAGAGACAGCTCCCCTGTCCAGAAACACAGAACAAAACAAAACAGACTCCAAAAGAAACACCAGAACCAAAAGAAAATAGCAGAAGTAACAGCAGGATAACACCCAGCTAATAGAAAATAAGAAAGAAACAGCCTAGAACCGAAAGACCCAAACAACAAAAACACACCCATCAAGTTCCCCTAGTGTAAGGAAGCCCCAGATTATCACGCCTAACCAAACCCAGCAACTGATCAGGAAGCTTATCAATCTCAAAAATAATATCATTACTAGAGGAGCAGCCAAATTTCGCTAACCAGTCAGCACATGCATTGCCTTCTCTGAAGATATGATTTATAGTTAAGAAGGAAAATTCTGTAAATCCGCCGTATTTCTATCTCATTAGAAAGATTCAGATGGCTATGTCTGATTGTACCACAAACTATTTTAACTATTGGAGATTTTTTCCTTTGATACTCCAAACATATATTTTGCAATATTCTTAATATCATTACCTATTTTTTCCCAGATAGCATTACGTTCCTCATGTATAGATAAAATCTTAAGATTTAGAATCTTACTTTAAAAAATATTTAGGTTTTAGATTTTTTTAAGTGCCTTCATCTAATTCTAGAATAACATTTTATTTTATTTTTTATATTTTTACAGTGACTTATTTTTTTAAATTTCCTAGAACAATGTTTTATAGTAGCTTTTGTTCATCTAAATTAAATACATTTAGACATTTGATACAAACATTTAATTTCTCACAGCCATCAAATTTCTTGCAAAATTTCTCTAAAAATATATTTTTAAAATACCTTCTAATTTATTAAAATTTTATTTAAAAAAAACAATTAATTAGAAAAATCTCCTATTTGATATTTTAGGAGTCCTATGACCCAACATTGTCCTATTCTCACTAATACACTTAATTGAATTAATCTTATAATCAAAATTATCTTCTCTTTTCGCTGACTGCATGAAGTTTGATTTAACTCAAGCAATTTTTACTTAGCCTCATAAATAGGAATTAAATCAATTTAATTTGGATTTAATGTTCAAAGAAATTTAATATGAATGGGTGTTAAATTCATTCAAGTAAAAGTATAACATTTTACATTTTTACTTTAGGATTTAGTGATTTATATAACTTTTATATTTCATTATTTTTATTTTGCCTTTTTTTTAATTATTTTTATTTTGCCTATATTAATATTAATTAATATTAAAAATATTTATTATTTAATAATTTTTAAATTAATAATATCTAATTAGATCTAAATATATTAAATTAAATATTAATATTAATATCAGACGCCCCAGTATCATGCGAGTGGTTTTCTGCTCGAATTGGTTAAATGATAAAATACGCCAGCTGAAAAAAAAAAGGCTAACAAAGGAAGGCCCATTGTTGCTATTACTTTTTTTTAATGTTATTGATTAATTAAATTATTTTATAAATATTCTTACTTTAAAAACTTGTCCAATTGTTTATAAAATTTGTCCTGGGAACATGACCCAATTGCATATACAAAGACTTGAACCCTGAACCTCTTAGTTGAAAGCCTAAGTTCTCAACCAATAGGCCAATCATGCAGGTGAGATACGAACGTGTATATATATATAAGGCATTTTATTATTGGCACGCTACGGATAAACTAAGCACACAGCAGTCTCTCGGAGCACGTGAACCACGCGCCGCCATGTTTGCTGCAATTCCACTGCCCCGATCATCATGATCTATTTGTTGTTCGTTGGCCGTTAAGCTATACTCGTTCCCGCTACCTTTCTCAATTTCTTTCTCAATTTGCCTCCGAGATCCCATTATCACTCCCCCACATGTGTTAATACTCCAAAACATGACGACGGAGCTGAGCTAATCAATTTTATTAAACTTCAGGCTATATTAAGTCCATTTGGTAGTTATAGGGCTAAAGAGGTGTACTGCTTTCTTGTTTTGTATGTAGCCTATTATGCTGCTTCTTTTTGACTATAAATAGGTAGTCAATGCTTGTAATAAGGAACATGGTTGAGATGAATAAGAATTTTGTAGCTTGTGTTTTGAGATTTTGTATCCTGATGAATTTCAGATGGTGATCCCACTTCTAAGGAGGAGTTCTTGGATCTTATGTGAGTTGTGAGTTCCTGCAACTCGCATACTCTTGTCTGTGCCTCCGCCGCCGGCGTCAACACACCTCACTTCTCCTCTGTAAATAATCACGAACACAGAATAACAGCAAAAGCAGAAGCCAGCAACTGACTATCCACGCCACCACTGTCATTTCCGGCATCTCAAAGATGAATCCCCTCTGTAACCTCTGCGGGGCTCGGCGAGCGCTGATTTATTGCAAATCGGACCAAGCCCGCCTTTGCCTTTCCTGCGACGCCAGCATTCACTCCGCCAACACCATCTCCAGCGGACACATCCGTGCTCAGCTCTGCGACTGCTGCAACTCCCATCAAGCCAATTTCCTCTGCCACGATGATCACCTAGCTCTCTGTAGTCTCTGTGGTCTCGCTGTCGACCCACGCCGTTGCATCCCTGTCCGCTTCTACTCCGATTGCCCTTCCTCGGCCGAGCTATCCGCCATCTTTCTTGCTGCTTCCGACCCTACAGTAGCCAACTACGCCTTATGGAAGGTGCCCTTCGTATCCAAGGCGGTGCTTAGCGGGTTGGCAAACCCAATGGAAATTGAACCCACCTGGATCCCCTCGACTACTTCGTGCATTGCTCCTGATTTGATATCAGTTTTTCCTAGCGGCGAAGGCCAAGCCCTATTCTTACCACAGGATTCCAACGTGCAAAACGTACGTGTTCACTCTTGCTCCTCTTCTGACTGATGATTGGATCTCTCTCTCTCTCTCTCTCTCTCTCTCTCTCTCTCTCTCTCTCATTCTATCATTGTAATAGGAAGAAGGCAGCTTGCTATATTACCGACAATTAAGTAAAACCCTTTACTGTTAGATTGCTTGCTTGCTAGAGTTCAAATGCGCAAGGCTAAAAGTTTTCTGAAAATCATAACATTAACGAAGACAGATAATTCTAACTCTTAAAAAGCACAATCATAATATGAAAATTAAGATTGTTCATTTATTTTAATCCTTTTATTAAAAAGGATTGCTCTACCAAGCAAATAATTCACAATGATCAACCAATTATGTAAGATAGACATAATGAGCAAAAAAAATTAAAAGAAATAAAAGCTATAAATATAAAAAAAAAAGGCAAATCTGAAAGAAAAAAAAAAATTGAAACTGATGTGCACTAGAAAATGATTATAAATTTAAAAAAAGTAGTAACATTTGGTAATATGATAATCAACCTACTCAAATTAGTTAGATTTGATCTTAAATCTCTGAAATTAGATAACTGTCAATATATTAATTTTATCTTTTAAGTGTTAAAAGGTGGTTTAAATTAGTTTAGAAATTATGTTATATAAACATTCGGTAAGATGTTTAAATAAATATTTCATAATAAGGATGCAATTTATTTGTTGATAAAAAAATTGGTAATATGTTAAAAAAAGGTATAAAACATAATCAAGTATATATTTCTCATCATATTAAAGTTAATTTTAATTTTAAGCGAATTCATATTTTTCTTTGAAAAAAAATTTGTGTTAAGGATTTGACGGCCAAAAAATGTTCAAGATGGAGCTCAAATTAAGCTCTTAGACATGCTTTGAAATTTATTAATATTAATTACCCTATCAAGATAACACTATTTCTTGCAAGGCAATGATAAAAATAATTATTTGAAAGTATTCATTAATGAAGTTGGTATTCCATCTTGCTTCCCGAATTCTAATTTAATATTTCTTTATATATATATATATATATATATATATATATATATATATATATATATATATGTATATGCAGTTGGGTTGTATTCCATTAAAGGATTTTGTGATGGGTGATGGACATAAGCTACCTGATGGTCTGGAGATTGGTGAAGGAGAATTTAATGTAGACAACAATGAAATGTTTGGAGGGCAGCGACTGAATGCCAATTTACCCGTTCATGATTTAGTTTCAAGTGAAATGTTTATGGAGAATAACTTACCAGTTGCAGATTCCAATTGCCACTTGGAAAATGTTGTCCAGGTTTTCTTAAATCCTGATGCTACTTCAATACATTTTCTTCCCTTAGTATTTTCACATGGAATTCTATTTACAATCATTCTTTAGCTACAAGACATTTTACTTTAAGTTGATCCATTACTGCATATAGAAGTCCTTAATTATACTGTAATTAGACCATTTCAGGCAGTTCTTAAATTTTCTTTGTAACACAGGCATCATCAATGCCCCACGATGGTTTGCATGCCCTTCCATCTTGTATGGTTGCAGTTTCTAATTTTGTGCAGGCAGCAAATGGAGATGCAAATCAGTTACTACTTGACCAGAGTTGCAACGTGAACATTAATTTGAGTTTTCATCCTCCAAATGCCAGCCCAAATATGCCTTTTTTGCTATTAAACCCAATTACCGGTGATAGCAGTGCAGCCCCTTACCAGGACCATGGCGTATCACCCATAATCCTTCCTGAAAAATTAACATGGAATTCAAATAACGAAATTAGATTTTCACGGACAAGGAATGAGGCAAAGATCAGATATAATGACAAAAAGAAAAGTCGTCTGTAAGTTCTCAACGTTATATGCTCTAAGGTGTACATATTTCCATGTGTAACTACTACTTCTAGAGTTTCAAAATTTTCCTTTTTACAAAAGATTGGATTCTTTAGCTATTCATGCTTTCTTCCATGCAATTCTAACAAAAAGCAAGTTATGGCATATTATCTCCTGTCAAAGTTACCTTCGATATATATATATATATATATATATGTACATCATCATAATCATAATTATCATCGTAATCATAATCATCGTTGTCATGTGCCTTATTACAACAATTTGGGGTGTTGAATCAAGTACATTATTGATGCAAAATGATCATATACATGCATGGCACATTCCATTTCTATTTTTTTGCTTACATGTTCTCCGATTTTACAATGCCTTCTTTGAAACATTTAATAAAAAATAAAATTAACATTTAAATAGCTTATCTACATCATTAAAGAAAATTTCACTCGCATTTTTGTTTGCATGTGATCTTTAAAAATTTCTATATATTACCTAGCCTTATACTCGATCAGATACAACATGTAAGGTTATAGAAAAAAAAATTTCTTAATGAGTACACAAATTCGCAACTTAATACAATTTATTGCTTCTTTTTAATCATCTTGTTTATCTTATTTAAAGTTTTCTTTATTCAACAATTCACAACTTATAAGTTGTGCCTTTTTTCCATGAGAATATGAGATAAAATAAAAATAATAATAATAAAGAATCAACTAATTAACAAGAAAATGATTTTAACTAAAGATATAGAAAAATAATTAAAAAGCACGATTAAATAATATTTAATCAAAAAAATGATTGAAAATTTCATGTATACCTCTAATATATAACATAAAAAATTTAATTTAAATATACATATATAAGATTTAGAAAAGTTATTAAAAATATATAATAAGTCATCAAAGAAACAATTACATCATAATAAAATACGTACTTAATTAAGTTTTTAATGAATTGTTTATTAAATAATATCAAGAAAAAATTACTCAATATTTAAATTTATTCATTCACAATGGTGATATAAAAAATTATTTTAAAAACAAAATATAAATAAATTTTAGCAAAGTAAATATTTAGTAATTAATTTACTGTATTTATTGAATTTGTAAACGATAAACCAACTCTTAGGATAACAGAATGCGTTGGCCTGGCTGTAATCTTAAGTACTCCTACTTGAAAATTTTTATAGTTCAACATAAGAACTGCTAGCTAGTCCTTAGATTATGGCGTAACTAATAAAATAGGTTTTTTATAATCTTTTTTCTTTCAGGTTACTCACCTCCAGTTAGGGGTGTCAATATTTGACACGACACGAAAATCCTACCCGGAACCGACCCGTTTGATAAACGGGTCTGATTCGGGTTCGCAGATTCGACCCGTTTGATTAAGCAGGTCGGGTTCAGGTTGACCCGGCAACCCGAAAACCCGTTTAATTTAAAATTTTAAAATTCCCGCCCTGTGCCTGCTGCCCCCGCCCGCACTACCCACTGCCCCGCCCCGCTGCCCCGCTCGCCCGCTGCCCCGAGCACTCGCTGCCCCGCTGCCGAACCCGTGCTACCGCGCCCGAGCCGTCACTTGCGCGCCCACTGCCGCGCTGTCGTCGCCCGCTGCCGGGTAACGCGTGTCGGGCCGGGTCAACCCGGCAACCCGACCGGGTCGGGTCCGGGTTGAAATGTCCGACCCGTTTGCAAAAACGGGTCGGGTTCGGGCGGACCCGTTTAGATCCGGGTCAACTCGGATTCGACCCGAACCCGACCCGTCGACCCGAATTGACACCCCTACCTCCAGCCTTATTTTCTATCCAGAAGTTAACTTCACAAAATAAATAAATAAATAAATAAATAGATAATAAATAATAATAAAAAAATGTGTTTTAATGGATATTTTTTGTACGTATAGGTACGGGAAGCGTATCAGGTATGCTTCTCGTAAAGCAAGTGCAGATACCAGGAAGCGTTTGAAAGGAAGATTTGTAAAGGCCGGTGAAGCTTATGACTATGATCCGCTTCTAATGAAAATGTAGCTGAGCGATATATATCTTGAGTAGCCTATTTTATTCTTTGGTAAAGGGGGCTTTTATTCTTATTAATCATTACTCTTTCTTTTAATTTAACATTTGTTATATATTGCAAAATATCAGAAGTTGTTTGTTTCCTTGGAAATGCAGTAAATAGTAAATGCATAAGCTTACAAGGAAATGTAATAAATTATTTTCTTTACTGAAGTTGAATTTTTTCTCTAGATCTAGTAGTCTATTTTAGTTTATTTTGTTTTGTTTTATTCAAAAATGATGACTGATAAATTAGAAAAATATACTGATATTTGATAAACAATCTTCTCTTTTTACTGATGTCTATTATTATGGTAGGATAAGTTTGTGAGAAGTAAACTCTGAATTTGTTATGTATTTAAATCATAACCTTCATAGAATTAATCCCTTGTACTGCTACAGTCGAAAACCTTTCACTTTTTCTTTACCCTTCGTATCATTGGCGACTCCAAAGTTTAATGTTCAGGCATGTGTGCTAAAGTAGCTCGGTTGCTATTCCCTTTAATACAATCTGAGCCCAGGTGAGGGTGTATGGGTTTCCACGAAAAAATCTTATTCAACTAAAGGTTTTACAATTTGTCGGGACACCCTAGATCATAGGAAAATTTGAAACATCCAACAATTAATGAATCTAATTTCTAGCTCAATCAATTAGTACAAGATGAAGTGTTAGGAGTCTTCATCAAGGCTATATGATTGATTAAAGTTGGAACACTCTGGTTTGCCAGTTTGAAACTAAATATATGAGAGTCTTCACTTATTTCCTTCATCTTTTCGATAAATTTAACATCTTTTATGAGATTTTTGATTCATAAGTTTGAGGTTCATTACAAGGATAGCGTGATTTTGAAATAGAATGGTGTCAATATTTCAGTAAACTCTGTGATCATTAACACCCCTTTGATGTCCAAATTTATTTTTTGTTGATCAATGAAATGGATTTGGGACGTAGACTGATGATGATGGTTAGTTTGAGAAAAGATGGATAACATGGAAGGAAGAGAGAAATAAAAAGAGAATGGTTTTGATATCACTAAAAAGATGCAACTTTTATTTCATAATGGAGATTTTATAACACCGGGTGAAGAGAAAGAGAATTCAAGTGTAAATGCCTTATTTTAAATTTAAAAAAAAAATCTTTATATACAATTATATTATATTTTTGTTACACTTGTTGGTTGTAGAAAAAGAGTAATCTCTCTTTTTAATGTGATATCATCTCAATGTATTGTTACGGATCTCACTTGCATTTGGTCTTGCAAATTGAACCAAAAGTTCTTATCTTAGCGCCTTCGGATCATAATATAGCTTCAATATAAATTGTGCAAGATTGTTTAGTACAAAAGAGATCTAAAGTCATGGAGGTTGTAATGATTACCTCTCAAGGCCATTTAACCCTGACAGAAGATTGGCTCGAGGCCATTCTATCTAAACTCAAGTATATCTAAGTCTTGTTACATGATTGGTTCATTAAAGCCAACTTATCTTGTTAATGATTCAAATAAAAATTGATAAATATCATTGATCGATTGCACCATTACATTAGAGAGGCACGTGGGTTGTGAAAAAACATGGAAGCTGCAATGAAGCAAACCAGGGAATTAGAAGAAGCAAAAAGTGGCGGTTCTGACCAAATCTAGACTCGCAACAAAGAGATTGCCAAGTTGAACGAACAAGTCCAGCAACTTAAAACAAAAAATGTGAAAAAACTGAAGGAACTAAAAGCAGCAGAAGCCAAAACTACAGCTCTAAGGAAACAGTCAGAGGGCTTAGAATCATTGAATGGAAGAGATGATAATGTAGTATGCCCAAGCTAACCTTCTTTCCCAGTCCTAAAACAAATCATGGCAGAATTAATTTCGAGCAACATAAACAAAATAGTGCTCCCACAACAAAGAATTCACCATCACTTGACAAGATACATGTGGGCTCCGAAAATTCGGCCCCGGCCTCCCCGCCGCGCGATTTCTTTGTTATTTCGTCAAGGGAGTTTTAACTTAATAAGTTCCGGTGTAAATTTTGGAAGACAGATGGGTTTGTAGATAAGACACTATCCAGAGATTTCGTCCTCATTTTGCGAGGACTTTATGATCTGAGTTCTGGTTTCCTATAGGTGCAAGCCCCTATAGTTAATTACCCCTCCCGATCACGAGAGAGAAGTTTCGATTATGGCTAGTCGTCGATCAGATACGTATATAATACGTGTTATATGGCATATAGTAGCAGCATGGGTTTAGGTATTTGAGAACTGGATTTGGATTTGGGAATCTGGAGAGTTTGATATTTAAAATAGACATTTCACCATCTTTCACTTAAAGCGGATGGTGGGGGAATGGATGATAGACCCGATCAAGATCCCATGGTTTCGTCGTCCCGGGCCATCGTGGTCCCTGGTCTACTTAGGCAGAGGAGGTAGTCGACCCAACCTGACAGAAGGATCCTTGTCGGCAGCTATGGGTTGCTTCGTCCAAGGTGACCTTGTAGACCTGGGTTGAATGTTTGTCTAAGGGGACAAATTTGAATCCACCTTAGCTTACAGAGGGCTTTGTGCCTTATCGATCATATCCTATTGATTCATATCTCAAGGATTTGATGCCAATAAGGAGCGTATTGGCTCTGGCCATAACCGCTATCTGTGGTGCCATTTGGCGGCAAAATCACTCGGTTCAGAGGGCCCCGGGTCATAACCGTTTATCCTGCGGTGCCATTTGGCGGCAGATCGCCGGTTAGAGGACATGTATCACGTCCGTACTAGCAGGAGATTATTTGAGATTGGATCCTAGTGATATTTTCGACTAGGCATTTGGCTCTTTGTGAGCTGAAGTTAATTTTAATTTGTTCACCTCGGCAAACTGTTGCGGTGGGTGAATGAATTTTTGCTTTAAACATTGATGGATAAATTTCAATTTTTAAATATCTTGAAATTTGGAATTTTGGAGTTTTGGATTTTGGTATTTTTGAATTTTTGTGGAGTTTTGGATTTTGATTGATATTTGAAATATTTGGAATGGACTTTGGATATTTGGGAGACATTTGAAAATATTCGTGAATCCCTCCGTTGAGATCTGCATTCAACACGGCCATCATCGGGGTGTTTGGGGGCATTTTCATTTGTAATTTGAACCTTGTCAACTATGTCTGGATGTCGACAGATGATCGGGTTTTGTAGGTTTTATGCCTTTGTTAGTGAATTCTCATTTTATACGCATTGAAGGCCTAATATGAATGTATTAAGACAAATATAACGATCACCACAACCGTATATTTGTTTAATGGTTCGAACCCTGTCGACTCCTATTGATCCGTATAGAAGGATCGGGTTCGAACTTGAATTCACTTGTCAGCCCGCGCAGCATCCCTAGACGTCACGTGTGTACCAATAACACGCTCGCCGGAGCCCATACGGGTTCTTGATTACTTTTACCCCTTTTAGTGTGCCTATGTGTATACAAACTATTGTGCACGTACGGGGTATTCTTAGAATAGATGCCTTCTATCTGCTTGTACGGAGGTTGCAGACCCGATGGCGTGGAGTAGCAGCTTCTGAGTTTAATTGTTCGTTGCTTCGTACAGGTAGACTGTCGTGCACTACTCGTCGCTTTCTGCAGGTGGATCGTAGTACACTAATTAATCTTCTGCCTTGGGTTGTAGAAGCTCGTAGAAATTTGTAGTCTTTATGTATTCTGCTATGATTCTGGTCTTTGCGATTCAGCCACTACTGCTGGAGGTAGATGTATTCATCCTTAAACTAAAGTTGACTATAGGATACTGCATTTACTATAGTCTGTATGCATCTACACAGGGGTGGCACGTGACATGTACATCTGTCTTTGTAGAGAGCTAATATGTGTTGCAGATCTTTTATTCTTGCTTGTAGAAGGTTGGTGTATTCTGCTTGATGTTGAATGATGGTTGACTATAAGAGCTTTGCAATATCCACTGGCTCTTATTACATAGTTTGTAGGTGCTAGCACTTATTGTAGTATCATCAACATATTTGCTCGATATTGGACAGTGATTGATTGTAAATGTGTTGTGACATTCGTCGCCTTCACTTGAGTTGCATTGCTTGCATGAAATTCATTTGAATGAAATCACTCGCTTTAAGGGTTTGCATCATTGTTTTGCAAACAATTTGTATGCATGATTTTGCTTTTATCACAAATCCTTGTGCACTTACTTGCATGGTTGGTATTTGTTTGCAATTAATCACCCTTATCTTTATGTGATTTGCAATGTTTATTTGCTTTAACTTGCCATATGATATTAAAGATTTATTCAACAAGGACCCAATGTTTGTTTAATGACATTCATTTGATTAATCAAAATTATCATTTGATTTTATCACTTTTGCTTTGATTGCATATCATTTTGAAGTTCAGTTCCTTGTAGGCCAAGTCATGTTTAAAGTTTTTTTGTTCAAATTCAAGTTTCGGCTTGAGTCCAAATGTTCAAGTCCTTGCTCCTTATGTTCAATTCAGATCTTTGCTTAAGTTAGAATTATGCTTACTTAATATTCAATTTTGATTCAAGTTTGAATTTATTTTATTTAGTTCAAGCCTTGCTTAATCATTTGATTAGTGTCCAAATACAAGTCATTGCAGTTCATGCTCAACTCCACTGGTTCATGTTCATTTGAGTGTTAAAATGAGTTCCATGCTGTCCAAAAGATTGCAAATTCAAGCTCTCCAAAATTTGTTCAAGTCCTCGGTTTCAATAGAAATTTCAGTAGCCTCCCGGCGTCTCCCCTGTTTAGGGGAAAACTACAGAAAAACTGGGCCTCCTGCCACGCTAGAGAAAAGCGTGTACGGTAGGTGCCCTCATAAGAGGACACCGCGGCCGTGTAATCGTCGCCCCCCACCACGTCAGAGAAAGGCGTGTATGGGTCTTCGGTACCTGTTGCAAAAGCGAAGCAGTTGTTTCCCCGCGAACAGGTACTTATATAAAAAAAAAAGCAGTTGTTTCCCCGCAAGCGAGTACTTATGAATATCCCGGTCTCGTCGTAGGAGTCGCACCGAGTTCCCATCCCACCATGCTAGAGAAAAGCGTGTATAGGCGGTTTTCCGGTGTGCCACGAACGCCGAGAATAGGATTTGGAACCAAGAGACTCTCGCCTTCCTTGTCGTGGGTGTCGCGCCGGTTGCCCCTCCTACCACGCTAGAGAAAAGCGTGTATAGGCAAACCACCGACTCAACACGTATGCCGAGGTAGGGGAGAGAGAAAGGGTTCAAAAAATCAAAAGAGCATATATATATATATTTTTCTCTTTTTTCTTTCTTTTCTTTTTTTTTGTTTCTCCTTTTCTCTTTCTTTTTTTTTTTGAGAAATTTTTCTTTTTTTGTGACTTTTTTTTTACATAAATAAATACATATGCATGTGTACTTAAACCAGTAAAAAAAAACTTACATACATATATGCATATATACACATGCTCGAATTTAATATTCTCAAGGAGATCAGTGGCTGATAATATTAACTAAATGACTCAAGCAACAATAATTAATATAAACTAATAAATAAATAAAAAAATCTGAATAGCTAACAGTTGGTGGGAAAAATTGTGTCTCACCACGCAGATTTTGATTTTCTCCTATTTTATAATCGAATACTACATTGAGAATAAAATACAATCTCGAGAGATTGACATAGTATTCTACAATGGATTCAATATCAAAATAGGGTTTTAAAAAGTTGATATTTCTATAATCAAACATTGTTCAAAGAATAACATATCATCTGAAAAGATGAACATGAAATTCTATAGAATATGTTTAAAGATAGAAATACATTTTTTGAAAAAGTTTATTCATTCTTTTATTTAGATATGACAAGAAGAATATTATATCATCTTAAAAGACGAACATAACATTCTTCAAGATATTCAAAAGTGAGAATGAGTTTTATAAAATTCATCATTTCTAAAGTTGAATATAACAAGTATAATATTATATTATCTAAAAAGATAATAATAACATTCTACAAGTCTATTCAAAATTAGAAATGATATTTTAAAAATATCTACGTTCTCAAAGATTCTTCCAATATT
Source organism: Dendrobium nobile (assembly GCA_022539455.1). Lineage (NCBI taxonomy): Eukaryota > Viridiplantae > Streptophyta > Magnoliopsida > Asparagales > Orchidaceae > Dendrobium > Dendrobium nobile. The sequence goes on along the minus strand of CM039733.1, from coordinate 61,769,144 downwards.
TTATACGAATAAAACAAGGTTTATTTTAGTCTGGGGTTCTCAAATCCCTATAGGAGCAAGCTCTTATAGTTAATTACATCTTAGGAGAGAAGCTCCTAAGAAAACTCTCGATTAAAGCAGTGATTTCATACCATTTTGAGTACAAAGTAGAAGACAAGGAAATAGAAGTAGGAAATTTCAAGGAGAAAGCTCAATATTGAACATTTATTAGCGAGTCAAAGGAAGAAAAGTAGGAGGTGCCGAATTCTGAGAAGTCCAGAGGCGACCTTAGTCTATCCTATATTGGGCTTTATATTTTAAGAGAGAATTTTATATTTAAGTTGACATTTTATTAGAAATTTGGGATTATATTCCCGGAGGGTGAGGACTTAAGATCTAAAAAGACTCTGCCTCAGAACCTAAATCTAATTTGGATACTATAAAATAGTGACCCGAACCTAACTAATGAAGTGAAAATCTGGACTTACCCCGGCCTGGATTGGGGAGCCAGCTAACCACCTAGGCGCTTTAAAACCATATGTCCAGTCTTTTATGAAAGATGAGTAGGGATGTTATTTAAATTTTAAGGAATCGGGGGCCGACATCTAAGACAGTTCCTAATTAGCCCCTTAACTTACGTATGGTAAGATATGCCTAAAAATGTAATTAATATTTTAGACTCTTTTTAATTTGTATCTAATGCAATGCATGCTAATTGAATCAAATACATAAAATGAATATGAAACAGTTTTAAAAATTAGGCTTAGAAAATAGGTTTTTTCCTAGGGATTGCACAACTTCCCCTTGAAAGAACTGCACCCTCATAGGTCAAGTGGTCTGCCAGAACCCGCAGGCGGGGAGGTGCCTAACAAAGAAGAGAAAGTAATAATATGCTTATGCTGACTCTGAGCGGTCCCGAGCTTACTTCTTAGGTCGTTAGACTTACTATGTGAGCCTAAAAATTTTATTAGAATTACAAGTAAAAAATTTTATACGTACCCTTACGAAAAAAATCACTCTGATTCGTATCCAGGCTAAAACAAAACACGACATGCAAGAGTCCTAAAAAAAGCTACTGCACAAATAATATAAACAAATAAATTAAATAATCTAAAATTATAATATCCGATATCCAATGTCCATATTACACCCAGAATTTGCAAAAAAGTAAAGTGGCCGGGCACCACTGACAACAGACCCGATCCTAATTCTAAAAATGACGCAAGTGATTTTTGAACCAGGATATACTGTTCATTGAGTCTTTATTTCTTCATCTTCTTTCTTCAATCATCTCGTTCTATCTTTTTTTTTCTATGAGCTTCTCAAGTCCACCGGGTTCTGGATATCCAAATGAAAAGAAACTCATCCCTAAAAGTGGTATTTTCTTTTCTATTTGGATACTAAAATCATCCTAATTTGATTTTTCAAATAAAAGAGAATAATCTTTAAGGTATATTCTCCTTTCTTTAGATTCCAAATTGGATGTGATATCCCACTTTTAAAATCACTTTCACATTTTTCAAACACATTTACATTACATTACATTTCACAGAAAGAAAAAGAAAATCTAAACCACCTGTAGGGTTATCCTAAGCAAAAATCATCCCAAGCAATTATATATATGCATTTAAATTAAATCAATTAGCCACACTTGGCAACACTCCTTTTTTATTTTGGGGGCTAAGCAACTGGAGTACCTGTAGCATTTATATAAATTTTTTTTATTAATTAACTCCCTTTTTTCTGCCCTGCACGAGTGTGGCCACCTGCAAAAAATCATATTAACAATCCAGATCGCTCCTAACCTATGGGTAATCTAATCGTTAATCAAATCACAACACAGAGTGCAGTAAAAATAAATAAACAAACACACCAACATTTTACAACCAGCATGCAATAAAACTCGAGAAAAAGCCCGTCACACAGTAGTAAGGAAATAAACACCGGCCTAACCTAAAACTAGAGTCAGTTGTCCTAGCAAACAAATCTAAGTGTGTGTGATAGGTTATGTGGTTTTGATATGTCCTAAATCAATTATTATTTAAAAGAAAAATTTTTAGTTAATTAAATTTAATTTGTTAAATAAATAAATAAAAATAAAATAAAATAAAATAAAATAAAATAATAATAATAATAATAATAATAATAATAATAATAATAATAATAATAAATGAATGTCACTAAATTTTCTATATTATATGTCTCTATCCTAAAGTGTACATGCATCCTAAGTCTAAGTTTTCTAAGACCCGGTCCTTAATTTTTGTTCTTAAATATCACTACTGTTATATGGAGTAAAAATATTTGTTATTACTAACCCTTAGGACATTGCTTGCGTATAAAGGAGTTTAAGGATCTAAAATAAAACAAAAAGTAAACCTAATAAAATTGAAGTTACTACAGGGACCTGAAGGGATAAGGGTTCGCGCACACCACATCAAGGGGCCCCTAAAGGTTTTCTAAATTTAGAATACTCACAGTCACCGGGGGGCTACGACCCGGTGGTTTCGCCCGTAGCACCTCTACCCTGTTGGATAGAGGCGACTGACACCTTTAACTCCTTGTCCTTTTGCTCACTCGATTAGTACCGTTCCTCGTAGTTCATGCAAATAAAAAGAAGAAAACAAGAAAGCAGGGATTAAAAAGTACATTTAATAATTAATAATAAAATAATTGAAATTTATTGAAAATAAAGACGTACCTTTTTTCGGGCTTGATCACCAGTTCTGTTGATTACACTTTTGGAACCTTTACTTTATAAGCATATTGTGTACCTTTCCAATATTTACTCCAAGGCAACAAGAAAGGGGAAGAAGAAAGGGGAGAGAATGAGAGGTAGAGAGAGAAAGAGAGGCATTGTCCTTCAATACTTCTATTTTCTAGTAAACAACTAACTCACTCATTTCCTACCACAAATCACTTTTCCACCTATACACTTCACTTCTTTCTCCAAACTCATACAATTCCACTTTCAATATATATACACTTCTCACTTTTCCAACACACACTTTCAACATTTACACACATCATTCTTTCTAAAACACATACAAATTTCACAAAACAAATATTTTTTACCTCTTATAAATATACACTTCTTCCTTCTCAAAATCATACTCTACAATTTTCTTTATCAAAAATGTTTTTTTATACACTCCAACATTCAAAGTACATTTCTATATATTTTAAACTTCAACATAAACACTTTCTAAAAATACATAATTTTTACCTTTAAAACATATACTTTCACTTTCCAAAAACCCAATATTTACTTTCTAAACCCTACACACTTTTACCTTTGCAAATTCCACAAATACTTCTTTCAAAACATATACAAATTTATCACATTACTCTTTCGAAATACATACAAATTATTTATCTTCCTACATCCAAACATTTGTTTTTTCATTCTTATACCAACTCTTAACTTGCACATAATGAAAACTTGATCATATTGAGATGGGAATAGTGACTATACAAAACAAAGAGATTGTAATAACTTGTTTCATTTTACTGTCAATATCATATTGAAAAGAAAGACAAAAAACACATTAACTGATTATGGGAAATAACCATTAGTGAAGCTTACACAAATGAACTCAAAGAAATCCTCACATATTTCGTAAGGACTGAACAAACTATTAACAAAAGTCTAGCATTTCGTTTCTCATTATTCCATTGCTACTAAAGATGACAACTCAAAACCTCTCAAAAATAACAATGCAAGATATAATACGATTATATATAAAAAAAAATGTAGCCATTCAAAACTTTAAAGAAGAAGAAAAATATGATTTCAATAAAAAATTTTATCTGAATTTCATAATTAACAAATCAAATATGAAGATTTTCAAAAATTGATTCATGATTTTGAGAAAATAAGAACCATTCAAGGAGAAGAGATTAAAAAAGAGTAAGAAGAAGAATTTAGAGGAAAGAAGATGAATATGTAGAGGATATACCCATGATTTAGAAGATTGCTGGCGTGTAACTGCTGTAGGAGCGACGGAGGGGGCTTCGTATGGAGAGGAGGCTGATTTCGTGTAACTTGAAGAGGAGAGGAGAGTGGGTGTTGGGGTTCCTTGCGAATGGGGAGCAGGAGTTCTGAAATTTTTTTTTATTTTTTAGAGAGGGAGATGAGAGGAGGTCGATTGAGGGAGAGGAGAGTGGGTGGTTATGGGTGGTTGCTGAACCCTTTGACTGTGGACCGTTCGTTGGACATTTAAAGGCCTTAATGATTTTGGAATTTGGTGATCTTGGGCTCATTGGATTCGTCTCGTCGAGCCGTTCGATTCGAATATATGCTCGTCAAAATCGGAGACCGTTTGGTAACTCAAATTACAGTTTGAACCTTCAAACAGCGCTTTGAGCCCTTGATTCGGATTCATTTGGGCTCGGATTGGGTTGATCTTGGTGTCGTTGGGTTTGTATTCCTGAGACGCTCAGTTCGACTGTAAGTTTACTGAAATCGAAGTTCGGATGATCTCCGAATTAATTTTTGAAGTTTCCAAACTTGATTTTGCATCAAGATTCGTGCCCGATTAAGATAATTTTTGACGACGTATCAATTATTATTATATATATACTTGTGACGAGTCAAAATGGGTTAATCGAAGCCATTGAAATCGAATTCAAATTGAGTTAATTTAATTTGATTTGATTGGTGAGTTATTTTAAGCCCAATGATATATCAATTTGATCAAAATAGAATTAGATTATATTAAATTGAATCGATTGACATCGACGAATCATAAAGCAGGCTTGATTTGAGTTCGTTTGAAGTTGAATTAAAATTGGATTGAATTGATTTTGATTCGAGTTGAGTAATAGGTTCGAGTCGATGCTACGTCATTAGGTGTCCACCTAAGGGAAATCCTGTGGGTGCGACATCTACACTAGGCTACGAAAACCTAGGTACTAGAGTAGATTCCAGAGAAATTGACCTCGAATAATGAGGTCAACAACAGTATTAATCAATGCTAATTAAATACATATGATAATAACAGTAACTAGCATAAGCAACTAAGTGGCTTCAAAATGTGATAGTGATTTTAGTATAAATAATATTCATACTAATTTTAATATACAAAGCCACCAACAGACATAAGGACAAGGTATAATATAATAAAATAAAATGTAATGTTGAGTGAAAAAAAATATTCACATGAATCCTGTAGAGCTAAAACCACTGTTTGGATAAAGTTAAGGAAATGTTTTGCTGCTTTACGTGAAGTGGTCGGAGCTTTTGTGATTGGTGGAGAACTGAAGTTCAGAGGCGTCTAATTAAATGGAGTTCGGGTAGAGGGATCTTTTTCTCATAGACGAAAAGAGTTTGGCTTCAGTGGATGGTGCGGCTTTGAGCTGGGAGTGAAGTAGGAGGTTCACACGTTTTGGTAGTTGGAGGCTGACGAACTGTCGCAGTTAACGGATGGGTTTGCGGGAGGTTGAGGTGCGATCGGACCGGAGGAAGGGAAGAGTGAGGTCCGGTCTTCTGACAGGTATATGTGGATGGAGAGCTCGGCTTGTGGCTTACAGCAGAAATCTGGAAAATAGTTGGGTCTGGAAGCTTTTGACTGAGTTCATGGGGCTGCTGTAGTTGGATCGGCAGAGTAAGTAAAGACTAGATGGATCAGTAGAAGCCAGGCGTGTCGGAGGAAGGGACGGCCTTGTGCTCAGCTTGTTGTGGGAGACAGACAAAGCCTGAACAAAGCAGAAATTTTATTAGTGAGTTTTAGAGAGCCGGTGACCAGGGAAATACAAAAGGCTCGCTTGCTCTTATTTTTAACATCTAAGCTACGACTGAAGCAGAGTGCCAGCTTTCAGAGAGGACGTCCGAGGTTTTCTACGAGATTTCCGGGATTTGGCACAGAGCAATTGCAGGGATACGAGGTAATGGCATTTAATATGAATTGATTTTTCATTTGACTTTGTTATGCATTTGATTATATATATATATATATACACCAAATTAATGGAAGAGTCAACATAATGTTATCATTATTTGTTCACTTGAAATGATACAACATGACATCTCATCAGAATTTTTGGATTTGTGCAGCTCCTCAATTCGTGTGAGTCACCTCGAAATATGTGTTGTTTCGATTTACGCATAAAACCTCGTTCAA